>LR738542.1:17190816-18390816 GCA_902685375.1 Neostethus bicornis | reverse complement strand
TGGCCAATCAATGTAAGACGTAGGTTTGTGTAGGGTGGGAGGAAGCCAAAGTACCGAGAGAAAACCCACCCATACACGGGGAGAACATGCAAATTCCGCACAGAAAGGCTAGTGTCCCAAGCCTTGTCTCACCCGGGATTCAAACCCATTTTTTGAAACTATCTTACTAAAACTACACATACTTGAGAAATTAGTTCTTTGATTTACAAATGCGTGTAACTTGGATTTTTTTAGTCAAATCGGGAGGAAAAACTCAATAACCCTGATTATCTGCTAACCCAAAGCTACACATTTCTTTCCAATCATCATCTTTTCGATTATATTCCCTTTGTTTATCCCCCCAGGTTTTTATGTCCCTTGTTCTGCTTCTGTACCTAAACCCATTTTGTGTTGCTCCACCACTCACTTATTGCTTTGTTTTCAACGCGTCCTTGCATTTTATACCTCTGGCGACTTTCTTAATTATAGATACGTCTGCCAAGATTGGACGTGTCAACAGTCTGGCAGAAACACACGCATTTTCCATCCTCCCAGGAAAAGTGTGTGAGGTATCCTTTAAGATGTGAAGAGTTTACAGTTGTCTGGTTTTCTTTCATCAAGCACATATCTCTTTATGAAGTGCCAATAAGTTTTAAAGCTACAGATCCAAGAAAAATGGTGACAGCAGGAAAAAAAGCTGTTCTTGAGATTGTTTGAGATATTTATGAGCTTTTGTACAAACAGAGCTTGTTGCTAAGCAATGGGAGTACTTCTGGTTCCTGATGTGATTTGAAAGGAAGTAATGAGGTATTTGTGTCAGAGATCGAGTTTTTCTGACATATTTGGTCAAGTTTCTCGTTGTACTAGGACTTCTCTGCGATCTTTGGAGTGTGGGATGTCATTTGTTATTTTTTACTCTCATGACTTGAAAAATGTTTAAAAGGAGAATTTGAATTTTCTTTATTTTGTTCTTTATCCATTTTAGTGCTTGTTATTGGGAACTTTGGCAGGAGACTCAAATAGCCACCCGCAGTTAAAGAGCCATAGGTTGTCAACCCTTGTGTGACCAATTTTAACGGGTTGCTTTGTGTCTGTGTTTGTCCAGGTTGGACTCAGAGGGCGAGCAATCTGTTGTTAGTGAATTGTTGCTGATCTGTTATTTTTTTGGTTTACTTTGCGTGGGTGAGGAAATGAATATGGATGAAGCAAATCTGATAAGCAGAAAATGTCTGTCTCTTCATTTACAATCCTCTGGTGCTGCACGCTTAAGTTCACTACGGCCATGCATTTAATGGCTGAACTTGGTTATGTTTAAAAGTTTTACTTCCAAAAGTGATGAGTAAGGGATGCTACTGAACAAGAAAATAATTGACATGTGTAGGTGTCATAATGATGCACAAGTTTATTGTTGTTCATTGTGCTGTCACATTCAGTTGTAATAATCACAAACTACAAAAGGCTTAGCATCTGCTCCCCAGCTGTTGAAGCAGAAAACAAAGAAAACAGGAAAGAAAAAAAAAACCTTTTAAAAAGTTGTTTTAGAGCCAATGATTAAATAGCTTTCTTGAAATTTTATGTGATGCTAAGACAACACAATTAGGTAAGGTTTGTTTTCAGATAATTAATTTGTACTCAAAACGGATTTGTTCTTTTATTTTGACGTTTGTTTATCCGTGTTGGTTTATGGATGGAAAATGTGCTGTTTGTGAGCTCACATTTGTATTTTTTTTTTCCAATGGTGTACTTTACATTAATCCTCATGTAATTATTAGCTTGGTAAATGGGTTTGGCTGTTATCCAACTGTATAATTTTTTTTTTTTTAAATAAGATGGGACTGATTGGAAAATATTTTAAAGTGGTTAGAGCATTCGCCTGCGGACCGGAAGTTAATCGGAAGTTAACCAGAAGTTCACAGGTTCGCATCCCACTTAGTTCATGTCTAGGATCCTTGGAGAAGACACCTAAACCCCATTTCTCCCACCATTGGCGCCGTCATAGGTGGCAGCCTGCTGGGGTGTAGTGCAGCGCATGAATTTCCCTGTCAGGGATAAATAAAGTGTATATATGTATATAGATATACATAATATATATACAAAGTATAATTATAGATATATATAGATCTATAGATATACAGTACATATATAGATGAAGCAATCGAAGTCAAATTCAGTTTTTTTTAACAGTTATCTTAATATGTATACATATAATTCAATTTCTTTCAAACTGCTTCAAACTTTACTGGGTTGTGCAGATTGCAGAAACCTTTGCTGTCAAGTTTTCAGACAAAAGAAGCCAGTTTTTCGCAAGGTCACATACGGAGACGGATAACCAATCACAACAACAATCATAGTTATGGACAATTGAACCAAACAAATAGCATAGTCACCAAATACCAAGTTTTGTGCTGTTTTTGAAAAGTTTTTTTGCTTTTTACTGCTTTTTGGCATATACACTGTAAAATACACAAGCAAGGCAGTGTTGCAAAAGGTTGTCCAAAAAAGATTTCACAGATACACACACACACACAATTAAGTGGACGTGCACTGACAATTTTCCCCAGGGATTTAAGAACTGCAGACATGGAGATAGGCAAATTCATATATCACATTTACATTCAGCTGATGCTTTGTTTCACAATAACTTACTCAGTTTGCGCACACACACACTTATTTGGACCCTGAGATAGGCATACAACACACACACAACCAAAACAAATAACTCCGATGAAGGAGCCGAGGTGTGCCTGTTTTTCTTCTTTCCCCTAGACATTTTCTGCTGTGTCATTAGATGGGCCAAATATGGCTGCTTGTTAAGTGTTTGCGTGTGTGATCTTTTTGATTTATGAGGAGACAAAAAAAAGACTAAAATACGTGTGTCCATGTGTGGGCTTCTTCTTCCTACTTGACTGGAAGAAAATAATTCTGAACTTGTGCCAATCCGACTTTCTGTAGCTAGGAAAAATTAACTTTACAACTGGAACAGACTTTTTGAAAGGTTTGGCTGCAATATGTAAATTATTAGGAGCTGGAAATGCACCGTTCCAATGGCGAATTTCTATTGGTAACTATACACGTACCTTTAAAAAGCTTACATGTGGGCAGGAAAGAAAGAATTGTGTGAAGGATAAGACTTTAAAATTTACTGATGGCAATATTAATGTAAAGGTCAAATTATTGTCTAATTTACATTGAGCCTCAATTCGGATGACATTTCAGTCCATGTGTTAAAGTAACGAGCCTCTGCAGTATGGAAGATCCCACAGCTTTGTTTGCGTCGCATGTTTTTGAGAACCACTGACTCTGCAGGGCAGCAAGGCAGCATTGTGATGCAACACACAGTAATAACACACAATAACCTCGTTGATGGTGCAATTCCGCATTGATAATTACATGTACACCATTGTAATGGCTACATCATTGATCAAACCAAGATAATAATTGGCTTTGTCAGATCAATATATTTTTTATGAATATAAGGTCATAGCAAATGTTAAAAGTAGATCAATTTAGGAATTTTTTCCTGATTTTTACTGTTATTTGTCGAATAAAACAAATTGTTTTACACACAGAGAAATATAAACACATTACATATTATGTACATACATATATAAATGTAAAACAATCCTTTTGTGTCATACATGCAAGTGCAAAAATATTATTATTGACGTCTCTTACCCAGAGAGACGTCAATAACGATACTTATTGACGTCTCTCAATACAGCAATTAACTCTAAACTTAATTGCTGTATTAGCTATTAATATATTTCAACATATGAAGTTTAAATTTATTGGATTGACTTCTGATTTAATAGAGAAATCAAAAATTTTTTAAAAACAGAAATAATAATACGTACAGAGGCAGAACAAACTCTTGGAAGCAAAACAGTGAAACTAACTACCAATAATTACAGCAAATATTCTCCTTCAAATAATGACTAAGTGGGTACCGTCTTGAGTATCCTTTCAGAAATAACTAGTTTGACAAAATTACACACAATTTCACTTTAGAAATAAATTACATAAAACCTGACAAAAATACCCACAAAATCCAATGTTTAAAAACTATAACATTGTGATTATGCAGAAATCACAATGTGTTAGCGTTGCTAGTGTTTGTAAAGGCAAAAATAGATATTCCATCAGAGTATAAAGCTTACAAACTACAACCGCAGGTTTAATCTCTCTACCTTTATACAGTGTGCATGTACGTGTTTAGACATGTTTAATCTACCACACTAAATGATGATTACTGACATAATTGTAACACATTCTTAATGTTCCATGTGTTATTGAAAAGAACTTGCAAACAAATCAGTGATGAATTGAAAGTGTTGGCTAGTTTTGTTTTGTGATAGCTGAAGTGTGACTCTGTGGGCCAAATTATTAGGCACAGGTCAAGGAGACAAATGACTAAACAGATGGAGGGCTTTTCCGGCCAATCAGCAAATAGGTTTTTAATTGAATATTGTGCAAACAAGCCATCATTAAATTAATTTGTCCGGAATGACAGATGTGTTGAGATGAGAGAACGTCGTTATTGGAATGTTAGACAAAACAGGACAGCTTTTTTGCTTCAGTTTTTTTGTTTTTTATTTACAAAAAGTTTATCTTTTGAAGATTTGAGCTTTAAAATGTTCACAATAAAGCTACATTCTGGTAGTGCTACAGCATATCTTGTTATTCAAAATTGACATGCATCGCAGAAACTCCCGAAAATTTGTTTATTTTTCTTTATTGGTCGATTTGGCAAAAAAAAAAAAAAAAAAAATTGTGTTTTTCTCCTGGACTGATCTATCCCACAGTGAAATACCAGAGCTGGATACTGTTCTGAACACAACCATTATCATTACCAGCATGGAAAGAATAAACACATTTTTCTTGTTTGTATTTAGCAATGACAGCTGCCTTCGGCTGCACTGAGTCCAACACGCTGCAATGATGCTGGAGGGGATCCCGTTATAGTGGAACTTGTGGATTAGTGAGCGCGACACACACAACTTACTCATTCACTTTGGTGATGTAAAGAATTGGTTCCCTACAGTACAGTATGATGCTTAAACACTAGGCACTTAATGGACACGGTTCATATGCTCAAAAATAAAGAATAATCCGAACTACATAACATGCATTGTAGAAATAAATACAAGTGGATAAAACACAGAATGCTGTTGAAGGGTGAAGTAGACAAATTTCCCTAAAGTATGATATGAGCGGATGAACAAGTGCAAATTCTTCACGATGTGTGCATCACAGAGGTTATGCACAAAACAGCATAGAAATACACTGCAGGGCGTTTCACATATAATTATTTATGGACTATTAGGATTATAAAACTGTTTTCACATTGAGGAGAGAGTAATATTTTTAATCCTGCAGTTGATGTCTACACTCAAGAAGCATGAACTCTGAAAGATTTTAAAATGCCCTATTAGTTATATGAAAGTTCGGAACCAGCAAGATGTACAGTCGGCTAAAACTGCAAAGGGAAATAATTTTTTTATATTTTCTTTATAGAGATTTGCAATATTTCATCTTGGGCTAAAAAGGCAGGTTTCTAGATAAGATGTTATTTGATTTAGAAAGCCTGTCGTGAGCTACTTATGTGCCACCTACTTTGCACAGCAAGCGGAGCCATATGCTTTTGCACCCTGTTTTGATTCATGCTTGTTGTTGTTTTTGTTGGTCATGGTATTTATTTTTTGATCTCCCACCATATCCTGCCCCCTACAGACACTTTGGCCCATTTTATCGGGTTTTCATGCCAACTCCTACAATATGGCAACAATCTTAATTGCATGACAATCTTGTCATTTTGATACACAAGAAAGAGAAGAAAAACAATTATTTTGTTTAAATGAGATGAATATATATACAAATCTGCCTAAGTGAATATATGCATATGTATAGTGTGTGTTATCTGTATGTACAGTATGTGTACGGTATATAATAAGCGGTAGAAATTTACTGCACAGATACAATTTAATGTTGTGGCAATTTGCTTGAATGCTTTTACTTTTTTATTTCAATGTTTTATTAATACAACCCATGTGACTCATTCTTCATTCATGCAACGCCTTGTGACTTTAATCTTTAAAAAAAAAATCTGTACGTGCAAAAGCAAATGAACAAGTGGTTCTGTATAATTTACACTATGTTCCCATTTGATTTGTTTATTTTATTTCAAACAAGTGTGTTCTGCTTTTTTGTGAACTGTTATAAACTTACCCTGACACGTTGAAATGTAAGCAAACTTAGAATACTAGAATAATCACTTATTTTTAAAAAGTAATAAAAGTCATTCAATTTTGAGATTTAGAGTTGATGTATCTGAATGTTGCTTCACATGATTCTAGATAAAGTTTATGAAAATGTCCTGAAAACAATTTTCTTTTTGGCCTCTCAAATTCTTGAAAAAATTGCATGTATGAAGCTCAAAACATGAGATTTGAAATAAGCCTTCAAATAAATGGTGTCCTTTATTCAGCTTTCTACGCTTTTCAGTGTGCCATTTTTTTGTGAATCGGTAAATAAATTATATTCTTTACATGCTTGTAAAAAATTGAATGGTAAAAACAACGAGAAATGACTGCTTTTGGAGAGAGGTGAAAATTTTTAGAGGAAAAATAAGGTGTGACGTTCTTTTATGAAAGTAAAATTAGTCTTTGGTTTAAACAACCGTCTGCTTAAGACAAAAATAGTTGGTTTTCAATTTTCAAATGTCACTTTATAAATTTGATGAATTCAGTATCGAAAATCAACAAAGAAGGAAAGATGTGTCTAATTTATTTCAACAGTATAAATATCTAAGCCACCAATTAAATTAACGCCAAAATTAAATGTGCAATACCAAAATCAAAGCAAAAAGAGTTTAAAACTTTCAGATAATCCATAAAGAGACTGCCTGTTTATTTATTGTTAAGGTTTCCCCCCCCCCCAAGTAATACAACATATGTAAATAATGTATACTTCAATAGAAAAGCTGAGAGAAAGAGGAAATGGTTCAGTCAAATGGAAAATAAAAGCAGTTTTACTGAACTCAGTGAACGTGAGTTTCAAATAGACCAACTTTTCATCATTTTTTTTATTCATATAAAACTGCTTTTGTTGATAGTCATTATATTTTCTCCACCATGCTATTATTCTTTCTCAAAACAAGCTACAGATATAATTCTCTTTTTGTGCTTTCCTCCTACTTCTCTGTTCATCTTCCCCAACTTCAAGTGTGCGTTGGTTGCAATAAACCTTGTTTTTATCCACTTGAGTCATCTGGTTTTTTTGTTTAAATAGCTGTGCATCATTGTTCCACACACCAAACTCCTTCACCATCCACCCATCTCTTGTTATTTTTCTCTCCATAATCTCCCAATGTCCTATTGAAGTCTCTATTTTTTCTCCTCATTACCAGTGGTCCTCACAGTGACTCGCTCATCCCACATCTGAAAGTTACTTTTTTTGAAAAACAGTGTTATTGTAGAATTCGGTGCAAAAAAGTAAATTGCTTTGGACGAAGAAAAATAGCAAGGCAAATATATTGATGACAATTTTAAATACCATTGCCTTTAATTTGTCTTTTGTGTCATTTCTTCTCAATCCTTCAGCTATTATCTGATACAAATTCAAAAAGAGTTCTTTATTCACAAACCTAATTTTCAATCTGCATGGTTTTATTGTTTTTCAGACGGTTCTTTTTGCATAAACAGAGGAAATCAGCTCCTCTTTAAAAACTTTTAGACTGGATAATATCTTTTCCTGTAGGAAGTTTTAAGTCAGATAGTAATTCATTTTAATGTTATTTTTGTTAAAAAGATTTTTTTTTTCGTTTTTTTTTGTCTTCCGCTTATGCGGAGCAAGATCGCGGGGGCAACAGCCTCAGACGGGAAGCCCAGGCTTCTCTCACCCCAGCTGCATCCTCCAGCTCACCTGGAAGGATCCCGAGTCGTTCCCAAGCCAGTTGTGAGACATAGTCTCTCCATCGGGTCCGGGATCTGCATCTTGGTCTCCTCCCGGTGGGACGTGCCTGAAACACCACACCAGTGAGGCGCTAGGGGGGCATCCTGACCAGGTGCCCAAACCACCCCATCTGGCTCCCCATCTGGAAGAGGAGCGGCTCGACACTGAGCTCCTCCCGGATGGCAGAGCTGCTCACTCGATCCCTGAGTGAGAGCCCAGCGACCCTACAGAGGAAGCTTGTTTCGTTTAAAAGATTTGATTGTTTAATTTTTAGATAAAAATAATTAGGATTTCTTATCAATTTTTGTTAATTTTTTTAAATGTCAAGCTTATCCAATTATTTGTTACAAACCATTCAACAAGCTGTGTGGGGCGACCGCTTTATTCACAATTTTTGTGCTCAAAGAAGCGCTCTTGATAAATGTGGATTTAACAAGGCTTTTGTCTGGCCTGCTATGTACTAATATGTACTCCAACTCCCTCATAGTCCCTTGCATATTTTAAACAGTGTGTACAATTTTGTCTACACTAACCAATCAGTCAGCTTGTGTTGGCTTTTCAACCAAGAGACATATCATTGGCATGGTTGAAGGCTTCTGTCAGAGCTGACAGAAAAGAGGTGTTCTTCCCATGTCTGCGGTCACTTCATGTCATTCACACAGCCACTTTGACCGGAAACCCAGCAAAATGGATAGAAAGAAGCAACAGTGCCATCAATATTCAATGCATGTTTTTGAGTAACTGAGAAAGGGAAGGACAAGAACAGAGAGAAAAGAAAAAAACTGACTAGAGCAGGAAACTATCTTAGGAGATGATAAAAACAATGAAACTATTTGTTTTTGGTGGAAAAAGCAGCAGGAAAGAGAAAAATCTACAAATGTAATTTGGTTTGTGAAACATCAAAGCCAGCACCAATTGGTTAATGAGAAACTAAAACATTTTTTTAATGGTTGTATTCTTGTCTGTCTTCTCCTGCTGCATCGTCCTTTAAAGCCCACTGCAGCTCCTCTGGTGATTGGCAAATATTTGTCATGCCAGGGGCTTTGACTCCTTCTCTGATGAGGTCAAGAGAGAGAAAAGGAGGACACCCTAAGAATTTTTAAGTATCTTCAGCGCTTTGCTCCACACCTCATCTCACCTGCACTTTCACTGCATGGTCCTACTTGCTTTACAACTATTCCAATTCCCTATTTCAATCAAATAAACTATTTGTTAAACTAAACTTAAAGACCCAGGACATTCAATGTTTTTCATATTTCAACATCATGACTGATGACATACGAAAAAAAAAAACTATTGAGTTAAATCGGTAAGAAAAACTGAGCATGCAGTCCCTTCTCTCTGTGTCAGGAAATAATAATAGAAATGCAAAAAACACACAGTGTGAAGTGGAGTAAATTTCTCCTTTCATCTGGGCTTGTAAGTGCTATTTCACAAATACTTCATCTGAAGTCTCATTTCCCTCTTTAAAAAGCACAAAAAGAGCTAAAGGTTTCTTTATTAGGTACCATGGAAAGCATTTACAGCATCAAGACCTGGCCACATATCCAACTGATGAATTACTGCATTGTTATGAGCTGATTGTATTTGTGCATTTCAGATGACTTCCTCTTACTATCTGGTGCACATGTGTCTGTTTTTCTTTTTACCTCTGAATGGCCCTACAAGAAACCTGCTACCAGAAGATAGTCAGTCAGGATAGTCAGGATATGTTCCAACATCCCTGTAACCCAATAATGGACTAAGCACCTTGATATATGCAAAAAAAAGTAAAATATTGTTTCCAAAAAGAAATTTTAAAAAAAGTGAAACTAACGTTGAATCAAAATTATAAAGAGCTTCACATTTAAGAAGACCAAAATCTTTTCAGCTACAGCTATGTTTTTTTGTAGAAGAACCACAGGCGAACTTCTTGTTCAGCCTTTACCAGATGATGAAACTTCAGAAAGCTTAGAAAAAGAGTTAACGCCAAGTTTAATTGTCAGCTTGGCTAGTATGTTCCAGGAGGAATCCCATCTTGCTGTAACTCATTCCATTGAACAATTTCACAAAAGCCAGGTATGCAGAAAAGGACACTAGTATACATACTCAAATATACAAAAATACACACTCAAGGGATCCAAAACTTGAATTTTCAGTTAAACAAAGTGACGTCACATGTATAGGAATAATGTCCATGTGGATATGAAAGTAAAACTAGACTCTTTTCTAGCATTTTCTTTGCTGGGTTGTCAATAGTGAGTGCCTTCAATTTTGGAGCAACTGTAGCAATTCTACAAGAAAATAAACCCCCCAAAATTTAACATGGCGTGATATCAATTTCACATTCTCTCTTCTCTCCCACTGTTCTCTGTGAGACTCCATTTAGCTTATTTTACTTCTGCCCACTCCTGCCTTCTTTTAGCATGTGCTGCATTCAACCAATTTTATACCTGCTGCTGCTATTCTGTGTTGTTCAGTAGATTATGGCCTGGAGCTGACTGAGGGGCGCCACTTTGGATCAAAACATTTTCATTAGTTTGTTTTTTTGCCTGAACTCACACTGGCTCGCGGGCCCCATTTTAGCAATTCTTGAGACTTTCACCTTTGTCTTGTAAGGAGTCTATTTTCATAAATTGTTAGGGGGGAAAAACTCAATAAATAGAAACAAATTGTGAGTTACTAGTTTCAATCCACAAAATTGTCAGATTTTCTAAAAGATACTAATTGTTGTCATTTGTTCTT
The DNA here is from genome assembly GCA_902685375.1 of Neostethus bicornis. Taxonomy (NCBI): domain Eukaryota; kingdom Metazoa; phylum Chordata; class Actinopteri; order Atheriniformes; family Phallostethidae; genus Neostethus; species Neostethus bicornis. Next base: position 18,380,163 of record LR738542.1, on the reverse strand, counting down.
TGGATGCTGTTAAGATTCATATTGTCTCCAAATTTTCTCAAGATTATAACATTAGTGTTGCTTTGCTCTAAGATCATTTACCTTATGCTCTTTTTCATTAAAACTAATCTTCTTTGTTTTGTTTATCCTCATTCCAAATTTGAACCACTTTACCCTGTCCTTTGTATCAGATTCAGTGAATAGATTAAAAGCAAAACTTTTTACTTTGGAATCCCCTTGATATATTTTCCGTGATTTAAAACAATTAAATATGTGTGTTCTGAACATCTGACTCCAGGAGAAGAGTTTGCATCGTTGGCTTTCTTTATATGTTTCAAAATGGTTGCATCATAGACCAAAATTCTTGTGGTTGTGTGAACTTTTATATCACCCTGATTCTCAGAAAAGATACAGATAATGTTTCTTTTATCAAAAAAGCAATGTAGGATAACCTGAAAGGGTTTTCCAAAGCCACGTAGCCTTAAGTTAAAAAAAATAATTCATTAGATCACTATTTTCACTTTCTTTATTTCTGGCTTTTTTTGTTCTTCAAAATGGTTGTAGTTGTCAATAACGTAGATTGTATGACGTTTCAAAGGGTTTTTATTGTATTTTATTATTCTTTGTAGCCGTTAACGTCAATTCTGTTAAGTGTAAGTTTGACATTTTTGTCAAAAGGGAGGTAAGGAAAATAAAAAAATCAAAAGAATTAGTTTTACACCATAGAGGAAGACGATAAGAGACCGATAATCTTCCTTTGGTCTGAAGTGAACTACATTTACATGGATGTACTATGGTAGCGAGTATTTATAAATAAAAATAGAAGAAACTTATTAGATGACATAAAAATAGTTTGTGAATGTGTCACTGCATATTTTTTACAGTGGTTTAAACACCTTTAAGGTGAGAAAAATACATGTTGTTTCTTCCCTGCTCTGTTTTGTTTTTTGTCCTTTCAATGGGAAGTCAAATTTGACACAAAAAAAAAAAAAAAAAAAAATTGAAAAACACCATATTGACGACTGTTGTAAACAAGCTAACTTTTCTATCAAGCAAAATCTGCTACTCTTTATTAGGGTCTAATTGAAAACTTAATTGTTGCCAGTATAGGGAATATTGTCCAAACACCATCCTTTGAAAAAAATGTTTTGTTTTTTTTTGCATATTCAACACTTTGAGTATCCTGCGTTAAAAGACTTTTTATAGTAAGTTAGGTTGTAAATTGATTTGATCTATTTTTGCCTCTGTCCATGATTAAGTTTAATTAACATGTAGTTTCTCTCTTTTCTCTGTTGTTCATTCAGACCTCAAATCTCTTGGTTCAGCTGTTGAAGACAGATTCGCCGCTTCTTATTTGTGTGGACAGAGGAAGCAGAATCGCTTGGACCACAAAACAGTAAAGAATCTAACTTTCAAATTGAGATAATTATTTCAAACTGTTTCATAAGAAACTGTTCCTGAAAAGTCAGAATTTGATGCAGTAGAAAAAAAATATCCATCAACAAACCATCCCTGAAGGCCTAGTCGTTGCAGTGACCAACCTCTGTCCTTGAGTGGGCAAGACTTTCCTACCATCTGCTATCTGAGATTCACTTAATCCTCCAAAGTAGAGGTGAGTTTGTCAGTTTGCATGGCCGCTTCCAATGAGAAAACTCCTCAGTTTCTGGTGTAGATCACCTGTCATTTTAACCCCTAGTGAAGCATGGAGTTTCTAATAAGTCAAGTGCTTTTGGCTGGGCTGGCTGTGACAGGGCAGCCTGAAAACTCACCCACTGAGGCCTTTTTCACATTTTCACATGAGCAGTTGACAGCACCCAGTGGCATTAGACAGCAAAAAGCAAAGAAATGAGATTTCTTTTTTTTTTTCCTGAGGTGCACAAAAGTTTTTGGCCAAACCACTCGTATTGGCAAAGGAAGATGCCTGTTACCATAGTAGCAGGTGTTAATCCATATGCATGAACAGGATGAGATTTCAGGCACGAGTGTTAAATTTCGCAATGGGAAAAGGTTGTCTGAGACTCCGAGGGCTTAATTTATTTTCTGGATTTGTCAGTTTATCTGAAATTGATCCACAGCTTTGACTCAGTGTCAAGGTGGAGCTTTGCAATGTTGAAGTATCAGATGATGAAACTTGTTGCCTTTTTTTCAGACGAGAGCAATGCCCGTACTTAATTTCAGTAGAAACTAGAATATCTGGATGTCTGTTGACTTTTCAAGTAGTCCCTATTCTGCTGTGCTCTACACAGTGCTGAAAGTTTCCCTTATCAGTCTGCCTGCTATTGGTAAGTTAAATAGTTTATTCTAAAGGTGCTTGTGTATAGTTTATCCATCAGAACTTGTACCTGAAATTATTTTTGCTACAACAAGCTGAATGGCCTCTGTCCAGCAAAAATGTTTGTTCCAGCAAAAGGGTCACTAATGTGTTATTTTGGTGTGTACATTTTCCATTTCTAGCTCTTCCTTACAGTCATACGACTCAGTTATACAACATACAACTGGACCTGCTCAGTGCAAAAGAGAGCAGGTGTATGATGCAAGAGTTGGATCATTCACATTTTGTTTTGTATTCAGGAGAGCATGCATTTAGCACAAAAAATATTGTTTTAAACAAATTAGTGTATGTTTGAGTTAATTAAAATAGCCATTAGTCCTCTTTGACTCACTTGGTAGTTTGATTGTCAGGATGTGACATGAACCCTGCACATACTAAACATGTTAACCAATTAAAAGCTGCGTGTGGAAACAAAGACCGAGAAAAAATGTGCGACCGCATTGAGTAAAACAACTTGTTTTTGTTTTTTTATATTGACCAATTTTATTTTAAAAAATGACAGATTCCAAAACATATCAAACTCCTAAATATTGGTGCCCATAATTTGCAGGATTATTAATAATTCATTCACTTATATATATGGTAAATACACTTGTACAAAAATCAGTAACCACTACTTTAAACTGTGATTGCCTGGGTGGAAAAAGAAGATTGATGATGTTGTGCTGTAGATTACCCTTTACAAGTATATAACCTTGTATGTTAATGACAGTAGATTGCCTCATTTGAATGAATTAATTGTTGTTTTTGTCATTAGACTAAAGGGAAAAAAACCCCCACCAGTTTAAATATAGACCTACTTTGAATTTGAATACGCGTGCAAAACACACTGTAAAAAGAACAAGTTAATTGGTCATGTCATTGAAAGCTGATGCACGTTTCGTGAAATGGTTGTCATGGGGCTGTTTTCACCACGCATTGAGCTGAAATGAAAATAGAACATCTCCAAGGACTTCAACATTTTAATGTGCCAGCATTGTCACAGAGTATTGCCAGTGTCTTACAGAGGTAAGCAACGGACAGTGTTTACAGATTACTGGAGGACCTTACAAAATCTGAATGAGAGCAACTTATTTGTTAACAAATAGCTCAACTCTGCTAACATGAATTAACATTTTTTCCAAGGAAACTTGCTTTATTTAGTATTTCAGCTTGCATCATCCATAACTCCAATTCAGGAGTGCTGAAAATAAATTTCAAAACTTATTTCAAACCTTGAAATAAATTTATTTGCAGTCAATTGACTGAGTACAAAAAATGAAAAGTAAATGTTCAATTACCTAAAGAACTTCCAAAAACTTTTTTCTTAAAACAAATTGAAAATAAATTTTGCCAGGTAGTTTTTAAGCATTCTGTGTCACTGGACGAAGACAACTCGAGATTTCAAAGCTTTGAGCCAAACTACAGCTTTTTATAAAAGCTTTGCTCAGTAATGAAGAAATGTAAGCAAGCAGTAAAGGTGTAATTAAACTAAAAGCTGATCAAATATACCTCTAAAAATTTCTGACTCTCCTGATGAATTCAGCTTAATTACTTGAAACGATGTATATGTGTTCATAAGAGCACAGCCAGCTGCTTGCTAATCTCTTGACACTGATCATCTGCTTCATCTCTTTTTCAACAAACCAAAGCATGTCCAATATTATCTCAGCAAGATTAGATGATTCTTAATTGTTTGATGCTTAATCTGTTTCTATTTTCAACTGAAACAGCTTCAATTTCATTCGTGAGTAGCCTTGATTCCAATTCAAGTGTGCAAAAATGCCTTAGAACTCAGCAGAGGGAGTTTTGATTTCAATTCAGCAGAGTTGAAAGAGTTAGCAATAAAAATAAATACCCTCAACATCCGGTTTAATGTTGCTTTCAAATGCTAAATTAAAACCGATGAGAGGATGAATTAAATTCCTATTTTCTTTTGTAAATGGTCAGGTTTGGAGGGGGGTGGGTGTCTGTTTAAATGTTTTGTATCACGAAGTCTTTCAACAATCCATTAGCAGATCAGCATCTGCACCGCTCTTTCAATTTGGTTTTTGATCATAAAAAATAAACAAACAAAAAAACCAAACACACACAATATCATCTTAAATGATTAAACATCCTCCAAATAAAATGCTTCCTTTTTTCTTTTATAATGAAAAAAAAAATCTAATTTTATATTACTAAATGAATGGAACCGTAATTCCGTTGTCTCAATAGAAGTTTAAGTTTTTGTTGACCACCAGGTGACCCCTAAAGCTTAAAGACAGTTAAATCATTAAATTGTAAAAGCATAAAAGTAAGTTTTAGTACACCTAAAAGGTTTTGCCCCCTCAAAAAATGAGTCAGTTTTTTTGTATTTTATTCAAATACAATATATTTTAATCTGAACGCAAAGTCTGAAATAGTTTTTGATCATTTTATTGTATTAGTGTGATCTAACTAGATTTGGTCATATGGCTTTCAGTCCCAGAATTTAGCAGTCACAATGTTTGCCTCGGATGAGATGTGTGAGACATCATTGCGTATAATGAGTTCTGTCAAAGAGTGCATGAGTACGTATTTTGTTATAGAGAATCTAATTGTGGTCACAAGAGAAAAAAGTCATCCTCTTACTTCTAGTTGATGATCAGTAATCATGTTTTTATGTTTTACCCATAAAACAGGGTACAGTATGCAGTATGTTGATGTCAGTCAGTCATCTTCTTTTCCGTCTATCCTTTACGAGGTTGCGGGGGGTGCCGGAGCCCATCCCGGCCAATTTAAGGCGAAGGGCAGAGTACACCCTAAACAGGTCGCCAGTCTATCGCGGGGCCACACACATGCAACCATCCACACACACAGACACTCATTCCTAGGGGCAGTTTCGGCACCGGCCAATCAACCTAGCATGCATGTCTTTGGAGGGTGGGAGGAAACCGGAGTACCCAGAGGAAACCCACGCAAACACGGGGAGAACATACAAACTCGACACAGAAAGGACAGTGTTCCAAGCCTTGTCCCCACCTGGGACTCGAACCCACAACCTTCTTGCTGTAAGGCCACTGTGCTACCCACTGCCTTCTTGCTGTAAGGCCACTGTGCTACCCACTGCGCTGACCTACTACGAGTAAAAAGAAAAAGTGAACTTTTTTTTTCGGACTAAAAATTTTGCAACAAAGGTGTCTGCAATCTAATGAATACATTAGACACCAAAGATAAGTCTTCTGCACTTTGGCAACCACATCTACAGTCCTGATAGATTAACATATCAGCTGATTTGACTCAAAAATCAATCAAATCACTGAAGGATAACCGCTACTTAAAAAGAATAGACTTTACATCTTTACTTAATCTGAGGACACAATGAGGACCAGGTAATTGTTTTACTTAAGCTTTATGTCTTTGTATTTCTTTGCTAATCATTTTCTCTGCTTGTGTGTGTGTATTGCGTAGAGTCCTACATTTATCATCTGCAGCTACTAATGTTGGTAATACATCATTTTGACCCAATCTGCTAGTCCAATTGCTGAAAGTCATGCTTGACAAGAAGATCTGCAACATATGTATGACTGGCAAAAATGATATGAGTGTGTATTTGTTTTAATAGTCTGCATCTGGAGTTTTGGACCAAGGCTTTGATTAGAAAGACTTGATAATGGAACCCTGGGATGTTGTGCTAATCTGTTTCATCACTCCTCATCTCTCCATCCTTGAGGCTATCAGTGTTTCCCTACTTTTTCTCTCCACTCTTATTTTGAGTGCCAGATTCTACCAGTGCCATTCCAAATGAAATGAGAAGCTTTGGAACTTAGCCAAAAACTCCACACTCACTTCTACCTCACACAAATAAAGAGATGGTCATTATTGGCTGTGTTTCCTTGCTTGGCTGGCTCAGGCTAACCTCTCCCCTGTTTCACCGCGGATGTTCCATCTAGCAACTGCTTGCAATGAAGCTCAGGTGGAACAACAGGGTTGTTTAAGCTTAGTCACCGAGCAATCTTGCCACACATCCTGGGTAATTCTGTGCCATGTGGTGTGCCAGTTCAAAGAGCCGCAAAGCAGTCAGGAGAGAGGGAGAGCAGTGTGCATTAGCCATGCTAATCTCATTAGGGAGGCCATGATTGAATCCTGTAGGAATCTGCCACCGCTGCCAGGAAAGACGGAGGAGCTTGTGTATTATTAAAGGGATGACTCTGTTGTAGAGGGTGGAGAGGTTGAAAAAGGATGAACAGGAAGACATAGCCACGGAGATAGGACCAATGGAAGAGAAAAGGAAGAAATGCTCCAAATTAAATAGTTAAGGAATCACGACAGACTGATCATCATCAAATGGAAAAATAAAAAAAAGGGATTAATAATTTTAAAATAGCAAACTAGACAAAAATGAAATAAAATAAAAGCCAAACAAAGTTTAACCGGTGTGAACTAAATTTGATTTATTTTCCCCCATTTCTCTTTTAATACGCATTTACAGCTTCTTACAGACCTTTCTTAAATCCTTTCTTAGAATTCTTATAAAATTGTGACTGTCTGAACAAAACCTGCTTTCTCATTTACATTTCTGTTGTCCACCTATTATCAGAATGAATCCTCCTCCTCCGTGGGTTTGATCAACACTTTTTTCATGTTTATTTATTCCATTCACCCTTGACCCTTAAGTTAGTTTAGCATTCATCTGATGTCTCTTATTCCCAGATGGTTTTCTTCCCCTTTTTAATTTGTTTCCTTTTTGTCTTTCTCTTCCTCTCTGTGTGTGCCCTTTCTCCAGAGAATCTTGTCTATTTTCATAGTCGCATTTGACTTTGGACCTTTGACTTTAAGAATCAATGTCCAAGCGCTTTCTGGTGGCTCATTGTATAAAAATGACAAGTTTACTTGCTGTTCTTTGCTTAATCTGATACATTTTACGACAGTGTGATAAGAATCTCAGATATTTTAAAATGTTCTATTTCGTTCTGTACGTCAATTTAAATGTTACTTTTTAAAGACAGGAATAATATTTGACGCCACACTCCCGCATTGCAGTTTTTAAATAAAAACAAACAAATATGTATGGAGCAGATTTAAGTAGAAATATTTTTTTTAAATTACCATTTACGATTCTTTAGACTACACAAGAACCAAGCAGCATGAGTCGTCTTACATGTTCACACTGCAAATCTTTTTTTTTTTTTTTCCCTCAAATCAAACCTTACTCTGGATGTAATCCTTTTTGTACATGTCCTCATGTCTGAATTCTCTTGAAATTTAATTCAATCCCAGCAACATATGACACTAGGAACATGGTCAGGTAAACTGGGATGCTTGCTACCATCTCCCCCCCGTACATCACACTTCGCATCGTTTCTTCCCCTTTCACTTCTTTCTATAGCCCTCAATCTCCCAACTTCACAGGGACCATTGTATCTGTCTTTTCCTCTCACTTGCTTTTGTCAGAGAGGTGACCTTTTTGTTGTGTCTCTGACTCTGTCTCCCTCTGGTAATTTTCCTTTCCTCCATCTGCTCTTTGATTTTTCTCCTCTTTCTAGGCTTGTCTCTTTATTACCCTGTCTATCTCAGGTCCATCACCTTTTGTTGTTAAAGTGCTGTTAACTTTCAAGGGTCACTGCAGAGGTTTTTAGTTAGGGAGGTATTCAAATTGCACACATTAAAAAAAAATTACGTTTGTTTCGACGAGACAAAAAAATACAATTTTTCACTTCTAAGATTGTAAGGTCATGGCAGATTTCAAAAACCTTTCCAAAATTTTTTCAAACATATTTCTTTGGTACTTTTAATAAACACACGCTTTTCCCCTGATCTTGTCAGCTCGTTTATCTAATTTTTTCATTCCTTTTCTGGTAGAAAATCTGAGCTTCATGGACAGCGATGGGATTGGTTTTATTTACTCAGCCATGCAGCCACTATTGTTTTTTTTATTTTTTATAACCAGGGTTGTAAAGGCATTGTCAAATGTTTTTTTTTTAAATGATCCTTGTGGTATTCTCATTAACATATCAGAGGCATTTTATTTGACAGTCATGGATCAATTTTTTTTAGCAACAAGGAGATCAGGCTTGGGATTAAACTTTCATTCATGGATCCACTGCTTTTGAATAAAGCACTGTTGAATTATTCAAGTAAGATTGAAGTTGTACTGTTGTACTATAACAAATCTTGAAATTTTTTATTCTTTTTCAAATGTTTTGCTTCTTCTGTTTTTTTTCTTTTTTCCCCCAACTTTGAATTAATACACAACACAACCTTAAAGGAAGCAGAGGTAGTTGGTGATTGTAGACCTTTGAAAACAAGTGCATTGTGCTGTTGACCAAAAGTCATGGTTATAACTCAGTTAGAAAGCAATTCGCTCCAGAAAGTTGGACCACAGTCACTGGAATTGGATCTAGTTTTAGGAGTAGCTGAAAGGCATGTACCTGTTAACACCTTATTGAGTTGTAGACATTTAGCAAAGTGAAAAATGTACAAACACACTAAGTGCTTTCAGGCCGAGTTATAAGACTTTAGAAATCCTTTCGCATCGGTATACAGGTGTAGAGAATTGTCGATTTAGTTGCTCATCAAAATCAACACTATTTGTTTATGAAATGAATTGAACATCTGTGAAGTTTTTTTTTTTTTTTTTTTTAGAAAAAGGTAAAGCATTGTTCAGTTATTGATTAACGATGTAAATAATACTTCACAACTCAAATGTCAAAATTGCAAAAGTAACAACTTAAAATAAAATAAATAAGGATGCGGGTTAAACTTTAATTTATTGACCTATAAAGTACACACCTCAATGTATTTTATTCTGGGTAAAAACATGCTGATTACTTAAGAGAAGAATGGTTATCAAGCAATACAGCCTTAGTTATTTTTTAGTTTACATCACCCTTTGGATCTGTCTGAGATAGTAAAGGGTGTAAACAAAAAGGCACTGCATGCAGTCAATTGTTATGTTAGTAGTGAGATTACCGGTATTTAATTTAGCTGTCTGAAAAAAAACTACTTTAACATTTTGACTACAGTATTTAAGTATGCATCTTGGTTTTTTTTTTTCCAGTTGTGTTAATTACCATGATAAGTCAATTTTCCTCTTAGAACAAACAAAATTAATCTTATTCTGAAAAATGACTACACTTAATGAGATATGAATTTACAGTTTAGTTCAACATTAACTCTACTAGAAGGTTTGCCTGTATTAGATTTTTCTTCTTTTTAAAAAAAAGGATTTTTGATTTTTGTCCTGGGCAACTAATTTACAAAGCAACAGTTTTTTTGTATTGGCAAGAAAGAAACAGCTTGTTTTTGGTTTGACAGTGCATCAGGTCAGATTTTCTCATGGCATAATGTGTCCTGGCTAGAGGTTAATGAGGATGTATATTAGATGTGTGTTTAGGTGCTATGTGTGCAAACTTGCGTGGGCACTTTTGTAGACCTTTAGGCAAGAATGTTGCATCAGTAAAATAACAAGTCTGTCTTATCACCTTTTCAAAATCATTAAAAACAGCTTGAGGGTTTTGTATTTTCAAGACAGAGACAGATGGGGACGGTGTTTATGGAAATGATATTTGCTTCTGTTTCTAAATTCACAAAGGTAGGTGGAAATGTAGCTGCATTTACATATTTAAATGCATCAGCCAAAGGCCAGTCAAAAAAAAAAAGGCAATTAGCCAAATAATCACACAGTGCATTGTAATTACGTTGTAATTATATTCCATAAAAATAGAGAAATTATCAGGTTTAGCATATGGTTCTTAATTTCTTTTGCTACAAGTGTGGTTTTGAGGAATCATGTCAAAATAGGTTGTAAAAGAAGAATGCAAGACTACAAGTGATGTCTGCATGTCTGTGTTTGATAAGTTGATTTTGTTGTGTTGTGTTGTTTTGTTGTATTAAACTAATAAAGACAGCAGCTCACCAGACTGAAACAATAATGCCATGTACATCTGGCATCAGTCAAGTCAAAAGGAAAATTGAAAAAGTAACAAAGCCTAAAAAACCCCCTCACAATTATTGAACGGATCTACGTCACAGGGCACTTAACCGATCCACTGCAGATAAACCCCAAATTCGGAGATCAGAAACTTTCAAGAAAGCTGTAATATCACAACAACAAAAAATGCATTTTTATTTTCTTTTTTAAAATCTTATAACAAAGAACAAATCACAGTGAATTTTGAACTGCCAAGCAGGAGGCCTTGAGGTGTACCAAAAAGAAGTTTATTAAAGTAGTAAAAGGGGACATGAAGACTGTATTGACTCATGGAAAGAAGCTGTAAGCACCAAAGAAGAGGAGGACACTTGACATTAAAAAAAAAAAAGCCAAATTTGAAAACACAAGGACTCACCCAAAATCACTGAAAGGCAGAGCCGCCAGGGTCAAAAGTGGAAAATCCTTAACTATGAAGGTTTCTGCTGATATGATTGCAGGGAAATTCTGCATTAAATCAATTTGACTCTCGCAGAATAATTATACAAATGCTTAAATGAGAGAACTTCACTCACCCAACAAGATTTAAAGCCAAAATAATCATAAAATTAATAAAAAACACTTAGTTGAAAAACACCATGGCCTCAGAAAAAATTTGCTGTGAAATGTTTGGCTTAAGAGTAAACATTTCAAAGGAGATATGCTTGAGGTGTGATGAGTTCTAATTTATCTATGAGAATTATCAGAATAAAGACATAAGAGTGCTAGGGATGTCTGATTGAGCATCAGTAAGATGTACAACAGCAATAGCCAGAGATAAAAAACTCGATAAAAAACAATAACTTCGTATAAAAAGAGGCAAAAATGGATTCAGTGTCCAGGATGATTCTCACTTCTGAACATTTGCAGTTATTTTTCTTTGCTCACATATAAAAATACTGCAACCCTTTATACACAGATACTATATCCCCTAACGGCTCAGTATTTGTGGACAAGAAGACTAAATGGATTAAATTACCAATATCTTAGTCTCACTTCGAAAAAGCGAGTTTTTTTTGTTGCAAATTACGCTCCATTTCTGTTTGTAAGTGCCTTAAAGTGAGGAAGGCTATTATAGTTTGAAATTTGTATCATTTGTCACGAACTGCCTCAGTCGAGATCTCATCTCACTTAATCTCCGGCTCACTCTGCATGCTCTGTTTCGATTAGTTCAGGAGTATTTTTTTTTTCTACAGAACGCTGCAACACAAGCTTCTATCACAGGCTGAGACTGCTTCGGTTTTAAACACTTCAATGTGGTAACATGGACATTTATGTCAGAACAAGGGAAAAAAAACAGTGCCAGGAGATCTTTTTAACTAGGTAATTGGAATGAAATCGACGTTTGTATATCCTAAGAATCTTTTTTTTCTTTTTTTTTTCTTCAACTCACCCAAAAAAATGCAACCTTTGACAGCTTTAGGACAAACGATTGTAAAACCCAACCATAATTTTCGTTTTCATTTCCACAGTCATTTCCGCTGGATTGGGATTTAGCAATCCCAATCCAGCTGGAAATAAAAACGATGCCAAATCCAGTATGATAAATTACTCTATGTAACCGAGTTCAGCTTTTAGAAATTATTGTTACTATCACTTAGTCCTAAAATTTTGAGCACATCTTTTTACACCTGTTATTACTCTGCCATTAGCAGATAATCCGCTCAAATCAATTAAGTTTGATGTGCTATAACCAATAAATATTTACATTTTAACTCGTCATTAAAGATGGTGTAAAAATCAATATTCCTACTGATTAGAACTTGACCAAATTTCGAAGTGAAAGCATAACTTGTCTCATGTGTAATGAGATTAAGTGCTCAAATATTAAGATTCCTAATTGTTAAAAAAGCTCAGATAGCTTAAAATATTCTATAAACTGGGAGATTTATTTAAAGATTTCCAAATGAATAAAAGTGAGCAGATAAACATGAGCTGGGTTCAATGACGCTGTTTGCACAACATAAGGATTCCGCCCATCCTGGAAAAGGTCGAAATCAGTTAGTGCCTCTTTAACCTTCTCGCCATATATTGTTTCAAATTAAAGGTCATTATTTGTTACGCCAGCACCTTTAAGATAGTTTAAATTTATTTTCTTCTCTCTCATTTTATTTCAGATTATGTGCCATAATAGTCTTTTCTGATTAAAAACGATTGAAAGCTGCACGGTTACAATTTTAATATTTACCGTAATTTCACGACTATAAGGCGCATATAAAAGTCTTAGATTTTCTTCAAAATGAGCGGTGCGCCCTTTCGTGCGGTGCACCTTATGTGTGAGAAAAGGCGGACCTAAAAGAAAACGCGGTGCTCGTGAAAAAAGGCGGACCTAAAAGAAAACGCGGTGCCCGCGAGGCGGACCTGAAAGAAAAGGCATGAGAACGGTAAAGAGTGAAGTGTGAGCGGCGTGGGAGCGATGAATGACCGAAGGAGACCACAGTTTCAGGAAGGGTGGAAGGCAGCGCCGGGCGAGTTACGCTACAGTTTGCCAATGGATTGTAGATGCTTGGACTAACGTGTCTGCTGGTACTGTTATCCGAGCTTTCGCAAAAGCTGGAATCCTTTCTGAGGAGCCGCACAGTACAGACAGTGACTTTGACAGCGAGGAGCGAAGTGTGCTCTGTTGGATTTTGCGCAGCTGTTTGATTCCAAAACAGAGGTACAACCAAACTCAGTTTTGCTCCCGATCTATTTTTTAATACGCACATTTGCATGCTTGCGTGTGTGTTATTGTAAGGCGGTGTGTTACTGAGACTGCGCCTTTTCGTACTGTGCGCCTTATCGGTGTGTTAAATACAGCAATGGTGCACATAACTGAGGCTGCGCCTTTTCGTACGGTGCTCCTAATGGTCGTAAAATTACAGTGTTTAGGACATGTCAAATCGTGCTAAACAAGCATCATTAGTGCCCAATTTGTCATTTATCTGTTCACCTAACACAATGCACTCAGCAAGGTATCCATTATCTTCTGCTTCTTTTTCCACATTCACTTTTTCTGATTCTATTTCTTATATAATAACTAAAGTAAAATAATAGAAGAAAAAGTCAAACTAATATGCAAACTAGTTTGTGATTTTTTTTTACATTTTGTTTGTCATTGTTCTCATAAATGAAGTCACACGAGTGGGCAAAATAAAACCTTGAACATTTATAAGACAGTCATGAATGGCCTCCTGCTGAATTGCACCACATCCATTTAGCAGACACTTTGAGGGGCTACAGAGTGAAAAAGAAAATGACTGACTACATCCCTTAATAAGAGAGCTCAGCTCCTGTGATTACTGCATGACTAATGCATGACTCATCATCCTCCAAAGCATGGTTAAATACCCATCATACACCCCATCAGCTGAAAATTAATAAATGGACAAGTCACTATTAACTAATGAGATTACCGGACATTTAACCGTACCAGCCATCATCAACTTGAAGACCTGAAGACATTTGATTTATGAAATGCCGATCATCATTATAGTTGAATTAGATAATTAACAACTTTTTGATTTGATCAAAATAAATGTTTTCACTCAAAACACATTTTTTATTTTATGTAGACGCAACTTAGTTGTGTGTTGTTGAAGTAACAGGGGAAATACGCCCAGATGAATCCAGCTAGAGAAGAAAGACGGAGATGATTTTTTTGGGAAGGCTAGTCGGTGATAAAGAAGAAAAATGTGATAGAAGTTTAGCAAATTGGAAAGAAAAATCAGCCATCCAGATCTAATATGGACTGTGAGTCTTCAGGCTTACCAGATGCAGCCTGTCAACAACAAACACCAAAGCATGCATGGATGTGTACGGGATGCAAGGTAGAGCACATGTTATTATCTTTTAGAGCTCGACAAGCCCTCTTTCTTTCTCTCTCTCTCTCGCTATAATACTCCCTCCTTCTGTTGGGGAAATTAGATAGTTAGAAATAAATGGCAAAAGTTTGCCGTTCCTTTTTAACACAACTGCTTTTTTAAAAACTCAAGAACTGAAACACTAACTAATCAAAGACAAAGTAACCATTAGAAAGAAGTGGGATATTATCAAAAGCAAGGATTAAGACTAATTGGCCTGTCGTTCTTAATGTCTAAAGATTACATGGAATTAAATGACTGAAATGGCTTTTAAATCACCTGTAAGGTAAATGGTTTTTACAGAATCCTGAACTGAAATAATCAAACAAAAAGCATCTTAAATGTAAATTCTACCTTCAGAAAAATAAAACCAAGTCTACTGTATTTCAGAAGGAAGATAAGGAAGCATTTCACATGCTTGTGTTAAATAACATATTGCTAAGTTTTAATAGTTGTCCGCCATCTCTCATCATTTTCTTTCCCTACTATTTTCTCTTTGATTTCACCAGCAAGTCTTTGTTAGATCTGGACTCTTGCTTTTAGATTACACTACCCCCCAAAGGCCAAGTCCTTCTTTATCATCTTTCTTTGTATTCTTCAGTCGTGTCTGTTTTCTGTCCCCATGGGTTTTTCCTCTGTCCTGTTATCGGTATCTTTCTATTCCTGCTTCCTGCTTCAAACTATCAGACCCTCATCTCCAACCCCTTTGCCCCAACTCCAAGTCCTCTATATCATAAGTGGGTCATTGGAGCAGCAGTACAGTGGTAGATAAGCGTGCAAAACATAGAGACAACTCTGATTTGAAAAATACTGCGTGAAGTTAGACTCATTTTTTGTTTTGTTTTTTTTCTGGAGCCCTGGGTCATAGCACTGGGTTAAAGACAAGGAAATCACATTATTCCTTTGAACCTCAGAGGAATGTGACTATGCTTTATCAGTTTATTCTCTGTGAATTGGGAAGCAATATTGCTTTCAGGGCTGTCACGGGGCTCTATGGATCAGAATCTTTGAAAAAGAGGAAAAGAAAAGGTTGAAAAACAATTACAACCCTGTACCATGTAGAAACATACAATAATCTAAAGTTTAGATGAACACACACAACAGATAGTTGCAAATGTCATAACTATAATGGAAAAAAATAGAGTAGTTCAAGTTATAGTAAAATTATTTTCCTTTTTGGCCCCACAGCTGTAATAGAACAAATAACATTGAGAGAAAGTATACGTTTTTGTTGACCAGTTTTACTTTCTTGATACAGGACAAAGTCAAAAGTCTTGCAGAATATACCTAGGATGAGACCAAAAATTCTCTGCAATATTTTTGATAGAGTGTCTTACAAATACACCACACCATCTACCAAAAGAGGTAGCATCTGGATTGTAAGAAAAGGCTGCACTCTTAAAAGATATCTTCATGTAAGACACATACAACTTCTATCACAGCTCAGTCTTCTCTGCTGTAAAAACACTTTACTCATATAGAAAGCAACAGAGATGATTAGGATGTCTCTTATCCAGACCCCTCACCACAGAGCAAGAAAAAAAAAACCCAAAAATAAATATATGCAACTAGGTAAGCCGGGGTATTAATTGAATATTGTAAGACTGTTATACGATTAGATTTCTTGAACTTTCCTCATCTACTTTTGGGCAGTCATTTATTTTAAAAACCATATGAAAAATTTGTTTAGTTATTTGCATCAGTAACTTCCTAAAATTAGCTATGTTCCAAAATCTATGGGACACAATCAAATTGGATTCATTTCCAACACATCTGGAACACAATCATAGAAAACTTTCAAATTAATCGAAGAATAAAGATAACACATATATAACTATTAACTTGGTATTTGACTGTCTGCACAATTTAGTGTGTTTTTTTTTTTTTTTTTTTATGAACAAACTCAAATTTCTCATTTTCTCCCAATCCGGTTATACACAATTTTATAATTACAGAAATGACAAAACTTATTTTTCCTCTTCCCCCAACTTGTCTTCTTTTCATTTTTTTCTGTGACTAAGCTTTTATTTCCCATACGTACAACAACGATTGGATTACGTGTAACCAAAGATAGCAATGAGAGCACCTTGAATTATTCTGTTATAATCATTTATTACTGCTTTGTCTTTATGTTCTGAGCATTTTTAATCCAGTTTTAATCGCAATTAACGTCTTAGTTGAAAATTAATTTCTAATTCTATGATAAAAAACACTTCTGAAAATGTTTGCAATCTCTGTCAAACCTTGGTATTGGTTCTCACACTACATTTTATTCTCAAATCCAAGGAATTGAAATAGCTCAGGATTTATTTTTTTGTCAATTACATTATTTTGTTTTCATTCTGCAGGCATTTCACATTTCAAGGTGACTGAAATAAGATAATTTTGAAGTCTTTTTTTTTTTTTTCAGGTTTTGCACCTGTCTTTATCTTCTAAAGATTTTTAGAAGGTAAAAGATTTTTAGAAGGTAAAGACAGCCAGGTATAAAGTTTGGCAAACATATTTCTCCAATTTGACCTTAATCAGTGCTTTCATTAGAGATTAAAAGATAAACCTTAACGTCCTCTTTTTTTTTTCCACCCTTTGTTTTCAGGCTTTAATAGAACAGACTTACTGTTGCCCCCAGGAAGAGAAATGTCCTTTCAACTTTTCTGTAATGGGTACCAGAGGGACTGTCCTGGCAAAAGACAAAGAAAAAAGGAGGCATTGGGATAATAGAAGTTATCTGAAGGCTGAGTGATATGTTGCTAGATTCAAACGCAGAGCTGGAAGTGGAGAGAGGCACAAGAGAAATCAGTGTAGGCCTAATAACACAGAACTGTTAATTGTTTGTCATAGCTTGTCTGACAAATTATACATTATGTCAGCTTTACTGATGTGTTTGATGGCAACAAGATGTTCAAAACCAGTTCACTAGATGCATGGTATTTGTAATACCTGGTGTTTTCATCGGCAACCACAACACTTTAAAAACACATTTTCTGTAAAAGATCATGTAAAAAGCACATGACACAAATTACAGTAAATAAATATACCATAATTTTGAACAAAGTTTTTATTTTTGGTATGATCAACTTCTGTTTTTATTTATTTATTTTATTTATTTTATTTGACCTTTTTTTAACCAGGTTTAGGCTTATTGAGATTAACAATCTCTTTTACAAGAGTGACCTGGCCAAGAGGCACCGGCCTCCAGGACCAGGTTTTATGACAGCATTGAATCAGTAAATGTTTATTTCCATTGTCAATAAAAATTCACAGAGTAGGAACTTGCTTCAGCATAGTGTGCAACATCAAACATAAAATCTGTCTAAATAGATTAAAAATATACTATAAAATAAAAATCCCCCTGCATGAGAGACATAGCATATTTATTTTATATAGCAGAAATAAGGCTGATGATGTGATGGACACAGGCTGATGTGTATTAGGTGTAATCTGCAGAAAGAGGTTTTTTATATCACTATAAAATGCAATATCCAATATAAACCATTTCAAATACATACATTAAACAAGTGCATTTTTCAATTTGTCGTTTTCTATAAGCATTAAGCTTACAAAGACAATTTACATAGAAATTAGAACCCAAAACAAGACATGGTTTCCACTTGGTCATTTGATTTGTTTTTATTGAACTATCAAAGTAAATTATCAAAGAAATTACAACATCAAAAAAGAAACATGGGCATATGACTAGCACCTTTTTTTCCTCCAGAAAATAACTTTTTGTTCTTGCAATATTTTTATGTAGAGTCGTGCTTTTTGCCTCCAAAAAGCATGGAGGTGTGTGGGGTTCCAAGGAAACACCAAAAGTAATCCTTCTTTGAATAATTTTTACTGGTATCTGGTTGTTTGAGAAGTGAGATGTGGAGGAGACTCATAACTATGAATTGGGCGCCATCAAAATTGAATTAGCCGATGGTGGCAAGTCTCTGAAGGAGAATCCAAAGAGTAGGACCGCCTAGAGATGAACAAGACCCGCTCCAAGCTGATCACGCTGGAGAACAGCACAAAGATGAAGGACGAGATAGCTGATGCTGCTTTCGCTAAACTCTAGGAGATTGAAGCTCAGCTGAACACCACAAAGGTGACTTTAACCACAACACTGACATTATATGTCCTCCCCTCTAGCAGTAGAGAGTGATGGTGCCCAATTTTTATTTTGTGTGAGAGAGGACATGAACCAACATCATTTGGAGAAGTCTTGTTTGTTGGTTTTGAATTTCCAACACAGCTTGTAACCATTTGGTATCCATTTCCACCTCTGAAGGTGTTTGCAGCAGCGAATTGGCTATGCATAGGCTATCCCGCCTTACTGTATCTTATGACACCAATCATTGGAGTGATGGATCATCAAAAAAAGAACAACTTGTTTTGTGTATGTTTAACAAAATTAAAATTCAGCAAATTAGTGTGACTCCAAAATACAAATGAATGTACGTACGATAACGTTTACAGTATATTCTTAACCTGTTTAATTGGAGATGTTCTGTATGCTCTTACACAAGCTGCCATTTCAAATTCCAAAACAAGACAGCCAATTATAAAGTAGAGCTAATGAGACTCTTTTTTCTTTCCAGAGCCCAGAGACCGAAGTTTCACTTTAAACCTCTCAACTGAGTAGAAGTAAAATACTGATTAAAAATTGGGATTTTTTTCACTCAAACTTATTTTCTCAAGCTGAATTAATATTTCCCAATGTATCTTAAGGAAACAGTGAAAAGGCTAGCACAAATGATCGCAACAATGTAAAATTCCTCACCAAAATTAAAAAAAAAATAATTCTGACATTAATTGGAAGAAAAATTATATAATCTAGAGAGTAAAATTTAAAACAGTGGATTTTAGGGAGTCTGATTTTAATCTGCTTCATTGTTAACCATTCAAGGAAAAAAAAAGAAGCCCAATTCATTGCTGCAACGACCACATTAAAAGAAAACTTGATTTGCACTTACATTTTTTTCTAAAATATTATTTGATAGGAAACTGGATAAGCCATGCTTGCCTTGCCCTCTAATCAGTTGTACGACATGCTTATCTGTTAGCTGTGCAGTGTTAATGGAAAGTGTGTTTGCATACATGTTGTCTGATATTAGTTGGATCTGTTGTGCTTTTCAAAGAAGCTGCACAGCGCCTGGATGTGTGCAGGTTTATCTCGTGTTTTGAAGCCCATTATTATTCCCTTTGTGCAGCACCTGCCATATGCCTGATTACCTCCTGGCCTCCTTTGTACATAAGAGTAACACACAAACTCTTCATTTCTCCTCTTTGTTTCTACTGCTTCCTCTTTGCTGGCAGGCCTATCACCACCCACCCCTCTTTGGTTCTTAGAAAATCTCTAAAACATCTCTTATCATTAGTCTTAAATTTCCATCTATTTCCCCTGCAACTCCATCTGGATTTTGATTCTCAGCTTCTGCCAGACACTTTGCTATTGATCCTGCTTTCTTTTTCTCTAAAACTCTCCCTCTTGACGCCCGGAAAGAAATCTGGATGTATAAATGTAATGAGGAAGTTTAAATCCCTCAAAGAGGATTGTAACATTGCCTGTACAAAGCTAATCCTACACTGTGTGTACGTGTGAGCATGTGTGTTCTCCGGTGTACAGGAATTTGCATACATACAGGGAATAAGTGTCTGAAATTTCTGTCATCAAGCTTCTTGTTTGCTCTCTGGATGTGTTATTGAAAATTTAGTGCTTTTGTGCTTGTGTTAAAACGATGACAAAGATGCACCATATTCCATTTTCCCACATACTTCACTCTGTTTTTTACAAAATTTGCTTATCGAAATACTTGATACATGCTCATGGGTTTTAGCTATTTGATCATTCCATAAATTATGGTTCAGTAACCACAGAGCTATAATTATACCTTATCCAATGGGAGTTTGACTCTTGTCAGAGAAAAGTTTATTGTTACAGTTGAATAGAATGTTGATTATTTAGTGGCTTAAGTTGAATATAAAGCACATTCTGAACAAAATGAATTATTAAATTGTATTTCTTTTGGTCAAACAAATGAGTTCTTCCATCGCCTAAAAATTTCTGTTAAATAAAAAAAGATTTACCTTAAGTTGTGGAGACTGAATGAACAGTCTCCAAAGTTTTACCTTTCTTTGTGGTCTCTTCATCAATCCATTTTATACTGTACATCCTACAATGGGGCAAGTGAATATATTTGACCACTTCATGGTCATGGACATTAAAAATTCCTTGCAACATAAAAGGTTGAACTTTGAACCATAAAAAAGTGACCTAATACTTTACTTACACAGGTTACATAAAAATGGGAAGAATTGGTAATCCGGAATTCCCTGGGACTCTAAACCAAGTTCTGAAAACCTCTGACATCCTGCAGTATTACCACACTTCTCCTGTTTGTAGTTGAAATGTTGGATTTACAGAAATGCCAGGGACTGCACATGAATGGGTTAAATTTCTGTTTGAGGAAACTAAAAAGGATGAACGAGCCTGATAACCTCACAAATATTTCCGTCAAAAGTTCCTCCATCCATCATTTGAACTACTTGGTACAGAACCATGTCAAAGGGGAACCCGGGGCTATTTCGACAAATAGGCAGAGTACCCATTGGACAGCTCACCAGTCTGTGTCTTAAACGTCACACATAAAGATAGACAACTTCTCACATACACAATCACTTATAGAGGAACTTTGCAGTGACCAATCAGCCTAATTTGTAGAGTTTTTGTGAGCCAGAGGAAGCCACATTATTTAGAGAGACAATAAATTAACATTTCTTAAGCGATATTTTAGGGGAAACAAATTAAAGTGGCCAATCTGAAATCTCAAAAATAATTTGCTCTTGAGTTTGTTACATTTAACAAATACACACTTGCCAGAAAACAAAACAAGTGGAATCAGTCTTACTGAGAATTGAATAATTTCAACACTATAACTAATTAATCACATTTCACAGAAAAACATCATT
Organism: Neostethus bicornis; assembly: GCA_902685375.1. Classification (NCBI taxonomy): domain Eukaryota; kingdom Metazoa; phylum Chordata; class Actinopteri; order Atheriniformes; family Phallostethidae; genus Neostethus; species Neostethus bicornis. The sequence continues at coordinate 18,359,150 of LR738542.1, read as the reverse complement.
TCAGAGCTTAGACCAATTTTTTGGTCTAAGCTTCGAATCACTTCAAGTTTAAAATTAATTATTTTAACACTAGAAAAGAGAGGGAAAATGCCAGGTTTAATGACTTGATTTTAGTGTGATTCAGATGATAATCAAATACTTAATTTCTGTGTAGACATCGGTCTCATTTTCACACATTCAAATTTACAAATATTTAGCATCTAAAAATTTTGACCACAATGTGCACCTAAATATCTTTTTTTGGATGCCGTTATCTCTTTAAGAGTTACTGTTCTTAATCCCTTTTTGTTCCTCTGGTATTCCTTGTGGCACACCTGTGAGCTTTTGCGTTCAGTTTCCAATTACCACATGTCCAGAAAAATTAAAAGTCGTCCGTTGTGCCAAAGAGCCAATTAGTGAGACTGAAAGCTCTGACCCAGTCAGACACAGATGGCCCTGGAAATAACAAAATTCTGAGAAAAAATGACTTGAGGGCTGATAAGAGGTCACACTGTTTGAATGTTTCAGGTCAACTTTAGTAAAACAAAACAAACAAAAAAAAGTGTTTTTGGTTGTTTGTGCTTTTAAATAAAAATGTAATTAAACGGTCAGGATAAATAGTCTATGAAAACAGAATAAGGACTGATGAATTTGAAAGAAAATTTAAATGTTTTATTTTGTTTTCTGAACTTGATTTCAGGTAAGAGGCTGGATACACCCCGAACAAGTCGCCAGTCTGCTGCAGGGCCAGGGGCCACGCACACATACACAACTATCCACAGACATACACACAGGCCAATCAACACAACTTAGGTTAAGGGTGTTCAATATTTTAAGAATTTCGCATTACAATTCAGATTTCTGCGAAGGAGATAGATTGTGTTTGTTATCTAACATACACTTAGCCTAGCGGTATACCAGGGTGTACACAACTATACATTTATATTCTGCTACATAAATTATTTTGGCAACAAACTATTACTCACATTTAAAGTGCCATTAAAATATGATTCATTTATAGGGTTTATTTGTTTAGAAGATTGTGGAACAAAGGTGAAAGAAGTGTGTGCAGGCAGGCTGGAACAGGTGGAGAAAAGTATCAGGTATGCTCTGTAATAGAAAAGTTTCAGCTAAAATGAAAGGGAAAGTGTACAAAAACGTGGTGAGACCGGCCATGCTGTTTGGTCTAGTGACAGTGGCACTGTGGAAAAGACAGGAAACAGAGATGGAGGTAGCAGAGAGGAAGATGCTGAAGGTCTCGCTGGAAGTGACCAGGATGGACAGGATTAGAACCAAGTATATCAGAGGAACAGCACATGTTAGAGGTTTTAGATATAAAGTCAGAGAGGCCAGACTGACATGGTTTGGACATGTGCAGAGGTGAGAGAGAGAGAGAAAGTACAAGAGAAAGTACGTTGGTAGAAGGATGCTGGGTTTGGAAACACCAGGAAAGATGAGGTTCATGGATTCAGTGAAGATAGTTGGCGTGACTGAAGAAGATGCAGGAGACAAGATTAGATGGAAGAAACTGACTTGCTGTGACAACCCCTGAAGGGATATGTAGAAAGGAACAGAAGATTTTTTTATTGTTGTGTTGTATTTTTTTTTTCTTAAAAAGACTGAAGTATTTCCAAACACACTGGGCCATCTGGATTTTTTATATGTATGTAACAGTCCAAATAAATCTTCTTTTACAACAATCACATTGAATTTGTTCCCCTCTCAGGCTGCATTTGTCCAATATTCTTTCAATTCCTTTAAACTAATCTGTTGAATTACCACAGAAGCTCATTTTTATATTTTATTTTTTTTATGATCCAATTACCTCAAATCTTTTTCTTGAATAAATTCTAAGAATATGTTACCAAGCAACAAGACCTATGTGTGCTGTGTAAAGTGCACATGTTCATACATGTGTGCTTGAGACTCGTGGCTCATTAATTCAGCTAGTTCAAGTAAATAAATCATCATTTTCCATGTATAATCCTTGAATTGACACATATGTTTTGAAATACTACTGTTGTGATAATTTATGCCGCCCCACTGGAAGCTAATGACTTGAAGAGATAAAAGACAACCTCATTTATTCTGAGTGTCTGTGACAGAGGGCACACTGATTACACTGATTGTCATTCAACTAATTAATCTGTGTTCACGTGCTACCATGATCAGATGGCTTTACAAACAGATTATAGACAAATAATGAATATAAGTATGGTTTTACATCAAATTTGACACAAACACGGAGATGATTAAAGACAACTTTTGACCTTTTCTAAAACAAAATCTAATGTCTATAACCTACTACTCATCCATTAAAGGTTTTTACTTCTTAAAGTTTTTCCTTTATAAAAAATATTCTCATTAAACTTATTCTTGTTAAACTTTGGTTTTGCTGCCATTTAGAGCGGAGAGCAGAATGTGTTCACAAGGCAAATATGTCAGTTATTCTTCCAATCCGGTGAGTGGCAGATGGTCGCAGGTTAAAGAGGCAAAGAGTCAGTTCATATCTCACAGTAGCTGTCTTACTATCTTTATAGACTTTCCCTTTGAGGACGGCTGTCATTACACAACACATTGTGGACTAATTCCACTGAAGACATCTGTTCCTATAGAGAAAAACATATTGCTGCTCCCCTCACGTTAAAAAAAGCTGTGAGCTTTGAATGTGGAAGTCAAGACGTGAGGCTGTAGCTGGTATCAGGAAAAATCTGGCAAGGCATCTGGGAAACTCTGAAATGGCCTTTAGCTAAAATGAAGCTCCGTAAAAGAAGAAAAAATAAAGATGAAGTTCTGAAAGAAAAACAGGGCACATATGTATTCCCAACAAGCAGATGGTTCTTAATATTTGTTAAAAGTAGAGAGAACAATTTTATGTGAATAAAAATCAAATCTAGAACGAAAGTGACTGAGTGAAATCGCCTGTAAAATGTACAAAAACTTGAAGAGGGAACAAAAGGTTTCTTGCTGGTGTAAAAGAACATGTCAAACCATCAGAAATTGTTTTAACACTTTACTGCTCTTTATAAACTCAAAGGTAATTTCATTCAGAAGAGCTTTTGTATTTTGTTTGCGGTGGTGACTGTGATTTCTAACAAGGGATTTAGATTAAATACCAGATTTAAATCAAACAAAAGGTTTTTGACTCTCACAAACTTGTTGATGAATTAGTCATCATCGAGATTATTTATAAACTCAAGAGGGGGCAGGAATCTGACTCAACTCAAACTCTTAAGCATCAGCTTGGCAAAAGCACAGAAAATCTTCACTTTTAGGTGTGAGATAAAGCTTAAAACTCAAACTCCATTTTGGTTGATAAAGTGTCAAACATAATTGCAAAAGAGTATGTGTGGGGTATTGAGACTATTGTCTGATTTGATTTTAACAAAACATCTGCAAACCATGTCAATGTGATGAAATGTTCAGTACTCAACATTTCAACAGATTGAATCAGATGGATCTTTTGAGCAATTGTTACCTGTCAAATTTTTTTTTTTAATATTATGACAACTTACATCAAGAATGCCTCTTTGGGGAGATGTCTGATTTCATGACTTGCTTTTTATTGTAGTCTGTACTGATTGCACTAGTTGTCATCATTTTTACCATAAAAGACTGTTGACCACAAGTCTTTACTACACAGATTTTTTTATTCAGTTTGATGATTGTGTTGCTTGTCTTAAAATTGGACTTTTAAACTATGGTTACAGAAAATGAGTTCTACAGTTAACTTTTGTGTGATTGAATGCTGTTTATTTCAAAGGCTGCCATGTTCAAAGTTTTTGTTGATGCCAAACTTGGAAAGTTATCTTTAAGTTTTATTATTGCAAGTTATTAGGGCATTTTAAGTTGTCAAGGCATTTTTTAAAACGATTTAAACAAGGAGGTGCAGGATGTTGCTGGGGAGGGGACAGCCTGGGCTTCTTAGCTGAGACTGTTGCTCCCGCAACCAGGTCCAGGATTAAAGCAGAACATAACAGAATACAATCTTACAAAAAAAAGTTGATAACTTTTTTACTGAGTTTATCAAAACACTAAAATTTATTTTGCTATATTTTTAACGGTTGTCGTGTTAATATTTTTTTATAGACCACATATAACTTCTAACAATAAACACAATTATTTAATTTACGGAAAGCCGTTTTGAACACAAATTAATATTGAATCAAGTATTCATTCATCTAACATTCAGACCTATAATAGTGTCTGGCTATTACATGTAACCGTGTTTATTTTCAAGTAGACTGATGAAATCTTTGCTTCTGATTTATGTCACTAGCCTGTTGACCTCCGGATATGTACATTTATTTTCATGTACCATATTGATCCCTCAATGGTGCAATTTCTGTGCTGCATTGGACTGCAGCAGGCAGCCACGATGGCACCAATGGTGGAGGCTTAGATGTAGGCATTTCCTTTTAAAACCAACAAGTTTGAAAACAAAATGATGGAAAGGAACAAAGTGAAAGCTCTGAGGATGCTTGAGAAATTCTCATTAAAAAGTATTCATACCTCAGTTGGAAGCATTATTAAGAGAGGAAGATATTATGAATCACATGAAAGAGATGATAGCAGAGATACCGAAAAGAAAAAAGCTGTTGTGTCAGATATGATCAAAAGACTCTTTTTGAAGGAAGAACCTCAGGGCGGGGGAGAAACTGGATCCACGGAACATAATGGAAGGAAAAAAAAAATATTACAAAAATATCATTTTAAAAACTGCCCTGTTTCCATAAATTTCACTTTCTAATACTCATGTCATTCAACTTATTTATACGTAAATATCTTTTCCCGTTTTGGTCTTTTTTTGTATAAGGAATTCCAAAACTATTTAACTTTTCTAAAATCTAATTTCTGAAGTTCTTGATGTTAAACTTTATTACTCGAAGTAAACCATGTTGAATGGTAATCAAGATAAAGTGATTACTCCCAAAACATTTTAGCCACCTATCATCTATCTGTTGGACTTGGACATTATAAGTCATTTTCAGAAGGAGAAAAAGGAATCAATTGTGATGTCTTTATTAAGTATACTAAAAAAAAGTTGATCTGGCCTCTCATGGCTATATGCCAGAGGTGTTTCTAAATGTTCATCAATTGGGGAAAAAAAACCCTTCAAAATATGAACACTTTATCAACAGATTAAAAAGTAGCATTTAAATAATAAAATAAAGATAATACGAATAATATATATAAAGAAAATATGTTATTTTTATGCTTAGCTCTTATTTGGTGATACAGTGGTTTTATTTTAGAAAAATGCTGTCAAAATACTTTGTTCAACATTGATAGCAATTACCTTAGGTTGAACAAAGTAAAATTAAAGTGTATTGGGTCATATTTGGATGTTTTTTTGGGTCCTGTATGTATGAAAGTGTGATTGTTGGGAAAGATCCAAATCATATTAGCAAACAACTCATCGAAAGATCTATTTTTTCATTGATGAATTTTTGTTCTTTTATTTATTTTAATTATTTGGTGGATTCAGGCTTATTGGAATTTCTGTTAGAAAGGTAAACTGACGAATTACAAATATCATCATAGTTGGTCTATAAAGGCTGACAGATATCAGCATGGTTCTTCATCAACCCATCTGACTTAAAATACTGAATATTTTATGTCAAGTTTTATCCCAGTCATAACAAGTGTTTTAAGGTACAGAAACACTTAAATTTTTTTAATGTAGGTGCAAGTTGGTACCAGGTTGTCTTACTTTGAATTGTCAATCCATCAAATGTGCATTTTATAAACAATGTGCATAAACTGTTCTTTTTCACGGCGCCATTTTCAAGTTGCGGTGACAGAAACTAAACTTCTAGCCTTTGCAGAGCCAATGTTGATTCGCAAAGAAAAAAGAGGCTTTTTTTAAAAAGAACTTTACAAATATGAAAATTTCCTTCACGTCGAAAAAGTAACCCAAGACAATAATTGGTTTTATGTTTGCTGTACAAGTAATACTTTTACCAAAGGATTTTTTTTATGTTCAGAGATTGTTACTTTTATTTTTTTTTTATTTTATTGAAAAAACAAAAACAAAAAAAAAACAACAAAAAAAACCCCCTAAACCTTAAACAGAATTCAGGGCACCAAATTAAAAAAAAACCCGCAGAGGTTAAAATTGGGCATGAGATTAAAAGTGGTTTTGTTAACTAAACAAATACTTCTGTGCAACTCTTTTTTATTGCTAAAAACATCCATTTTTGCGCCTTTCGTCTTTCTATGATTTCTTTTAAGAAAATCAAAGCTGCTGGTCTTTGATTTATAGCGACACAGGCTAAGCTTGATTGACCTTGCCATTACAAATTTCAGGGTCGTAAAGCTAAGTGATAAAAAAAAAAGATAAAATCAGCAGCAGATTGACCTTGCTTTTAAGGTTTAGCAACACATTTTTTGATCATCTATGAAATACAGTTTTGTATTAGAAGACTTTGAAAAAAAGGGAATATTTTGAGATATTTTCTAGGTTCAAACATACAAAAAAAGGTTTTCCCGTATATCCATTGAACAGTAGACCTAAGAAAAGCAGACCTCTTCATCATTACTTAATAGGTCGTTTGCAGTTAGCGAAAGAAATAAACAAATCGTTATTTCTTTCAGAATTACATCATAACATTCCCCAGATGCTGTTCAACTAGAGGACAGCTGGGCAACAGCCCAAAGTAGATGTGCTTAATTAAACACATTTCACCTACTCATTTTGGAGATGGAGAATGGATAGTTCTCTTCTGCTGCTGACATCTCATGAAAAAAGAAAGCAAATTCCATATAGATTTAAATGTCATTAATAACCCCTACATAGGCAGTAAAATTTATATCTTAATGCAAAGGTTTTGGTTGGTAAAAGAGAGTTGACATGTGAATAATTCATTTTTAGATCCATGGGACTTACATGTATTTTTTTTTTTGGTCTTTTCAGCTACCTTCTGAAATAACTGACATATTAGTGCCGACAGTCAGCTATCCATCTTATCTTTGTATCTGCAGTCCCCTCGTTTCCAATCTATAAAGAAGGCTGAAGGAGTATATCACACTGTGGTGTGTGAATATTTAAAGTCTGAAGTCATTTTTCTTGAATTCTCATTATTATGATAAATAGAAAGACTTCTCTTTTATGAAGGTTCACTGGTATTTGTTCGCAAACAGTAGGTTCATTCATTTTTTCTGCACATTTTTAACCCTATATTTACTTGTCCAAAATGTTCTTCTTAGGTGTTCATTACTTGGTGGAGCAGTGATCAGCAGTGATCTTCTTCACGGTTTGAAAACGAATCTCGACACAGGTAAGCTTATAAGTTCCCAAGACATTTCTTCCCTTGCTAAAATTTCTTTTTATGTTTTTTTGTCCATTTTTTTAAAACTACATTTGACTTTTCACTGGAACTTTCTCAAAAGGACAATTTAATAATGACATTTTGTTTGCAGTTTGCTGCAATCTGTAATTATTGATTATCAAGTTCTTAAAAAATTGTATGACCACAACAAAAACCAAAAAAAAAATGATGAAGATAATGTACCAGTACTGACCTCGTTGGACATCAACAGCAACATTTAATTTTTGTTTCTGAATTTGACGCGCAATCAAAATGTAAAGACACACAAATGAATTGATTTTACATTTTCAATGGGGCGGCACGGTGGCAAAGTGAGTAGCACAGTGGCGTCACAGCTAAAAGGTCATGGGTTTGAGTCCCGGGTGGGGACGAGGCTTGGAACACTAGACTTTCTGTGTGGAGTTTGCATATTCTTCCCCTGTATGAGTGGGTTTTGTCCAGGTACTCCGGATTCCTTCCACCCTCCAAAAAGATGCATGCTAGGTTGATTGGCCACTACCTGATTGTCCCTACGAATGAGTGTGTGTGTATGGTTGTATGTGTGTGGCCCCGCGACAAATTGGCGACCTGTTCGGGGTTTAGGGATGTACCCTGCCCCTCGCCACGAATGAGCCGGGATGGGCTACGGCACTCCCCACAACTCCGCAAGGGATGGACAGTTGAGAAAGGGACTCTCTGACTGACATTTTCAATGGAAGATTCAAGTAGAGGAAGGGTTCAAAAGTAAAAATTTTTTTTTTTTTGTGGATTTACATTGTAGTTGTTAGTGTGTAAAAAGGTCAAGAGTCAACAGACGTGGTTACTTGGCTGGACCTGATGACATCAGAATGTTTAAACATTTTCCACATATTATCAAACTCAAAAGATGTTGAAGTACAAAAAATTCAAAATGAATCAGTTTAATTTTTGTGCACAACTATTTGCAATCTGTTAGCTACAAAAACAGTCTTCTTCAACAAAAGCAGACTAAATAATAAAAGTGCCAAAAATACTCCATGGACACATGTGCTGTAAAATTGAAAAGATTCCAGTATTTAACTAGGAATCAATAAGAATTCAAACAAATTGTGTATTTAATGAATGTGTGTTCTAAGTAACTTTGATGGCCTTGGTTTCAAACCAAATGGAAATATGTCACCGAGGTCAAGTCATCTTGTCACTCCTACCCCCGAAATTGAGCCTCCTTTTTTAATTAACACCCACCTATTTTCGGGCTGTGCAACTACCCAAATGCCATTGCTTATTACAGCAGCATCTTTCAAGTCACATGCTTGTACTATACATCAAAATAAAGCTTAGACCTTCTAGTTTCTGTAGATATGTACATGGAGAGTGTCAGAATTTCAGAGCCTATCCTACAGTAGTTCAAACATAAAAAAAAATTGTAGAATTTTAGCCTCGCCTAATTTTTTTCATTTTCCAATGTCCCTAGCCAAGACATACTTCTTAGTAGGCATAATTCCTTCCATTTGTATGACAAAAATCTTGTTGACAACAACTGTGTAAAGTTTCAGATCTCTAGGTACAAGTGTTTTTGACCTATTGACCTTTTACTATAAAAAGTGTCCATTCGGCACAAGCTGTCCAAATCTGTGCCAAAATGTGCCAAAATGTGCCAAAGTGAATTTTTGCCATTCTATCACTTTTTTAGTCATAAAAAATGCATATTAGTGTTTCTGTGACTTTGAATGCCTACCACAGATATTTTTTTTTCATAATTTTTTTAATTTATATTTTAATATTTTTTACTGTAATTATAAATTTTTCCATAAAAATTATGCACAAGAAATGAAATATACAACTGGATAAATGATATGTTGTGTATGACAACAACTGTGTAAAGTTTCAGATCTCTAGGTACAAAAGTTTTTGATTTATTGACCTTTTAGTATAAAAATGTCTAATCTGAACAAACAATAAATTGAATTTTTGCCATTTTATCACCTTTTTAGTCATAAAAAATGCATATTAGTGTTTCTGTGACTTTAAAAACCTCCCACAGATCTTTTTTTTTTCCTTTTTTTTTTTTTATTATTTTTTTTTTATTTACATAATTTTTGCTGTAATTATAATTTTTTTTTTTCATAAAAATCATGCACAATAAAAATTTTTCGGATAAAAAATATGTTCCAAAACCCCAGAAATATAGTTTGCTAAAAAAAAAAGTTGAAAATAAACTAAAAAATCTTTCAATCTGTGATCACCTCACTCACTCAGTGTCTGCTCCTCATTCGCGTCATGACGCACAAAAATGGCGCCGTTTGTTTTGATAAACTTTCCGTTACGCAGTTGAAATACACGCGATTCTATTGGTCCGGTTTTGAACCAATCCCCTCGTTTTGAAGGTGGAAGTATCAGCTTTCTTTATTGGCTAATCATATATTTGTAAGTGACGTCGTTAGCCCGCTAGAAGCTAACATGCTAGCAGTGCTGTTAGCTGAAGGAGAAGCGCTTGCTTCATTCAAAGCCTTGTAAAAAACAAACCCTTTATCGGAATATTTTGCGAACGGTCTCAGTTTGTAGATAACTTCGTAAAGAAAAGAAACATACCCAGGATGAACTTAAAAACACAGCTAGGCAGTTATTATGGAGATTGGAACGCGACCGCTACTATTTCTCGCAGAAAACAAAAACACGTTTTCTGGAGTTTTTCTCCAAACTGGTTTACTTTTGAGAAAATACAATTTTATATAGTTATTCTGTGGATTGTTACGGACAAAATGAGACCAATCAGATGAAGATTGAATCTGTCTGAGCCCATTACGACTGGATCATAGGTGAGAAATGCGCTTCAAACAGTTTGATTTTATTTGCGAATAGTTTGCTATTTCTTCTTGAAACTAGTGAAAACATAAGAATGGATGCTATGATCGTTTTCTTGAAAGTCTTAGCTTTAAAACGAGGTATAACTTAATGGAGTTGAACAAAGAATAAGTGTCTTTATGAGTGAAGAAAAACAAAAACCCACAAACGTACCGTGGGCGGGTCAGTGGATGTTAAGAGGTTAATCATATCTTTCTGCTCTTTGTCCAATTCTGTGCTATAAGTGTAAGTTCAATTGTCCTTCATAGTACTGATTGGGCGATAGGACCATAAATCATCTGATGAGATGGAGACAAGAAACACAACTGAAAGCAAAAAAGGATGAGTCAGTGAAATGTAAAGGGCACGGCGTGCTAAGCATGATGAAACAATGAAGCAAAAGAAGAAGTGCAAACTTTATCAGAGACTCTTTGTACTTTCCAAAAGAATGTCTTCGAAATATGCCCACTGGATCTTTTAAACATTGCCTAATTATTTGTGGTTCTTTTCTACCTTCACGGCCCAGGTTTTATTTAACTAATTATTCAAACTGCAAGCAAAAGATTTAAAAAAAAAAAGATAAAACAAACAAAGGCTTCTGCTGACAGTATTTCCAAATTTTTTAAATATTCTCAGCATAACAGAAGAACGGGTGTGCACAACAGTGTAAATACAAATTCAAAATTTGTAAGGAAAAGAATGTCATATTGAAAATACATGTCGATTGCTTTCCTGTCTTCCAAAGGACAGCAATCGACAACCCAAATTTCAGTGGGTTGTCAGTGTTTCAAAAGTTTCTTAGGGTTTTTATCACAATATTGAAAGCAGTCCAGAGCCAAAGAAAACCCCCACTGAATTTAAATCCTTTAGTGCACCAACTCACAATCTGTTTCTCTTCTCATTATACACTTTCAAACTATAACTATTGTTCCAGGTAGTTACTTCTTCAAAACCGTAGGCAATTCAATTATAGTTATTGCTCACCACTGCTCCACAGCGAGAAGTTCAAAAGTTCAAATCTCAACAGTGGTATCAATCTGTGGCCTTTATGAAGCCCGTTCCTGGTTTGATTCAGGTTTTTACTCTCCCTTGTTATGCTTTTTATGTTATTGAATGTGATTACAAATAGTTGTTTGGTTTTCTGAGTTTTCCCAGGTAAGAGATAGAAAATTGTGTCGTGGAATTTTATGTTCAAGCAAAAATGTCTTGTCATTTCTAACATACCAATGTACAGTATGTTGTAATGGTGAATAGCTTCAGATCAGAAAACAATTTGACAGTCAAGAAGATCTTGCAAATACCCAAACCCCTCAAAACGCCATCTTTACTGGCAATGATATTTTCCACAAAGAGAATTTTTTAAAAGAAGTTGACATACCAACAAAAGACTTGTGACCTGTCTGGGCTGTACCCCTCGTCTTGCCTTGTACCAGCAGGGATTTGGTACAGCCTTTGTACCCATTTCTGGAAAAACAGCAACGAAGATGCATAGATGGAAGTTGACACATATTAGCAGGAATCTGTGGAAAGAAATTTCAATAGTGAGCAAAATAGGAAAGTGGAGTTCAATGATTTACAATGAAGAACACATTAAATAAGTTAGTGGATCATCCAGTACTTTTAACTTTAAAGACATAGAGTGTCAACTATACTTGTTTAGGAAAAACCCATATTAAAGTGAGGTACAATCTCTACATTTTGTAATATTCCAGCAAGAATATTCAATTTAAAAAGGAAAAAAGACTTTCCTTATGAAAGATTTAGGGCAATCACACAATTGTAAGAATAACTACCAAAACTGACTAAGCATTATCTTTTCAAGCATCTTTCAATGTCATGCTCTTGTAACAGTCACTGTTTTATCCCAACTTGTTTTTCAGGGTGCTTTTCAGAACATTTTGCTGTTGTTGTTCTCAAGTAAAACTTTTCCAGTTAGGTACAGTGTTCACATGTACACTTGGAAGGAAAAGTAAACTGATTGGATTTTACTTGTATAGTCCTTGGCACCACATTGTAGGATTGTATCAAAATGATCATTTACCATTTGTTCACCACTCAACGTAGTCTTTAGGCAATCTCCTGCTTTATTTGCGTACAGCTTACAGTACAGTTTTGATGCTTAAAACAAGCCCTCTCTCTTGCTCCCCTTCTTTTTTTTGACCACAGTCTGTCTGCCAAAATATTGTGCAAATTTTAAAAGCAAAAAAAAAAAAAAAAAATCAACAAGACATTGAACTACTTTTTTCCACTTTAAGCTGAGACATATGTACTATCTGGTGCCAATCAAAAATGTTTGGTTTTGTTTGATGAATTTCACTCATAAAAAGTAAAGCAGGTGACTTAGACATGTAAAATAGTATTTTCAGTTTCAGCTACATCCAGGAGAACAACATACTGAAGCTGTAGCCTCAAGGTATCCAATCTTTGTATGACTGGTTTTAGAGCTTAGTTTACTTTGCCAATGGTAAGCCTGATCGATGAGCATTGGACTCTGGCTAGGTTGCCATTTGTCATAGATTATTTTTGTTACTTTCGTGAATAGAATTTTAAAGTGGTGCGAGGTCTGGTTCAAGGGCCTTTGGATTAGATCTCTGCTCTTTTTTGAAGAATACACTTCTGTTATCTTTAGCAGATCATGATCAACTCTCATTGCACTGATTCATGTTGGAGTCTGAAGTGATATAACAAACACAACCTCCTAATACAAAACCATGGTTCTCAACAGAAACAGGTTGGGAATGAGTCATTCTTAGTAGAGGAATTTAAGTGTCTTAGTGCTTTGTTTGCGGTAGAGGGGGGGATGGAGCGAGAGACGGCACACACAAATATATAGATGTATTTAGTTAATGCATAGATGCATTGATCAATACTAAATTTCTCACTTCCTAGTGTGCACCAAGTTACTTTAAGACTAATTGTAAATTTGTTTTGGTTGCAAAAATCAATCACTTTACTAAATGTATATTCACATAAATAGAATTCAAGATAAAGCAGCCTTGTGCTGTGTCATGACAGTAAGAAGAGCTAAATACTCAGGATGGGATTCTTTAGATCAGTCCTTTCAATATATGTTTGTGTTCAAGAAGCCGCAAAAATAACTGTAAATGAAAGGCTGCATTATATTTATTTCTTGTGTATTTTTCTCTTCCAAGTTCTCTTCTCCTACTTTCCTAGAATAAATTTGTGCCTCTTGCGTGGTTGCCCATTTTTTTTAAGTCCATATCAATACAGAAGTGCTTTGTATTCATCATGCTGTTCTGATCCAGTTGCCAAGGGGAGCTTTTGCCATTCCTTTAATCTCTTCTATATGAGCTGCGAATCTGGTGCAGACTTGAGGCAGGAAATTTCTACCCTCTCATTTGGTGTTGCTTTCCTTTTTCAGATTCACAAAGAAAACCTGCAAACTGTCTGAAAAATCATTTTTGACTTTACAGGGCCTATTGACTATTGGTTGGACTTGAAATTTGGATAGCAAGTCTTAAAAAGTACAATGTTAACTTAATTTCACAATATTTCAATGAGCTATTCAAAATGCATCAAGTGATCCTTGCAATCATTGGATTAGATTAGTTTTACTTTATTGATCCACACGTGGGAAATTTGTGTGTTACAGCAGCAAACAAGAAATAAAGAAATAGACAGTATATATACAAGAAGGATAATGAAAACTAATAAAATAATAAAACAGAAGGAATAATGTGACAAAACATTGAGGTCAATAAGGACTGAATGTGCATAAGGAGATAAAAAGTGACATAAGCAATATAAAGTGACAAACAGTGATGAATTACGTGAACATGAACCAGTTATCTGTCATTCTGTGAGTTATTATACAGTGTTATTGTATTGAGAATAAAATATTTCTGGTACCAGGCGGTTTTTGAGTAAACAACCATCATTAAAAAGCCATTGAACTAAAATGACAGAATTTATTCCTGACAATTTGGTACCATTAAAACATTGGCCTGCATTTTGTCATCTGTTCTTTCGTCTCACTTTGCAGAAAAAAAACAAAGTTAGAGTCAAATTTTTATTGACATCACCTAATCATTGAAATAGTATAACTTAATGATAAAGACAGAAAATACATGGTGTATTTCTTTATTGCTTTCATTTGACGTATTTGTGTTCATGTTAGCTACCACTTTGGAAATATTATTTACTTTTGTATTATTCATAAACCTAAAGTTTTGGTGACATTATTGTTGGTTTTATTTAGTTTTATCACTTTAATAAAATGACTATCTGAAACTTAGGCCACTTGTTTTGAGAGCACATATAACAACAGCAGAGAAAGACTATTGTGGGAGAACTTTTAACTAAAACTTAGTCACTTCAATGAAGAATGTCGTAATAAAAAAGGGAGGAAAAGCAAAATGGAGAAAGAAAAAGACAAAAAAAACCACCAAAAACTTTGCAGTTGTTGCAATGTTTTTTTCTGTAGAATCAGAGAATAGTGCAGTCTTATTGATTAATCTGTTTTTATATAAATCATTTACATGGTAGTTTACTAATGACACCTTTACCGATATAGACAAAATGAACCTGTATTTTACTGCTTCGATCAAACTCTAGGAATGGTTTTGTAAAAGTTAAAAATGATGGATAGAAGTAAAAATTCTAGACTGTAAGTTTGTGGTATGATTTGTTTATTTTACTACATTTGCATGGAAATAAAAATTTACTGTGTATTTTTATACGCAAAGGTTGCCAAATTTGTGACACTATTTTTTACACTAGTGCTCCTAGCTTTAAGTATCCAACATTAAAGCTTTTCCTTTAACTCTACCAAACTCAAGGAGACAAATAAAAATTCAAAACTCAATTCAGTGGGACAGTTTTATGATCACCACAATGCCTTGGGATGATTTTTTTGTGTGTGTTACAGACAAAATTTCAGACCTAAAACTACACAACCAGCTTGAGTAGGAATAAAGAACTTTAAAGCAACTCATCAAGAGTTAAAAATAAGTCTCGATGTCATTTGTTGTTAATTTTAATTTGATGGGATATGAAAATCGCTCAAATTGGCAAATATACTAGTTAATTATCACGACAGCAAAAAACTAAAGAAAAAAAAATGCAAGTAAATAGGTAGGTCACATGCATATGAATGTGTACAATTGAATTGAAAATACTTTATTGATCCCCAAAGAAAATTTTGAGTAAAAGCGTTGAGTTTGCAACACAAATACCAACTGAGGTCTGATGGTCAAAGATGGTAAGATGGTAAAATTCAGATGAAAATATTTTCACCAGAAAGGGAATGACACCATAAATAGATCAACTTCCATTCTATTGTTCATGATTCCATGTGATAAAGACTTTCTTAGTTTCTAACACATGCATAATCAGGTTTCGGTTTGATGGAGGATCCCGATACCCAAAAGAGAATCTGAATGTCTCTCCAGAACTTTAGCCGGGGTCTTTCACATTTAATGTTGGATTCTAGATGACAAATCTACTAGTGATCAAAATTAGTGTCATACTACATACCATAAAGGTAAAAGTACTGTCATTAACTCCCCATTAAATAAACTGCAAAAATGTCACTTTATAGAAAAAAAAATCCCAAAGGAAAGGCCTATGATGAAGACAAAAATGAGTATAAAAGTTACATTGATCTAGCGATCAATCTTTCCTTTTTTCCCCCTCTACCCACAGGGCTTGTGTAGCGTTCTCTCTATTCTATTCATTTTCTGCTTGGTTGACTTCAGAACAGTTAAACATTTTGTTCCTTTAAAACACTGACCTGTTCTGTCTCTAGATCTGAAAAAATTCAAAGGGTTAAGTTTCCCGAAGACATTGAATTCATCCCCCGAACAAGCAGGAAAGAGTCACGTTGCAGTGTGAATATAAAAATGTTAAGCAAATATTTCTCAGTGATTGATGATCTCCTGCCTCTTTACAAAAATGTAAGAGCGTAAATATCCACACATACATTGTAAAATTTGTTATTAGTCCTGTATACATAAATACAAACACCCCCCCCCAAAAAACAGCATAAAATATCTACAAAACTACTGGTATAAAGAAAAAAACAAAGCAAACAAGAAGAGTGCTATTTTGAGGATACTATTAAGCATTGAACACCACCATCAGACACTAGTCTTTAAAGGAAAACAAGCATCAATGTTATAGCAAGTTCAACAACGCAAGTATATTTCTTTAAGAGCTTATCTAAAGACATGGAATTTTATGAAAAAGAACACTTTGTTTCTCTCTTGTACATTTTCACAAAACATGAATCAAAGTCATTTCCATTCCGTTCCATTGTCTTCCGCTTATCCAGGTCTAGGTTGCGGGGGCAACAGCATCAGACGGGAAACCAGGCTTCTCTCACCCCGGCTGCATCCTCTAGCTCACCTGGGAGGAATCCAAGGCATTCCCAGACCAGCTGTGAGACAGTCTCTCCAGCGGGTCCAGGGCCTACCTAAAGTCAGGTCTCATGGTCCTACTCCAAATTCCTCCCGAAAGGCAGAGGTTCCAGACTTCTTTCTTTTTAATTAAAAAGAAAGAATTAAAAAGACAAAAATGAAAATATTAGACCAAGAAAAATATTTTTGAAGGTTTAAATAATGTGACCTGCTTTAGGGGTCACATAATTATGTCTTCGTTTTCAACACTTACATTTACTAAATATCTGTATGTTCGATCTTCATTAATGAAATAAACCAAAAATAATTAGAAGGTTTTCCACCTAAATTACTTTCATTTTCTTTTGGAAACCATATTCCTAATTACACTCCTCCACTGTTGTGAATTTTACCACAATCCAATTCAGCAGATTTGCAGTGATGCCCCTTTGAGCAACGGCTTAGTGTTCTCTACCACTCCTAATCTTGTAAATGTTAAAAAAAAAAAGTATCTAATCTTAGCCGTTGTGAGGCCCTTCTATGGCTGTTCAAACTTGTTTGCTTACAAAGAAACCTCATATGTGACACGCCTAACTGGATTAGACTGCACAGCTTGTGCAGCGCTGCATAACACTGCTGGGAGGTAATAGAGATGTTACCCACAAAGCTCTCATAAGCAACACCCCATACTGTAAGCATTAAGATGTTTGTAGATGTGATAAAAGAGCTATGCAGATAGAGATGTTTCAATATAGATGAATGGCTCCCCTGATGTATCACTGTGTGAGAGTATCACCACTACTGGTAAATAATGGGTTTTAAACTTATTCTGCGGATGTCAAGTGGTAAAAGTGTAGAGTTCTCAGGTTGTGTAAGATTATTCAATGCAATTTTTTTCATAAAATAGGTTTCTATCCCTTGACTGCATCTAAATTTGTGCAATTCTTTCTTATTTTTTTACATTTCTATTTCTATAGTAGATTCCAAGCATCTAAAATTTGACTAAATAAAATTGAAAATAAAATAAAATATTTTATTTTAGTTTTTGTAATCACTATTTTTTCTCTTTATGAGTGTGACTGTGCATTTTTGTGTATAGACATGGCGCTCGGCTTTGCTAAATGGATTCCTTCCATCTTAATAAAGCTGGAATTGCTGAGTTAATGAGCGAGCAGTGTTCAGACAATGTGCAAACAGAATAACTACATTCATCACTGTGTAAACCAGCAGCATGGCAACAATATAAATTTAGTCTTTTACTATCGTTATAGGAAGCTTTTTACAATACAGTTTGCTTTCATCATAACGTATGTTTTGAATGGGATTGGCTTGTGCATGTATTTGTTCATTAAGGGACTTAATAATGTATCTGTTAAATAAAAAAACAGAACAGTTTGTTTAATACATTACAAAAATTGTACCGTTTCTGATATTTAGTGCTTGCAAGACAGACATTTTCTCCACCTTTTGTAAAATTACATCAGCATCTCTGGATTTCTTTGTATAAAATTGTGTTGCAGATGCATCTCAATTCCTCATTTAGAAAGTAAATGATGTTATTAAGTGTAATTGGAGGAAGGGAGTGAAGTTATTGTTCCTCCTTGCTGCAGTACTAACGCAAACTAAGAAAAAATGTATCCATAACATAGTCAAGCTTGACTAAGAAATAATAACAGCAATAAAAAAAAAAAACCCTAAACAAAACATGATAAAAGATCTGTGTGCCACAAAGTAGGTGCACTGCAACAGACTATGCATCATGAGTCTTCCTCAAGAAGCTCACAGTGCCCCCATTAACAATGAATGAATCAGTTTCCAAAAGTTAAAAATCAGCCTTATAAAAAAAAAAAATCAGTTTAAAAAAACTGGTGAGGAGCTCTGCCATCCGGGAGGAGCTCCTCCTCCAGGTCGAGAGAAGCCAGATGAGGTGGTTCAGGTATCTGGTCAGGATTTCCCCCGAGCGTCTCGCTGGTGAGGTGTTTCGGGCATGTCCCTCCAGGAGGAGACCAAAAGGCAGATCCCTGACCCACTGAAGAGACTATTTCTCATAGCTGGCTGGGGAACGACTCGGGATCCGTCCGGGTGAGCTGGAGGATGCAGCTGGGGTGAGAGAAGCCTGGGCTTCTTGTCTGAGGCTGTTGCCCCCACGTCTTCCGCCCGGATAGGCGGAAGACGATGGAACTGAATGGAAGTTTAAAAAAAAAAAAATCTTTTTTTTTGGTTCATTTTAGTGGTCTAACTGTGTAAAGACTTCCTGGAAATACAAGACGTTCATGCAAATTTAATTTGATTCATTTGAGTTATAAAGTCTGTAACATTACCAAACTTATTGTACCCCATTTATCAGTGTTGCGAAGAACACTGATAAAACTACAACGAACTATTTATTCTAATTCATTGTTTTGTGCACATGAGATACTGTACAATACTTTGACTGTTGAAGCATCCTTTCATGAGTTAACAATTATCTGATCACCAGGGGAAAGACATACTTCAAGTCTTTTCCTTACTTCCTTTTTTGTTGTGTATTTTACTGTGCTTTCTGTGTCTCTTCAGAAAATTCAGCAGCAAGCTTTTATAACGTTTCAAAACACTAAAATTCTAGTCACCACATACCACTGCACCCTTATTAACTACATATAACTAGGTTTTAAGTTTTTAGAGTCAACAAGTGGGTATTGGCGAAAAAATAGAAAAAGAACAAGTGTGTCTGTGTGAGAAACCAAGTGAAATTGCCTGTATAAAAAGGATTTACATCCCACTGTAAGACAGGCCAGTGTAATAAGCTCCCACATGGAGCTTGGGTGCTGTGCCTACTTTTAATGACCCTGATACATTAAATATTGAACCTTCCAGAAAGCAGCGTATTCTTTTCATCATCTTTCTCTCACACTTTTCCGTGCTCTTTAATTTTCATGCTGAACCTCTTGGTTTTTAGCATTCTTTCTGCATCAGCATGCTGAATAAAAATGAACCTCATAACAAGAGAAAAGAAGAAAAAAATGGCAAGATGATGACAGAATGGAAGAGGAACAGAGAAATGCAATGCTTCATCTTTTTTCTCGCTTTGTGTTTTTAATATTTAATCCACACATGACATTTCCCGTGTCTTTCAGTTGCTAAATATGACTGAGATCAGCTCTTGAGTCATCACTATTTTATTATTTCGCCACTTTAGCGCAATCCCCATACCCATTTTTGAATCCCTATTTTCACGGGCTCCTTTCTTTATCCTTTATATTGTTCGCCAGAAACAAGATTATAGAGTCCATTTGGTGGATACCACCTACACACATCAATTTAATAGTGGTTTGAAAGAAAAAAATATTAAGTAAGAAAAGAAAAACAACTTTTAGCTTCAACTTTGGTTTTCTTTTAATATTAAATTGTGTACATAATGTTGCTATATCGGCAATTTTTGAGTCATCAGAACACAAAATTACTACATGTCATCTGACTAACTTAAAACTACAAATATTTTTCTGTCTTATGGCTTGTCGTATGACATTAGTGGGATCACCTTGTTAGCTTCCTCTTCGTGAAGCCGTTACCACGACTATCGACTCCTTCCAAAGTTAAACTTCATCTAAGAACCAAAGTGCCCACACATCACCCCTACAACAACATTATTCAACACTTTTTTTTTTTATAACCATCACCTCCTGAGGTGTATGTGGTTTTGTTCTCATGTTTTGTTATCTGTATTATTAATTTATCCTTATTTATCCTTATCCTCCTGCCCCAGCCACCACTTTCTCATTTTTATACCAAGCTTTTTAGAAAGTTTTTTTTTCTCCTCTTGTTTGAATATAAATATCTTTTTGCTTTCAACATTTTAAATAAAATAAAAACTTTTTATGTACAACTCAAAGAGACTTACCAAAAAGTATTCATATGACAGCACTTAAAAGAAAAAGAACAACATGCTTTAACTAGTGGCAGTGTCAAAACAAAAAGTCATATTAAAACCCCTTTCACAAGATTAAACTAAGGCAAGAAATTATTAGATCGAAAAGCCTTAAAACAAGTCAAAAGATCATATAAGACAATAATTACATCCAACCAACACAAACAGCAGAAATATACTATAGCTCTCAGTCAAGACTCAAATTCAACGCAAAATATTTACACAAAGGTCATTTATAAGTAAAAATGTATGTGTAATTTTTTTCTCCTGTGGTCATTCACAAAGGTCTTTTAGTAAAAAACCTTGTATATAGAAACTACTGCACAAATAGTTTAAAAATAGCTGTTTGAGCAAGTTTTTGTGTCTTATTGAATTACAATAAACTAAACAAGAGGACTGTATGTTCTGGTAACAATGGTCTTTTGGGAACCATGTCTTGCTTCCATTTGGTTTTAAGAAAAACAACAATGAACTGACAAGATGTGCCCTTTCTGTCAGCTTTGGAAAAACAAAATGGATTTTTTGATCACAGTTGCATTTACCTGGGGATCCTTTTGATTCTTTCTCTTATTTTTTAAATGTTATCTCCCCCAAGAAAGCAAGAACAAAATGGAAAATGATAAAAAAAAAATGTACGTAGTTTCTATATTGACTATTAAGCTATAGCAAAAGTCATACCGTTTTTGTTCTTTGTGGAAAAAAGCCCCTGATGTTTCTACCAGCCTCCTTTACAGTCTTTATTTCTGTAATAATCATTTAGTGAAGTATATTTGGCTGAATGGCGTTTTGTTTGCTGTATGAAGTCTAGTGTATTGCTAACAATTTCAATAAAAGGAATGATAACAGTGGTAACAGTGATAACAGCGCCTCCAAATCCAGGACAATGGTCCTCGCCCGGAAAAGGGTGGAATGCTCCCTGCAGGTCAGAAACAAGGTCCTGCCCATATGGAGAGGTTTAAGTATCTCAGAGTCTTGTTCATATGTGGGGAGAGGATGGAGTGGGAGATTGACAGATGGATCGGTGTGGCGTCCACCATAATCAGGACACTGCATTGGTCTGTAGTGGTGAAGAAAGAGCTGAGCCAGTTCTGGGTGGTGACCGAAAGAATAAGATTGTGGGTATAACCGACCAAAATGAGCTTCTTCCGTTGAATGTCTTGACTCTCACTCAGAGATAGAGTGTGGCCCTCTGCCATCCGGGTGGAGCTTGATATAGAGAAGACTATGGGGGTGGAGGAGCTGGGGGGAGGGGGAGGAGGGTACCTGGTTAGGATGCCTCCAGAGCGCCTCGCTGGTGAGGTGTTTTGGGCACGTACCACCGGGAGGAGACCCAAAGGGAGGCCCCGAGCCCAATGAAGAGACAATATATCACAGCTGGCCGTCAAATGTCGAGAAAAAAAAAAAGAGGATTATTTTCTATCAAAGTCAAGTGTGTTGTGGATTTTCACAATACTTCTAATATGCTGCTTGATTTCGACCAGTCTTGCTGATGTCTTTCCAAAGTATATGCTCTGAATATGCCTTATTAATCACAGAGACTTACTGCAGTTTTCATACAGCATGTTATGTACTTTGGAACAATTGTAATACCCCGTACCCTCCCTCGCCTTTGTGAATATTATAAATGTGTGTGTCTGTTAATCTGATACTAATAGATAAGTTGCAGGAGGAAGCTGGATGCATTTAAACAGCAAATTAAAATCTCATTAGTGGAACATCTGAGAGAAAAAAAAATGTTACTCAAACTTTCTGTGGTCTAATTTCCCTTTTTTGCTTTAAGTTTTTTCTTATACATCTCTCCTCTTAGACTTAATCCGCTCTATCGTTCCTTCTTCTCATCTCCCTTCTTTCTGAGTCATTCCCTCTCCCTCTTTTATTCCTCTCAGTTTCATTTGATCAGGTTTCACTTTATCACTTCCTAGAATTTGTGTCACGGTCTGCCCTCCCTCTGTCATCTCATATTAAGCACACGGCACAAAGATGGTGCTGGAGCTGAAACCCTCCTTTCCCCGGCCTTCCCTTTCTTTTTACCATTCTTTGTAAGCTATCATGATCAAACCTTTGAATGGACCTATTTATTTGTGCAACTGTTTACATTTTTCTTTTGAATAAGATATTTATCTCTTCTTGTTTATAGATCTATTTATAGTGTCACACTTATTTAAAAAGATCCGCATTTTATCTATCTTTCTATGCTTTGCCGGTTTGTTGTTAGTTGGTAAAAAATAATTTCCAGCTGTATTGCATTCAGGTACTGGGTTTTGTTTGCCCCCCATTTCTTTTCTAGCATTTTTTTTCCGTGTTCTGCTATCCCACTGTTTTATTGTGATCTTCCTTTCATGATTTTTGTCATCCTCTTAGAATGAGTTTTTTTCACCCTTCGTTTGAAATATGAGCATTTGTTTGTTTTTCATTTCCATTCCATTTATTTGTGATCCCTTTAATCTTGAAGTTTTTTTTCTTCCATCCCAAAAGTTTACAGACTTTTTTTTTTTTTTGACTCTACACACAATAACTTTGAGCAAAGTTTTTGTCTTGACTGTCTTACTAGTGACTTCATTATTCTCACTTAAGTTAATTTTGTTGTTTTAAATATGCAGAACATAATTATTTATTAAGTTAATAAAGAAAACCTTTAAAAAGTGCTTTGCCACTATTCATTGTGGTTTTTATTTATTTATTTTTTTGTGATCTAAATTACGTATGTACTGTGTATGCAGTGTTTATAGTACCAATGTGTGTGCACGTGTGCCTGAAAATAACATTTTCATGACTTCTCAGTCTTCTTGTCAGTCAATTATATACTATATAATGACAATTTAATTAGAGTTTGTTTTTAAGTAAATGTTTTTTAACAGCTAGAAGAAAAATTGAGCAAAATATTTTTTCCAGTCTATTTTAAAATTGTGGGTGGAGACGGTGGCCGCATGGTTAGCGCGTTCGCCCGCGGACCGGAAGGTCGCAGGTTCGCGTCCCACAGAGAGCACGTCTAGGGTCCTTGGAGAAGACACCTGACCCCCACTTCTCCCACCATTGGCGCCGTTGAAGGGCGGCCTGCTGCGGTGTAAGGAGTGCAGCAAACAAATTTCCCCGGTGAGGGATGAATAGAGTAATTCAAAATAAACAAAAAAAAATAAATAAAATGATGTCTGTTTTTCTGGTGTTCTGTTCAATATATAATTGGCTATCGGTTACTTTGCTTAATAGAATTTTGTCGGTCAGAATTTTCAGAATTATTTTGCTACTTGTGTACTCCCTCCTTTTTAAGTAATCTTGTGTGGGCAGTTCTGCTTTGATTATGGCGGCACGAAAACTAAACCCCACTGTTTACATGAAGCACCATTTAATGGACTCGGAAGAGAAAGCTGTGCCTGTTGTTTCAGTGCATGGTAAATCTCATCAATTTGACTTTGTCCATTACCGCTAACAAAATTCAGCAAAAGAAAACACTTACACAGATGAAAGGAAGCACATTCTCACCTCACTAGGATGATTGTTCTATCATTCAAGTCTAAAAGAAATGATAATTTAAAACAAGATCTTAAACGTATTTAAACAATCACCACAAAAATGAAATAAATCCAAACTTAGTTTGAGCAATAAAACCCCTTCAAATTGCCAATCACCACATATTCTATTACGATAAACTCATTGGGAGTCCCTTGGAGAAGAAGCCTAAAGCAAATGAATAAATGTAAGCATAGAGTGAAGATAAATGAACACAATTTGATTTAGCATTTGATTTGTTTTGCTCATGGGATTTGAATCCTACACAAAATTACTTTTGAAATCAAACATTTACGTTGCATTTTTACCTTGTTCTTTTACGGTTTTATTGCTCATAATAAAATAACCCCAGACATTTTCTACGCCACTCATATCTGATACTTTAAAGTCTGTTAATCAAAGACTGGTTGTTGATAAAGTTTGACCTCTTCTCTCTTTCGTGTAATTGGCTGCATGTAATTGTGATGCAGATCACACGTTTTGCAGCTCCTGTGTGCATAATCAGTCAAACGGATTGGCAGTGGCGGAGGAGGGGAGAGCTTGGAAATGACTCGTATGGTTTACGGAATCCTTAGAGATAGGTCTTCTATAACTAGATTGATTCAAACCGATTACTGTGGGGTAATTACTTTGATTGGAGAATATGCGTGATAAAATGTAACCCGGGACATAATATTTAAAGTAACTCTAACAAACTCATTACAAAAAAAAAACGAGAAAAAAAAAATAGAAAATATACAACTACATTACGATGGTGGAATTCTTTTTTTTTTGTGTGTGTGTGCTAAACATTGACTGTTTTTTTTTCCCTTTTACATTACTTTTGTTCTAGCTCTTTCTTGTGAGAACATATTGATTTTGAGCAGCTATTGTTCATTGTTAATGTATTCCATGTATGAAAGCAGTGAGTAGTCTTTTATTCATTCAACAAGCCAAGGCAAAAACAACAGAAATATATTTATGAAAGCATGCCCAGGGGCCAAGAGAAAGAGTAATAATGTTTTTGATTGTCATCATGGTATGTGAACAAGTATGCAATTTATTAATTATTTATCAAACATTAACAACGAACCATCAGCAAAAGATATAGATTTTTTGTTTGTTTGTTTCATACACACAAACAAAAAAATAAATTGGGATTTGACCTTTTTGTGACTACGCAGTTTACTTGAGCTTTCACTTTAAAAAAAAGAAGAGATTATGAACTCTATACTTCAGTTAGAATTTTAAGTTCAGGTCTGAAAAAAAATAAATAAATAAATAATAATCTCTAGTGGGGTTGCGAGGGTGCCGGAGCCTATCCCGGCTGATTACAGGCGAGAGGCAGGGTACAACCTGAACAGGTCGCCGGCCTACTGCGCGGCCAAACACACAACTAACCACCCACACACACACTCTCATTCCTAGGGGCCATTTTATAATGGTAAATCAACCTAACGTGCATGTGTTTATAGGGTAGTAGGAGTAACCCCAACCTTCATGCTGCGCGGCCACTGAGCTAACCACTGCGCCAACGTGTAGCCCTTTACTGGTTGCCTTCATTTTAATTAAAAAAAAATTCTAAAAGGCATCGTCATAATCTCTAAACATATTTTAATAGTGAGAAACCAGTCTTGAAGGTTGTTTTGTATTAATGCTGCTTTCAACTGCAGTTATAAACTAAATTTCTTACTTGCTGTTTGTGCACGCAAGCTGCATATAGTAATTGTAATAGATTTAATTTTTTTTCTAAAGCTAGACCAGCACCACTAAAAAAAAAAAAACACCACCCACCAGCAACACATTTTTTTTTTAATCAGACAGTGAGGGATTTCTTTCCAAAAATATTGCTCTAGAATGCTGTTTAATATCTTAAAAACAAAAGAAGCACATCACTCTTTTTTATATTTTTAATTTGTTAGATTCCTCACCACTTTTAGCCATCTTTTCAACGCCTAGATGTTTGGCTCAAGCACTCCATTCTCATATGATAGAAGGAGTGAAATACACTGTGTTTCAGGTATAATCGATTATCCACAGAAATGCACAGACACACACAAGTTCACCTTGGCATTGACATCATCATAAATCCTCTTTAGTAGATTTTTTTTTAGTTTGTTGATAATAGTCTGACCCTGTGTCATGAAGACTGTCTGGTAATTTGTAACGGAGTGGACAGCAGCAGGTAGAATTCAATAAACATATAAATAATAAAGTTTTTAAAAATGATATAAAAGGATAAAAGTAAAACATTGTGACCACTGAGAACACACAAGGTTAAGGAGGTTAGTACGGTATTCAAAATTGTATCAGTGACGTTTGATGAATGTCAAGGCCATAGAAATGGACATTGACTTGTGAAGAAGTAAAGAGCATCAGCTGTAATGACATCTCCAGAGTGCTCTTTAATAAAGAATTCATCAGGTTGAGTGCGGGGAGAGATGCACTGTATACATATTAGTAGCATCCTCAAGTGGCTGCATTGTAGCAAATATTAAAACCAAATTAGAGGATCAGCTCCACTTAAAGTCCATGACAGCATCAGTAAACAATAAAGTTGCTTTGACTGTAAAGCATTTCTTTACATCGAAGAGCTTTAATTTCTTATGATATTTGATCACAAATGCAAAGATCTTGACAAACTGTTGGCGCCTACTAATATTGATTGCAAAAGTTTAATGTGAACCACAAATAGTAATAGTTTCAACATTTCTTTTTAAATGTTGAGACAAATTAAGAGCATTATTACACAGTATTAACTTAAACATACTAACTCTATCGGGCAGAAATAGAACCTGTAGTGGAAAGTGTTAACAGGTCAAAGCTCTTTCTCTAGAGCTATGGTTTAACACCAGTATTTATGTGCTGGTGCAACCACAACGGCAGATGATAAATCCTCTGGAGTCGACTGCTATAAAATATGCAACAAGTTTCTGTAAAGCAGCATATTAGTCAAGCTTGCTTTTGCATACTAAATGTGAAAAGAACATATAGGAACTTTTTTTCATTAAAAAGCAACGATGTGTTTACAATTCCTGCTTTTTCTGTCTCTCTTTGGACATGTGTGTAACGTATAGATATACTGTATACGTGGACATGTACAGACATATCTGTCTTGTAAGATATTAAAACAAAGATTGTTTTAATAGTAGAGGTGAGAATTGTACGGCAATCAGTCTTCTCCCACATCATTGCCATAACTGGGAGTCAAACATAAATATGTCTTGTTTTTATTTTTGTTCTTGACAGTCAAACTAATTTCTACACTGTCAGTAAGCACAGAACTTCCACCCAACAAGACATTTAATGATTTTCTTCTTCCTATCCAGCTGTCAAGCAAAGGCCAGTGCAACTAATCTTATTGTGTTCACTCAGACACAACCTAAGAAAAAACAATGAAAGCTTTTCATTCCAATTGCTGCTTCCTGTTTTATTGCTCCAATAAAAGATTTTCTAAGTTGTTTTTTTTTTTGTCAGGATAAACAACCACAAACATTTGATTCAGTGTAAATCTGTTTCTATGTTTCTACTTTCCATAAACATTCTTTTGTCTTCAAAAAGTCTTTTCTGACAACAACTGTCATTAGTCACAAAGAATTGTAATTTATGAGCAATTGTAGGCAGATATCAAACGACTCTAATTTAAAAAAAAAAAATACTGAAAAGGTATCTTAGATGAAGTGGACACCTTAATGACACTGAACAAAAGTTTTGAGTGTTGATGCAGCCAAAAACATTATAATCCTGCTTTTTGTAGATCTCAAATGAGACATTTAACAAAATAAACCATAAAATCTCAACAGGCTGAAAAAAGAAAGATTTTGAGAACCTCATTATTGGCGTACATTTTACACAGATATATGCTATTTTGGATTGATGCATATTATAATTATACAATTGATCAACAAAAGTGGCCCAGTCTGCATCGTGCATGCAATAGATTGCCGAAGAAGAAGTCGTACACTCCCTGTGCCGATGAGATGCATTTCACCAGAAGACCATAGGACAATCCAAACACTAACCAAATGAGTCGACCAAACCTAATACACCTTCCTTTAATGAAGTGAAGAGAAAACAAGCAAAGAAAACGGTTAAAAGTGAGCTCTCAACATTGAAACATACAAAACTCAGTCTAAATGTA
Source organism: Neostethus bicornis (assembly GCA_902685375.1). NCBI lineage: Eukaryota > Metazoa > Chordata > Actinopteri > Atheriniformes > Phallostethidae > Neostethus > Neostethus bicornis. The sequence continues at coordinate 18,331,148 of LR738542.1, read as the reverse complement.
TTTTTCAAATGTGTACTTTTTTCCCCTCCACCTTACTTACAATTCCTTTTGTTTAAATTAAAATAAAAAACGAAAGAAAAAAAGAAAAAGTTTTCTATTGACTCAGTCACTTTTCAACATTTTAAAGCTCATATACTACATTTTTTGGTGATTACAATGGAATGGTTATGTTATGCACTTTATTCTCTTATCATCCTGATTTTGCTAAACTTATTTTTGCGCTTCGCTGCGTGTATTGTATAAGAACCAATGCAATGACATACTGTCGAATAAGAAGGGTTTAATTTTTTCACAGAGACATTGGTGATTAACGTTTTTTTTTTTTTAAACTGTTACTTACTAGATGTTGTTTTAACCATTTTAATTGGTTCGGTGAAAGCACCGGCCCTATATGCACAGTAATTAACTACGAGGTGTTTTAATGATCTGAAACAATGAGCTTCTGTTAGCTTGCACATAAAAACACTTGCTAGTCCCACTGTTAAAGCGGGGCACAGTTAATAATCAGTCTATTCACACCAAGTGGTAACACAAAGATGTGCCAGTAAAACATTACGAGACAGATACTTTTCTGTCTCAGTGAGAAACTAAATTTACCCGGCGAGTGTGCTGAGCTGAAACTGTAGAGGAACAGCTGCCCTGAGGGAAAATATCACTGTATTCCCAACCACACAGCAGATGTGATTAATGTCTATGTGGAGAAGTGTTATGTGTGACTGTGATCATTCTACTGTAAGATGGGATTCTGTGATGTATAGCTCGAAGTGTGGCAAGTTTTGGGTCACATATTTAAAAAGAAACCTTTCTAAAGGATAAACAAACAAAATAAATCTACATCCATCGTTTTGTTCTGACACTTTGAAAAATTTCCAGCTTTGAAATTCACTTTTCTGATTTCTTTTCATCTGAGCCAATTCTTTCTCACCGAGTTGAACCAATCTCTCTACACCCTGTGGTCTTTCCTTTTTTCCATTGATTTGGGCTTTAAACTTTTACTTTCACTCCGTTACCCAGAAGGTGGACTTGAATTACTGTCATTACCTCTGTGTTTCTCTGCACACATCCTGGCTGTGTACCTTAAATCAAATTTCCTTCCACACTTTTTCTTCCGAGCTCCCCAGACTCTGTGGTCTTCCACTCATCCACTTATATTCAGTGTATATTTTATATGAGGGGAGAAAGACGTGATGTAAGACTCTGGAGCTGCCAATACCACCATCTCACCTGTACAACAACCAACTCATCATTGTATTGCTAACCCTCTGAGTCCACGATTAAAAGCGTTTTTAACCAGCAGCACAGAGCAAATGGAAGGCATGAGTTGTTCATGTGCTTGTGTTGCCGTGCAACTAAAAGGCTGTTTTTTCTTCCAAACTTGAGCATTTTCCACTCATCTAGTTTGGAAAATCTTTCCTTTAATGGGCTGAAGTAAAGATACAGGGACAAATGAGGCTGACATAATAGTGGATCTGCTTAATTGGCTTCATCGTTATGTCTACTCCAACCCTCATCCTTAATGTTTTTGAAAAAACGATTGGTCTAGATAAGAGCATAAAAGCTGTACTTCTACAGAACATCTCCCATCTCTTTGCAGATGGAGTATTCTTTGTTAAAAAATAAATAAATAAATAAATAAATACATACTGTAGTGTAAAAATGACGGGGATGTTTGAAGCACTCCAATTTTTTTTTCCAGTCTAAAAATATAAGACCTTATTAAATACTAGTGACCACAAATTATTTTAAAGTATGTACAGTAACTACCAGTTACAAAGTACAAACAAAAGGTCTGATCATTTGAGTGGCTATGGAAATTTATGCAAAACAGTTTGTACGTACTGTATTTAAATTACTTTACGATGGGGCAGTGATTAGCACGGTGGCCTCACAACAAGAAGAGCGGGGTTTGAGTCCAAGGTGAGTGTTTGAGTCCAAGACAACCTGTTTGAGGTGTACCCTGCCTCTCGCCTGAAATGGGCCAGGGTGGGCTCCGGCACCCCTGTGGCCCTGTTAATGACAAGCAGTTCAGAAGACTAAACAAAACGTAATTATGTTACATACCCATATACCCAATGTCAGGTCCTAGGACAGAGAGGGTAAGATTTAATTATCTTGTTGTTAATTTTACTTATAATTTTGGTGTCACTACTGGTATATGTCTGTTAAAAATTAATACAGGTCCCAACACACTTACTATTTTAAAATACAATTAATCATGGTTTGTAACAATTTAGTTTTTTTAAAAATGTCTCATCCATTAGTTATATTGATCATACAATTTTTTTTACAGCTTTTGGCTGTAGATTTACAGTATATTACTGTATATGTTAATTAATATTTTATGTTTTAGTTTGTATGATATCCTAGTGTGTGTTTCTTTTTTTTTTTTCTTAGATGAAAAAAAGATGACATTTGAGAAGTTTCACTTCTTTATACTACTTTTTGAGTTGGTCTGTTTTTTCTTCTCTTATCTATCAAATTTACATTGAATCTATGAATGCATTTGTTCGAAATGTAATTATTATTGTTAAATATGAGAAACTGCCAAAAAGAAAGAAGGAGAAATTTTCTGAGTGTATATACCATGTATACATAAAAATTAACTGAGATCAATGGAACAAAAATTGATTCAGAGACAAAAATGATTTTCACAAGTTATTTTAATAAAAAAAAAAATTGCTATTAATTGAGTGGATAAATATTCTAAAGCTTTTTTTTTTTACTTGTCATTTGCAGTAATTTTATTTTTAAGTTGTGAGTCTTAAATGCCGTGAGCGAGACATCAGGTAAAAATTGGTGTGCTCAGCTGCGTTTATTTTGTGGTCGTCACCTTCAACTGGTTCACCGTTTTATCATTTCCGTGCCATTTCTGCTGTTAGGGATCCATGTGTCTCTGTTACTGTAGGCTACTCATTTGCTGCCCGGTGCGCTCCCTGCTCTCCTTTCTCTCCGCCTCACTGACATTTCATCTTTCTGGCAACATATTTTAAGTGCTGTCTCTTCCATTTAGTTTGACAAAGTAGTGAGATTATACGTGACTGTAAAGAATTTGAAGAAGACTCCTATGTGCTCTAACATTAGGTGTGGAGCTTTGGAAAAGTAAACCCTGGAAAATAGTTTACTGGAAACATCTGGAAAATCTATTTTTGTTTCATCTTACTTCTCACTGCTGCTTGTAAAGAATACCGTATTTTTTAATATTTATAGATATCTGCATGTTTTGTTTTAATAATGAAATCCTAAAACCAACAGGTCAGTGTGAACAAACTCCCAATTTGAGCAGAAAAATGGTATGGATCAATACTATTAAAGCTGAGAACGGCAAATATTTCCTGCACACCTAATAAAGCAAGCAATAGTTTAACTCCAAATGTGAAATAATCAACCTGATCTGATGTTTTTAATGGATTCCCTTTAAAATATGTCACCTTATTCATGTCAGTGGCTTCCTCTCTCTTTCTGTAATATCAGTATTAATGCATGAGAATACTATCTTTTTCTAGAAAAAAAAAGAAGTTGTTTTGCTCATCTGATCCAACCAACTGCCTTGTTCAAGTTTTCTGATGATCCCACTTACCACTCATCCCGGCTCATATAACCTCCGACTCCCTACATCTATCCTGTTGAACCTTCAGACCCTACGTCTGTGTTGTTAAGTCTTTCGACCACTTTACTGATAGTACAAACTCAGAGCCCTAAAGCAGTTAGTTTAAGCCACCTCTTCTTTTTCCACATTTTCTAGAGCAAATAATATGAACAAGTTGAAAACTTAAATTAATAAAATCTTGAGGCTTTTTTAAAAAAAAAAAAAAAAAAAAAAAACAACTTGAACTTTTGGCAGCTTTTACTTGTCGGGTGTCAAAAGTGAACAGTGAAACAAAGTTTACAAGGATGCATCTAATTCTCACAAGATGAAAAAAGGAAACAAAATAACAAATTTAGTTTACCACTAAACATCTGGAGCCTCATTTAAAAAGGCTTGCAATGATTTTAGACTGATAAAGCTTTTTTGTTCACACTCCTTGCAAACATAATTTAAACTCTAGATTTCTAAAAGCCTCCAACTATATTTTATATATCACACATCTGACAAATCTCAGGCGTAAGACAACTGTATCTTCATCCCACCCCAACTGTACAGTTTTAAAAGTGAAGAATGCAAATGATGTCACGTGGATGCATTGTATTTCAAATGAGCGAGTGCCACCTGTCATTACTCATGCACAAGGCACATGGGGAGATTCTGGTTTTCCAAAGGCAGTAGCAATTTCTATGCATAGTGACTCTTATAAACAGTTCGTTAATTTAAAAAAAAAAAAAGAAAGAAAAACCCTTTTCCGGGCGAGGACCATGGTCTTTGATTTGGAGGCGCCAATTCCATTTTTCACCTGGAAAAGAGTGGAATGCCACCTGCAGGTCAGGGACAGTGTCCTGCCCCAGGTGGTATCTTGGGCGCTTGTTCACAAATGGGGGAAGGATAGAGCGGGAGATTGAACGTCGGATCGGTGCAACGTCAGCAATAACTAGGACGCTGCATCAGCCTGTCGTGGCAAAGACAGAGCTGAGCCGAAAAGCAAAGCTCTCGATTTACAAGTCGATCCACGTTCCAACCCTCACCCACGGTCACCAGCTGTGGGTGGTGACTGAAAGAATGAGATCGCGGATACAAGCGGCCGAAATGAGCTTCCTCCGCAGGATGGCTGGGCTCTCACTCAGAGATCAGGTGAGGAGCTCTGCCATCTGGGAGGAGCTCTGTGTTGAGCTGCTCCTCCTCCAGGTTGGGAGGAGACAGATGGGGTTGTTCGAGCATCTGGTCAGGATGCCCCCAGAGCGCCTCGCTGGTGAGGTATTTTGGGCATGTCCCACTGGGAGGAGACCAAGAGGCAGACCCCAGACCCACTGGAGAGACTATGTCTCAAAGCTGGCCAGGGAACAACTTGGGATCCTTCCGGGTGCGCTTGAGGATGCAGCTGGGGAGAGAGAAGCCTGGGCTTCCCGTCTGAGGCTGTTGCCCCCACGACCCGGCCTCGGATGAGCGGAAGACAATGGAACGGAACGAAAAAAAAAAAGTATTTCAGTTATTAGTTATATCAAAAGGAAAAAGTTCACATTTGTAGATTTTTTTTTATTTGTTTGACGGCTGAAAGACAGAAAAACCCTAAGCAAAAAAATAAATAATAATAACGAATGTTTAAACTTGTCCAAACATTTCAAACTTGAATACTAAAGAATACTTTTAGGCGTCTGTGCATGTGAAGTATTTTCAAAGTTCTTCTGTATTTTATTTCTACAAAACGACAAAGTTTGAAGTCTTGCCAGTATTGCTGCTTGTCTGTGAATTACCTACTTTATATGGAGTTTTAATGAGGTTCTCACAGCAGGGAATGTTACTCATCTGATCTGCATAAATATCAACTTAGACAAACTTGTTTCTTTTGTAAGAGCTTGGCATTTTTTAATGACAATTTGCAAGACACTAGAATGTTAATTCATTTTTTTCTTTTAAATGTCTAATTTTATTTTAATTTCAACAAGAAATTATGCTGATTCAAACTTTGACAAGGTTTGTCTCATTGATGGGCTCCATGTTGATTATTGAAATCACACACCTATCAAAGATGTAATTTTTGGCATTCTTATGAATATTAGGACATTTTCAGAATGAAATATTGTTTTTTATTGATAAAAGATCAATAGATCAATAGATCACGGGGACATTTTACCCCCGATCACTCCCCTCCAGGTCTTACTGTCGTTGCCCACGTGAGCACTGAAGTCTTCCAAGAGGACAATTAAGACCCATTGGAACACCCTCTCCAGGAATCTTCCCAAAGATTCCAAAAAGGTCGGGCAGTCCACACTGCTGTTCGGTACACAGCAACAAATTACAGTGAGGACCGGTTCCCCACTCTCACCTAAGGTCACCAGCTGAGGGTGGTGACTGAAAGAATAAGATTGTGGATACAAGTGGCCAAAATGAGCTTGGCTTGGCTCTCACTCAGAGATAGGGTGAGAAGCTCTGCCATCTGGGAGAAGCTTGGAGTGGATTCATTACTCCTCCAGGTTGAGAGAAGCCGGATGGGGTGGAAATAATACCGGAAATATTTTTTTTTATTTTCAGAATGAAGTTACATGAATCTAGGAAATCCAGAAAAGCAAATAAATAAATAATGAAAAAAAAAACCCTAAAACAACAGAATCTTTTCTGTGGGCACCCATAAAGGATGAAACAAAGCAGTTTTTCTGTAGGAGGTCTCCAGTTTTTGAGTTTGACACAGCAGGAATCAGTCATCTGCTGTCGAATTGATGTTTGGCTCAGGGGGAGGTATTTTACTGCTGATTCCACACTTCTTAACTTATTCACGAGAAACTCTACTTTTAAAAAAAAAAAAAAAAAAAAAAAAAAAAAAAAAAGATTTTTTTTTCTTACAAACTGTAAAGAAGTACGTTGGCCAAAACAGAAAGTGCATCAACCAAACACCTGTAACCTTTTTGTTAAATTAGTAGGATGCAGGTAACAGTAGTACAAAGTGTTACCTACTATTTTAAAGCAAAGGAGATCATTACTAAATGCTTGTTTAATAAGTTATCAGTTTGGATTGTAGCAAGTAATGTGGATGTCCAGATGTGAAATATAAATTTTGCATTTAAGCCAAAATGATAATAAAAAAATAGCCTTCAGTAATCAACAAAAATTACTCCATAACAAAATTATGAAAGGCACACTATTAAGCTGGAAAAATTAATAAAAAAATTCACACGTTGATATACCATTACTGGTTAAATAAAAGTATCATAGAAGCAGCATAGATGCATAACTAGCAATCAAATGGAAAAGTATGAGTGCTGATACAGAAAATAAACTGATAAAACTTCCCTGTTGCCAAGAAACAAACAGTTGAACAAACTGAAGAGCAGTAGTAAACCAAGGATACATTCAGAGAGTAGATGTTGAATAAAACTCAAAATAGACTGTCTCAGTTTGACAATAATCCATATGATATTCTCATAAGTTTTTTTTTTTTTTTACTTTATTTAATGGTATTTGTGGATCTTTCGCTTGAGGTAGCATATGCCGTTAGACCACGGGGGAAGTGTAAGTGTTCTTTAAAAAAACATGTCCCGAAGCCATGATTTCCAGGGACATGTTAGCGTTTTTTTTCTCTTCTCAGTTTGGAGGACATATAGTATTTTTTCTTTTGGGTTTAGCATTTAAAATACAATTTACAAGTTTGAAGTATGTTGTTTACAAGTGTGAACATACTCATTGCACAAATGGGGCGTAAAAAGGTAGCTGTGATGTAAAGAGTTCAGTTCCCACTGAGGCTACGATTTACCTGCCTTGTTGTTTGGTTTAATATTGTTGAAAAAAATGGTAAAAAAAATACATATATAACTTTTATCTGCTGAAAGCTGTTTCACAACACCAGCACTTTCAGTGTGAACATGCCTTTAATGCATTTGGTAGGCTGAAAGCACAAAGTGTGTGAATGGTGCAAAGGTGCCCTCTGTGGTGTAATATTTTTTCTTGTTATTGACTGATGTCTAGTTTGAATTGTGAAACAACCATATTACACTTTTCCGTCAGTGTTAAATTGAACATACACCATATATGGGTCTTTATATTCAGTTTAACATATTCTCCTGTTCAATTATATATTTTTCTAGCCTGACACACAACACTGTTTATTTCTCTCTGTGGAAACAATCTGACCTCACACCATTGGAGTTCACTCTCTCCACGTGGGCCAGGAAGTTTTTGCTTTGCCCAATCCTTGCTTCCTGGATGGGGTGTCTAATGCTGAAAAATAGCCAAAAAACCTAACTATACCTGGTTGGTAACAGGGTATTGACATTATTTTCTTGAATAAAAATCTACTAACATTGACTCTGTTGGGGTTTCATTTTTTTTTTTTTTTTTTTTTTGGAAACTGTCGCTAAAAAAGACTGTATAATTTAGTCTACCTCAATATTTACCAACTGAGCGCAAAAACCCTCCCAGATGGACGCCAGAGTTTGACGTCACAGCATCACCTTTTTTTCTTGATTGGCCAGTTATTCTTTCAGGGTCTCTCAGCTGGTCACTAATACATCTGATCACTTAAATTATGCAGAGATTGTAGGTGGCGCAGTCTGGCCAATAGTGATCACTACACACACATTTACACACATTTACAGTATATGCATGCTGTGTGTGATTTTGACAATATTTATTACACTACTGTAGCTTTCAAACACTGAGGGGATCAATTTTTCTTTTGAAATTTGACACCAAATAATAAAGAAATGGGATAATGCATGCCACATCATAAAACAACACAGAGTGGAAGTTACTAATAATTAACCTGCTTTTTAACTGGATGATTCTTGTTTAGACTTTGGGCACTGAAGACAATTAGATATAAACATCAAATCCAAGATACGTATTTTGTCACATCAGTTGTTTCTGTGTACCCTGCCCTTCGCCTTAAATCAGCTGGGATGGGCTCCGGTACCACCCGCAACCCTGTAAGGGATAGGTGGATAAGTAGATGACTGACAGTTGTTTATGAAAAGTTCCAGTTTATATTTATGACAAAATAGCAATTGTTAATACCAGGACATTTAATCACAGTTGTAAAGTGGTCAATTCGGCCTAATAGTGAGAGGCAGGGTATTGAATAAAATTTCACATCTATTTCAGAAGCCTTTTATACTGCTGTGTGCACTCTTTTCTGATTAACTATGAAGGGTTGAAAAACTAAGTGTAGAATATTGTAATGAGGAGAACAAAATCTGGAGTTCCCTCCCAAAGCTGCCATCCTCGTGACCTGTTCTATGACTGGCAGATAATGATAAGAGAAATTTGATAAGATGCTTTAGAACCAGTTTAAAACATTTAAACAAAAATGTATGTGTTTTTTTACTCCCTTGCTAAACAAATAATGACATTGTACTGCATCTACATAATTGCAGTGCATCTACAATTATACACACCTCAACAGTCAATTTTGTAAACAAATAATTAGAGGGAAAATGTGAGAAAAATAAGTCAAACTGTTAATTTTAGATCATTTGTGGAAAAAATAGATCTTTTGGAAGTCCATCTCTAAACTAATAAAGCAAAAGAAGTCAAACTTGCACAATCTTTTTAAATGTCAAAGGCTCAGAAACATTTTATATGTAAAAGACCTGTGACACTGTGTATAATTGATGCAGAGCAATTTGGAAAAACATTGTTCATTCATTGATCTTGGGGATTTTTTTCTCTCTTCATGGCAGTGACAGCATTTTTCATCTGGGCTAAGCCCTTCCGTTGTGTTACACTCCCTGGTGTGACACTCGTGTGCATTGGCCCCTAGAGTGCCACTCCCAGCAGGTGGCTGAGTATCATTGATCTGTAACTATTGAACAATGTCTGCACTAATTAGACTTTGTTAGCTGCAACATCCATACTAAAAGGACAATGAGGTGGGAACAAAGACAGAAAGCTTTCTACCATTAACTAGCTCTGTAGAAACCGATGTTAGGAAATGTGAGAAGATAAAAACTTCCTCTGGCTGAAAGGTGTCAAAGTAATTCACAAGAGAAACTCTGTTCAGAAATTGGTTACATTACTGCAACAGCGCTGTGACTGCTTCACTCTTTCACTGGCAATCTAAAATGACAAACATGTGCTATTTAATTGAGACTTACAAGCAACATGACGGATTGAATTATGGGCTTGGTTTTGAATGTTAGCTAAGCAATATTTTCCCTGCCAGTCATTACTGTTGGCTTTACCTGAGTGGAAGAAAGATGCAGAATAGTTTGACGTTTTCACTTGAAAAACATCCCTGGAAGCCACCATTTGAAACAGTTGCTAACATTTAATTTCTAAAATAGTAAAAAGCCCAGGTGGGTGGTTGAGTTTCATCCATGGAAAGATTTCTGAGAACAATTTACTGATATGTTACCAATGGTCGCCACAAGTGATTGATGCTATGCAACAGGAAGGACAATTCAGAAAAAAAATGGATATTGTGGACAAGATTTAAGCAATGCTCAACAAAACTACTCACCATTGAGTTTGCTTCGGCCCCTTTTTGCTTTTTTCAAAGAGTCTCACTGGCAATATATAAATTTCACAACTCGCACACAGGTCACGTTATCTCAAGCGTTCTACAAGTCAAATGTACAGGAGGCAAAGCCACATCCACCAGCATAATTCTGACATGAAGTATACCCAACTCACAATTGATAGACTCTGTGTGAGGATGTTTACCACCTTGGAATATTTACCAGTACTGTTATGCATAATAATTCTTCTCTACATGTAAGCATAAATGAAGATAAAATATTCATGAAAACATATGTGTAGAATTGAATACAGGCAAGTACACAATGTACTTTTCTAGTCATGCTGTCAACCCACTGCCAATAAAAATTTAAATATTGCTTTTTCTATATTTAGCAACAAAAAAATAGCAAGTGCGTAATGCACATTCACAAACACACACTCGGTCGTCAGCAGAGCGGTGATTTGCAGTACACCCATGATCAAAACAGCATGGTCAGCTGGATCTTTACACACAAACCCACACGGTGGCTGCTTGTTGACAGTTAGGTCTGAAGTGGATTGTGCTCATTAGGTAGTGTTGCAGATTGGTTTCTATTTATAACCAACAGCAGGCTCAGCAGTCATAGCAGCAGCATGGAGGTGTTTGAAGTAGCACAGGCCTCCAGTGGGCTGTGCTAACGATATGCATCCGGAGTCGATCACTTTGAAAACTGCAGGGGTTCGACGGAAAGTTGGGGCTGGTGTGGGTTAGTCCGATTCAGGCCAGTTATTTATAGAATTTATTTGTACAATTATTTGACCATATTTAGTTTTGTTGATACGTAAAAAGAGAATTTCCATAACGATGTAAATGACCCTGTTGCTAATGGTTACAATCATTGTGTCAACTTACTGCATACAGTTATTGCTTGTATATAACAAAATAATTTTTTTTTCTATAATTATGTTTAGGACATCAGATGAATAATAGTGGCACACTTTTTTACTTTTCTATTTTTCTCTTTGGTCAAAAGAAACAATTCAGTTGGTTATTTTTTCTCTAAAATGAAAAGAAAAAATAGATAAAACCTTCGGAGGTCTTCTACAGGTGGCCAGTGTATAGTCACAATCTACAACAATGAGAAAACATGCACTACATTTTATTTTATGATAGTTATGAATAAACGACAATGCTATCATTTGTATCATTTGTATAGTTGAAATCTATTTTTAAATTGCAGATAACAAATCAATCAATTAATGGGTTATTCGTCTACAAAAGTTTTTTATATGTTCAACTTCAAAAGTTTTGGAGCTGATAAATTAAAGGGATTTGTCTCTGATTTTACACAATTCAGCTTTCTCAAGATCTTATAAACAAAATAAAACAATTTTGCATAATTGGAAATACAAGAGTTTGTTTTTAGTTTGTCTCTACAAACTATATTTTTAAAATTTACTCTCAATGTTGATTTGTTAAAGAATTGTGTTTTTAATACCTTTTTCTTTAACAAATATCTTAGGCTCTTGAACAATAAAATATAAAGGTGCATATAGATAAATCCTAACATGTCATTTTTATATACTAAATCAATGTTTTTTCTGTTATCAACTCTATAAAATTGCTATTAGTTGCTATTAGTTAGGTACTTGAGTGTAGATTAGTCATATGTTCTTAGCTGCAATCATTCACTGTAGATATTCCATGGACTTCAGGTTGAGGTGAGCTTTTTTTATTGTGAAGTGGGAAGTCTGTTCAAGTAATGAAGTAGCATGCATTCAGTACCATTTTTGTAAGGTCCTTGAACAACGACAAACTGGGACAAAAAATGGTCCCTGACATTTAGGCCCAGTGAATAATTAGAGCGGTATGCATCATACTTTATGTTTGAGAGACACAGAAAACAGAAAGCTGTTGGATGAAAAATTATGGCTTATAAAAAAATTGTTCATGTAGTCAGTGTCTCTGCTTTTTTCTTTTGCCTAACATTTTACTCAAACAAGCTCAATTTAAGATGGAAAAAAGATTTTCTTTAATATAACACAATGATTCAGCCAGATCCAAATAGGTTTTTCTGGCAAAGAGGAGAGAAGAGAACCCATGCATCAATGAAACACATGGTGCGACGTGGTATGGAGCCAAAACAAAGTTTAAAGCATCCCATTGGCTGAGCCTGTTGTTAGTCAATAATAAAACCAATGGGCCTCAGATCAGCTTGTTTCATGGGCTGGTGGTCAGAAAAGAAAGTCCATTGGTGACTGGATAAACATTACTCATGCCTAGAGACCACAGCGAAAGAGGTTTGTGCTTAAAAATTTAAGCAGGCCAGCTCAGTGGCAGAGCCGCCAATTTCCTGAATTTTATGGACCAGCTAGAGTGATAAATAAATTGTCGCCTAAAAATCAAGCTGGCTCAGTGGGAAAATACCCAGTACACCAGATGGTCAGTCTGTGCCTGCAAGTAAAAAAAAGAAAGAAGTAGTTTTCAACCTTTAGCATTTTCCCCCCAAAACAAATAATTCCTAATTAATTGTTGTGTTTTTTAACAATCATTTAAATCATCTGATATATTTAACATGACATGGTTTGTGTTTTTCAAAAAATAAAAATTGAGTGGGCATTTGAGTGCAACAGTTGTGGGGAAACGTGGGGTGTAAAAGTTTGCCTTGCACATATTATACAAAGCATGAACGCAAATTTGTTCTGATCTTTCAAGATAAAAATAACATCCACCATCCGATTGAAATTATATAAATGATATGAATGAAAACCTTTCATTTTTATGTCCCGAAATTGTAATGAGTAGCTGAGACTGAACACATTTATTAAACCATAAATTGTTCAAGTTTTAATTTTCTCTAAAACATTCATTCTCAGAGAAATAGTTGAACAACGTACAGTATACTCCATTTTTTTTTTAAGGGAATGAGTTGTTTTGTTTAATTTAGGATTAAGTATAATCAATGTTGTATTTTTCACATGGGGATCCAGACAGGTTAAGAATGACTGAATTTTCCATTCTTAGCTCTCATGCTGACTAATGTTGACAGAAATAAATAACCATAGACAGTATTTCCCGTCTGTTTATTCTTCATAAACACATTTTGGCCCATGGGTGAACAAACTAAAAACACATGGTAACCAATGAAGCCCTATAGAGAGTGATTTCAAACAATAGAAAAGAAAAACAAAAATGATGGGCTGCAGTCATAGGACTATCTTAAGAACAACTCAATTCTCAAGTACTTACAAACTTTTTTACTTGTAGCATTAAGAATAAAGAAATTGGATTTGTTTTGCATTTAAAACTAATTATATGTAGTTCATCTGAAATAAATTTGGGAAATTATAAAAATTTGACCACAGATCAGGTGCGAAATCCTGCCTCAAGCGGTGGAAGTCGACATAAATTTGATAAAGATTAAGAATTGTTCTTGTGGACATTTAAACGCTCTCTTTTTGAAAAAATAAGTTTTACTTTAGTATTGTACCAAGCTGTAATCTGCACTATCAAAGAATACTCAAAATATGTTGTGTCTTTGTGAAAGACATTTTGATCAAAGGTTTGTTCTGTAGAATTTGTCCAAAATACTTTGGCCCGAGAAGAAACCTACTAGTCTGACCATGCTTCACTTTGAGGTTATTGGCTATTTTTTGTTCAGCCAACACAATTTTCTGGCTTGATGTTGATGCCAAATTACATGATTAGGGTTCATTTAGAAATGTACTTTATACCCATTCATTCAAATACCAGCTTCCACCCTCAAAAAATAAACCCCAGAAAAACAAACTTGATTTTTTTCTAATGTTTTTAACATTCAAAAGATAACTCTGAAAAAGCAGATACTTCGTATACAACACAGCCACAAAGAATGGCTATAAATGCAAAAATCAGAAAACACCTCATTCTATTATTTTTTAACAGAGCAAAAGTTTATGATGACTCATAGCAGTCAAAATAGAAATGACAGTTTGACTGAAGCAAAGATGAAAATGGTACTTAGAACACTCTCAAGTATAAGCTGGCTTTTTTTTTTTTTTTTTTTTTTTTTTTAAAGAAAAGCCACAAAAGAGGTGAAGGGGTATTTTTACCACAAGTTTTTTTTTGGTTGTTATGGATAAAGTATTAAACTAAGTGAAACTGTGATGCTAATCTTTTTGAGGAAGACGTAAAGCTGACATATCATGACAGAGAGCTTACCATGCAATGTGAAAAAACAACTGATGCAACTGTGAATCATTCCTATTTTTCTTTCCCTTAGCCATCACCTTTTTATGAATACTTTCCTTGCCTACTGGCGCATCTTACTTGGCACAGGTCCTCTCAGAACTACCAAGCAGAAAAAAGACAAATAAATTCAATTTAATGTTTTATTCTTACGGAGGTAAACAAACAAAAAAAATCATTATACATGAGAAATACTGCTGGGAACTTGTAATAACCAATGTATAATGTTTTAGCTTTTCCTCATATGACCTCTGAAATGTTTTTAAACTAAATAGAATACTTTATCTTCACCAAAAATCAGCTTCCAAAATTATCATAAATTCAATTTCCTTGCCCAACCAAATAAAAAAAAAAAAACACCCCTATTTTTAGAACACCATACACTCACGAATCAAAATTTTACCAGACCAAAATTTATTTATTTTATACTTTTCCATGTTCCACTCCAAATCCCTGATGCTCACTGTATGACTCAATGCTACTTTGGTGATGCAATAGATCCATTCACATTGGGAGTAATTATATCCACAATGCAACGTCACTCCCACAAGAACCACCACGTCCCACATCCCAACCATACAGCCAGATAAAACTAATTGCTGCAGCAGTGACCCTGCAATCAGAGCAATAAGATCAGTCACTGAATCCTCTGTGCTGTCTTCATGTGTTTGCTTCACTAGCGATTTCCAGCACAATCGAGAAATTAAAATTTTCTAAAGCAGTCAAAGTTTGATATGAGTAAAAAAAAAAAAATCAATAAAAATAACAAAAAACAAAATGTGAAATTACATTTTTCAATCAAAGTGTCCATTCATGACAGTTAAAGTTAAAAAAAAAAAAACTTTGTTCAAGTCTGAACAAGTCAAAATGTTGAATTTGTTGAATCAAACTTGTTGAATCTAAGCTATTGTAAAGTTTAAAGTGAAACAGTTTTTTTGTTGTTTTTTTTTTAATTTTATTGTGGTCAAATGGGGTCTGATTTGAACGTCAAATTTATTGATTTGTTTCTATGAAAAGTTTATAGGATCAAATAAATTTTACATAATCCCAGTTGTCACCACTTGGATTTCCAAAAAATGCAAACTGTTGCCACCTCCCAAAAAACCCTATTTGCTACATTTTTAAGGTTTTATGATATAAATATCCCAAAACAGACATTTTAAGAATATTAAAGTAAAACTTAAGATTTTTTTTTGGAGGACAGAAAATGACAAGTTTATGCTGGTTTCATTCATTACAGTGAACCTGTTAAACTTTCACTCTAACATCTGCAGATACAATATCTAACTTCTTCTTTCGGCACTTCCCTTTTGGGATCGCCACAGCAAGTCAGTTTCTTCCATCTAACCCTATCTGCTGCATCTTCTCATGTCACACCAACTATCTTCAAGTCTTCCTTCACTGCGTCCAGGAACCCTCTCTTTGGTCTTCCTCTAGGCCTCTATCCTGGTGATCCTACTATCACAATGGAAGATACAGGAAAAAAAAGTTCTGAGGATCTATGGAATAAAAACAACTTTTTTTTTTTCACGAAGTAAAAGCCAAAGGTTTTCTCCTTTAAGAGAGAACTACCAAGAGGCAGATGTAAATGGAAGATACTAAGTGGAATGTGAGATGGACCTTTCAAAGAATCTGTTAAAAAATTGCAAAGAAAGAGAGAGCTAACAAAAAAAAGAATGAAAACACTAAAGGTGGCATATAAAAGGCCACAAGGGAGAAGAAAGCATCAGCCAGAAATGTCAGTTGCCATTGTGTAAAATACCAAGAGAAAGAAAAGCGAACAGAATGGACAGAGAGAGAAGGCTGAGAGCAGAAATAAAAGAAGAAAGGAGTTCTTAAACAGACAGCCAATTAAAGTGAAATGGCTGCTGAAGACGTTTGATGGGGAAAAAAAAGAATAAAAGAAGCTAATTGAAAGGCTGAAAGGAAGTGATAAAAACTAAAAAAGGAAATGAGGTAAACAAGACAGTGACAGAAGTTCTTGCCGTAAGACTGATCTGACCACTAAAAAATGTTTTAAAAAAAGACTGAAAACTACATCTGAAACAATCAGATCCTTAAGTATTTTATGGGACGCAGCTGAAGCAAGTCAACAAAATTATTGTCCTAATCTGAAACAAATTCGGTAGATCGTTAATTGAGTCTTATCTCTCCAAGTTGAGGACTTTAATCAACCCATCTTACTAAACAACATAATTTTACAATTAGATCATTTCCCTTGTGGATGAATGAAGTCTGTCCAAATAGCAGACAAAGCTTAAATGAAAGATTGTCAACATATTCACATTCCAGAGGAATTGAATGAGAAAACAATTCATATTTTGCAATCTATTGTAGCTGCTAAATCACTTATTCAAATGAAAAGAAATAAAAGACATTTGATCCTAATTTAGGTCGTTTTTTTTCCCCACTGAAAAGTTTAAATAAGAAAAAATAGTGTATGATATAAAAAAACAACAAAGCAAGTGAAAGCAAATGGGTCCATTACATTCCAACAGTTGATTTAAAAAAGCTCAAAACACAGGTTTTTCTGGTTCATGCATGACTAAAAAATTACTGTATAAATTAAGAGTAATCATCATCAATATTTCAGCTGTTTTTTTTTTTTTTTTCAACACAAGTTCAACACATTTCTAATCATTTTCAGACTTCTCACTGCATTAATAATTATTTTCCAAACCTTTGAGTGACAACTTGTTGAATATGAGTAAGAAAATGTCAAAAAGAGAAATACTACAGATGTCATCAAGTATATCTAGATTGTATTTTTGTCAAGACTAAATTACATCTCATCAATGTATAATTAAAATATTCACAGGCAAATTTAAAACACAGATGTATTGTAAGCTTTGTAGTATCCCCAAACGCTCCTAGCTCCAACCCTATTCTACTTGCCAGTAAACAAAATGTCACATCTGTCTATTTGCTTTAAGCACAGTTATTCCAGTCAGAGAAAAATGCAGCATATTACCGTATATGTCAATTGAGGCTAAATTAAAACCAATTTGTCAATTATTGATTGGTATCATTAATGATAGTGATTATAATGAGCAAATAGAGGATTATGACAGAAGTTATAATACTTTGTACATCACTGTATTATGAAGAACAATAGTTATTGCAAAAGTTGAGATTTTATGCAGAATAATTAGCCATTTCAATTACACAGCAGATTCATCTTCCTTATTCTGTTCAGCAGTGACATAAAAACTGTGGGTTGTATTTATTGTATTTCATCCCCCAGTGAAATTTACTGTTTACTACAAAGTATTGTGTTCCCATTGATTGCCGAGTCAAACTGGGTTACAATTCACTGTAGAATTGAAGTTGAGCTGAATACAAATTAAATTAAATTACTTCTCACTGTCGAACCAGTTAGCAGTCTCTTTGATTATGTTAAAAAAGGCTGTAGGCTGAGACACTCTTACAGTATGTGTATAAATCCCAAACAACTAAAAAAATAACCTTGTTTGGACACTTTTACAAAAGTTCCTTTTTATAGAAGTTCAGTATTCAAATAAGTGTGGTGGAAGATAAATAAATCCGTTGAATTTTTTTTTACCAAATTATAAGGAGCACGTGGTAAATGTGATTTTCTAAATGTTTTGTCTTGCTTTTAAATATTCAACAAGAACTAACAGGTGTCTTTTAGTCACATGGATCGAGCTATATGATTCTTAATTCTGCTCTCCCAAAACAATACTCAATTTGGTTATACTTTAATATTAAAAAAACAAAACTTTGCGAGCTAAAATTTCAACAAAATCTAAGGAAAGGGCTGGCTGAAAGAGTGAGGGTAGAAGTCACCTGCTAAGGACACCCACTGAAACTGCCCATCCCCATGACACAGAAATGGACACAAAGTATTGAAAACTGGATATGTGCAAAACTTAAGTAAAATGCAACACACAATCCAACACCAACTACAAAAAACACAAGAGGAGATAAATACAATCAGCAGCACCACTGCCACTGCATGCTGTGCAAAGTTACAACCAAACTCTATGACAAAACCAATTAAAATGGATCCACCGCATAAAACTACTACAAAGACTAATGTCCTCTAATTAAAACTAAGACAAAACACCAGCGGCTAAGTATTTCTGCCCAAGAGTCTGTCCTTTCTGTCCTTTCTTCATTACCAGTAGAAGAAAGTTTTAAAGACCTCAAACACACCATAAAACAGTCAACAAACAAGTATAACCATTGAAATAACAAAGCTAACACACACCAGTAACAATTTCTTTTGTGACACACCCAACACAACAGACAACCTGACTAAACTTCTCCACAACCCTGAACAAAACACCATTTAGCTTTATGATTTACTATAAAAATCAAAAGGTCATACATCAAAGTCCAAATCACAACGCGATCAAGAAAACCAGCTTCAGTTCAGGCAAAAAGAGGACAACCAGCTTCAGCTGGGTCTTTGCCTTATACATTCCTCCAAATTAGTGGAGTACATATTGTTTAGGACTGTCTAGATAGTAGCTCTCTAGGTAAATTCTACCAGCAACATACAGAACATAAAAACATCCCGTAAGATTAGAATGCTCATAATAAGCAACTATTTTGAAGCACATGTACACTTTGTACCTGGTCTGCTCAACCAAAAGATTAATAAGCAGTCTACAGCAATAGTTTTAAAAGAACCATTTGGAGAAGTGTGCATGGAGATTTTAACTCTGGTGGGACCAAACTAGTGTTTGCTAAAAAACAAGCTATCCTGTTGTGCGAGTCACTTTCAATCTAAATGCAAACAGACTATTCAATGAAAC
The DNA here is from genome assembly GCA_902685375.1 of Neostethus bicornis. Taxonomy (NCBI): domain Eukaryota; kingdom Metazoa; phylum Chordata; class Actinopteri; order Atheriniformes; family Phallostethidae; genus Neostethus; species Neostethus bicornis. The sequence continues at coordinate 18,312,121 of LR738542.1, read as the reverse complement.
AGCGAGAGGAAGTAACATACAATGTTTATTTTTGTGACATGTCAGCTTGCAGTTTTTTTTTATTGCTGCTCCCAATGGACACATTCCATCAGAATATACTAAATTATGCTGTAGATTTCAGCAATTTCTGGGCACCAAATTATATAGTTTATTTCTTTTTTGAAATATTAAATTACATTCCATATTTGCGACTCCTGACTCCAAATGGTCATCTGTGGGTTATGTGTAAGAACAAATTTGACGATAATTTTGTAATCAATGTGGATTCTTGCTCAACTTATAACAAACATAGTTTGTGAAGGTTTGTGTCAGGGAAAATTAGAACATGCAGAACAAGAACAAAAGTTGGTCTGTCACAGACATCTAGTCTAGTAATCCCCAGATGGCAAGCAGTCAAATTTAATAACAAGCATGCCACATTCCACGCTTTTCACACTACTCTCACTTTGACTAAGGTGGAAAGAGGGGTTAAGAGGTGATTGAATTGAGAAATACCTGATGAGTAAAGTCTGTCAAGTTGGATGGTCAGAGTGACACTTAACAACACACCGAAAGTTATGTCCATGTTCACACATAGTAGTTGTTATTGGGTGAAAACATTTCCTTCCTTAACCATGTCTTGCTTGTTAAAACTACTGGTGCCACATGACAAGAAGTTATCTAAAGTCAGAAAATATTTTCTTTAACAGTTTAGGAATTCTTATTTCATTAGTTCTAATATAATTTGTGATCTGATGTAGAAAAGCATTGTTCTTCTACTAATCAAAATTGATGATTAAATGGTGCAGTTCCTTTATTCTTTGTTATATCTGTCAGGTTTTGAAAGGAAGACATTACGACGTGCATAAAATTCAAGGTGTAACACCATAAATCAAATGAACCAGCTTATGCAAGGTTGTAATCTGTTCCTTGCATGATGACCACACATTTTCTGCAAACTCCAATGATTCAAAAACATTATGTAAATGTAGTATGTCATCATGAATAGTGTTTCTAATCACCTATTTGCATTAAACATTGAGATTTGTCTCAGTTTTGGCAAATTTTATTCTTTGACAAAAGGAGAAGTGTAGGAGCCGTTTTTTAAAAATAACGGCTTTATACCATTTTTCTATCTTTGAACAATTGATTTCATTTTCAAGTGTATTTATTTAAAACCTAAATCTTCCAAAACCAATTAGGCGCACTAATTTTCAAGATGAGGGTTCATTTGATGAGACATCATGAGTCAGAATGCAAGATTAAAAAAACAAAAACAACAACAAAAAAACAATCAACTTCTTTAAGGTGCATTTTTCTATACAAAATATATCTTAGGAATTTGTATGTTTTGTTTCAGTGTTTGCAACAGCCCTCATGTATTATTTAATCCTGTCTATACCATTTGTTTTATTGGTGACAAAGCTTTTTTTAAAGATGTGCAAATTAATGTAGGTGAATGATGGACTGTCAATGTGGGGAACAGTGAAGGTGCACTGAGATTTTGTCAATGTCTGAAGGGGATGCATAAACAGATGTTTACCCGCGAGGGGTTGAAAGATGGATAGATGCATGCATGTGCTTAGACGACCGCCTATTGTGTACATTTTGTATGTTTAAACATGAGAGGGAATTTCTTTACAATGAAATGTGTCGGTGTGTGCACTGTTTGTAACGCAAAGAAATATGACAGGTCGTGTTGCTTGAAAGAGAAAACATGTACAGCAATGATTAATTTTAGTGGTACATAAAATAATTGGTTAGTTTTAAAGTAAAACAGAAAAGCATTTAATTTATACAATCCTACAACTATTCATGATTGAAATACCAATTAAAGAAACAAATGAAGCATTATTGCTGATCCTTTTTTAAATAAATATGACACAAATATGAATCTGACATCTGCCTTTCCTCCAAGTTTGGCCCCTTTAGAAGCCTTTGCTCACGTTCACCAATTACTACATAATCTGCTGTTCAAACATTTGTCAAAATATGTCTAAAGACTATAAAAACTACTTCTCTGCTTCTTTCTCTTTTTTTTTTTTAAGAACACCACTTAACATAAAGAAACTTTTTTTTTAGGAAAGGCAGTTACCAAAGAACACCATGGATGCTTTTTTTTTTTTAATCACAATTAGTACAGTTTGAGACAAAATGTGACTTAAAAGAACAAAAGGTATTATAATAATTTTGATTTTGTAAAACTGTATGTCTGACTAAAAACCTGTCTCACTAAAATGAAAAAAAAAAAAAAAGAAATTGTGAAATTGAAATGTGCAGGTTGTGAGGTTTAATCCTGAGTTGAAGCTGAGGGTGGTTAGGATGATGTTGCATATAGTGGTGAAGTCAAGATTTAGTCCCAAATATATCTTCACTTGTACTAAAGCAATTTAGACTGGAATGTCGCTTGTTCCTTTCACATTCTCATTATTTGATGCGATTTCTCATTTACTTGTTTCAGATTTCATTGCAAGCTAGTTTCAGGTAGATAATTAGATTAAAGATATCTTGACTTGCATATGAATGAGTGTTCCATTAACACATTATGTTTCTCCGTTGATGGTTGTTCCTTTCAAAATACTCAATATAAAATAGCACAAAGCACTTGACATGATAAGTTCATCCCATTTTTTAGATTGAAAAAAACAACAGGCCTTCTTTACAAATTAACACTTGCACCTTTAGTCATTTAATATCTTCATCTTCTAAACACAAACAAAAACAAAGAACAGCAAAAATCTAAATGCATATACATCTTTATTCATGCAATAAAATAAGCTACATCAGTTTCTCCCAGCATGACACCAATGTGAGGGTTACATTTGATAGCAGTTTTTGATTGCACAACAATAACTGTGAGAGGAGAAAAAAATATCAGCAATTTTGGCAACTCTTCATGTTTCTAGATTATACTTGGGAATCTAATTTTACGTGCCTGACACATTTGAGTCAGTCATAATTAATAAATAAAATATAAGTATTATTTAGGTCACAGAAATGCTTACATCAAACTTATGTTAAACCCCAGAGGACAATGAAGACCGTTTAACCACGCAGTCATCTTAAAACACCGAACAACATTATTCAAGCTATCTCAGGTCTTTCTAGTGTCAATCCTAATCTGTCAGTTTTTTTTACTATCATTTATCAAAACATCAATTTTGGGGTTTTTTTTCACCATCATTGTTTTACATTCAATATTGTTACAGTTACCAATAAGTCTTTTTTCCCCAAGTAAAATCTACTGTATTTCTATTCCAAGACTTTCTTAAGCTTTAAATAAAAAATGTTGATAGTGTCAATCGTCAATATGTTGTCATGGCAACTCATTTCTGTTCTCCAGAGCGAAGCTGGCTAATCTATTTGGTGAGGATTCATCTTTGCGCATATTGGGTGCTTTATTAAATTTGCTTGAGATAAGAAATTCTCAGCTCAAACTAAAATAAGAAGGAGAAAACAGAGTGGAAGTGTTTGCTTATAGATTTGCACAAAAAAAAAAATTCTAACCACGTAAAATAGGGGTTTCATGAATTTATTTTTCATCATCATTTTGCTTATGAATGTATACAAGCTGATCTTCTTCTTCTTCTTCTTCTCCTTTCGGCATTTCCCTTCAGGGGTCGCCACAGCAAGTCAGTTTCTTCCATCTAACCCTATCTGCTGCATCCTCTTCGGTCACGCCAACTATCTTCATGTCTTCCTTCACTGTATCCATGAACCTCCTCTTTGGTCTTCCTCTAGCCCTCTTTCCTGGTGGTTCCAAATCCAGCATCCTTCTGCCGATGTACTCGGTCTCTCTCCTCTGTACATGTCCAAACCATCTCAGTCTGGCCTCCCGGACTTTATCTCCAAAACCTCTAACATGTGCTGTTCCTCTGATATACTCATTTCTGATCCTGTCCATCCTGGTCACTCCCAGAGAGATCCTCAGCATCTTCATCTCTGCTACCTCCATCTCTGCTTCCTGTCTTTTCCTCAGTGGCACTGTCTCTAGACCAAACAGCATGGCGGGTCTCACCACGGTTTTGTACACTTTTCCTTTCATTTTAGCTGAAACTCTTCTGTCACACATCACACCTGATACTTTTCTCCACCCGTTCCAGCCTGCTTGAACACGCTTCTTCACCTCTTTTCCACACTCTCCGTTGCTCTGGACTGTTGATCCCAAGTACTTAAAATCTTCCACCTTGTTTATCTCTTCTCCCTGTAACCTCACTTTTCCATTTGGATCCCTCTCATTCACACACATGTACTCTGTCTTACTCTGACTAATCTTCATTCCTCTTCTTTCTAGTGCAAACCTCCACCTCTCCAGCTTTTCCTCCACCTCTTCCCTCCTCTCACTACAGATCACAATGTCATCTGCAAACATCATTGTCCATGGAGATTCCTGTCTGACCTCGTCTGTCAGCCTATCCATCACCATAGCAAACAGCAAAGGACTCAGAGCAGATCCTTGGTGCAGTCCCACCGCCACACTGAACTCCTCTGTCTCACCTACAGCACACCTCACCACTGTCTTACAGCCCTCATACATGTCCTGAACCACTCTAACATACTTCTCTGTCACACCAGACTTCCTCATACAATACCATAGTTCTTCTCTAGGTACCCTGTCATACGCTTTCTCAAGATCTACAAAGACACAGTGCAGCTCCCTCTGACCTTCCCTGTACTTCTCTATCAGCATCCTCAAGGCAAATACTGCATCTGTAGTGCTCTTTTTAGGCATAAAACCATACTGCTGCTCACAAATTCTTACTTCAGACCTTAGCCTAGCTTCGACAACTTTTTCCCATAACTTCATCGTATGGCTGATCAGTTTAATTCCTCTGTAGTTACCACAACTCTGTACATCTCCCTTGTTCTTAAAAACAGGAACTAGCACACTTCTTCTCCATTCATCAGGCATCTTCTCACTTTCTAATATTCTGTTAAACAGCCCAGTCAGAAACTCTACTGCCACCTCACCTAAACACTTCCATACTTCTATAGGGATTCCGTCAGGGCCGAGAGCCTTTCCACTCTTCATCCTCTTCAGTGCCCTCTTTATTTCTACCTTACTGATCCTAGCCACTTTCCGGTCCACTTTGGTAACGTTTTCTACTCTTTGTTCTCTTTCATTCTCTTCATTCATCAACTCTTCAAAGTACTCTTTCCATCTTCCCATCACATTACTGGCATCTGTCAAGAGACATCCATTCCTGTCTTTAATCACCCTAACTTGCTGCACATCCTTCCCATCTTTGTCTCTCTGTCTTGCCAACCTGTATAGGTCCATCTCTCCCTCCTTGCTGTTCAGCTTAGCATGCAAGTCGTCGAAGGCTGCTTGTTTTGCCTTTGCCACCTCTACTTTAACCTTATGCTGTATCTCCCTGTACCCTTGCCTACTCTCCTCAGTCCTCTCAGTGTCCCACTTCTTCTTAGCCAGCCTCTTTCTTTTGATACAATCCTGCACCTCCTCATTCCACCACCAAGTCTCTTTATCTATCTTCCTTCCAGATGACACACCAAGTACTCTCTTGCCTGTCTCCCTGATCACATTAGCTGTAGTTGTCCAGTCATCTGGAAGCTTCTCCTGCCCACCAAGAGCCTGTCTCAACTCCGTTATAAAGTTCAAGCAGCACTCTTCCTTTTTCAGTTTCCACCATTTAGTCTTCTGCACTCCCTTCATCTTCTTAGACTTCCTCACTGCTATGGTCATCTTACACACGACCATCCTGTGCTGTTTGGCTACACTGTCTCCTGCTACAACTTTGCAGTCACTGATCTCTTTCAGATTACACCGCCTACACAACATGTAATCTACCTGTGTACTCCTTCCTCCACTCTTGTAAGTCACCCTGTGTTCCAGCCTTTTCTTGAAATAAGTATTCACTACAGCCAATTCCATTCTTTTCGCAAAGTCGATCACCATCTGACCTTCTGCATTCCTGTTCTGGATACCAAACCTGCCCATCACCTCCTCATCATCTCTGTTTCCTGCACCAACGTGGCCATTGAAGTCTGCTCCAATAACAACTCTCTCACTTCTAGGGATGCTCTGGATTGCCTCATCAAGGTCTGACCAAAATTTCTCTTTCTCCTCGACCTCACATCCTACCTGTGGCGCATACCCACAAACAACGTTGAACATTACCCCTTCAATTTCTAGCTTGAGGCTCATCACCCTGTCTGACCTTCTTTTTACCTCCAGAACATTCCCAACTAATTCTTCCTTCACTATAACTCCTACACCATTCCTCTTCCTATCTACACTGTGATAGAACAACTTAAACCCCGCTCCCAGACTTCTAGCCTTGCTGCCTTTCCATCTAGTCTCCTGGACACACAGGATATCTACTTTTCTTCTCTCCATCATGTCAACTAACTCTCTACCTTTACCCGTCATAGTACCAACATTCAAAGTTCCTACCCTAAGTCCCAGACTCTTGAGGTTTCTCTTCTCTCTCTGCCGATGTACGCGTCTTCCGCCTCTTCTTCTTTGACCTCTTCTTCTTTGACCACCAGTAGTCCAATTTCCACCGGCACCCTGTTGGTCAACAGCACCGATGGCGGTCGTTGTTAACCCGGGCCACGACCGATCCGGTATGGTATTTCTTGAACTGTCTTGCATATTTTAATTTGGCAAAGTTTTACGTCGGATGCCCTTCCTGACACAACCTCTGTGATTTTCTGGGCCACTCTGCCCATTGCCCAATCATTTGGATGGTTAGCGTTTAGATGTTTCACTGAGGAGTACAACATCTAAACAGCTGTATACAAGCTGATGTTTTTGTGAAACTTATTAGAGTGGTTGCGCAAATTTGATCATTTAATGGATTAAATTTGCACAAGATTTTTGATCCCATTGACGTTAGGAGAATCAAATCAAATTATTTAGTCTTTTACTAATTTTGTTATTCAGTTCACTTCTTTTTAGGAATTTTGGAAGCGATAATAAAAGGGAAACCCAGTTCATACTTTTGACAGCAACAGATCATCCCCATTATTACACAGACTGAAAGCGAAACAAAGTGTGCTGATCACAAAGTCAGTGTCTAAGGTATCACCTTGTTATGATTAATAATGAGGTCAATCAGTGGATGTCAATTAGACACACTTCTCACAAAATCAAAAAATGCTCTCGTAACCCTGTAGTTGGCAACTAAAAGGTGCAGGAGACTACAGTATTTGTCTATGAAGAAAAACTATTTTTTTGTATAGGTTATGTAGGAAAACAGGAATGGCATCAAAAAGTTTCCGCTTTCCCCTGATAATAATTGTGGTTTCAAAGTCTTCTGTTTCTGACATTTGCTGCCAGATGACTCAAAGGCTTGTTTATTTGGTCAATTATCCAGTGGGAGAAGATGGGAAAATAAATAAATTAGTCATTTAGCCTTGTTAATTTTCCCCAATAATAATGATGAAGGCCAATTCTGTTGCAATTCAGGCCAAGTACAAGAGACCACGAGGATAGAAATCCCATGAGTTCTCTTTGAACAATCCATCATATTTTTTTTTGCTTTTGATACGTATGCTGTTCTTCTGTCTTTGTGAAGCTAAATTGAACTTCTTTTATGTGGTTTCTGAGCTGCACACCAGTCTAATTTTGAGGTGTCTAATAAATGTATTGTCTTACTCTGTTTGACTTATATATGTTATAAAAAGAATATATACTTGTGTATATGTTGTCTTTCGGAAGCTTAGTTTAATTTTCCAACTTCTTCTATATAACTGGACTTATTGTTCAGTCTCTTATCTCTCTTTTCCTCTGTTCCTTTCTGTAAGTCTTTGTATTTGTTGGATGTGACAGAGATGGCCTTGGCAAGTGGAGCATTGAGAAGTGAGTGAAGATCTGCTGACGGCCAGCAGCACCCTAGGGAATTCAGAGAAAAATCACAAAGTGGGGGAGTTTGAAATGAAGCCTTTTGAGGCCAGCTTCAGAAGTTTAGACGTTAAATAGAGATGAAAACTGAATGACAATCAAACAAGACAGAAGTGCAGAGCCACTGAAAACTCTGGACAGAACTACGATCTCGGATTCAATATTTGTTGTAAAAGATGAAAATCAAAACCAGTTATGCAGAGGTGTTAAACTAAACCTCTTTGTTTCTCATCAACGGACAGCTTTTTTTTTCCAGTTGCTGTTCCTTTCATTTATATTTAGACAATAGTTGGCTTGAATAGCACAAAAATCTCACTGTGGATAGGCTGGTTAATCTCCAAGCAAACAAAGCCACTGTTTCTTTTGTTTGGTTTACAATAGATCAGTCTGGCATTTTAAAATGATTTTTCACAAATAGCAACTTGCTTCTTATTCTTTGACTGTGTGTTGCAAACTGAACTTACAAACGCTTATTATAGTCAAATCATACTCGATAAATCTGTTAAAAAGACTACGTTGCAATTTTATAATTGTTGATTTTTTTTTTCTATGAAACATTTGGGTTATCATCTAGACTATTTTTACAAATGTATCCACTCTACCATCAGCTGATATTTAGATTTATTGCTTCAAAAACATTACACCATAGGATTGTTTGTCGGTCACCATTGTCAGGTTTTACATTTGGTTTACTTTGTTTACGTAGTTTGTCACCACAGACAGAGCCGATTGGTTGGTAAATATAAACAAAGCAAATACTCTATGTGTGGTTGTTTTTGGAATTTTTTGAAGCAGTGTTAAGTGTATATTAAACAGTTTTAATCAAGAATATTAAAAATTTGTCAGTCAAAATTTCTGATTGCATTGCGACATCACGGAAGGTAAAACCTGTACTGGATCACATGTCACTGTAAATTCTGTGTGGTTTAATTTACTTTTTTTCCCGTACTCTTTTTCATCTGTTGAAGCCTAGGGAAATAAGTGTTTCATTTTTTTCTTAAAGAAGAAGATCACTATTTGTTTAGCCTAAATCAACAGGCCAGCGCAGTAGTATGATGGGATCAAATTAATCATGGAGCTGGACGCCATGATCATGAAAACACATACTCTATCAGCCAAGACACAAAGCTCCAGAACACTCCAGAAATCTGTTACAAATAACGGTTTAAAATACAGTAGATTTGCTGAAAGTGGCAGAGGACATGACTCAAGAAAATTTAACTATAAAACATGTTTGCCTCGTAAAAAATGACAACATCTAGTGGCTTTTTCTTTTTTTTTTTTTGTGGGTAAATTATGCTGATTCTTGATTGAGTCTTGAAAAAAAAAATTGTGGGAAACTCAGGGGATGCCAAGACGTAAAACTGTTTAAATGAAGCGTTGAAAAACAACTTTTGATAAGTATGAAATCTATCTATAGAGACTGCACAGTGTCACAGTGGTTAGAACATTGGCCTCACAGCAAGAAGGTCTGGGTTTGAGTCCCGGAGTGGGGGTGAGGCTTGTAACACTTGCCTCTAGGAGTGTGTGTGTGGCCCTGCAATAGACTGGCGACTTGCTCGGGGTGTACCCTGCCTCTCACCTGGGATCAGCCAGGATAGGCTGCGGCGCCCCTTGCTACTCTGCTAAGGATAAGCGGTTCGAAAGACAAAACTAAATATATCTAAAGTTTTAAATATATCTAAATATATCTATAGAGCTTTATTAGTAGAGGTGTTGAATGTTACATTTCTGGCACTGCCCGTTATCTTTTCCCAGACCAAGTTTTTTTTTTTTTTTTTTTAATCTCATTCGAAATTATTCATGTTTTACAGACTTTATTATATGAAATATAAATTGGCTGTGTTACTCTTCATTATGGGATTTTATCAGTAAAGCAGCGGTTTTTATTCACAGTCAGTTTGACTGAATTTGGAATATTGTCCAGCTGTTGCCTCAGGTAGTATTTTTACATGAGATATCAGCACATACTTTGAGATGCAGGTTGACTTTGAAGATTTCATGCTGGCTGGATTAGATTTTAAACCTGTGACTGCTCAAACTATGATTCACTCTCAGATCTCCAGGGCAGGAGCTCAATGTGTGTGCATGCATTTGTGTGAGAGAGGTAGAAATGAGCAAGAGAGCAAGAAGGAGAGATAACCTCTATTCTGTGCAAATGATCTGATGCTGCGTAATGTATTGCTATATGGCTTTGTAAATGTGTTACTTGGTTTAAATGTGAATATCATCTGCCACTGGACTAATGTCTCATTCTGTAGCGTACACAGCCAGTGAATCACTGTCTTTATTATGATACCGTTTAGGGAACAGCATGGCGCCTTTATTACACAAACTGTTTCAGAATATTTCAGATCATATGTTCGCTCAACAAGTAATCTTTTGCCAAACACAGTCTGGGAAAACTAATTGTCCACATAACAGGAAACCTTAATTAGCATAAAATGTGTTACGTGAGGTTCTTCTTAGCAAATAAATCATTTTTATTAACAATAAAACACTAGCACATCAAATATAGGGACTTACTGTGGAAATTTTATGACTAAGAAGCCTTTTTAATTCATGAGAAAAGAAACATTCTAAAATGTTGAATTTTTCTGCCGGGAGGTATAACCTAAGAATCATTAAAGTCTATTTTAGTCATAGAACATCCAAGGATTGTCTTGCAGTTGTTCTCAAACCGAGTAAAAACATGTTTTTTAAATGAACTACAATTCATAATAAGTAAGCACTACAAAAATAGTTTTTCAGACCCTTCATTTGAGTGTAACTGTTCATCCGTATCTCAAATTTGGAGCAAATGTTTCCAAGCAAAGTCAACGCAACTTTATCTGGAAAGCTTTGGGCTGCATGACGTGTTGCAATGGTAACAACTGCAGGGCATCTTCAAACAGGCATCAGGATTTTGTTTGCTATTTGAATATATTTTACCTGGAAAAGGTCACCTGGCCCCAGCAGCTTTTTTTTTTCTTTCTTTCTTTTTTTTTTTTTTTAAAGCCAGATTGCTTAAGAATCCAAGCTATATTCAAGCTTTTATTACAGCTAGATATCAAAGGTCTAGAGTGTGTCAAAAGCGGCAAGGTGTTTAAATAAAACAAGAAAAGTATCTGAATAGTTGTATAACTGTGTCACAGTGTGCTGCCTATGCAACCCTCGGCAGTGATATTTTCAGTAATCAGATGTGTGGTGAAAAACTTCCCCTAGTGCTCTGACATTTGAATGGCTTAGTTTCAGCAAAGAGAAATCACCTCAGGCAAACCAGGCAGCAGCCCTTCGGCTGATGTATCCTAGAAAGCACACAAAATGCACATTCATTCATGCATGAACGGAGCATTTTCATTCCATCTAAAATATCACAAAATGCAGACATTCACTTATAAAAGTGGCGTCAAGAAAAGACACCGCTTAACCATTAAAAATTTATTTAAGAATACATTTTATTTGAGTGAAAAATGTGATGTAATCATCTTTGTTCAAAGATTTTCCCCTCAGCCATGAGCAAACTTTTCAATATTTAGCCATTTTAGTATTATTTTTTTAATTCTCAAACTATGAACTGCCAAGCTATATTTCTGTTAACTGAAAACACATTCTTCTTGCAAGATATTTGTAAAACCATATCTGAAAATACGTTGTTGCTAATTACTATGTATCCACAAACTCTCACACAAGTGTCGACAAAAGAACAAATATTAATTCCTGTACCATCAGTCAGACCAATTTTTTTTTTTTTTCAGAAATGATCCCTAGCCTGTGTTTCACCACTTCATAATTATAGTGGAAACAATGAAAGCCTGACAAATTGATTTGTTAATGTTTCAGTCACTCTTTTGATACTTTTAATTGTTTGATTACCATAATAATCAGTCATTTTCAATGGTTCGTCCCACTTTTGCTAATTCCAGATCACCTTGACAATGGATAATTTGCTCAAGCTTGATTAGGGTTTTTGACTTTCTTTTGTCTGGGTCACTCTATGCAAGGTATCTTCAAGATAAAGTACATTTAACAGTTTGTGGATTACCATATGAAGAATTAAGTGAAGGACTTTAGGCTATTTTTAAACGAATGCTGTCTTAGAACAATTTTAAATTTGGGATTGATTTGTATAAAAAATATGCTGAGAAATATAGTTGCAGACACATGAACAGGTACTTAGCTTTGCCTCTCCCAATTTTAAAACTTGTTGATGAGGATCAATACACAAATCTCAAATGATGAGAATTTTTTTTACGTTTTGAACCCACATTTCAATATGAATTTTACTGTTTTCTTTTATCAAATGTTGCATAGATGTACCTTATTAATAAAAAACATCACAGCATTCTGACAAATCATATTTCTCTAGTTTCTTACTGTTGGGCTAGACCTTTTCAAAAAGAAATCATAGTGATTTGAAACATTAATTACTATGGTCATTTGTTTTAAAAAACAAAAGAGAAATAGTAAAAACCGTAGACGTGGTGAAGAAAGCTCAGGTGGTTCGCATTCTATAGAAAGTCCTGGAATTAAGTTCTTACAAGAAGAGCTAAAGAAACCAGAAGATTATAAGAAATATTTCTGATCATCTTACATTCACAAGAATAAGCAGTTTGTCAAGTTAGATGGATTCCTCATGCAGCTTTACAGATCTGTTCACATAACATCACATCTCTCCACTATTCCAACTATAGCTCAATCATTTTCTTTTCTCACATTCCGTCTCCTGTCTTCACGGACTTGTAGAAGTACTTTTGCTTTTCCAAGCAGTTTGTCACTGTTACTCTTGACACCTCTCAGGTTACAGAAGCTTGGCCCTTCAAATGTGCCTGCATGAAGTAGGATAAAGAATGTAATTTAGTTTCTATTGCCTATTTCAGAAATTGTGTGAGAATTCCCCTCCAGATGATTGCCGACTATTGAACGTTTCAGGGGTATCTGGATTTTAGTGGCTTTTTTTTTTAACATAGTGTGATATTCAGAGGTTTGACAGACATGACTTGTTCAGAGTGTACCCCGCCTTTTACCTGATTCACAACCCTGGGGATGAAGCAATTCAGAACACGACTAACAGTTTTCAGAGGTTGTGAAACATATTTTTATAACCCACAAATTAAAACTAGATCTGGATTACTTAAACTCAAGTACCTTCACAAAATTGCCATTTTGACAATGCATGAAAAAACAAAAACAAAAAATCCCAACGTTTTAACTTTTTACTAACACTGATTTATTAAGTTAGAGTTAATCTGATGTGTGAATTAAAATGTCCCACAAAGTCATTGAAACCAGTTTTCTACAACATTTTTCCATCTCTCCATTTTACAATGAATCATAAAACTATACTTGAGGAAATGGAAATAGAATAACCTTTAGCAAGCATGAGGTTAATGCTTTCCAGAACTTTTTTTTTTGCTTTTCCATCTGAGATTGTCCTGCAGGTAAGAACCTATACTATAACCTGAAGCCTTTGAAGCATATAGAATGTGCCATAGTCAGCAAGAAAAAAGAAGGCAAGCGAGTTCTACTACTGAATACTGTGCATGGCTTCAGTGGCTGTATTTCATTGGTTTGTGTCAAGAGGAATGATTTGGGAGGTTTTGATGAGTTTTACATGAGCTGTACCAAAGCCAAGAACATTTAATATGTCAGACACAACAAAAAGTCAAAGACGAGGATTGCTGCGATATGACAGCTTGACACTTCAGTTATTGACAGTCCAATGGGAGTAGAGATAAAAGAGCAGAAAAGTTACAGTAGCTTGTCACTGAGAAAAAAATGGAGAAAGTTTTCTTTCAAAGAGCCATATGGGACGGAAAAAAACCCAGAAAGGGACAGCAGAACAAGAAGGTGTCATGGTTCTCAAGGTAGAGAAATAAATTAAGAGACATTTTGGGCATTGTAAAATGATAAAAAGAGATTGAGAAGTGAAAGCTGAGTAAATCTTGGCCCTGTTAGGTTTTATGAGGATGAGTAGTAAAAAAATGGACAAGAACGATGGGTGACAGACAAATAAATTGAAACTCAACTAAAAACTTTTGAAAACTCAGAAAACCAAAAGAGAAAGAAGATAAAATGTACAAAATCACAAATTGAAACTGACAATCAGAAAATACGGTACTGATGGAGGAATTTTACACTGGTCTAAATAAACGTGCAGACAATATGTACTAGTCTTTATGATGTTATTGAGGAAGCTGACATCTAAAACTGAAATTAAAACTGCACAGATAACTGCTTGCTTGCTCGATAAGTGCTTACTATTTCAGTAATGCCTGTGATTTGTTATTTCATAGATTTGATGCATGAGTAGTCATGTTTATGAAATTTAATAAGATCACACATTACAATAAATAATTGTCCTTTCAAAGCATTCAACATCTTTTCAATTTTTTTGTACTCTATGTTATTCTTTATCTTGTGCTTATCTGTTGTTCCATCACTTTAATTACCAGCTTTTAAACAAAAGTTATCTTTCGCCTCCAGTTATAATTATTTTGGCAAACAGACGTGTCTTGTAGTCAGTTTTAGTTGACTTTAAATTGGCTTATGCAAACTGGCAAATTCCCTCTTTTTCTTGCACATTTCTATTCAGCTGTCACTCTCCCAGTAAAATTTGCTTAGGTTCAAAGGGATTTGTTAATACAATAGGTCTTTCATTTTCAGCTGCCAATTAGAAGGTCTTTGGTCAGATGGGTCTGGGCTGTTTCACTTCAATGTAGTGCATTTAAGCCATGACTGAAACAGCAGTTTTTTTCTTTTGTTTTTTTTTAATACTTGTAAAGAATATTTCTAGTTATGCAAACACACATTTTCAAATAACCTTATTGATTTAAGGTCTACTAAAGTATACTAAAGACTAAAGCAATAAAGACTTGTGATCATGTGTAGAAGAGGGACACTAAAGTTGAGGAAAACATATGTTTGTCATCACCAAAATTAAAGTTCAACTTAAAAGGAATGCATGGAGTCAGTTTGAAGTTCAATGCTATAGGTAGCTTTATTATAAACTGTAAATGTTTTTTTTTTTTCCCGAAATTCATTTTACAAGAGATTTTCAGGGATGTTATGTCGCTTTAAACGGCAAGAATTGATTCTTTGTTGTATCAGGGAGGCGCATATCACCCAGACACAGATAAAAATATATGCATAACAGATCCTAGTGTCTTTCTTATAGTGAAATAAGATACAAGCCAATCATTCTGAGAGGTGAAAAGCCACATTAATGTATACTGAGCGATGTATTAAAGTCTTGTGTTGATGACCTGTTGGGCTCCAAACTAGTCTCTTATACATAATACAAATTAACATCCCAAGCCCAAAATCAACCTCCTAAAAAACATTCCAAATTGCTGAAATGACTTCAAATCTGTGCCTCAGAATGCTCCAAAGAGTTGCAAGAGACTTAATCTCCACCACCCTTAGTCTTGTCTCCCAAATGATTGACCAATCCAAACAAACCAACAGCTGATGCCATCACTACTGTTCTTCATGACGATACTAAGTGCTTTTATATGCAGAAATATTACAACAAGACGCTTTATGTGGTTCTACAAATAAAAACATTGTATAGAACATTCTCGGAAGTCTTTCCTAATTTATCTTAATCAGTGACCAAATCTACAGTTTTACAAATCTTATATTAATATAGATAATAAAAAAAAAACATGGACAATTTGCTTTATGCTGGATTACGAACTTCTGAGGTTAATCAGAGCTGAGATAACTACATGGCTCCCATGGCTTTCAATGCATTTTTGTTTGCATGGTTGGTTGCATTTTATGGTTTTTTTTTATCACCAACTCAATGACAGAAAGAAAGAGAAATGAAAAACTTATCTTACAATAACTGCAAATTACTGCAAAACTGCGGTATCTGCATAACTGCAAAAAAAGAAAAAAAAAAGTGTAATCCTTTCTCCACCCTTTAACAGACATAGTTAAGTGAATGTATGTTTAAATTGTGTTTAGACTAATTAAATCAATGCCTTATGAAGTAAAAAAAAAACAATTTTCTCAAAGTAACAAAAAAAATAAAGAAATAAACTGCCAATACTTGCAAAGTGAGATAATAAATTTTGTTTTGCTTGAAAAAAAAATCTAACCTAAACTTATTTGAGATATGTTTATATCCTTTTCTAAATGTATTTTAGCAGTAAAAAACAAGTGAAAAAATATTTTCATTAAAATCCAGTAAAGGTTTGTCTGCAATGTAATGTCTTACAAAAGTCTAGTTAGCGCCAGTTTTACCAACTAGTATCCTGTACAATCTGTTGCAGTCTGTATAAAAAGTCCACAACATCTATTCGATATTATGAAATTAAAAAGTACCTTGAAGTAAACAATCTACCAAATTATTTTCAACAAGTTTTGTACCATTTCAGCTGGAAAAAGCCACAAACGAATAAGTGATTAGCAATGATTCAATACTTTTCTAGAAACACAAAAGAGGCATGCGTCTCTTCTCAGCTTTGTTTATTATTGACAGGCAAACCTAACATCCCATTTGAAAGACCAGTTAGACTGCATGCTTCCATGACTCACAAATTGATTTTGATTTAATTACTTTTGTCGTAACCAACACAAGTCAGTTTGCTTTGGGCCATGTGCAGGTTTAGCAGAAGTGATACAGCACGGTTTCACCCACATTTCTGAATGTCAGACCTTACTTACACAAAGAAAACAATTTGTAAAATGACACCTGAGCACACAAATGTAAGACAAAAAGAGAACTAACAGTTGATTTAAAATAAATTAAAAAAAAAAAAACTGTTACATTTACTGCTACATAAAAGATCATTTGAGTATGAACCGATACAGGAAAAGCAGGCACAAAACTCGTTCCTGCTGATATTGCAAAACAGAAACATCTTTTCTATTTTAGGAGGGCTTCCAAACCACTGAAAAACTGGTCCTGAAGAAAGTTCAACCAAAAGATCTAAAGCAGTTAACATTTCTTGCTCATTTTACTTCTTCCCACTCCAGGATGGATTTGGTCTAATAGTGAATTCTGAACATACATTTATCCATCCTTATGTTCAGTAAGACAGCACCAAGCAGCTCACTTTTTTAAAATCTAATTATACTGGGTGATGACTCTAGACATGCACTACTATGGTTTTCTGTATTTTCATATCTCTGGGGTATCTGGTAGTGTGTAATTTGGCTTTTTTTTTTTTGTGCAGGTATGTGTGCGAAAGAAGTTTGAATACACATTCCACTGAGTTGGCATCTGCTAATATAATTGCACATCAAATATTTCTCTAAGGGATTCGACATTTTAAATGAAGTTTACAAAAATTAAGAAAAAGTTTGCACATTAGAAAATATTTAGTGGTTTTTATCAGTGCAAAATGCAAAAAAAGGTTGTGTCTTTTTGCTTGTTTTCTGACTCTAACCACAATTCACTATTTTATCTTTGTATCTGGAATATTCGTGTTAGTTTTGCCTGGTAATATTTTGTTTCATATGGATCTACGATTCAACACTAATGACAGTTTTGAGTCCCACAAATTACAGATAACAGGTTCCAATGCAGTAAGACGGTATATTAAAATACACAAGTTGCTTGTTTTGTTTTTTTAAATACATAAAATGCATTTTAATACTCAGTGGCCACTGTTCACAAAACCCATAAATTGATAGTAGAAGCAACTTCAGTGGCTGAAAAGAAACATTGCACTGCCTTCTTAAACTTTGATTTGGACATTTTGAAGCTTTAAAAAAAGTGCTAATAAAAATCTATTCTTATAATAACTAATATTGGAATAATGTGCAAGAGATCAGTCAATTAAATTTCTGTTTATTGCAATAATTCACTGTAACTGAATCTAACTCTATCCTATTGATTAATATATATATGTTCTTGTGGGTTTACTCTTTTCTTTGAATAAAATTCAGACAGTGGTTCTCCAACCACCTGAAAATGACATTTATACTGAAAAACCTTCATGTACAAATGACTGCACATGTGCAGGCTTCATTCTGGCATTACTGCAAAAATGGATAAAGTAACAATTCATAATCTATAAGTTAGTGATCTCATCTTGCCAAGGACTCCTCACATCTCACAGACGAAACTGAATTCAATCTGTGGTGTATCTCAGCTTAAATGCTAAAAGTTAGAGTAATATGTACTACCTCTACGTTCCCATTTATCATTCTGTCCAGTCTCAGTGCTCACCTCCCGATTTCTTTTAAAGGTCAAACTAGAAGAAACCCCAGTGGGGTCAACCTGATGAAATGACAGAGAACAAGGATTAAAACTGATAAATTAAACCATACTACCAACCCCGCTCACACTTTTCGCTCATTTTTATCAGCTATCTTTCTAACGGTCTGTGATTTTCTAACTTAGACACTTTGGCAAGCTTCCCCTGGGGTAAGAGCATCTGGCTTGCATAGTGGTCTGTTACTTTTCAACATTCACAACCTGCTGAATGGAACTTATGGGGAACCGATTATTTCATGAATGATAAAATATTTAGGACACGATAATACTGAAGAGCAGAATTATGCACATTACGTCGTACATGGATGCAAACTGGGCAATGAAACATAAAAATTGTCTGTAAAGGTCTATTTTATGTTAGAAATTTTGTGGCCAAGTACAGTATATTCAAGCTTAATGCAGTCAGCTACACAGAATAGCCCGACAATCTCCAGTGGGCAGTTTATGGGGGTGTAAAAGAAAAAAAAAAAAAAAAAGAAAGAAAAATGTAGTGCCATTTGTTACAAATAAGTTTTGTGAGAACGTGTCAGCTTGCAAGCCAGAAACCAAAAATCCAAATTTCAATCTACTGTTTGTCAATGTGTTGTTCTTATTTTAAAAGCATATGTCATCATGTCAATTAAAAATCTTCACTCAAATTTACAGAGTAACCGTTGGTCGGCATGTCAAATTAATAATAATAATACCAGACTGATTTTTTTTTAATTAAGTCCCTGGATTGATGATTCTTTTAATGTCAAATTCAATTTATAAAGCACTTTTCAATCAAAGTTACACAGAGTGCTGAACAGAACAAACAAAACCTCAAACAGAATTAAAATCCAGATCAGAATAAGCACTTTTTAAAAATTTACTTAGCTCACTCAAAAACAGAGAAAATGAAAAGTAAAATTCTGTGATCCATTCTGTCTTTGTTTGTGAGTGGAATTGCCGTTGGCATGCCTGCAGTTTCAATAGATGGGGAGACAATTAGACATAGATCCTTTGGAAAATGTGTCAAAGAATCAGATCAAAAGTTTGAATGCTCTCTTAACAAGACAGGTTTGGATCTAAAAAATTTATGTAAAGCTGTATGAGAGTATGTAGTGAATAGAAACACATGTCTTCCTATATCAAAATATATATATTACCGTTATTTTATTAATGTATTTCACGAGCATAAGTTTAGTTAATTTTTTTAAAGAAAATATCTTCCGTGTTTCCATGGTGCAGCACTAGTTTCATGCTTTTCGGCAAAATCCACCTCATCTTCACAGAACATAGTAAATGCCTGAAAGCACTCAACGACTGAAAACTTTGTTTTCGCAGTACTCTCCCTGTGGGAATGTATCTGGTAGACAGCAACAGATGTTACCCACATCCTGAACAAAAGTAGAAAATGTTCAGGGTGCGAGGAGTTGGAAGGAAAACTCTGAAGCATAATCAAAATGCCACAAAACATACTGTATTTGCTTTAGTCAACACATACATACATACTGTATGTCTAAATTTTATATTGTTAAACATACATTATCAAACTACCGGTAGTTGTGTTTTTAGATCTTGTTTATAATTGGGACAAAAAAATCTATTACTCTAGAAACTAGGGAGAGCTTGACTTAATTTCATAGGTGACAAATTAATCATAGAAGGGATTTATATAATCTGTTTAGGATTTTAAAAAAACAAAACAGCAGCCCAACTTGGCTGAAAGAAAATGAAGAGGCAAAAGAGAAGAAATATTGAAGTTATCCCAAAATCATGCAGGCTGAACTTAAAATGACGTTAAGGGCTTACCACCTCGTGGGAATGACTAATCAGATTACAGCCTGGCTGGCTGGTTGGTCTACAAGATGTTCAAATGATGTCAATCATGGTTTCTCCGTTCACTGTTGTGTCTACTGTCTAGATTTATTTGAGTGTCTGACAAACTGCAAAGCTGACTTTGGCTTGTCCTACTGAGTAGTTGAGTGATAAGCTTTGTTAGATTTCTGAATCTGTTGTTGACCACTTGTCAGGTTCACTGGGCAGGTCTTTCAGAGAGTAAAGTGTTTGTTTTTCAACTGTATTTATGTTCTGGCTGTCATATCTTTCTTACTTTCTTCCAAGTGAAGGTCACTTATCTGGCCCGGTGGGTGTCTGTCTTTTTTGTTATTGTCCAATGGGCAGTTGATATCCTGAGTAAAACCCTGAACCGTAACAGACAAAAACTTCACAAAAATGTGTAGAGGAGACTTTGAGACTCTACAATAAAAGTGAGATACTATTTTAAAATCCAATTTCATTTGTGACCATTTTTTCACCTCAACCTCAAGTCTATCAAGAAAGATATGTCTCTAAACAGCAGGCTGTAGACCCTTTGTCACCCCATTGCTCCTACACAGAGGGAGAGCTGGGCAAATTCAGCATTCATGATGCATTTTCTTTGTACTACAACTCACGTTTTGTGAAGCTTTCTATATTATTTCTGAAGAAAACAAACCCCTTGACAGCCAGCTTACTGGATTGATATAATCAGGTTTTATTACACATGAAAAAACAAATTCATTTGGAATCCCTGTAGAAAAGTTCTACTTACCTTAAATGAATATCTAGTTGGTTTTACTTGCTTACAATCACTAAACTGCACCATTGCTGTTGATAAAACCATGTTGAATATTCTAAATTCACGTAAAAGAAATGAAGGAGGATGAATTTGCACTATACATTTTTTGTTAGTCAATTTCCTAAAGTGCATAATTTTAAATACAGTCAAATAATGTTCACTTACAGTCTTTCACTTGAGCCGGCAACTGCGCTTCAAATATGTGAATTAAATATGACAACTGGAATATGAAATGTACAAAAAGGAGTAGGAAGCTTAAATATCCGAATAACCTGGTACTAATGTAATCTGTCAACATACTTTCAAGATGGACAAAGCATACTTAAAAGAACTTGACAACATTGTGTTCAAAGTTTTGCTTTTGTTCATTGGATTGATTCATTACATTTGCCAGGTGTACAGATTTGATCAAAATCTGGCAAACACAGACCATATTCAAAATAGAAGCGACCTATTAAAAAATATATACAGTGGTGGTCAAAAGTTTACATACACTTGTAAAGAACATAATGTCATGGCTGTCTTGAGTTTCCAGTTATTTCAACAACTCTGATTTTTCTCTGATATAGTGATTGGAACAGATCCTTCTTTGTCACAAAAAACATTCATGAAGTTTGATTCTTTTATGACTTTATTATGGGTAAACTGAAAATGTGACGAAATCAGCTGGGTCAAAAATATACATACAGCAATGCTAATATTTGGTTACATGTCCTTTGGCCATTTTTACTTCAATTAGGCGCTTTTGGTAGCCATCCACAAGCTTCTGGCAAGTTTCTGGTTAAATCTTTGACCACTCCTCTTGACAGAATTGGTGCAGTTCAGTTAAATTTGTTGGCTTTCTGACATGGACTGTTTCTTCAGCATTATCCACATGTTCTCAATGGGATTTAAGTCAGGACTTTGGGAAGGCCATTCTAAAACCTTAATTCTAGCCTGATTTAGCCATTCCATTACCACTTTTGATGTGTGTTTGGGGTCATTGTCCTGTTGGAACACCCAACTGCGCCCAAGACCCAACCTTCGGGCTGATGACTTCAGGTTTTCTTGAAGAATTTGAAGGTAATCCTCCTTCTTCATTGTCCCATTGACTCTCTGTAAAGCACCAGTTCTATTGGAAGCAAAACAGGCCCACCGTGCTTGATGGTAGGCATGGTGTTCTTGGGGTTAAAGGCCTCACCTTTTCTCCTCCAAACATATTGCTGGGCATTGTGGCCAAACAGCTCAGTTTTTGTTTCATCTGACCACAGAACTTTCCTCCAGAAGGTCTTATCTTTGTCCATGTGATCAGCAGCAAACTTTAGTCGAGCCTTAAGGTGCCGCTTTTGGAGCAAGGGCTTCCTTCTTGCACGGCAACCTCTCAGTCCATGGCGTTGCAAAACACGCTTGACTGTGGACACTGACACCTGTGTTCCAGCAGCTTCTAATTCTTGGCAGATCTGCTTTTTGGTGCTCCTGGGTTGACTCTTCACCCTCCTGACCAGTTTTCTCTCAGCAGCAGGTGACAGCTTGCGTTTTCTTCCTGATCGTGGCAGTGACAAAACAGTGCCATGCACTTTATACTTACAATTGTTTGCACTGTTGCTCTTGGAACCTGCAGCTGCTTTGAAATGGCTCCAAGTGACTTTCCTGACTTGTTCAAGTCAATGATTCTCTTTTTCAAATCTGTGCTGAGCTCCTTTGACTTTCCCATTGTAGCGTTTGTGGGTGTTTTTATCCAATGAGCCCTTTTTAAATGGCCTCAGAGAAGTCACCAGCTGTAGTCACTCATAATCACTCACAAGAAGTTAAGAGGTCATGCTATGAAGCTCATGTCATTGACACAACTTTCTAAGTCTCCAAAATTGCTCATTCATGTTGCTGTATGTATATTTTTGACCCAGCTGATTTTGTCACATTTTCAGTTTACCCATAATAAAGTCATAAAAGAATCAAACTTCATGAATGTTTTTTGTGACAAAGAAGGATCTGTTCCAATCACTATATCAGAGAAAAATCAGAGTTGTTGAAATAACTGGAAACTCAAGACAGCCATGACATTATGTTCTTTACAATTGTATGTAAACTTTTGACCACCACTGTATACAAAATAGAGCAATCTAGAGTCATCTCATTTAGATTTATTTCCAAAGTGAACAATAAACAGGATTTGATTAGAACAGTAAGTAGTAGATGTGATGGCTGACTAAAAGGGTTTTGAAACAAGAGCATATTCCTCTGTGTTTTATTGGGAAGGTGTTATAGCTGGGACTGCTTAGAGCAATTGATAGCTTAAAAAAAAAAGAGAGAGAGAAATCAATGATAAGCTGTCAAATAGAAAATGCAAAATGTATTCTATTTTTATTTTATTTTAATTAATTATTTTATTTTTACACCTAACCCCCCCAAATATCCCACCATCGGTGCCATTGTGGCAGTCTGCTGCGGTGTAGGAGTGCAGGACACAAATTTTCCCGGTGAGGGATGAATAGAGTGAGTAAAACTTAAAAAAGAAAAAAAAAATTCAAGGTGAAATTACATTAGACCTTAAAACAAAAAGGGCACCATCAACCAATGGTCTTTAATAATGACAGATGTTTCGGAATCTTTTATTTTATTTTGAACTACACCCTTCTTTAAAGAAGCAAATGGTATCTTCAGTCGGTGCTAATGTTACCATGGCAATTTATAATGTACTGTGCAGGAACTTCTCAAGCTCCCAGGATTTTGTTTTGTTGAAACAACTTTCTGTGAGTGTGTCAGCCACAGAAGTTAATGTTGGAGTTCATTCTCATTCTTTCTTCCTGCCACTGATACTGAGGAAGCATTCCAGGACCTGATAGGAGTAAATGTCTCCATCAGCATATTAAAGAATAAAAATCTAGAGGCGTTTCTGCATATTTGTGGAGAGACTCACAAAAAACTTCATAGAAAATTATTATTGGTCTATAAATATATATTTTATTTCTGTTCTTTTTTTTCTTACAATGACGGTTTTGAATCTTCGAATCTTATTGATTTAATAATTCCACAAGGACAGGGTATTCACATATTTAATGAATTTTTCCAAAGTATTGAACTTATTCTTTTTTTTTTAAAATGTGGGGAATATGTTCAAATTTAGCAGTTCTGAATTATTTGATAAAAAAGGCAGTTTAGAATAGACTTCTGGTGAGTAGAAAAACTGTTAATAAGGAATAGAGTGATGTAGATTTTTTTTTTTTTTTGGATTGGTGGAAGTTCTGAAGAGGGTGCCCCATGGGTACACCATTGTCCTCCAGGGAGACTTCAATGCTCACATGAGCAATGACAGTGAGAGTTGGAGTGGAGTGATTGGGAGGGACAGCCCCCTGATCTGGATTTTTAGTTCAATTCAATGAAAAATATTTCTACCTAAAGATGAGATTGGGCACGGTGATCACCGGGTTTTCCCTTCATTACAAGATAAATAAAAACAAAATTATGAACTCTTATTGTACTTTTTAATTCTGTGACAGTAAATAATGTTGTGTCATTTTTCCACCTCTGTGTCTTACAGATATAAAATACTTTTTTGGAAGAAAACCCTCTCTCAGACACGGGGTCATGAGTTGCAGCTGGGGTGGCAGTCTTCAAAACCTTCTGATGTGGAACACCTAAAATGGGGACTGGACAGTACACCATGCTCTAAGCTGCACTCTGATTATTACAAGGAAGCCTTTCCATTCTTTTCTCTTCACTTGGATTCTTCCTGCTTGCCTCTAACCCAAAGTCCTAGTTCAAAATTTGAACTGCTGTTCTTTTCCTTGATTCATTTTTTTTTTCAACTTTCCACCAACGTGACATCAAACATTTTTAATTCAAACCATGACCAGCAGACCCCGTTTGTCCTTCCTGCCTCCCTCCCTGTTTCTTTCTCTCCTGCTTCCTGCACTGTTGCTCCTCCACCTGCCTGGTACAGTGAAAGGAGACTGCTGGCTGATAGAGGGGGATAAAGGTTATGTTTGGTTGGCTATCTGCAGTCAGAACCAGCCCCCGTATGAAACTATTCCTCAGCACATCAACAGCACGGTAAGTAGAGATATTATTGCCGGTAAACTGTTCACAGCTTCATATGCATATTTTAAAAGGACATGCTATCGTACAATTTTAGCTTTCACAAAGTCATTTGAAAGAAAATTACCTGGCATTATCACACTGTTACAAATACATAATTTTTGCTGTTTAATCAATTCAGGAGTTATGAGAAAGATGAAAATAGAAATAGGTAGTTTCCTATATTGATTTTAGATTGAAACTCCAAATGTTTATTTTAGCTGAAAATGACTGCAATGCCCAGATTGCCTAGGATATTTGAGAATGTAATGAAAATATCTCTGATCCATTAGATATACGTATGTAAAGCAGAAATATGTGGTCTGATTTAAAACATCAAAATCTTTATTAAGATGAGCAGATCAGCTGGCAGTTTGTTCTATAAAAATAAAATGTGAGCTCAAGATACTTTGATTAAAAGCATAATGTTCATAATGACAAAATGATGGTTGCTTTTTGGATGCATGTCTAAAGCATTCAGCCTGTGCCAAAATTTGATCTAATTTATAATCGGAAAACTATTTGTAGTTAAGAAACTTTTTACTTTTTTTGTTTCAACTTGTTCACTCTTCTTAAAAGTTTGTGTGTTCATCTGTGATGGCAATTGATTATTTGGAAGTTAAAATCAACTTTTTTTTTGTTGCCCTAGGTTCATGACTTGAGGCTGAATGAGAACAAACTGAAAGCAGTGCTATTTACCTCGATGTACCGCTTCACAAACCTAACTGACCTCAATCTAACCAAGAATGAGATCAGCTACATTGAAGATGGAGCTTTCGCTGGACAGGCCAACTTACAGGTCTGTAATCAATACCCACCCTTTTGTCTTCATGCACATCTTATGTTTTTTTTTTTCCCCGAAGTTTGCAGTTTCAGCTTTTTGTTTTAGGAAAAAGAGTGAAGAAGCCCTGCAACAATCTCGTGACTAGTCATTGTTAGTCCCGCTTTTCATGCCAATATTCAATGCACACAATTTTAGCCACATTTGTATTATGTAGAAATTATTCAGCATATATTCTTCATAGGCCTAGTAGATATACTATGGTCAATGAGTCTGCAAAAAGTTGATAAATTAATTAATTGAACCTCTTTAAGTCACTGCTCTAAAAAGCTTATAGTTTTCCTGCCAAAGGCAGAAATTTTGTGCCTTGAAAATCTTGTATGCCTTGATTTCTATCCAATTTCTCACAGAAATGTCCTTTTTCATCATCTCAGGTTCTCCAGCTGGGCTACAATAAAATGACCAACTTGACTGAAGGCATGTTGAGAGGGCTGGGTCGAATGCAGTGCCTGTTTTTGCAACACAATCTTATTGAAGTCATTGCCACCAATGCCTTCTGGGAGTGTCCCAACCTCAGCAGCCTGGACTTATCTTCCAATAAGCTAGGTCGTCTTGATCCATCTACCTTCACTGTTCTCAGCAGGCTTATGGTGTGTGAGTTGGCAGGGAATCCATTCCACTGTGGCTGTGAGCTCTACAGCTTTCTCACGTGGCTGGAAGAGTTTAACAATGTTACCCACACCTATGACCGCCTCCAGTGTGAAACCCCTTCAGAAATGAATGGTTACCCTCTCCTCAGTCCAGTTCCCGGTCATGGAAGAAATGCTCGCTACATTCTTTTAACAATCTGTCGGGATGGCGTGATTATCCCAGGAATGACTTCCCAGATGCCAGACTCAGATGGTTCAGGGATGGGTTTGGACAATCCAGACCAAAGTCTGTATCAACAACCAACTGTAACATCAACAGCTGATCCCAATTATAATCATCAAATTTCCGTGAAGCTTCAAACAGTCTCCCTCAACACTGCCTCTTTAATAGTGCACATTCCACGACCATTCAGTAAGATGTATTTCCTCTCCCAGTACAACCAAACTGAAGTAAAAGAAATTATGCCTCTCAAAAAAAACAAACAAGTAATTACATTGGACAAACTCAAACCCCACACCAACTACACTTATTGTGTGGCTTCTGCAACAAAAACTCAGCGCTACAATCATACCTGTCTCTCCTTCACAACTCGTGCCATTGGGCCAGAGGATCACCGAACCAACCCATCCACAACCACCCACTACATCATGACCATTTTGGGATGTCTTTTTGGCATGGTCATAGTACTAGGATTTGTTTACTACTGTCTGCGACGAAGACGCATACAAGAAGAGAAAGAAAAAGCAATAAGTGTGAAGAAAACCATTTTGGAAATGAGGTGCGAGCAATATTTTTATTTTTGCATGCAATTAAATTTTTACATTTTTTGCAAGTGTGTGTGTGTTAAAAATATTGTGACAGCAAAACATATTTGGACCTAATTACAGTCCAGGAATTAAATTATAATGTCTTCATTATTGCAAAACCTTGAATGGAAAAACTTTTGTAAAGCTTACTAAATTTAATTTCAATAAATAAATGAAACCATTTCCATAATCATTACTGTTGTGGAAATGTGGGCTTTTCAAAATTTTAGATAAAACTTTCTATTTACCATTTATGAGAACGAACATTGAAGATGTTTTTGTTAGCTAAAAATTCAACCCGTCTTTCTTTAGATATGGTCCGGAAGCAGCAGCTGCAGTGGTTAATGACCCAGGTGCCATGCAACGTCTCCAAGAACAGGCTCAACACCAGCATCACCATTTGGGAGGAGCAGGGGGCAAACTGCCTCAATCTGCTTCTTCGAGCACAGGAATGCTTCATGGATCAGCCAACACCAGTTCTTCACGCCTCTCTTCTTTGCCACAGGTAGAAAAACTGGCCACTGCTTTCTCAGAAGCAATGGGCAGTAAGAGTAATTATATGGACGTCAGGACAACGGGACTGGCTGGGGAGGTCAGAGAAGGTGTTGTGGTGGCTGGAGGCTTGGGTTCTGGAGGAGAGGTGGTTGTTGATATGCGAAGTGGAGTTGAAAATGGGACAGAAGTTGGTGAGGATTCCGATGATGATGGTCGTGGTTCAGCATCGGAGATCTCAACAATTGCCATGGAGGTGGACAAGGTCAACCAGATCATCAATAACTGTATCGATGCCCTTAAGTTGGATGCTTCATCAAATGTTGTGAACCCTGTGGACAATACCAGCTCAATGTCCTCCCAGCCTTCTTGCATTCCATCTCTTTCCCGCAACCTTTTGCCTCTTTCTCCAGGACACCCTGGAGATCAGATCATGGCTTCTTCTCCTAAGGTGCATCTTAAATCTCATCCTCAGCCTCACCCTCATCCTCAACAACAACCTCAGTCCCATCCTCAGCCCCACTCTCAGCCCCACCCCCAGCTCCATCCTCCTCACCCACCTTCTATGGCTCCAGTGCCACTGGTTATGCCACTGTCTGAACGTCCTGGTATCAGTGGTGGTGGGTTTCTCTCTCCCCCTTACCGTGATCCTCCCCCTGCTAATGCGGTGAGGCCCCTTCAGAGGCAACTGAGTGCTGACACTGCTGTGGTGAAAAACCGGTGTAGTACTCCTGGTGCGGGATCCGTAAAGAGCACAAGAGTGTACAGTGTTGATGTCGCTGAGCAGCGCAGTGATCCACCAAAGTACCCAGGTGAAAAGAGCAGCCCTGCACGCTGTGGTGGAGGAGCTGGAAGTGCAGGTGGTGGAGGAGGTTGCAATGGAAATGGTAAGGGGAACTTAAATGGTGCTGGAGTAAGCCTAAATGGTGGAGGAATGGGATATAAGAACGGGGGTGGATGTGGAGTTATTGTTCAACAACAACAGCAGCATCACCACCTAGAGGTTCAGCCGGACTACCATAGTGCAGAGCACCGGCACTCCTTTCCTGCCCTCTATTACGAGGGTGTAGATGATTCACCGTCAACAGCCCAAAAGGCTTCATTCCTTAAGCCACTGGGCCGCACTAAAAGAGATGCAACTGCCGTCTATTCCCAGCTGTCTCCTTCTCGTCACCACAACTACAACTCTGGCTACTCCTCAAGTCCAGAGTACTCATCTGAGAGCACATTGCGGATCTGGGAGCGATTTCGACCATACAAGAAAAACCCCAGAGAGGAGGCTGCATATATAACAGCAGGTCATGCCCTGCGTAAGAAAGTGCAGTTTGCCAAGGACGAGGACCTTCATGATATTTTAGACTACTGGAAGGGAGTTTCTGCCCAACAGAAGCTGTGAACTGAAATAGCACCAGGTGAGGTTGTGAACACCAACAGCAGGCTAATTGAGAAGATAGATGTAAATGTAGCAAGACAGATAATTATATATTTCCTCAGAAGCATCTGCTGAATTGGGCCATCCTGCTCCTGGATTCAGAGATAAAGAGGTATTCTCCTTGAGTGATTTAGAAAAGGGATTCTGTGACAACTCATTGACATTTACAGCGGTTGTTCCTAAGGTTGACTTTTTTCACCACACTGAGTGATAATTACCAGAAATCAAGCTGTTCACCAGACTGCCTCATATTGGGCACTTTGGTCCTTGCAGCCTTCTCAGACAGGTTGACTCCCTACTAATGAGCAAAGTTGAGGTGGTGACAAGCGAGTGTCTTCTACCTCATTACTGACACATTGTAGCTGAGCTATCTCTCTGGAAACAGCATCATTCATGACTTAAGCCCTGCCAATTTTTTTCTCTAATACCATCAAACCACCATTCACAAAACAATCATTCCATTGCACCAATTGCACCTGCTCTACTGTAGAAGCACCATTTAGAGTGATAATGAGTAAGCGGGATTGGAAAAAAAAAGGTGTATTTGTATTAGAATAGCCTGAATTCTTCTCTTTGGGGAAGGCATTAAATGATAGCTATCGAGCTATTTTTTTTTCTCACTAGCAATTAGCCAGTCTAAGAGAAGGTCAGGGAAGCTGTTTGTGAAGCATGCTTATTGATTTGAAACATCTAGCTACATATACTTAATACTGTGTGAAAGTAGGGTTTGTGCATGTTAGTGTGGGTGATAACATTTGGGTAGAAGAAGTGTGCTTGATGCAGCCATTTATTATTTCTAGGCCTCTCCATGACGAAAAATGAATTGTTAATAAAAGTAGTAGTTAAATACCCAATAGACTTTTTTTTGTTGTCCATTTTCATTTTGTGCTTATGTTTGTTCATACATTAATGTAAATAAATGAAGGTTTGCCCAGCCTCCTCATCTACTCTAAATGAAGTAAATCCTTTTCAAACTTCTGGGCATTTTTGTTCTATAGCCAATTTTCTATTTCCTGCAGCGGTATCTGTCTTTGGATGAGTGAAGCAATGATTTGGGAAATTTACATTTAAATACTGTGAGTCATGGGGAAATTACTTTCGAATAGGTGGTGCACATTAGGGAGGCAGGTGTTAGCTTCCATATTAAAGAACCCTGTAATCACGTTTAGAAAGAGATGCAGACTGAGAGCACGTTAGAGGTTTCCAGTAACTGCATCTAATTCGGAACATGTCAGTGTTAAGGAGACGAGACAAGGTTCAGTGAGTTTTGAAGCTCCTGATATATCAACTCAAGGCAAAACTGCATAGAAATGTTCCCTGCACTACACCGTGAGATAAAATATAAGGTAGGAGGATTGAATGTCCCACGGATATTTTCTGCCTCAAACTGGCTAACTCTGCACACAGTACAAATGACCATGCAGTGGTCTGGATAGGAGCTGGTAGCTTGCTATGGACCAAAGTGCCCTTAGGAGGTATGATTTTAAAGTTACTGATCATATTTTTTTGTCATGTGATTTACAGAAAAATAATGAAAAAAGAGGTGAAGCTGCCTCTTTACAATCTGCTCATTCTATTGTAATTTAGGTTTTGAATGTAAAATTATATACTATTAAAATAAAAAAGGAGCAAGGCTTGTTACTAATTTAGCTCAAACAAAACCTTATTGTGACACATTATTCTTGGATCCCTTCAGGATACAAAACAAAGCAGTGCATAAACCTAACAGTATAACATTAGTGTTAAAAATATCTGTCAATTTTAATAAACCATCCTCCATCCTCTCGTACTGCTTGTCATCTTTGTATATGGAACATTTAAGTCACTTTAATTTATTGTATCACAGTTTTTTTTCTGATTAGACAATTGAAAAGACAAATTATATTTTC
This sequence comes from Neostethus bicornis, assembly GCA_902685375.1. Classification (NCBI taxonomy): domain Eukaryota; kingdom Metazoa; phylum Chordata; class Actinopteri; order Atheriniformes; family Phallostethidae; genus Neostethus; species Neostethus bicornis. Next base: position 18,281,377 of record LR738542.1, on the reverse strand, counting down.
AAATCTTTAATAAATCAAAATTTTCCATCTTCATATACCACGACTGGCATTTTTGTCCATCTTAACAACATACACCAATGCTTAATTTTTTTTATGTCATTTTAAAATCATCATTTGTAGGATGAAAAGCTTTCTTTTGCTAATTTCATTTGATCAGCAGTTCTACTGGCAAATTTATTAATTTACATTCCTCTTCCTCTCTTTGTCCCGTTCTGTTATATTTGACTTAATTGTTTTTACTTTATGTTCACCCAGTGGCAATGATGTTTAGACAAATGTTTGGAAAAAGTAAGACAATTTTTGGATCATAGCACAACTCTGCAAGGTTCATTATACTCTATGAGCTTAATTCCTATAGTTCACATCTTGAACCATAATTTAAACTTTTTTTAAAGAGTTGTTCATTAAAAAAAAAAAAGTGTCGTTTTTATACACACCGCCAGGAGGTGTAGCAAACAGTTATTTTCACCGCCCATATTCTAGCAATGTGCATTGTTGGAGTGGTTAGGACAACAATACACTATATTAATCCCTTCCCTAAGGGACATTAAATAGGTCAGGGTTAGGTGTTATGTGGGTTTGGTTTGTTGCAGTGGGCGTTCAGCAACACCTGTCAATATGCAGTGCCTGCTGGTGTGAATCGATTCAGCCAAAAAAAAGAATTATAACAAGATGTAATATTCATGACAAATGCGCAGAAGTATTGTTTTACTGCTCTTATGTTATTACCAGTTAACAAGAACTCTCCGACATAATTAGCAACATTGGCTAGCTGTTACAAGGTTGTAAAATCTAAAATCCCAAAATTGTCAACAATCCTTTTTGTTTTGTTTTTTCTTTCTAGCACTTCAATGCTTTTTCTTTTAAATCAATATTTTAAATGAATATTTTGTCCATCATGTCCTGTAGGCAATCCAAAGGCCCAAACATTTATAACCTAAAGATCCATTAAACTTAATTTGCAGAAGTATGACCCTATTAAAAACAAAGAATAAATTTCCCCAGGCATCAAGATGAATTGTCTACAGCTTTTTTTTTTTTTTTAAAGAAACCTCTTCTTTTGTTTCACCCTATTTGTAAATTCAACTTGCAGCTTCTTGCAAGCCAGACCTTAAGAGCCACCAGTCAATTGGTTTTAAATGAACACCACAGGCTATACAGAGGTGGAAGTTTTTTAAAAATAATTACTTCATTTGAAGGAATAAGGAAATTGAGCTGAGGCTACCTGCAAAACCCTGAAGGCCCTGTGTTAGATGTACAGAATAACATTAGCTCAGCAATTCATCAGCTTAATGCGTTCTATTCTTAAGAATATCACTCCTTTGTGTCTAACAGTCCAGTAAGTGTATAATTAATTTTCTTATACATTTCTTTTTAATTAGTTTTTTTGTAACAAGACTAAATTTAGTTTTGCTTCTTGATATTTAGATTTGATAACTTTGGCTGTGATTGCCAAGCCTTGCTCCTATGTAGGCTATTTCTCAGCATAAACAGTTTAGCCACCATATCTCTCTTCAGTGAGGGGAACCAGACTTAAACCCCTCATGGACCAGAATTTAGAAGTCAAGACTGGCAGATGTATAAATACTTTACCTTTGGGATCGAAACAGTGTCATCTCGCTTGTCTTTGTAGTTAACTTCAGAGAGGAATCAATGCAAAGGAATCACTGCCAGTCTTAGGCCTCCAGAGAAAAAAGTTACAGAAAACAAGTAAAATGGCTTTACTTGTGGCGGTCTCTTGGGTAAAAGTAACATTTTGTCTGTCTTAAACAGCAAGTTGTGGAAGGCCAATGAAATGTTACTGTGATGTTTGTAGACATCAAACACACAACTTTTTTTTTTTTTTTTTAAGAAAAGAAGAGGCAACAACAAAACGGGTTCTTGTTGAGCTGAAGATTACAGTCACTGTGATTAAAAACAACTGGCATTTTTTGATACACCTTGGGTTTGTGCCTGGTGTGAATCTTTTTTGAAATCATCAATTTTAAGATCATTGCAGTTCTGACACATTAATTTGTTTTAATTGGCAGACACATGTTTTTACGGTTGATCAAGCAGTTATACTGAGTGGCTTGGGACTTACTGTTGCGTAAAGTTTTGTTGCTCATTTTAGTTGAGCAAGTTTTGAAGTACGGGCTTATTGAAAACACAATTCAAAACCGATGAAAAACATCTAGCAGAAGTCTCAATTTCTTTCCATGCCATTACTTTCAAAGTGAGACTTTATTACATAATCTTTAGGCTTGCAATTGCTTCTAGAAGTGATATTTTTTAAACTACCCAATTAAACTTTCTAATTCATGCTACAACATCTGCACTAGAAATATTGCACTTTGCTTTTAACACTGTTGACATTAAAATGTTGAGAAAGTAATCTAATTCTTGAAAGTAATCAGAAAAGCATTTATTTTTTAAACCACATTTATCTGTATCCTATCATTTTCAAGTTTATGGACGTTAAAAATCTGTTAGAAAAAAACAAAAAAACATCTTTTGTGTTATGTCACCAGGAGCTTCATATTGGTATTGAAATGGGGAGTCTGTCCGACTTGAGTTAAGCTGTAAAAAATGTACAATTTATAATTTAACCTCTGCCTTTACTATATGGCAAATCTCTTTCTTCATGTAAAATAAAACTTTTGTTTTCTTTCTTTTTTACAACATTTACTACATCTCAGAGGCTACAATTGAGTGCTACTTGAAGAGTATTTTTATGGTTACATGAATGAATAAAACAGTTTTGCTTCCACTTGAGGCCTTGATAGTGATCAGGTATGACTAAACTAAATTAAATATTTAGTTGCAAGTCACATTCAAGCAATGTTCAACTCAAACCAACACAAGCAGTTTTGACTTTCCTAGACGTTTACCAAAACTTGAGAGGCAGAGCCAAAGCTAAAACACCATTCTTCATTCTGCATGAAGGGGTTTCTCAGCTATTATTTCAAATATCTGCTTTCTTTTTAAATAATCATATGGATCCACTTATAAAAAGGGAGCTTGCGGCAATATTCATATTTGATGAAAACATCGCTTTAAAGGTTCTTTTCGGCGTCCAAAACCTGTCAGACTGAGACAACAGCTAGTTGCACTAAATTCCCAAGAGGTGAAACAATGAGACACGGAACAACTCTGTGGCTTTAAAAAAAAATGCCAGAAAGACATTTTGCAATAAATTCATATCTGAAAGCAATTAAATGATCGAGAATGTCTGTTCATTAACAAAGGTATAATGTGATTTTTGTACCGAAAATGACCAGGAATTAGGAAAATGTTTTGAGCACTTTAATTTGGAGATAAGCACAGCAAATGACGTGCTCTTTAGTGCTGCCTTTGTTTAGAAATGCTCTGCATCATGGTTTGATCTAATTGAAAGCTTTAGAGCTCAAACCCCCTCTTAAGCATTTTTGACAAACTGAGCCGACCTTGGGCCTGGCCACTTTTATTGCCTCAATGAAAGGAAGCAGGACTGTAAATGTAAATGCGCACAGGGTTATTTCTCTTTTATTGAAGTTGAGTCATCATTTTGTGTGTTCGATTGTGGGTTGATATGATCTTTTTGACTCATCCTCAACTTAATGAGAACTACTTACCAAGGAGAGAGTTCTCTTGTGAAAGCTGTATACAACAAAAATGGAGTTTTACCGGTGGCTAACTGTGACAAACACTTTACACACATACACACACAGATGCAATTGTAGAGAGTAAATTCATATATCGTATGTGTTTGAATAGTTTAGAGTTACACTTAATGGACATGAAATGTAAGAACTTATAGTGTTCGCCTACACAAGAATGGGCAGACGTGACACAAATACATATTCATTTGTGAACAAAAATATGTTTCAATGCACACACACACACACACACACACACACCATAATTTCACAAATGCCTACACAAAATATGAACTGAGTGTTTTAATTAAAGTTTACAGACACAAATGGTCTTAAAAGTGCCAAAAGTGGCAAGTTTTATGTGCAGGTGCAATGGAACCAAACATCTGTAGAAATGTAGAAATGAACTCCGTGTCTTTACAGGCTGCATGGCCCAAGTGTCTTATTTGTTGTTGGTGTTGAACACTTATTTTTCCAGGTATTTTTTTCTTTCTTTCTTTTTTAAACTGCTTGTATTTTCAATGTTCTGAGCAGGTTTTGTGTCATACTGAAGAGTTTCATGGGTTCTTCTGATCTGTCTTTGAGCCGCAACTCGTAGAGGGGGAAAAAAAAGAGAAGAGAAAGAAATGCATAGAAGTAGTAGTAGTGGGTAGATTCTGTCAAATAGATAAATATATTAACTAAATAGTTATTTTTGATGTATTTAAATCTTTTTCTTTTCTTTTTTTTTTTTTTTTTTTTTTGCTGCTGCTTCTCATTTAAGGTGTTTTATGTTTTATTAATATCAGCTCTTTTGCAAGTAAATCTCGTCTGCCTTCAGCCAAAATTACACTTGTCATGCTGATGCTATTGCTTACTGTATGTTTGTTGTGTAAATAAGCTACTTTTCAAATAAAATAGACAATAAAATTGGAGCAAAAAGTGCCTAAAAGTTTCAAAAACACTTCAAATGAACATGATTTTCCTTTGGAGGAGTGCATTTAAATGTAAAACAAAACTGATAATAGATCATTTTTTTGATGGTCAGACAGCTGTTTTGCAATAGTGCATTTTTAACATGCCATATAATGCGATGCATGTTGTGTATGTGTGTGAGGCTGTCAGATATTATTATGAGGGTAAAGTCTATGTAATGGAGAGACACAGACAGATGAGGCTGGAAATCTAAAGCATTTTTAATTATTCTGTCTTTTAGCTTCAAAGGCTCTTCACGGACACTTCATTTCCTGGTAACCACATGTGGACTCACACTTTCACTCAAAGCAACACACACAAACACATTCATATCCCCCATTACATACACTAGAATAGATAGTGTGTTTACATGCTGCCACTGTCACACATACTTATCATTTACAAGTGTGCACTCTGAATGCAAATAATCAAGCAGAATCATGGCTCATGGCATCCCTGGCTGATGTTTGCGCTTTTAGAATTACATGCTTATTTACACGTTCCACACAATTACACACAACTGCCATAAACCTGTTATTTCTTCAGGTTACAAGATAAGAAAGTACAATTTAATCACTTGGGAATGAGTTTTGCTTTACCCTCCTTGTACACCTATTTACAATCAAGATCACAGGTTGGTTACCATTTTTATTACCGTAATGTTAGTGAGATTGCCTTTAATGATAGATGTATTAATAAACTCAGCACAAAGTTATCCAAGAAAGTAGCTGAATAATAATTCGAAGTCAGCATACCAACACTCTAATGGAGACCTGCCTGCGTGATACACTGCTTTTAGGCTTTTGATTGAAAACATCAGAGGCACACCAGATGAGTGATCACATTGAACCAAATATAAATGCTTCCTATATTTATGACTCATCTGTACACATCAAAGACACTTCATCCAGTCATTTCTGCAGCAAAGTACGCAGAATACATCAAATCTAGTGTTAGTAGTGTATATGAAAAAGACTAATAAACTAATAAACACAGGAAAAAAAACAGCCTTGTATGCTGTGAAATGGGAATTTGAAAATGAACAGGTCCACTAAAACGTTAATGCCATTGATTTCTAATGCACATTTTAAGAAAATATACTATCACACTATCTACGAACTGTGAGTCATTCAGCACCAACAGACTCAAGCACGCCACATTAAAATACAAACAGTAGAAAAGAGCAGCAGTATGCCACCCCCTGCTTCTCCTCGCTTAAATAACAATTGCTTTGGCAATTACTAACTCCTGAACATGATCTGAGGAAAATGAGTTCATGCTTTGTGACACTCCCCGGGGCAAACAAACCCAGTAAATTTAATACAGTGAATCCACATACAGAGAATGGTGGAAGGCAGGATTGTAGAGGCGAGCTTGTGCACCTGTTGAGAGTTCTTCGTATATTGTGATAGTTTTTAATAAATCACACAATTACATCAGGCGGACACCAATCTGTCGCTCCCAGAGTCTCTCATTACACTATGTCACATCTTTCAAACAAGATTTCACCGATTTATAACATTTTACAGAAGTATTTTTACACTCTCCAAGGTGTATGTGGGTGGAAGCAGAATTACGTTGATTATAAAAAAGCTTGACAATCAACATATGAAGGGTATGTTGGAGGGTTGTAGAAATGGCTTTTTTTCTTCTTTGACAGTTAATCGTGATGTGTATTTTATTAGGGACTTTGTTGGAGTAACGAGAGCTAAAGATTTACAAAAGTTTGATTGAACATACTATTACTCTGATCTAGACATCTAAGTACTCAGACATTTGTAGACTTTCTTTTTGAAAGTGCACTTTTAAGAGAATATGATCTTAAAGAACATTGTGCAGCTTTAACTTGAAACTTGTAGATTTCTATTTTCAACATTATTGTGTCTCTTTTAATGAGGTTTGGTTAAGAGTTCATCTACATAGTTTTTACCTTGAACATTTTTAGTCACTGGCAATTACTTGCGGGTCATGTATTTCACACCTAAGCTTTCTGAAGTACTCCTGCAATTGGTACCTTGTTAATAAGTCATTAAATCATCTTACTATTATAAAATATTATAGAAAAAAATTAGCTCAGGCATTAAAGCAGAAAAACTCCACGACAAATGCCCAGATTCAACAAACAAAAGGTAACATCCTTAGATAAAACTATTCTTCAACTTCAAAAAAATATGGCTGTAACATTTCACTCAAAATCTTAGATTGTTTGCAGCCAAAATAGATTTTTCTCCTCACCAATGCCTAAAGTCCAGCCTGTTCTGTTATCAGTTTCCACAAATGTGGTCATGTTTCCCTTCCTTATATATTCAAATGTCTTTACTTTATTCAACTTCCATAGATAATTTAAAATAACATTGAAAGCAAATCAGCCACTAAATTTATTTGATTTCCTCTCTCAGATGAAAAAATGTAAAGTTTACGTATTTAAGTGAATATTTTACTTTTTTATAGTTGGTAGATCACTTCAACTTGGTCAATGTAAACTTAGCTCACAGACTGAAAAAGTGGGAGCACCTCTGCATTAAAGCAACACAATAATATTTCGTATGTGGCATGCCACTCGAGATTTATGCTAGTTTAGCTGAAATGCTCTGTCACTGTTCATTCAGCAGTTCTGAAAACAATGCTGCAAAGTGTGAGTTGTCTCCTCTGGTTCATAAGGACCAGCTCAAAATCTGTTTGGTAGAGTTTATTCACCATTCACTTTGTACACAGGCAGACATCAAAACGAGTTTTGAAGGCCTTTGTGGCCACTTTGCTGACTTTGGCATAACTGGCAACAATTGCTGTCTGAAATGGGATTGGTCACCTGCTTTAAAGCAAAAACACACATTTGGAAGCACCGGAGATACCATGTACGTAAGGAAATAGGTAGACCATTTGCAAAAATGTTGCATATGTTAAAGTTTGGAATACCAGTTTATGATTCAGATATTTCTTTTTGTTCAGCAGAGAAGGCAAGGCTATGAAGACATTCAGTCTCTGCCAGTGTTGTCATCTTACTTCACTGTATCTAAAATACATCCCATTGCTTTTTACGTTGACCATTTAAGATAGTTTCTTTCTTCATCCTACATTGCTGTAGGTTACAGGTTCAGTGTAATGTGAAGCCAAGCAATCGATTACAGGCGGCAACAGCAGTTGCACTGGGTGACGGGTGGAACAGTCAAGGTTGCTAGGTAGCTGATAAGAACATAGACTCTCATTAATTGCCTTCTGCTGCCAAGGAAGACAAGGTGCAGGCTGGTTAATTTAGCACTGGATATGCAGAAGCAATGCATGCACATGGTGTTCGCAGCTGTGTGCACACCGCATTAAAAAATAACTGACCTTTCCAAAGCAGTATCCATCAAGTGAGCATTAGAAAGAAAAAATAAAACAACAGATTAGAAATACCTTTTAAAGTTTAACTGTTATGATCACACTTAATATGTTGTTTTCTAGACTATGTGGAGGCCAGTAGATAAGGTTTCACATCAATGATTATTGCTTAAAATATTATTTAGAAGTCCTGCAGCATCTATGGGTACATTTATTTCATGCCTGCCTAATAATCAAACTAGACAGGCATGAAAATGTCTTAAAGAAAAGTCTCAGTATTTGCAACGGGCCATGAACATCAAACATTTCATGCCCCAAGCAGTTCCTGTCTTTTTTAAAATTTGCTTGAAATGAAAGCATCATTACCTCAACTGTTATCAGCTAATTTAAGTGGTTTACTATAAAATTGTTGCCTGAAGCCAGTAATTCTATCCCCATGCAGTCAAAAACATCATCTGCATTTTTCTCTGACAAGCAAACTCAAAACATCTTAATTTATAACTTTTTGGAGAGTTTCATCAAAGCCACACTGTGCAAACAATGCAACAGTGGAGGGTGTTTGTCTGTGCAACTCATTTCTGGAGCTATCCTGCTAAAAGGAGTTGTCTGTATTTTTTTAAAATTGAAAATACTGCACTAATCTTCAAAAGGAAATTTTGACTGAACTGTTATTTACTGTAAATAAAACCTGAATCATGAATCAAAGCTAGTCTATGTTATAAATCTGAGTCTATTTTGATCCTCACTCATCTCATTGTAAGATAACTAGTTCCAAATTATTGCAGCCAATCCAAGTCATCAGGATCATTGCATTGCTTGTCAAAAATATATGGCTGCTTGACACACCCTAAAGTTACTCTGGATCCAAGTAAAAGCTCAAGAAAGCCTTTTAGCAAACCTTTTAGATTGAACTCAGAGGAATAAACGAAACTAAGGCACTGCTCGTTGTGCCTCACAAGGCGGGATAGTGGAGTGTGCAACCAACATTGTACGCTGGTCTACATTAGCATACATATGCAAACAAGGCTTCGCCTCAGGGATGTGTTTAAATATGCTCAGGTCTGCTGCGTGTCTGTCAGATTTAATCTGTTTTACATGTTTTGGGGTCACTGATGCCAAAGCTCATAAACATGTCAGGTGAAAAAGTGTTACTGGAGTTTATAGATAAAGAAGTTTTTGTGAACCAGAAGGGAGAAAGGCTAGAAGGCAGGCTAAAGGCAAGAAAGAATTAATATTTAACTCTACATGGAGGGAGTAGGGGAAAAGCGAGTAGAAAGCAGAGAAGGGATTATCAGCCTTCCGCTAAGAGATGTTTCTCTTGATACAAGAAAATAAACAGGAGTATTTTACTCCTGGTAAACCAGAACGCAGATTCGTTTATGAGTATAAATTTTAAGCGAGGATTTACATGTTAACTGTACCAGCTTGGTTTATATAAAAACGGAGCATCAACCTACTCATTAACAATCTTTGTCTATTCTCACACATTTTAATGTAGCGCATGATTAGTATTTTAAATGAGTAGCACATAAAATTACACACAGGTCACTGGGGACACAGGGAACAACAAAAGTAAAAGCAAACTAGTCAGTCCCAGGGTCGATGTGAAAATGTCAATGAATGACTGCTCTCCCATGTGTTTTTGGGATTAGTGAGGATATACCAGAGAATACTTTTCATTCTGTATAATCAGACACGTCCAGATTAACAAGCCTGCAAACAGGATGGAAACAAAGGGCAGGATTACTTTAAAATTAGTTTTAAACATTGCTACCATATTAAAAAAAAAAAAACTAACAGAAAAAAACATTGCCAGAATCATTATAAAGTCCATGACAGAGGGAGTTCATAGTGGATTTGTATGCACAGATATGTAAAAGATAAGGGTAAACTCCTGAAATGAAGTGTGGATACCCCACATTGAAAAAGCATGTCCTCTATCTCTCTCCTTTTCACTGTTGCACTTTGCCACAATGATTACATCCTGTCTTTTTTTCCGAACATACTTGACTCCTTAAATCAAAGTCATTTTTCACCTCCTCTGAACTTCTTTGCCGGAATTCCTGCAGAGGTGAAGGATTGTCTGTAAAACTAAATTTGTTCATTGAAGTAGTCAGACAAATAATGTGCATTAAATATTTTTTTAATGCGTTCTTTGTTCAAAATACATAGGCATACTTATTGTCAGCCTGTTTTTGTAACACTTGCTTACCTGTTCAAATTTTCAAAGTGTTTATCTGTGCGAGTTAGATTATCTCTGTAACTCCCTCTTTGGCTGACAAAGGGCTTGTTATCATCTAACATGATCGGAATAGATGAACAGAGAATCAGAGAGAGGAGGAAACCAGAAAGGGAAGTTCATTTAGTGATCCAGACATGATAAAACCAAGGGGTTGTATTCTATTGGCTGATCTTTTATTAACGTGTGAGAGGCAACAGGGAAAGGTGAGATGTGTAAAAAGATGTGTGTGCTGGATAAGTTATCTGTTTCTATGACAACACACCCAAATCCTCAAAAAAACCAACCTATTTCAAGTTATTTTGTTGGACTATATAAATTGTTTCCCGGCGAAAGTTTAAGTATTTTTTTCAAAACTCGTTTTGTAGAAAAAAACCTTTTGGCTAATTATAAAATAATTTATTTACCTGAAACTGAAATGGTGCCCCTAAGTACTTTTTTTCTTGCAGGTTTCCCTATTCAGAAGAAAACAACAGTGCATCAATCATTTAGCATTACACCTGTCACTGAATTAATTATTTTCCAAGTTTTGCTCACTTGGTTTGCATTGTTATTGATCCTGTAATGAGGATACAGAGCGTAATCACTTTGCCTGAAAGGCACATACACTAAATATCTTTAATTTGGCATAAATCCAAGAGTTTGCCGTTCAGTTTAAGTCAATTTATGCTCACAAAATATAGCTCAGGGTTTTTATTGCAAGGATGCCATAAGGTATTCCAAGAGGCTGAAAGCAAAAAAAATCTTTATTTGGTTAATTGTAAATAGCTCATTTTCAGAATTTTTCTTACTGTAAAGAAAAAAAGTCTTCTGTTTTAGTTTTTACTAGTCTTCACATTACATCGTAATTTGTTATTTAAGTATAATCGGCCAGGAAACAAGTGACAAACCCACAAGTTGATATCATTACAGACATTGAAAAAACAGACTCACAACCAAATAATGCACCATGCTATTTTCTTTTTTTTTTTTAAATAAAATAGTTTAGAAAAAAAACAGTGGGTCGCCATATTTCTCAGTGTTGATCTCAGACATCACTTGTGTGACATGTACAGTCTGAGCTCAATGCTCTATACAACGAATGTGTTTGCCAAGTTATTCCAGCCACGGACAAAGTGTGAAATTGTATTTTGGTGACAGCAGAATGGAATGTCATATCCGTTCTTTTGAGTCTGACGTGTGAGAATGTCTTATTCTTTCTAAGTAAAAAAAAAAAAAACCCGGAGTCATAGCTTAAGGTAAAAATTGTGGACATATCTGAGATGTGAGGCTGGGGTCTATGGCAGCAGTAATGTTAAAGTAGTCATTCAATTGATGGAAACTCAGTGGGTTATTGTTAAATGTTTTTATGGGGTCAAATGTCATCTACAATATTATACAACAGGTACATTATTATATTCAAAAATAATTATAATAATAATAATAATAATAAAAAAAACAACTCAGTAGTGTTGAGAGCCCATGAATGAGATAGTGTTTTATTAGCCTGGCACAGTGTTTAACAGTCTTTACCATGTCCTCTGCAGTGACTTGTATTAAATAGTTCTTTCTTATAAATTCATTTCAAAAAATGTTCTCAGCTTTTATCATATGGGGCTTATCAGTCCTTTTGACTCTGCTCTCCAGCTGTTGCTATGGCAATAGCCCCGAGTGGCACATTGGTGGTTTTCAGATTCACCACATTTCTCACGCCAGTGAACTATCCTACCCATCTCAATTAGTAGCCAACAATAGTCTCTCAGAAATAATCATCTGCCAGATGAACTAATCAACACACTTGACACCCTTCCTCTTCAGGGAGAACAGTCTCTTCTTTTCAGGAGTTGATTGGTAAATCTGCATTTTCAAGAAGTAATATGAACTCTAGCTCCTCTTACTGCCCCACAGATGTCATCTTGCCTTTTGCAGCACTTCTTGACTTCACACCTCATCTTTAATTTAAGAATAGGTTGTAACAGTCATCATCAATTTATCACTGGGGAAATTACCATTTTCATTTAGCATTCAAGAATTGTCTAGTTTTTCTAATGTTTAGTTTAATCAGGCAATAGACTGGCATAAAAACTTTGGATTTACAAAAATAATGTCACATTTTAAACTAAAGGGTTGCTAGAATATTTGTGTATATCAGGAATTTAACCTTTCTGTAGACAAGTGTGCCACAAAAAAAGATTCCCAAGTTTCAAAGATCTACCAACAATTAAAAAAAAAAGTTTTTAAAAATTACACAAACATTGTAAGTACCAAATGTATGGTATATTATTACCAGTATGATTTTTTGTTATACTTTTTTTTTGTTTTAACCATAGAGGACTTTGGGTAACTGACCCTGTTAGTCATATTAACGTGTTAATGATGAGCCTCAACCTTTAAAAACATGTTTGAAAACATTCGCCCAAAAAGTACAGGGAACTTTTTTTTTTTTTTTGCTTCTAATGGAGAATTTGAGAACTATAATTACAACCCTGAAAAAGTTTCTGATGTGAAATACAACCAAATTTTCTCTTAAAGTCTAAAAACAAATTCATAAAGAAAAAACCACAAGCTCTACTTGTTTGGCTATTTCTGTGTGTCTGTGTCTGTGTTTGGCAAAAAAGAAGAATGTTAAAGGGTTATGCTGTTCAGTTGCTTGAGTTACAGTAAACAATCTAATGTAGTTTTTATCATCATCGGACCATCTTGCTCATCTGAAAAATAAATGAGATAATTTCATTGTCAAAACCATGACAAAATTAGATGGGAAAATAGTGGTCTTCAGACAATCCCCAAAACTCAAAGGTCTTCACCTTTTTTTTCTTATTAAAAAATATTCAAAGGTCAGAGGCATGGACATCACCGACACACACACACATAAAACTACTGCAGGTAATCGACCAGTGGGGTTATTTTAGACTTCAAATGTGACATACATTAATTCCAACCCCTTTTTTCTGGATCCATTTTCTTTAGTCTGAAACATATTCAAAATCCATTAAGTATTGTATCTTCAGAAGAACATATAACTGGCAGATCTTCTATTGATTTGGGGATCTACCTGCTGGTCACAAAAACTTCTTCCTGATGTGTGTATAAAACTTGTGTCGCATGTACATCATGCTGCCCCATGAACAAACGGCTAACAAAGAGTAGCTAATGTTCTTAGATGACTGCTTTGTGCAGATATTTTATGAATTTAACTAAGCTTCATTTTCCTCTTCGTACAAAGTGTGTGATTATGTGAGTTTTTCTTTCTAATTTGCATTTTTATTGCTACCTACTAAAAATAGAAAAACAAGTATTTGTGTTCAATTTGGTAGTTTTTGAAGGAGCTAAATCAACTGATATTAATATGCCTTTCAAATACCCAACTGTAATGACAGCACTTTGCATACTGCTAGATATGTAAAGTGACAGATCAGAGGGACCCTGGGACTCTGCAGTGTGACGTGTGGGAACCAGACAAGGAGCTGAAATGTTGCCATCTGTGTTCTGCACCTTATGAAAATGTGCTGTATCATTATTCACAAAAGCATATCAAACGAAGGTAGCTATTTCCAGCCATTATATGTTAATTTTGGTTTAGCATTTGTATTACGTTGTGTACTTTGATCTATTCCTGTTGTGATTTTTACAGCAGTTTGGTTGCCGGTTTGAGAGGTGTGTAAACTACATAAAGATGGCAAACAAACATAATTAATCTGTGAATTTTGTACAAACTGTAGGACTGTTTTTCTACTGAGCTGGTTGACTCTGTTTTCTTGGGAAAAGAGAGGGTGGGGCAAAGATGAAACATTTTGTGTTGGGTAAAGTGAAGACGGGTGGAGACTTTTTTTTTTTTTCTGTAAACGGTCAGGGTATGTTCAATGGCTACCTGTAATTATTAAAAATACTATAGAGGTATATAGGTGGAAAAATGTCCTTCATGAAAAATTAAATAAAGTGTTATATTTGCATGATTTCCTGTATTTTCATCAAGGAAATATTTATGGTTGTACATTGAATGATGTATGTCTCATTAACACCTGTTTGATTATCAAAAGAAAATGAACTACTGTCACTTTCTTCTGTGCATACACAAAGTTTTTCTATAGCTCTTTTCTGAATGACTTACATTCTTTGTTAGATTTACCCATAAATTCATTTCCATCGAACTGACATAAAAATAAGAAAATATTGGTGTGTGGTTTATTTATCCACTTTAAAAATACAGAGAGTTAGAAACATTCACAGTGATAAATAACTTGTAACGATTTTGCTTTGGAGGAAAAAAGCACCAAGTCTAAATTTTGTTTAAAAATGTGCCACAATCTCCTGGGGTATTTTTTTTTTTTTTATTATTATTTACTCTAATTTTTTTTATAGTTTTTTGAATGCACGAGATGCTTTCACCAGAACAATACTCCATTGTTTGTGTTGTCTTACTCTGTTGACGACCAAAGTGAAATGTGGTGGATTTGTACGCCACAATAGTTTGGACTCATTCCCAAAATTTGTAAGCCTGGTGACATCTTGTAGAAATCTTCTCCATCTTTTAACCGGTAGAACAATAAAAAGTAGAAGAAACAAAGATATGTTCATCACTTAAACATAAATTCCATGACTGAAAAGACTTACTATTTAAAATCTTGAGTTCTATTAGTTTTTGATCACTTTACTGAAAATATATGTCATTTTCTTTGAACAGGAATTAGTATACATATTTGTTGCTGCGCTAATATTTAATTAATTTTCAACGCCACATATCTGAATACCTGCAAAAACTCAGAGAGACATGTGGAGCTTCAAAACTCCAATCCCATTTCAGCATGGAAATCCGTTTGGTATGGGTAACATCTTATCATGCACGTCAAAGTCAACACACACTCACCTCATTATGATTGGTATGCATGCATTTTGTCAAATTTTCCTTCAGGGATTAATAAAGTATTTTCAATTTCAGGTTACCTGGCCAGTAGGAAAATTACCCCTTGGAATTAATCTGCAGGGTGGCGCAGTGATTAGCACAGTGGCCTCACAGCAAGAAGGTTAGGTTCAAGTCCTGGATGGGACGAGACTTGAAACACTCTCCTATCTGTATGGAGTTTGCATGTTCTCTGGGAGTGAGCAATCAATGACTGCTGATATCCATCAAATGTCTGGCATTTGATGATTACTTATGCCCATCTTGACCACTAAGTGTCACCAATTCATACAAACTGGACCTTGAAAGGTACATTTGAGTTTGTGTCCCTTGTTAGTAGTACATTAAGCAAGCCAAAACTCATCCCACAAGAGTCCAATTTTATGTGGACCAATTCCACTCTGCCCCATTCTAAAATCTGGAGACATTTCCGGGATTTTTTTTTTTTTTTAAAAAGAGATGTCTTTCACATGCTACTGGAGCAGAAATCAACTGTAAAACAGGGCAAAAGGGAAATTTCAACACATTCAGACATGTTTCCACAAATGAACAATCCGGATGGGCACCGGCACCCCCCACAACACTGTAAGGGATAGACGGTTAAGAAGGTGACTGACTTACAAGTAAAGATAATGTTGGACCTTTCCGAAAAACAAGTCTAATACACACTGAGACTTATTATCAAAGCGGAGGACTCAAATTTTATCCATTCCAGGGCAAAGTTTTATTGTGTTTTTGAAAATACTAGAAACATCTATTCATCAAACTCCGGTGGATGAACAATCCTAAAAAATGTGCTTTTTGTTAGAAGACAGATTGAATTGTTTTTACAATTTGATGGTCAAGCTCTCAAAATTATTTTTTACACAATATATTTGCACAAAATTAATATAAAGTAAAATATGTCGAACACAATTTTTTTGTTAGTTGACGCTTGATGTTGAGGCTTTAATATGTAGTTCGAATGTGACTGAGCCATTATCACACATGAAAATTAAACATACTTATTATGCAGTTTTAGCACTTCAACAACTTGAACTGCACTATGATAGCTTTGTTTGCTGTTGTGAAGCTGTTTGCCCTGGAAACTATGCTGGTGGCCTGCAGCATTCAACTGAGATTTGCTGTTGAATGTGAGCACTTGACTTTGCCCTCCTTGATGGGAATGTATTGTGTTCTGACCTTTAAGTTCTCTCCATATCTCCTGCTGTGCGTCTCTCTGTTTATCTCCACTCTGCAATCTCTTCACGAGGAGCTGTGACTTGACAACTGATTGGAAGTGGAAAATTCATTTTGTTTAACAAAATCCCTTTTTGCCACCAGTCAAGCCTTCCAATGTTTTGTTGCTTCATGTTCAGTAGATTTTTTTCACATCTTACTTCCTCTACTCTTCATCCTATTTATCCTTCTTATAGTTTGGTGTTAACAACAACAAGTTGTGTTTTTTCAGGGAAAACTTACCATCTGACCCATAAATCCAATAGTTGATCCAGTTCAAATTTTATGAATGTTTCCAGGTTTGCAAGGTTACACAGAAATTTCCCATCAAGAATGACATTGCCAAATAATTAACTCAGTTCTCTTTTGGCAAAAATTAAACTCACTGACAGATGACAGGACATATTGTCAACCAATCTCTTCCTCCTTTTGGGAAAGTTCTGTTTCAGATTCCTGATGGATTTTCTGCATTCCCATGCTGGGTGTGGGCAGACCGAGGAGGCCCCATGTGCTACCATCCCATCTCCATCAGGATTAGTCCAGATACTCCTCTCCGTCCAGAGCGTCGCCAGGCTGAGGAGGCCTCCGTTCTTGCTCAACCATCCTGTTTCCTTCAGGATGAAGCCCATACTGATTTCTTCAGAAATCAAGCTGTAGCGTAACATAGGCTAAGACTTAAACAGTAGTCTTAGACACATTAGACGCTCATCCCAGGAGAGGGATCTCTCTGTCATGTGGATCCCCATGAAGTTTCTTATTTTTTAAGAGTTTTTCCTTAGGAGAATCTAAGGGCAGAAATGTGCAGAAATTGTTTAGCTAACATTTCTTAGTCAGCTTTTAGCTTTGTTTTTGTGTATACACATCTTACTTTATTTTTCTTGGTTTTGAAGTTTTTGCAAAGTGCATTGGGAATTTTGGACTTTTTTTTTGTGATTTTGGGCTGTAAAAATAAAATTGAATTGAAATAAATTTAAACAATGTGTCATAACTTCAAATACAAAAAAGGTAAGTAAAATGTAATGAAGAATGCCAAATATGTCACAATAACAATTTGGTCTGTTCTGGTGTTGTTTTAACATGTTTACCACTTAGAATTCTAAGACAAATGGAACTTAAACAGGACTTGAGCAAGCTGATGGTATGATCTGCCACTAAATTGAAGATCGACATAGTTTGTAGTAATTATTTTAATTTGATTTTTTTTTTTCCAAGCAAGCCTAACTCTAATCAAACCAACTCCCAATGGCTTTTTTTTTTATGAATCATTTTCAAGTGGAAAATACCAAGAACATTCCCACTTATTCAAAATTTGTACTTTCCTGTAGTTTTGAGATTTCATTGTATGAAACATCTTGGCTCCCAGCCTTGCAATATTATAATGAGTGCATCTCAATTTGTGAGAACAGCATAGTTATTCTTCGATGATGCTGTGTCAGCTGTTTTGGAGCCAGACACTGAGACATGTGATCACCCGCAGTGACCATGCTTGCAAGACTGCTTTCTAAAATTGCTTTCAAGCACCAAATAGCCACATATGAAAAAGCCAGTTGAAGAGATTATGCTTCACTTTTTCACTCTTGGCTTTAGGGAATAATAATATTTATTTTTCTTTAGATTTTTGCTTTGTTTGCATTCATCCAATTTGTTTCTACTGTAAGGTGCTTGACTGAGTTGGATTTTATCTGCAATGACTGAAAATACAAATGAATGAGACTCAAGTTGACATAATCTACCCCGAATTCCAAATTATAATGCAGATTAGTTTTTTTTCTGCAGAGATTTCTGCAGCATTGCAGGTCTCTAGGGGATTGCACATTTTGATATTGGTCGCATTTCCAATCCGCTGCTTTGAAATGTCTTTTTAGCAGCTATGTTCTTAACCTGGCATACTTGTCCCTCCTCTTCATGCCTTCATGTAAACAGCCCATTGTAGACTCTGAATCAGACAAAACTATTTAAACGCATACAGTCTAATTAAATCAAATTAAAAATACTTTATTGACCCCCCAAGGGGAATTTGAGTACTGCAGTGCAAATAGAAAGACCGTATGATGAGATGATGAAAGCTCTTTTAAAGAGTCTGATAGAGAACGGCAGAAATAATTCCCTGCACTGCTCCTCCGAACAGTGGGGTTGCAGGAGTCTGTCAACAAAGCTACTCTCAAGATGGTCCACAAATTCATGTAGATTGTGGGAGCGGTTCGACATGATTGATGAGCAAAAACTAGAGTGTTAAAAAAACTTGCAGTTACTTGAGAAGTGTGAAGGATAGGCATCTAATGTCATGAAGCAGACAATGTTGCTAAAATAGTCTTAACTTTGAGAAGCATTTAGTTAATTTATTACACCGTAAATGCATTTCAAAGTAGCCTGGGGATTTGTTCTTCTTCTCCTTTTTTTTCTTCTCCAGTTTCTTCCATTTAACCCTATCTGCTGCATCCTCTTCGGTCACGCCAACTATCTTCATGTCTTCCTTCCTGGGGGTTTGTTCATTTCATAATATAACAAAATGTTTTGTAAGAAATAGAAATAAAACTAGTTAAGACTCACAAAACACTTAAAATAATAAATCGTGTTTTATTTTTTTTAAATACTCTATTGATCCCTCACTGGAGAAATTTGGGTGCTGCACTACAACACCCCAGCAGGCTGCCACGATAATGCCAATAGTGGGAGAAACAGGGGGTTAGGTGTCTTCTCCAAGGACCCTAGACGTAAACTCAGTAGGAATCAAACTCGCAAACTTCAGGTTAACTTCCGGTCCACGGGCAAATGATCTACCATCGAGCCACCATCTCATTATCCAATTGGGGGAAGATCACATATTCATACATAAAAGCACCATAAATGTATTATTAGCTTTTAGAAATGTCTTATTATAAAGGGCTTTGGTTGCAGTTTGAATATACTGTATATATTTTTTTGCAATAAAAAAAATATTTTTCAATTTTAAAGAAATAATCAATGACTGTGTCATTTCATAAAAAAATGTGAAAATATCAACTATTTGTTTTGACTGCTCTTGTTGAATTCCTTCTTGGTTGAGAGGATCACAATTACACTTGAAATTTCCAAAAATGTGCAGAACCAACTTTGTGCTTTCAATATGGTATTCAGCTGTCACCTTGGGATTTAATTTTCAATTCAAATCAATAAAGTGCATCTTGTCCACTTGTGTTTACTCTTGTGTTTACACAAGTGGACAAGTTTGTGGGGATACACACACAAAACCTCATCCACAAAAACCCACAAACAATCTGAAGTATTGATTTGGCTTTGTGATCAATTTTCCACATAGGTGTCTTGGTTTACATATAAATGCATGCGTCCAAAAACACACAGGCCTTGCATATTGAGTAAAGATTAATCAGAACTTTGACCCAAACATTAATTGCTGACTTTGCTGTATTTCTTGCTGATTTGATGTCTTCATGATATTGAATCTTCCCTTTGTTCTAGTGAAACAAGACTTCTCCAGCCAAGACATGGTGATACAGCAAGAATAACACCAATCAGGGAAAATCAGTTTGAAGCACTCTCTCCCATCTTTCACTCTGTCCTGTCTTTGCAGTTCCACTTATCTTTCGTTTTTCTTATCTTCTATCTTCTGCACCCTGCAACTCCTCTTGACTTCACTGTATCGTCAATTTCCTCTCCTTTTTCACTTATTCTAAAACACTGACTTCATCTTAACTTTTAACAGGGAAGGTGCTCAGAATGAAAGTTTTCTATTAGAATGTCTTGTCTGGTAACTTGTCTGGTAATTAAATAAGAATTATTATGTACAACGACTAAGTAGAAAAAGAAAACAATGATTTCCAGTGCATACATTTGCCTGTCCCCATTGTTTTTAATAAGGTATTTGTTTCCGATTTTAGTCTTAGAAATTGTATAAAATAGATTTTACCAATGTGATCAAAATTGCAAGTTGTTATTGGCAAACATTCATGCATTTATTTGACTTTTTTTAATGCTGGCTAAAACTTAATGATACTTTCAATGAAATTCTAATGTGCTCTTAGCAAAGAAAGGTCAATTAAGTGGGACATGATGAGCAAACAGGCCTGGTTTTTATACACTACGACACATGTTAATTATTTAGTTTTCAGACAACCACATTTACATGTATTAGTTCTAAAAAATAAGTAATTCAATTAACTACAATTCAACAGTGGGACAGACATAAGAAAAATATTATTCCACAGGCCCGTTGGACGTGAACCACTTCCTGTTCAGAAAGTCCTCACCAACCTGGTGAGTGGAGAGGTTGAAAAATTCATCACAATCTACCTTGAAAACATCAATTTGAAAGGCCAAGTCCGGTATGTTAAAATTCAGCCAGGTTTCCGTAAGGCAAAAAGTTTCTCCTTTCTGCCAAAGCACAAAGTCTCTTACATAGCAGGTCTTCTTTGTTGTCCAGAGAATGAACCATAGCCAGGAAGGGAGAAAAAAGAATGCTCACATTTAGTCCTCAGTGGTATTTGTGCACCAGCCCATCTGCATTTTTTGGACACACCACTTTCTTTGTAATGTTTGTTTCTAAACTCAGCTCGTCCGTTGTATTTTTCTCAACAGTCAGTGCTGTCCTAGAGCAGATTCTATCTTTTTACATACAGTATGACCTGCCACAGATGACAGTTACAACTTGGCTGACGTAGAGATTAGGTTTTGGATGGCAAATAAAAAAAAAAAATGCATATCATTAAAAATGACTGAATCACACATAGTTGTTTTGGATCGATCAGCTATGTTAAATATCAAGTCAATATTTTTTTATCGTCTGACATGTTCTGGACCCAGTAAATGAAGTCAAACAATGTTTCATTGTTTTAAAGTGACTTTTCTTAATGGGTGTGAAAGCACTTTGGAGTTGGCAGTAAGAGCACATACAACCTTTCCAAGATGTAAATTAGCTGAAATGAATGTTTAAAATGAATTTGGCCTCACTTCAAGATTTGACTTTTAGATTATTTTAATGTATTCACCAAAAACATCCCTGAAGCATAGAAAAAAAGAAAGTTAATAAGTGTGAGACCTTTTATGTACAGAAAAACAGAAAGAGGAAGGTTTTGCTAAAATAGGTGCTGTGGGAAGAGTACACTAAAAAAAAAAAAAGAAAAAGAAGTGGGAGTTCAATTTGTGAGTTGGAATTTCTGATTATTCAACAACTTTATAGGAACCCCATTCAGAGAGATGCACTGGAAACATTTTATAAGACATGTTAGATCTGTATTTTTTTTTAGACTTTTTCTTTACTGTTCAATACAATTAATGCATTTTTTTTATTTGAATATAGTAAATGTGTTCCTAACTTTTAACAGATAAATTGTTAAACCAGAATATTTGTTTTTATACATAAAAGATTTAGTAACGGAAAGTAGTGATTATGTCACAAACTTCCACATTCTGGCTTTCATAATTTAGCTTTTTATTTATATTTTCTATCATATTTCTTGCACTTTTTTCAGTTCTTTCCCTGAAAACTATTCTTTTGTCACATTTGACAAGTATTTTAGAACAGTTAGCAGATTTACAGTGTGCTTCCCTGGATGCTCTCTTAGTGTTTGTGGTGTGAACTTGGCTCCCAATGTGGATATGTGGATACAAAAATCAACACAAGGGTTTTACGGATTATTAGTTTGTCAACCTTTTTGTTTTAGACCTTCAAGTTTAAGTGAATCCTTTACATGGTTAAATAATGTACAGTATATAGCCATTCTGGCGGCTGAGACAACATTCAGCTGCCAGAAAACTTCCATCCTAGAAAACTACCAAACAGAAGAAGGCATAGTCGTTCCAAAGAAGCTCAGAGATTTCATGACTCCTGGTTTGACAGAAATCCTCAAGTTTGTAATAAAAAAATAAAAAAAAAACAAGTAAATACTGAGCTCCTTTCTAAAAGTAGCCTGTCAGTGAGTTTAGGAAACTTGATGGACAGAATTTGCAATTCTGGCAAGTAAAAATAACATTTTAATGAGTTATGGTTAGGTTGGTTGGATGGTTAGGTACTCTAAAATAAAGAAGAAAGCTGTCTTAGGATATTGGATGCAATAACTACCTAGCTCAAAAAGTATGTTCAAAAGGTTGATTAATGTTTTTGTCTGCATAAAGTATTTTCATGTTTATTGTAGATTAGATTTATTTCAGTTTGACAAATCTAAAGTATTACAATAATAAAAGCTTCACATGAATATAGTTTCTTCAGAGAATCACAAAGTCATTTCCAAACACCATTATACAACTCTTTTGACCACAAAAAGCTTTCAATCTTCTTAAAGTTTCCATGTTGCACCAAAGTACTCGGGTTTATGTTTCCATAGCACCTTTTGAGTTGGCGTTACAGTCACATTTCTTGTAAAGTCTGGTTCATCTTGCTATTGCTTTTGTTATAAACCAATGCCTGATTGAAATTATTTGTTGATTTAGTTGTAATAAAATGCAGATCAGCAGTTACACTTTCCCTGATCTGATATAGTTTGTGGGAAATGATGGTAGACAGAAAAAAAAACTTACCGTAATCCCAGTCATTGACATTCATTTGGAACTAAAATTAGAAATATTACATGCTTTCTTAAAAAAATAAATAAATTCAAACATATCAAACGTCTCAAGGTAAAACTGTTCATTCAGTGTTCAGTGGTTGGTGATGTAAATTTTTTGTACTCTGAATAGTTATAATAACCTTGGATAAGACATTTCCTTTTTGCCTCACTATTCACTCTATGAATATGTATGAATTTGCATTGGAGATCAGAGAGGCCTTATCCTGACTGCTTTCAGACGAGAGGCAGGATGCACCCCGAACATGTCACCAGTTTGTTGTGGAGGCCACACACAACCATTCACACAAAGTCATGCCTTGGGGCAATATGTCAGTGGCCAATAACCTCGCATGCATGCATTTGGAGGATGGGATGAAACCAAAGTGCCCAAAGAAAACCCACACATACATAAGGAGAACGTGCAAACTCCAAAAAATTTTATTTCTTAGACAAAATAACAGTAACGTAACAGAAATGACTGTTTCTCTAAAGAAGAAAAACTGATTCAAAGTGACACAGCTGATGTCTAAGAACAGATTTGGGAAGAATGGCTCAGTGGGTATGGCGAGTGTCCCATAACCAGAGTGTTGTGTGTTTTTTATCCCCAGCCCAGACTTCAGTCCGAGGTGTCTCTGAGTAAGACACTAAACCTCCAATTGCTCCTGATGATGGTTTGGTTGCATGGCAGCTTCCACTAACAGGCATGAATGTGTGTGCCAATGGGTGAGTGTGTGCGACAATGTAAAGTGTTTTGAGTGCCAACGCAGTTGGAAAAGCACTATGAAAGTAGACTCCTTTTATTATTTTGTTATTTAATAAAATGTCATTAACAGTTACTAAAATTGAATTCATAACCCACGTTAAAAAAGTTCGGCTTGTGAAACGTCTTCAAATTTTGGTCTTCAGAGTTGGTTGGGCCAGACGGGCATTATTGAAGAGGAGGGTAGTGGAGTAGCTGAAGTCAGATAAAGCATGTGAGATTGTTTAAGACTTCAAACAATCTTTTTTTAAATAGGAATTGGATATTTTTTAAAAGAAAAAGGAGGTTACTTGCAACACAAGAATCTTCTCTTTGCAATCACCACATGTGTAATGCAGGCAACCATTCAAACTCACTGACCTGCAGCGATGCTAGTCTGATGAAGCTAAAAGGAAAAAGATTTTTTTGTCTCAGGTTGTCGAAGGGAGATTAAATAAATTAAACCAAATAAAGAGAATATAAATAAGAATAAGTTCAATTTAAGAAATCTTTCATACTCTTTAAGGGTTGCCACATTTCATCCTTTCCTTTCTTTTCACCTCCAGCTGTCACCCAACCTTTTTTTCTCTGGGTCAGACAAGTCTTAATTAGTGTTTGCCTGAAACAGAGGACCAGTAGCAAATGTTTGACCTCTCTGCCACTTCCCCAATAAACTTATACCAATTAGTTTCCTTTTGCATGAACAAAGTGAGGCTTTACATTATCTACAAAATTTGCCTGAAAAAGCCCGGAAAAAAATGGTGAGCTAAAATTTGAATCTGCTAAACCAAAAATAAACACAATGTCCATAGGTGATTTGCACAAAGTTGAGTTTGTGCTTCTACAGAGATGAATCTAAATGAGAGTTGGGGCTTAGAGTAAAGTTGTTCACACAGGGAACAGTTGTACTATATCAAGAGGGTTGAGTGATTGAGTTGGTGCCAAATCTGAAGTGAAGCCAAAATAGTTACAGACCAATGTAAAAGCAAACTTTTTGCAACCACAAAACTTATTCCAAGGGTTTTTGTCAGCATATTTGAAACTGATGTGTTACCACAACGGAGAAAACAAAAGTACCACCACATTAATTGTTCTAACTATATTAAAATATATTAGTCTTCTAACCCACTTGTCTCTGATAAGAACACAGGGGATGCCGGCGCCTCTTCTTAGCTGAAAAGCAGCCTACAGCCATAACAGGTAACCAGTCTGTGGCAGGGCCACCCACACAGACAACCATCCACTTACACTCATTCCTATGGACAATTTGAGAACAGTTTATTAACCTACCATAAGTTTTTGGAGAGTGGGAGGAAACCAGAGTACCTGGAGAAAACCTATGCATACATGGGGAGAACAAGCAAACTCCACACAGAAAGGTCAGTGTTTCAAGCCCCACCTCACGCCGGGTATCAAACCCCCTTTTTCCTGTGAGGCCACAATGCAAACTACTGAGCTGCCATTTGTGGAAAAAAAGCTTTGTAAAAAAACCTCCACCCCATTACACAGCCAGAAAAATATAAATGAAAAGTGTACAGGGTAAAAAAAAATATTTTGACACTACTTATTTGAGTTAGCTTGTTTTGACTGTTCTTTGCAGTTGCAAACTGTTGTAGGAACATACAAATTTCAACTTCCTAAAAAAATATTTTTTAGGTATCTCCAATTGTACATACTGTAGTTAATGTGCATTTGTTAATGTCTTGTCAAAACAAGCCTTATTATAAACTTAAGCAGCCTTGTGGTGAAATAAATGCTGCAGACTTTTCAAAGTGTAATATTTATTAAAGAGGTAAAATTTATCTTGAGAGAAAATTTTGACTGAAGAGACCAATTGTTTTTTTTTTTAGTTCAGAGCAAGTTATTTAATAAAAAAATGGTAAAATATCTGTCCACAGATTATAAAAATAGATGAGAATGCAGAAAAAAAAACCCAATTTATCTCTTTGCCTGTTTCTTGACACTTTTTCATTGTGTACATCAATATTTTTGGATTTTGTTTTTACCATGGTTTTTGGGAACCATCACTACAAATATTTTTATAGAGTATTTTAATCACAAGAGCATTTTTTTTGCACTTGCTTTTAATCAGCTGATGTGACTGTCTAAGCACTGTTGTGTAATTACCTGACCCAGTCAAAGTGAGAACCGATATCCCAGGATCACATGTTTAACAGCAAGGTTTGAATCCTTACAGTGTAGTGCTGCAGTTATGTGTTGACAAGTCAATTGTTAGAGAGAAATGTATTCTGCACATGAAGGAGGAAAACATTGTAACAAAGTCACTGGAATTAGGTCTGAAACCATGACAATCATGTTCACTGAGGGGGAAAAAATGTGAGAAAGCAGGAAAAGAATAAAGCCAATCAGTGTTGTGTTCATCAATCATCTGATGCCAAAGTTTTCTAAAGAACTTTGTTTACACCCTGGAAGTTTGCAACTCACCACAAGTGCCATATTTTTACCCTTCTGTGAAAACTATTTCCCGGAATGTGTCCAAAACCTAGTTGAGATTTTTTCCCCCCACTGCAACATGTTTTATCACTTCAGTAGAAACAACTTGTCTCGACCTACATAACATTGGCTGTACTTTGCTGACTTTGGAAAATGCCAGATAAGGCATGAGGTGGTTAAAAAAAGAAAGCAGTTATCATACATCAAAGAAGTTAGAAAAAGGAAATGTTATCACATTTTACAACCTGGCAATATTTAAGGTTTGTAGTGAGCATGAAAAAAAAAAAGCTGAAAATGTATAAGGGATTAAAAGACAAAGTGATGCATCAGATATTAATTGGCTTTCTTGTCAGAGTTTATGTATAGTAAGATAGGTGAACAATGTTTCTGAAAGGTTGTGTTTGGTGAAGCAAAAAAATCTGATGTGTTTCACTTAAAAAAAAGACAAAAAAACAAAACAAGATTATTAATGTTATATAAAAGGGGGAGGATGTGGCTCAGTGGTACAGTGTTCACCCTCAGACCGGAAGTTAACCAGAAGTTGGCGTCTAGAGTCTTTGGGTGAGACACCTAACCCCCTGTTTCTCCCATCATTGGTGCTGTCGTGGCAGCCTGCGGCAGTGTAATGCAGCACACAAATTCCCCTTCTAAGGGATCAATAAAGTATACAATATTATTATTAAAACCTCCACAAAATGGATACATATGCATTTACACATACCAACAATATCTTAATATGTTGATCTCAACTACTGCAACAGACTGATGACCTCTTCAGAGTGTACACAATCTTTCAACTGATAGTAGCTGCGACATTTGGCACTCAAATGCATTCAGAAAAGGGATAGATGGTTACATTGGGAAAGTCTTTTATGTATAAAAAAGATTACATGAAATAGTGTATGCAGAACATCAAAATACTCTTCTCTGCTTTTTCTTATTTAAATCTAAATACGATTCAAGAAAATAGACATAAAGAGATATTTTTTGGTCAAAGTTTCATTTTCTTTGTGGTTGCCATGTTTCAGCCTCTAACTAAACATAAAGATGGATTGCTTTTGCGTTATTCAGGCTGTGATCAAGAGGCTGCAGAAGCACTTACTTCCACTGTGGTCTTAGTATTATGTTTGGATTTATTTCAAGATGTTTGACTTCCAAATGAAGTTTCTTCTCATTTCAACTTGTTTCTGCTGCCAGCAGAGAAACATACGCCAGTGCTCACAACAGTAGGAGTAGATTATAGATTCCGCTGCAGCAGTTTAGAAACTAGAGATTCAACAGCTTCCTCATTAGCTTTTCCCTAAAAGTAAAAGTTTTAATATATTTTTTCCATCTCTGCTTTGTGTATTTTACTATTTCCTAACATTTTTGTCAGTGACGTAGTATTATTCCAAAATGGAGAGTGATTACCATCATTTATCACATTAAATGTACAGTAAATATGTGAAGCAATTATTAGTTTAGTTTGAACGAACAACAAAAAAAGATAAATGTTTACTGTCCGGAGCAATAAAAGGGATATTTAGACAGACACAGATTTTGTTTTTTACCTAAACACAATACTTTACCTGGCAGTACCTTGAGATCGTTCAGGCTGAAAATTGCAGTTGCTAAGATGATGGAACACAAAAAGATCAACTTCCAGAAAAATTTGAAGATCTCAACAATATATGTCAAAATGTGTCAAGGCAGGCTTCTTATTAGCCTGGAGGATTTTTTTAAAGAGTTCATTCAAACCAATAAAATAAAAGTTGCTGGTTTTGTGACAAAACTTCTTTCTTGAACTTACAAACTGTTCTGTTTTCAAAGTTTTTGCAATTCATTTGAGCTTGTTTTAAATCTGTCAATCGGGGCCGTAAATAGGTTTACTTTTAAATACATTAGAGTAAAGAATACAGCTCAAGATCTTTTAATGTTTAAAATTAAATGTCTAATTATTTTAAAGTGTTAATAAAATACCTTGCACGTGTTTGCTGGTTGGTTTGAGGATTTTTTTTCAACACAACTCAAACTCATGTTTCTAATCAGCTACTCAGCTTTGAGAGCAGGACCCATGCATGGAGAGGTTTATCGACCCCACTGCATGGAAAAAAGAGTCGTGTGGTGGAGAGCCATTAAAATGTCGCTCGATTCTCTCTGTAAATCAATGACACGCGTAGCAGAGGGAGACACAAACATTTTATGGGAACTAATTGGGGTGCAAGTAAGAATTGCAAAGACAGTTTAAAGAAAGTCTGGGCTTGAGCTCCAAGTTTTTACAATATGTTGTGAAGAAAAAAAAGCTTTTCTCTTTTTTATTTTGATATACAATTCTTTAAAATTTAATGTGCATTTAAAGCATCAATTGCGACAGCTGTTTGAAATTGTTTCCAAGATTAAGATGAGTGCTTGCCAGTGTCATTATGTGAATGATCATTATGGCGGTTAAATGTCTACCAGCTGACACCTAAAGTTCAATCGTTTCCTCTTGCATGTAGTATGTGGGTGTACATATTGAATGTTATATGTGAAAATGTGTTGACATGTGATTTTGAGTTTTTAAACAAGCAAGTGAAGAAAGGAATTAATTGCTTTTGACTTGTTTTTTTTTTTTTTTTGGTTTTTCGTTTTTTCACCCAGCAGTATAGGAGAGCAATCCACTGCAGGGAGAAGAGTAGCTTGTGTGACAAGTCATTTGTCAACCATGTTGAAATGTTCCTAATTGGATTTCCTTGGCAGAATTTTAGCATGATAGAGAGGAAGGTGAAGTAAAATAAAAAAATTAGACAAATTAATTCACAGTGTGGGATTCAATTTTTTTCTTTGTTTGACAATGCTTCATTTTAATTGAAAATGTGAAAAATTGTAAAACTAGCAACATAAAATTATTCAGTTCATAAAACTCTTCTGACGGTAGAATGTTGATTTGAATGTGTAAAAGTGCATCGGATGAGATCGCTCATTATCAATTTAATCAAATACTGATGGATTTCAATCCACATCTTTTTTACCTTGTTGAAAATTATTACAATTTAGAACATGGTCAGGCTGCACAAGATAATATTTTATCAAACAAGCATGAGACAGGTTTTTACTCCTCTTATTGAACCAATGTGAATAAGATGGGCAACATGTTAGCTTGGTTGAAGGCACCATAAATATACAGTAACTGCCAAATCGTATGCGCTTGATGCACAATGCAATTTTTTAAAATTATTCACCTTTTTTGGTATAAAACCAGTAGACAGCATATGTCATCAACAGGTAAACTCTGGGGATTTTCAAAGTATGAAAAGAATAGGGTTGTTGATATTATTAAAAGTCAGATTATTTATTCATCAGTCAGTCACCTTTTTAACAGTCTATCCGTTACAAAGTTGCAGAGTGTGCAGGAGCCCATCCCAGCAGATTCGAGGCGAAGGCAGGGTACACCCCGAACAGGTCGCCAGTCTGTCGAGGGGCGACACACATACTCATTCCCAGGGGCAATCATGTTGTAGACAATCAACCTAACATGCATGTTTTTGGAGGGTGGGAGGAAAGCGGAGTACACAGAGAAAACTAATGCCAACACCAGGAGAACATGCAA
Source organism: Neostethus bicornis (assembly GCA_902685375.1). NCBI lineage: Eukaryota > Metazoa > Chordata > Actinopteri > Atheriniformes > Phallostethidae > Neostethus > Neostethus bicornis. Next base: position 18,251,846 of record LR738542.1, on the reverse strand, counting down.
ACTCCATACAGAAAGGCCAGTAGTCCAAGCCTCCATCCCACCCAAGACTCAAACCTTTTGCTGTAAGTGCTACTCACTGCGCCACTGTGCCGCCTTATTTATTCATTTATTGAATTGAGACAATGCATATTAGTCAACATACGTATCTGCAGTTAAGCATCAATGTAAATATGCCAAAATTAGCACAAGAGCAAAATTACATCTGGCGTCGTAAAACAGGCTCCATAAAACATGACAAGGAAAAGGTAAATGAATAACAGATATTTAAAAAAAAAACAAATAAATGTGTTTAGCAATTTGAATGAACTGTAAGGTAGGTTGCTATGAGGTTGAATTTGTTTTAAACTTGTTATATTAATGTGTACAACATACAACAAACTTTAGCTGAAGTGTGATCTTTTTATGTCTAGGGTCACCTGGAAGACTGGTGACCTCTTTTTAGATGCTAATAGTACTCCAGATCAATACATAAAATGAAAAACTTAAAAAAAAAAAAAAAAAGTGATGTTAAAAATATGAAGATTATCTTTTCCAAAAGGAAAATTTCTGTTTGTCAAACAGTCACCTTCTCAACACCCTTGCGGAAGGTGCTGGAGCCCATCCCAGCTGATTCAAGGCGAGGGGCAAGGTACACTCCAAACAGGTCGCCAGTCTGTCGAGTGGCCACACACATACAATCATAGACACACACACACATTCCAAACCCCTTTGTTTGTAAAAAAATAATCTTCATAATAATTATCTTTACAATGCTCTATTATGTTATTTTGTGTAAATAAGGTGATTTAAAATAGAAAATAAGCATAGTTCAGAATTTTACCTTTAATGTTTGTGTTTTAAGTAACTCATTCACGTGGTTAAATACATATCAGTGATTTTATTTCTTCCATGACTTCATACCCAGTTTTAGAAAAAGAAAAAAAAATCATAGTCAATCACAGTGTCTATATACTGTATATGTAATCTTTCTGGATAAACTTTTTTTTTTCTTTAGAAAAAAGAACTCATTTTGGTAGGTGAGTGATTACTCTCTGTAATGATCTTAAAATTGTCTTGGTTTTTTAACTTGCTCTCTTATAATTTTAATTATTGCAAAGCCCAAAGCCAAGCTAGCATCCCCATAGAAAAAAACCTATCCAATAGAGACAGTCACCGTGACAGATTAACAACACGGGCATAATTATCTCCCAGAGCTGTGGCTGTGTACGTGTTTCTTATGCCAGATATTGTTGAAGAATGCAAGCTGTTCATAGAAAAACCACAACAAAGCCATTGTACTTGAATATGTTTAGACATATATTATATATAGATAGACATATACAGTAGATTTTTTTTTTCACAAACTGTTCACGTGACATTAAATGGAGTTTGAAAGAGAGGTTTATAAGAAAAGTCTGCTTTAAAATTGTTCTGCAGTTCATCTCTCTGATTTCCAGGTGTATGTATTCACATTGATCAAGGCAAAAAAGGATTTTATGTATAGATACAAGTTTAGGATTATAACATGCACAGAGTCTTTCTATCACACCTCATACAGTATATCACAATATTACAGCACACGGAGCATTTCGTTCAGCCGCCGCGCTCGTTGAACATTTTTTATGGTTGCTGATTTTCAAGTCAATTATGATTACAATCTTCTTGTATTTGTAAATTTACTAATTCTGACATTTCATGAGAGGAAAATAACTACCTGATTAAATCACATAGTGAGAATCACTGATTTGAATAATTGAAATGAAATGCCTAGAAGAAAGTGCATTTTATTTGCAACACTTGTGATTGCAAAGATATAAGATAACAATGGCAAAACAGTGTTGCTATTGTTATCTTAAAAGCAAAAATTGCAACTAGGTGTTTGATAGGGTTCTGGCATAATCCTATCTAAAAATTTTTTTTTTAATGAAATCTGTTATCAATCTAGTTTCTTTTTTTATTACACAAGTTTGCAAAAATCCTTTTTTTAAATTTTGTTTGGTAGTTCATGGCTTTCTTTAAACCTTTGCAACTTGTCATATTTTAAAACAGCTAATGACAACATATAAAATCAAACATTGTATCAAAACAAAATTGCTTCCAATAAAATGTAAAAGGATTTTTTTTTTTTTTCAAAAACCACTTAACGTTTTAGCATTGCATTAAAAAAAACATTTTGCTGATTTGTAACCAAATCCTACTGAGCAAACAGTGTTCTTTTTGTATTTTATGTGTCAATAAAAACAAAACACACACACCTATTGATCTGTGATACCAATGCATCAAAATGTTTTGTTTAAGCTTTAACTACACTGTGTGAGAATGTACAGTAAGTGTTGCATGGATTAGTGTTCAGTGAGGGAATAGAAACTCAGCAAAGATAAGACATGATAACAGTGTGGGCAGAAAAGAGAAGTGGAAAAATAGACTTCTAATCATATGTGAAAAAGTGTGAAAATTTATTAGAAGGTCAAAAAGTCACAATTGTTGTAAAATCATTGAAAAACTGATAAACAGATACAAAGTACAACTCCAGGGATAGGAGCATGTTTTTGGGAATATTTGCTTTTGACAAACCATTAGCTATCCATAAAGCATTTTCACAATCTTATAGTGCCTTGGTGAAATTTTAATTATCCTTTCGAAGATGCCAAGAACTCGCCAGTTGGCCGCAGGGCTGAAATCAAAGACGACACAGAGGGAAAGGCAAGAGGAACTAATGAAGCTAGAAAAAAGAAAAAAAAAAAACATGGAACATAAGAGTAAAGCCAAGGAGTATCTCAAAAAGAAAACAATGTGTTAGTTAAATATTAATTAACCAGAGACAAAAAAAGAGAGGTGAGCACATAGGGCACTGGATTATGAAAGAAGGGATGAAAGGCAGATGAGGTGTTTAGAAACAGGAAAAATGACTAAGTGTATTCACAACAAATACATGAAGGTATATGAAGGCAAAGGGGAAGCTTGGGGATTAACCTATTAACACAGCAGGTTTGTCAAGCTTTAAGCCTCTTAGGAAACCCTTTCCAAGCCTTCAGATGATGAGGAAGTCAATTTAGGCACTTTTCCACCCAGTAAGTACACTATCTCTCAGCGAACAGCTTATTTTGAATGCAGACTGACACAAAGAAGAAGATATACAGGCAGAGCTCAGTGGGAAAAATTAAACAAAGACATGTCCATTAAATGTTAGGTCTTTAAAATTGCCCATATATTAATATTTTAGACCCCTTTCTTTCACAGCTTATAACGAACTGTTCTAAAAGTATTTAATAGGTCTCACAATGCCTAAACACAACGTACCACCAAGAACATTTGTATGTCTATATTTGTGTTGAATTTAGATTGAAGCTCCTTCTTAAAGATTTTTGTCTTCTGAACCACCCATCCCTAACAGGGTCACTGAGGGTGCTGGAGCCCTTGGATAATTTCAGGCAACAGGCACGGTATGCCACTAACAGGTCCCCAGACTGTCGCGGACACACACACACACACGCACACACACACACACACACACACACACTCCAAGGGGCAATTTCATAGAGGCCAATCATCCTAGCTGAAGAACATCTGAACACACGTTTCTCTAAACCAAAAAATATGAACGAGCCACAAGGACTTCACTAGGCTCAAAGAATTGGGGGCATACGGTCACCTTTCTAGGTAACTTTTTTTATCTGCCAGTAATTCCCAACTTTTAAGGTCACTCAGGGAAACTTTAGAATGTTTGGGGTGACTCAAGCATCTCTAAAATGGTGCTAGCACTGCCCCCCAAGTTTAACTAAGCTAAAGCCAATTTGTATCAATAAAACATAAATCATTCAGTACTGTGCCATTTAAATGAGCCTCTTACAGGAATAACTCAAATTTTGACAATTGTATTCTGATTTTGTCCCCCAACATACAGTTATTTCAACTTTCTCAACAGAATAAAATAATAATAAATAAATAAATGAATTCATCCCTCACCAGGGAAATTTGTTTGCTGCACTCCTTACACCGCAGCAGGCTGCCCTTCAACAGCGCCAATGGTGGGAGAAGCGGGGGTTAGGTGTCTTCTCCAAGGACCCTAGACGTGCTCTTCCGGTTAGCTCTAACGACGCGTCCACCGTCTCCCCATAACTGGAGCTTAATCATGATACATTTATTAGCTTTTACTCCACTTTAGTTTTCACCTCTTCCAGTACTTGAACGTACTTGAGTCGTTCAAGAACTGAACTGTCCAGAAGACTTTTTTGAAACTTTTTCTACTATGGATCACTCCTGGATGAATGAGGCACTACACAGACCTCTTCCAGTACTGTTGTCAGTGTCCTAATACTTTTTGCTAAAGCAAAGTATTTCAAGAATTTATATGATCAATGCCAGTGAACAACCAATATGTGTCGACGATGGCAGCCTCAGCCTGCAAGCACTCAATCAGCTTCCAGACAGTGGGGTTGGAGTGGCCCACCAGACTGAAGAACTTGTTATTCCAGCCCTCACAGATGTTGTTGGTTCTGGGCTGGTTGTTGAGGGTGGCTTGATGCATATTCCATTTCTCTGGTTGGAACATGGGTGGCGTGCGGCAGAAAGGGAACTGGCCTGATGACTCCAGGTCTGGTGTTGGAGGGGACAGGGCACGTCGCGACGATGGCGGAGCTGGCTTGAAACATAGGTTGAGTCAAAGTACTCAACAAGTGCTGCTGCATCATCGGGCATGGTGGAGCGTAGATGTGCCATGCCTGACTTGACATCCTCTGGGAGCAAGAAGACGAGGGCCTCCAGCTGCCCGCAGAACAGGCGGAACTCCTCATCTGACTCATACAGGTTCTTCAGCCCAAGGCCCTGGATCTGCCTCCAGATAGACTGGCTCAGGTACTTTTTGAGTACTTTGACTAAACCTACGTTTCAGGCCAGCTCCGCCATCGTCGCGAAGTCCCCTCCAACACCAGACCTGGAGTCATCAGGCCAGTCCGCTTACGCCGTACGCCACCCATGTTCCAACCAGAGAAATGGAATATGCATCAATCAAGCCACCCTCAATAACCAGCCCAGAACCAACAACATCTGTGAGGGCTGGAATACCAAGTTCTTCAGTCTGGTGGGCCACGCCAACCCCACTGTCTGGAAGCTGATTGAGTGCTTGCAGGCTGAGGCTGCCATCGTCGATGGTATTCTGCTCCAGGAGGAGCGTGGGATCCGCCCTTCCACGCATGGGAAGATGGTGTACCAGGAGCTTCAGGTTCGTCTCCACAACCTGGTGCTTGACTGAAACACAGGCAAGAAGACCATCCCTGCCTTCCTTCGTGGAATCAGTCACAACCTTTGTGGGGGACAACCCAACTTGTAAAAAATTGTGATATTTTATGTAAAAAATTGTGATATTTTAAAAAATTGTGATATTTTATGTAAAAAATTGTGACATTTTAAAAAATTGTGACATTTTATGTAATTTATTTTAAATGTCCGAGGCTGAAATGTCCTAGATTCGTGGCCCACATGGCTCAAATATCCTAGGCTGCAGTTTTTTGGCTCAAATGTCCGTGGCTGAAATCTCCGAGGCTGAAATGTCCTAGAACCGGTCTATTCGTATTATATATGAATAGTCAACACAAATCAAAAGTCAAATTTGCAAGGTGCAACAACACTTTTACCAGGTCACGATTCTTTTTATTTTTTATGGATTTATGAAGATACAAGTTTTTAGGTGTTTTCAGCTCTGTATGTGAGCACAAAACAGAGTCATTTCTGAATCCTTGATGGTAAAAGAGATAACTGTAAGAAAGAGGTGTTACTGTGTGAAAAAAAAGAAGCTTATAGAAAAAGCAGTGAAAATATCTCAGAAAGGGCAGAAAAATAACAATGAATTCAAAGGAAAAATGTAGACAATAAAAGAAAAACAACGGACATGAAGATGCTTTTTATAGATAACCTTCTAAGCTTTTTATGAGTCACGAAGCTGAAGTTAAAGGCTGATGGTTGGTGAAAAACTCAATCCACATGGGTAAAAACCTGCGTTCATGATGTGTGAAGCTCATCCATATCTCAACAGCATCAAAAGGATTGGGCATCTCAAGAGACACAGATTTGTGATGTTTGCAACACAATTAGGATGGGTACTCTGATTAATGCAGCAGTGGAAGTTGTGTGCTGTGCTAATCTGCCCTACCTGTGTGTCGAAGTGAGTCAATGAGGGCTTTTGTGTTGCACAAAGTATCCAAAGATTCTCACATGCTAATTAGAGATGAGCTTTTCCAGTAAGTCGACAGAGATTGCTTACACACATGGGTTTGTGTTAAAATAAAGTAAAATAAATTTTATGCATTGAATAATTTTTTGGAGTATTTTTCTTTTCCTGTGCACGCATTTGAAACATCTCATAAAAAAAAAAAAAAAAACAAACAAAAAAAAAAAAAAACTGACACATTTAAATTGGAATTTCACTGCCGTCAATATTTGTGAGAGTTCAACAGCTCTCTGATATGACTGGGATTGAATGTGACATGAGTAATCAAACATAATCCGCCACTCCTTCGACCTCTTTGCCATTTTCTATTCCTGTTAATCATTTCACGCTCACTTCCCTCTCAAACAGGCATGTGAAAATCAGCATAACTGTCTGTGCAACATAACAAGGTTCAACTGTGACTGAAAACCAGTTAATCTGACCATGTACCCTTTCAAAATCTCAGGTGATACCTCAAAATGGGAATATTTTCACAAAGAATCAGTGTCATTCCCACACAAATATAAAAAGGGTGAGTAGTTTGTACCATTGAATTGGACATGAAGACCTAATTAAAAATATCTGGCACGTTCTGAGAAATTAATTATTTCTCCCATTAGTTTATTATTTATTACTAGAAACTGTACTGCAATTTTAATAAGAAGTTTATGAAAGTTGGAAATAAGCCTGTGCTTCGTGGTGTTCTCTGAAAGAATAATCTCAACCCAAAGCTTGATAAATAAGGTTGAAGAGCAATCTTTCTCTGACAGTTTAACAAGTAACCTGAAAGTTATTTGTTATAATTTGCACAATGTGTTTTTGAGTTGAAATAATCCATCTGTATTCTTGTAGAAATGCAGAGTTGTATTTTTCTTACAAGCCAGTCATATTGTCGTGAGTCAGAAACTCGACATCCCTAAATTTTTTATGTAAAAGTGATTGAGTTTGACCAAAAGAATCAATACAAAAAAAGATAATGTCTCCAAATATTTTTCACCAGCAGTTTTGTAATATGTGAAGCACTTAGTGAAGAGAATTAAATTAAAGCTTTTTCCATTTTTCAGAGGCATTACTGCTACTTTAAAAACACTCACTTGATTCAAAGCTCAAGGTTTCCATGCTGGGCTGATATTCTGATTAGGGTCGATTTGGTGACAAGCTAGTTTAGAATAGGACTTTTAATGTTTCTGAATCTTTCATTATAACTATTCAAATATATTGGTAGCAAGAAGAAATTTCATGTGCAGTTCATTTCTGAAATGTTACAGCAGTGTGGGATGTTCCCACAAACATGTCACGGGGGGCGTGCAGGTCGGATAGCAGCTGACCCTTCCTATCCTGGACATGGACTTTTTGAGCAACTCCCCTCGGGCAGGAGGCTCCGGTCCATTTGGACCAGAACGTCCCACGATAAAAACAGCTTCTTTCCTTCTGTCGTTGGACTAATGAATACTTTATAACCTGGATCCCCACATCTCTTAGTCACTTTGCTCTTGACACTTTACTGTCTTTATTATTTTCTATTATTTGTTATGCCATTGCACTACTTTTCTTTTTCTTTCTGAGCACTCTTAGTTTTGTTAAAATTATTTTTATCATTTTATTTCCATTTTTATTTTTATTTATTTATTTATTTGCACCATATTTATTTGTACCATAGCAAGTTCCTAGTCTCTGATCCTCTTCATTGACCATGGCAATAAAAGCATTCTGATTTTGATTTTCTCATTCAATTTTGTGAAGAGTACATGTACTCACAGATACCGCGAAGGTGGAGGGATAATGTCATGGTCACTCTGGGGTTAATTTCTCAATCACTCCTGATTGTAAAATCTCAAATGTGACAGAGTGTGAAATAGCAAATGGCTTTTATCTCAATAGCTGCAGCCTTGCTAGTAAAAATAATTGAGTCCACATGAACAAAGCTGAAGAATTTGCACCAGATTCCGTTCACTAGATTGATAGTTTTGGTGGACTGGCAAGTTGTTTCTACAATTAATATGATGTTGAGTGTACTTTGACACTAGTTGAACATTGCCCTTGTTCTACAGAGGGGCTTGTAGGAAGTGTTTTTCAAAACAAACAAACAAAAAAATAGGGTCATAAGCTATTTGACATTTACATTATTATACATTTTTTTTCAGGCAATTTGAGGAACAGTCAATGCTAGAGTCCTGGTATTTTAGCCAACGTCTGCTTCTTCTAAGTACAAAATTTTTTATTCTATGTTACTATTTTGTGAAACTTGTGATTTTGATTACTTGCAAATATTGTGAGTTGATGTTTAAAAAAAATGAATGATTACATTGACAGTACAGTTGTTTGAAAAAAAAATTCTGTGAGCAATGCATGAATGCCAAAAAAACCCCAAAACATTGCTATTCTGTATATTTTAAGCGAAGTACCAGTGAAACCCTCAAATTGTTAAGACATTTTATTTTACCGAAAGCTTTTCCTACGGCATGCACAGATCAATAGATCTATGATTTTAATACATGCAATGTAACATAACAAATGTACTGTACATGCAGTTACTAATTATTCCAGCACATTGTATGAAAGTAAGATATGTATGCTCATTTTGTGGGGATTGTAACATGTGATATAGAAGGCTGAAGCCTGACATGTCAGTCTTCGATTCAACCTAAATCTTATTGTTGCCCAATGATAATTACACAGCTCAAACTTTCAGATTCAGTCTCTTTAAAAGAAAGAACCAGAAGAAAGACCAGAACAATTGGGAATGTTGGACGTGGAGGATGAGTGACAGTCAAATGGACAAAGCCTCAACGTTTTGAGAAGAATTTACACAAGAAACCAGGTACAACTGAGTCTACAGTTATTTAACTTCTCAACAAGGACTAAAGAAAGGTAATGAATTTATCACATGTGGACTAATGTAACATGTCACTTTTTGCCCTCCAATCACTCTATCAATGCATCTTCAGTAGACTATTTTTTAAAGTCTACACAATTGTCAGCTGCTGCTGAATGATAGAATTTTAGATGGAAGTGAGATTAACCTAAAAATGATTTGACCTTCCTCAGAAAGGCAAGGCGAGTTTTTAAGGGGTTTGTAACAGGCGTTTTACCTCTGTGAAAATTTGCACACCTGACAAATTTGAACTAGTCCACACAAATAAAGTGGAATGTGTTCATGAACATGTCACAGAGCATTAAATTTTCCAAAATAGGTTTCTTACTGCACCTTACAATAAAATCATATACTGCATCTATTTTCTGTATTCTAGGGTATATTTTGAAATACTACATTCTATGACAGTGGGTCACTTTTCCTCCAAGGTTTTGCTGTGATCATTGCTTTTTCACTTTTAAGATTCAATTTTCTACTTGAGAGGGAAAAAATGTTATCTTACAAAAACTCTTGTTTCAAAACTCAAGTGGAAGGAGTTCATTTTTCCAGAATATTTTTTGACTACCATTCAGTCTTATTCAGCAGTGGCTTTTGACAATTCTAATGGATGTACTAAATTGGATTCTTCAAACTAGACAAGTGAATCTAAATGATCAACCAAATTGGTTATTTTATTTTCAAAAAAGCCACGTTCCAAACGAGTGACTGTGAATCTTCAGTATTGTAACAGAGGGTGTTCCTAATCTGCTTTTTGCTCTAATTGCTACTTAATCTGTTTTATATTTGTTTTTCTTTTGGTATTTTTATGCTTGCAATAACAAGTATTGCAGATTTCTAATGTTCTCATTGAACTTTTGTTTTTTGACTTCTTCCTTATTATCCTGTTTTCCTTTTTTGCAATAGTCAGTCTGTTCTTTTTAAGTACAAAGTAATACTTTTGCCCTTTGGGTTTCAGTTTTGGCTTGTTTTGCTTGTTTAGACCGTTGAGTGGTGAAGGGCATGGACAACTTGGCAGGTTTGTCAAATCCATCAAGTTGGTCACTCCTGGGAACAACAGCTGACGAATGAGATGTCCGACATGTGAAGATGACTGCAGACAGTTGAAGAAGCAAGTTCATTTAAGAAGCAATAACAAATGGGTAACTTCAAAGTTAAAGATGGCCTGTAGGATCATCCTTACCACAGGTAACATTGCAACATACAGCATAAATCATTAAAAGCAACAAAAAAAGGTGTGAATATAGAATTTTGTGATTGGTGTGAACAAATGAGACTTTATCTAGTTTACACTCAGTCATTCTGTTGTGTGAAGCCGTCTCCAGCTCATTGGCACAAATATTACCAATCACTAGGTTTCTAACAAGAAAAACCTCCTGAAATTAGTGTAATTTCCTTTTTCATTGTTACTTCCAAATAGATTTCAAAACAACAAGCAACTAACTCTTATCATGTCTCAACAAAGCTCCTCATGCAAATCTAGACAAGTACACATTGGCTGTAAATATGGAGGAAAAATAAGTCAAATAAAAAATATGATCATTTCTTTTCTTAACAAAAAAGTTAAAGCATACAGTTAAACCATTAAGCCTATCACCTTAACCTTGTCTAAGAAAAAAATTTTGTAACAGCTTAAAAAAAAGAAAAGAAAGAAAGAAAGAAAAAGGCTAAAGGAAACACATTTAAGCAATGTGACGTACAAATAGTACATAACCACCCACAGCTAAACATTCACTCCAAGTGGGACCTTGATGTTACAGGATGCATCACAATTCAAGGGCAATTTCCCCAGATTGTTCTCACACCATGTAGATAATCACAGCTTGATTGCGAGCAATGTTGCCTACCACTTACCAACAGTCACAGAAAAAAACTAAACAACCGACGGCTTGAGCAATTATCCTCAAGTATTCAGCAACGAACGTGTGCTCCAAAAAAAAACAGGTGGTTTATTGTTAATGCTGACAACAGCTCACATCCTGCATCTGCTGCACACTGAGCAGATGCAGGATGTCTCCTGCCATGTGCTTCTATTTGAGAAGGCAAAATCAGGAGACTGGGAAACTTAAAAGACATTCATTCAGTTTTTCCCTCGTGATACTAACATACTTTCAGCCACCTTTGGGTATTTTTAAAACAACCAATACATAATGTTTTAGTCATTTCTCCTGCAACTAGTGGTTCATTTCATAAACATGGCAAAAATTTCTGGTACCCGATGGGAAAGTAAAATGACTGACCTGCAGTCATTTTTTACAGTTGCTTATCTGTACAGATTAAATAAAGGTGTAAAGGCCCATTAATGCTGTCCACAATAGATTTTTTTTAAATCTAACTTTTTAAGAGCAGTTGTCCATTAAATTTACTTTTTTATTAGACTTTTAGAATATAACATGACATATCAAATAAAATAATTCCCTTCAAAGTTTGAACATGGTATTGATCCTGGTAGAGTAAATCTGTCCAGCAATTAATGACATACAGATCTCGCAGGACAGGGTAAAAAAATAAAATAAAAAGGGATATACAGTAGATTCTAGGTTTAGATTTTTTTTCTGCCAAACTGATTCTTACAAAGCAAAAGGAAAAGTAACAAATGAACTTGTCGGATGATATTATACAGGATAGCTAATCTGTGGCCTGCAATAAAAACAAAAAAGAGAATAAAATATGGCATGTTCAACTGTGACAGACCATATCACTGCTTGTAATACTGCCTCTTTAAATCTCCCCTTTCTAAAACAATCACTATTTGAATTGTCATAATGCTAGCTTGCCTGAAAGCAACATTATGACTGAATAGACCTTTTAAACAAGACACTGGAAAAATTTCAGAAGCCTGTGAAAAGAAGGACAACTGAAATGAATTCTTCTTCTTTCGGCATTTCCCTTTAGGGGTCGCCACAGCAACTCAGTTTCTTCCATCAAATCCTATCTGCTGTATCCTCTTTGGTCACACCAACTATCTTCATGTCTTCCTTCACTGTATCCATGAACCTCCTCTTTGGCCTTCCTCCAGTCCTCTTTCCTGGTGGTTCCAAATCCAGCATCCTTCTTCTTAAGTATTCTCTCTCTCTCCTCTATATGTGTCCAAACCATCTCAGTCTTGCCTCTCGAACTTTATCCCCAAAACTCTAACATGTGCTGTTCCCCTGATGTACTAATTTCTAATCGTGTCCATCCTGGTCACTCCCAGAGAGATCCTCAGCATCTTCATCTATGCTACCTCCATCTCTGCTTCCTGTCTTTTCTTCAGTGCTACTGTTTCTAGACCAAACAGCATGGCCGGTCTCACCACGGTTTTGTACACTTTCCCTTTCATTCTAGCTGAAACTCTTCTGTCGCACATCACACCTGATACTTTCCTCCACCCGTTCCACCCTGCCTGAACACGCTTCTTCACCTCAACTGAAATGAACATAACAAGTGAAATTAATATAAATACAAATTTCACACATGCACACATTCTTAATATGGCCTCAGGCATATTAAGGGAGGTTACGGGGCTTCACAAGAAGCCAGCTAGACATGCAAATGATTGTCATGAGTAGAGCTAACAAAGTAAATTTATAAGAGAGTAATTCTCTCATTAATTGCTTAAGTATTTGGAACAATAAAAAGTAAATCATGCACAAAATATAATAGACAATATGCGATGGGATGGCAACTTCCACTTGCCCATCTTTGTATTTTGAAAAGATGAAACTCAGTACCCCAAAGTGCCAGTCTGAACTGTGAAAATATGGGTACAGTTGTTTGATGTAAATAGTGGTCTGATGTGTTATATCTATTTAATTTTGTTTTGTTGTTGTTATTTAGTTGCGTCTTTCTGTATTGGATCTTGAGTCTGTTGTAAAGTTGTTGATGATGATTAGATAAGATTATTGAGAAAGAACATGTAGCCAAAACATGTTTTTAGCTTTGCACCAACATTAAATTAGTATCCACTCAAAATCTGTATTGACCAAAGAGATTAAACAGAAAAAAAAAGTCATCTTTGAAAGACTCCTTGTCCTTGCAGAGCACTTGATGTATGGATGACTGCTCTTATAGAATCAGCTTCAAAATGTTGTGGACCTAAAGTTCTCAATGACTTTAGGCTTGTGGTTCTTACTTCGCGTGTTATGAAGTCGTTTGCAAAACTAGTGAAAACTTTTAAAAGAGACAGAGCATTGTCTTGATCCTTTAGAGTTTGCATATAAGTCACATAGAGGAGTAGACAATGTTGTTATTACACTTTTAAATCTTTTACTCAAGCACCTAGAGGATGGCAAAAACATGCAAGATGAACTTTTATCTTTTTCCATCTCCTTTAATTTCTATTCAACCTCACACTTTAGGAAAGAGATTGAAATATCATTGTGATATTAAACCCAACTTGGTGGTTTTAATTGGAGATGGTATGGTGGTCAATGGTATTTCATTTGAGATGAGCTCAAGTACTTGCTCACCCCAAGGATGTGGTTCTTTCTCCATTACTTTTATTATTTTTTTTGTACAAAAATACTTGTCAAGTAACCTATGAGAAAAAATATGTTTTAAAATTTGCTGATAAAGAATCAATCAAGAATCAAGAAAACTTATTTGTCCCACAATGGGGAAATTGCGGTATGAAACAGCATAGGCACAGGAAGAAAAAAAGGGTCACGACAAGTATGCGCAAACAAAACAAAAACAAATAGTCATTGTGAGTTTGCTGTAAAATGAAGAATTTGGACATCGTCCATTCATGGATGAATTTATCTACTGTTGTCATGATTCTTTCTTGATCTTAAATGTGTCAAAACCAAAGTAGGTGTGTGGACTTCCAGAAGTAAGCACCAGTACAGGACCCCACTTCTATCAATGAACAGCAAGTTTCATGTGTGTACAAACAAAGTACCTGAGAACAATCATTGATTCCAAACTGAGTTTTAAGGAGAACTGAGAGGCCAAAGGTAAAAAGAACTAACAAAGACTGTTTTGCTTGAGGACGTTGACATGCTTAAACATCAACCATACCTAGTTGAAGCTGTTTTACAAAACCTACATCAAATCCGCTTCATCTTTTTCCATGTTGGCTTGGTTTGGTAACCTCGCTTTACAGGACTCAAATTCTCTGCAGCATGTTGTAAAGTGGGCAAGCAGACTGGTGGGTTTGCCCCAGCTTAGCCCAACATAACTGTTCTTCACATCCTGAAGAAGGCTCGGGCTATGAACATGGACCAGGGCATCCACTGAACCCAGGGTTTAAACTCCATCACTCAGGTTGATGCTTTGTGGTACCTCAGGGGAAAACTAAGCGGTAAAAGATTATGGTTTTTTTTCCAGCTACGACAGGGGTCTAAAACAAAATGGCAGAGCTAATTGCTGAATGTGCGCATGTTTGAGGTAGTGGGCTTTTTTTAAGTGTAATTTGTTACTATGTTGTATGAGTGGAGAAGTTTAATGGATCATGGTAATGCTTCTGGAAACAAATTTATTTAAAGATTAAAATAAAAGAATCATTGAATGGCATGACTCCAGGTGTAGTCAATCTATAACATTTTAGCATTCATCCTGCTGGATTTCTGTCATTGCAAAATGTGAAAAAGTGCAGCAACCATTGTCTTTTCCTTGCCACGCACAAATGTCTAAATTTCCCATCAAACAGGCATCTTGGTGAACTGAGACAAACAGCTCTTCACACCGTTGGACTATATGATTTTATTTTGCATCGAGGACATGTTTTGAAGTTTTCATTTTTATTTAGTTTTTTCCCATTTTTTCTAGATTGACCTACTCTAGTTTTGCCTCCTGCTGTCCCTGTTTGCTTTGGCTATATTTGATGTGTCCGAGATGTAAGGTTGACTTTGTTGAGATTTAAATAAGCCAGTTAAAAGTCTGTGTGCCAGTTCAATGTTGTACTCCTTGAACTGTAATGTGTTGATGATGTAGAGGCAGATTGTCCAGCAATGGTAAACTTTGACATTGCAAAGTAGGACTTTTTATTATTTTAAATTGCTGTGTTAATGATCAATGTTAAGTGTTTTCCTCTCTGCTTTTCTTCAGTTCATTAAAAAAAAAGTACATATTTGTGACTCCGTCTAGCAAAAGATTTGGGAAATTCCAACTGCATTTGTGAAACCATCTGAGTGAGACACACACCCGCATATGCTTACGCACACACACGCACACCTACAAAGCAATGAGTTGATTTGAATGCTTTCTATTGAGACCTAATTGGAAATAGTTGTCAGGTGACTACTGGATGTGACATCATTCTCAAAACACAACAAAAAGTCAAGCAGAGATTAATGTGATGAAAGCCCTCTATTTAGAAGAAAGCAAACAATACAATTTTATTGAATTGGCCAAAGTCACAAATAAGTTCAAAACTTCCAAGTATTGTTATATTTCTTTCAAAAATACAATACCCAAATGCATGTAACTGCCTAATATGCAAGAATAGTAATGTATACTTTATTCATCCCTCAACGGGAAAATTTGTGTGCTGTGTTACACCGCAACAGGCTGCCAAGACGGCGCCAATGTTGGGGGAAACGAGGGGTTAGGTGTCTTCCCCAAGGACACGAGACAGTGACATGAGCTCAGTGAGACGTGTCAATCGTTTCATTAACTCAGAGCAAAGCCTCATTCTGAAATGCTTGTTCCTCCCAACCATGATACTTTGTTTCAAAAGTAAAATAACTTTTTTTGTTCAAAAGAAAAGTAACCACAAAACAAAACACATTTGATCATGCTGTGCCAAATGTGTATGTTCTGCTTAATACAAGGTATTACATATTTTGCAGGACAGGCAAAGTTGGCAGCTGTTAGCTACTAAAAAAATGTTGTCCTGCCAAAGAAGCTACTGGAAAAAAAACAAAAGATTTAACATCTAATCCTGACACATGTATTCCCTCATCTTTAGCTTCCATCTGGTTACATCCCTCTTAACTAAATTACTGTGTCCCCATGTCCAGTCTGACATTTTTAAGTTCTCTGTAATCTCTCAGGATTTTCTTAATCAAATGTCTTCTGATCCACTTCATCCGACCAGCAGCATTTTTCAGATCTATTGGACATCACGTTTGATGTGTAATAAGCCCCATTACCATTCAATCACATGCTAAACTCTTTGTTCCGCCTTGTTGGACCCTCAGTGACCGAACCCTCTTTTTGCAGTTTCTTTTCTCCTTCTCTCATCCCCTCTCTTCTACACCATGGCTCTGGGCTGTTCGTGTTTGTCAGATTCATAAACAAGAATCCGTAGCAGAAGATGAGTGAGAACCACCCTGGCATTTGACCTGGCTTGATCCCTTTCCCTATCAACAAGCAGCTGTGGCAGGACCCTCTGGGGGGTTTTGGATGTCTGACTTGGTCCTCTCAGAGTAAGTTTCACTTGACAGTAATTGGCTGGCTTGGAGCTCAAAGACGAGGCCCTCTCCTGACAACTGGCGGACGTATGTTGTACACCAATTAAAAAAAAGTTGAAGTTAGACCATGGTTCTGTGACTACACAAAAAGTATGCTTTGCTGAAATAGCAGTGGACCCAGCAAAACTGATGGGTCATTAGATGGTGAGAGAAAATAAAAAGACGGATCATTCTTAGATAAAGCTGTTTTTTACCCCTATTTTCTCCATGTGTGCGTGGGTTTCCTCCAGCTACTCCGGTTTCCTCATGCATGCCAGGTTAATTGGTATCAAATTGTCCCTAGGAATGAGTGTGTGTGTGTATGGTTGGACGTGTGTGGCCCCGCAACAGACTGGCAACCTGTTTGGGGTATACACGGCCCCTTGCCTTGAATCAGCCGGCATGGGCTCCGGCACCCCTGTAATCCCGTAAAGGATGGACGGTGAAGAAGATGACTGACTGTATTAATTGACAAATAATGCTTCACACAGTTTATTTTTATATTAAACACCTAATCTTCAAAGCATCTACTTTTATAGGTGTCAAACATAAAGATGTGTGCAAAGTGACAGTCCACTGAAATAATCTAGATTCCTATTTTGTCTATGACCTGGCAGAAT
This sequence comes from Neostethus bicornis, assembly GCA_902685375.1. Taxonomy (NCBI): domain Eukaryota; kingdom Metazoa; phylum Chordata; class Actinopteri; order Atheriniformes; family Phallostethidae; genus Neostethus; species Neostethus bicornis. The sequence continues at coordinate 18,234,794 of LR738542.1, read as the reverse complement.
CAGAGTAGACTATGTGACGAATAAAAGAGGTAGTTTGGGATATGCTTTTTTTTTACAAGACAGGCTGTATTTCTTCAAAATCCTGAGAGAAAGGCAGAAAAAAAAATATCAAGTGGCAAAAATAATTATGTTTTATTTATATGCACCTTTCACTAACCAGTGAAAGGTGATTCATAATATGAATCACATTATAATTAGTGATTCATATTATATTGTTTTTCAGTGGGAGATTGATAAGAAATCCAAGAAATATAGGCGACATATTGTTGAGATGGAAAACTAACAAAGGTAGCTAACATAGAATAACTCCCACATTGATAAGAATCAAAGTAAGACAAGTTGACATGATCGCAAATCCCTGAAGAAAAAAAGGTAAGCTCTCAGAAGTGTGAAATAGGTGTGTCAGATTTATTGAGGTTGGATGGGCTGATGAAATTTCCTGAGTTCTGTGGCTCAAGCAGAAAATATCCAACAGTTGAACAAACAAAAATCAAAACTGAAAGTTCCTCTTCTATTCAGAAAAACACTCAGATATACTCCTAACCATTGGACATCCTTGATAGATGAGAAAAAGCTGCATATCCTGGAATTTCAAGACAAACAAATGCTGTCAAGTAAGTCTTGGTGAAAATGATGTCAGATAAACAAATGCATGACAGCTTGCAGGAAAATTGAGATCACGGGGCCATATTCATCTTTGCTTATTGTCTTATCTCAGCGACACAAATCATTGATGTCAGTTTGGTCACGCAACACACGTTCATTAGCTTTTTCTGTGTTCACAACTCAAGCTTATTTTCTTTTGCACACATTCCAGTTGCTTTGCTATGTCCACCTTTACCTGATTGGTTTTCTCTGCAGTCCATTTGCTAAGGTTTGCCACGCCCTTGAAATGAAATCTACTCACAGGCAAACAGTTTCCAGGCAATACCAACCCAAGTTAATGTTCATATATTGTAACGTGTTAAGTAGTTCTCAACCTAAATTAAGTAGTTTCTTAAATATATCCTAGACGTTTTCTCCTTTCATCAATTCATAGCAAAAGAATTATTGTGACGAGAAAGGAACAGAAAATTGACGGGTGATTCTGTAGTTTTAGTCTTCTTAAAACACAACTACAGAATGAGTCTTTTTTTTTTGGAAATGACAACTGACTTTTTGCACCAAAGCTTTTTGCCAGCTTATTAAAAAATTGTGCCAATTATCCAAAAGGAGAATCCAAAACGCCCTTGGAAAAGGGCCAGGCAGTAAATTTTGTTACACATTGAATTTTGTCTGAGTATTTTCAAACACCAGCACACAGCCACAACCTTTAGTTTAAACATAACTATTGGGATCAGCGTGTAGACAGTTAAAGGTGAATGTCTCACATCGAGTTGTTTTGTTCACCTTTGCAGGTGTGTTTTACAGATTCTCTCATGTTAGATCATCTCTCTGCAAGTTTCCCAGTGGTCTGCTTTTCAACATCGCAAACACTTTTATTCCTCTGAGTGCTGAAGACACGAACATTAGATTAAAAAATTTCTTCCAATCTCCATCTCTACTCTCACATAGTGACAGATAAAGAACAATTATCTTCATGTTGAATTGTACCATGGATAATTGACATCTAAAGTGATTTTGCTCAATTATCGTAATTTGGCTGATGGGCACATGGGCTTTTTTTTCCCCTCATTTTTGGTGGTTTTTTTGAAGTTTGTCATTCAAAAGATGGGGGATCATGGAGGCACCTACACGCACATGTGCACATTGTCCCACACTGTTTACAGTCTGCTGTGTTCCTTGCTCCTCATCAATATTACGAAGACTCCCGGGCTGTATGGCCTCTTCGGGGAGATGACAGCTGCTTGTGAGCCCTCAATTAAAACAGCAAACCATCCAAATTGTTTTATTGATCTTCATATTGTTGCAACTTTTTGGAAAACTGCACATCATCTCTGTCTTGTTCACTTTTTGTGAAAGTGACAGTGACAAAATTGCTACCAAAAAAAGTGATGAAATCTCAAAGTTGCTCCCACCATTGGCACCGCCGTGGTGCCAATGGTTGCCTGCTGTGGTGGAATGCAGCAAAATTAATTTTCTAATTGAGGGGAAAATATGTACGATAAAAAGAAAAACAAAACAAAAAAAACCAACATACATTTCAATTCAAATAAGCTGTGAGGGAATGTTGGGGTTGCATTCATGAGATGTTTGTCAGTCTGATTGCAAGATTTTGTCTGTCTCTCCGCCAAACTCTTACCTGACCATTGACCGCTAGCATAATCCATTTTTACATCACATGATTCCAAAACCAAAATCCACAGGAGAGTCATAAACTTAAACTACAGTGAAAAATGAAATCTCTTTTCTAACATGCATAAGGTTTGGATTTTTATCATGCTTTCAGCTGTGGTAAAATAAAAAAGGAGTTAAGCATTTGTCAAATATTGTTGCCAAAGTGATTTTCTTCTACCGACCTTCTCTTTCTTGAGAGCATAATTTTAAACTGCTGACAACCAACAATATGAGGCCAGCTCCTGATACTTTCTAACTGTGTCCCACCACTGCTGCAGTAATTGTAACTGGAGCAGTGCAACAAAAATGCTTTGAATTGGGTTCACTTTGGCATTTTCAGCTAAATTTCAATGTAGGAAGAAAATCTCAAAAGAAAAAAAAGTTTCACGTCAAATAAAGTGTTTTTTATCCTTACAACATTTATGTCAAAATTTCTTGACTTGATGTCCTCAGTCAGTCATTTAACTTAAGTCGTTCATGTAGATCGTTGGTTTTCTCTTCAAGTTTTGTAAGAGGCCTATGTTTTGCTTTACTATAATTATTTCTGTTCTGTCGTCTTCCGCTCATCCGGGGCAGGGTCACGGGGGCAACAGCCTCCCCGGCTGCATCTTCCAGCTCACCTGGAAAGATCCCAAGTCGTTCCCCGGCCAGCTGTGAGACATCCAAACCACTATAATTATTATTCTTTTAATTATTTTACTATAGCTTGTACCAGATTGTACGACCAGCACACACTGCATATCTTTAAATACATTACGAGTGAAGATTAATTGAAATTTCCATTGGTTTAACCTTGAACCAGTTCAACCCATAATTTCCCCAATCTTCAAAAGATAGCTTTATGTGGATTTTAAACTCCTTATTAAGTAAATGTATTTATAAAGTACATACTTTAAATCTAAAAAAGTAGACATTGGTTTTAATCGGAGTAAGAATCTAATTGTTACAAAATTATTAATCTGTTCTTTAAATATGTCAGACAGAATTATCATTTGCAAACTAAATGTCACACTACAACAATTAAAATCAACGCTGATAATTAAACCAACTGTTTGGAGCTTTGTTCAAGTTTAAATCTACCTGAGGTTAAAGTTGCCTCCCGCTCATTGAGCAGGTTTTATATGGAATGTGATTGGTTCTAGAGTTTTCTTAATAAAAGATTCATCTGCCATATACACAGCACTAAATAAAAGCATAATTAAAAAGGTATGCACAGAAGTAACTAACCAAACTTTTATGCCAGGACCTATGTAGGACCTCTAGTCTCACCGTGGATACATTCCTATAATGGTTGCTTAGTAACACATACTCCACACAATTACCGCCCACAGTACAGTTTTCAAATGTCCTCAATAATGTGCCAAATAATTAAAACCACTCGAAGAGGCATATCGTCACAGGATGGTCTCAGTGAGGACTTTAACAAGCCAAATGAAAATGTTCTATAAAATTACAGCGAAACACCGAAGTTGTTTGCACCTCTTTACCTCCTGAAACCATTTACAGTATATAAACTGTACATGGGTTCAGAAGATGATGTAAAGGATAAACAAAGAATACATAAAAAAATAGTTAATTTAAGTTTTTACCAAGCCTACAAATATAAAACAAAACACGGCACTTGGGAGGTAGCAACGTTCCCAAAGGCCCAGGAAAAGATGTTGCGGCAACGTTGCATATTTTAACCCTTGAAATGTAGCAATTCTCTGTGTCCTCTGCCTGAACATATTTGAACAAATAAACACACCTTGCCACCTCCATTCAGTTACTAACTGTAGCATGTTGAGGTTAAACATGTACCGGTACAAAAACTTCTAACTTCTAAGAAAAAAAGCCAATATTTCTTATCACATGTTTTTCAGTTAAGATTAGTTTTCTATTTTGTAACCCTAAAGGGGAAAAGGAGTGGAATCTTCAATCCCACCAGCCTCTTCTAAACAGCTTTCATTTCCATATGGAAAGGGCCTTGGAGTCCTGCAGCATGAGTGAAGGTGATAACCTCCCAAACACATTTTTGATGCATGAATGGATCACACCAATTCCAGGTTAAGGCCTTTGCTGTGTCAAGGATATTTTCAATGCTAAATCAGAGAGCAAATTTTTTTTCCAATCCCCTCAGAGTAATGGCTAATACAGGCATTGTAGCATTTGATTTGTAAACAGTTCAGAACAACTTTTGCTTTTATTCCAGACATAGCCATACGGCCTTTGACTGTTTATCAAAATAGAGGTAAGTTGAATCTCACTGATACGAAGGAAAATAAATTCCAAACCTGCCTCTAGCATCTGTTTAGTGTCGTCATACTCCCAGTTGCAAAGTCAGTTTTCATATATAATTTTCTGAGCCCATACGCTAATAAAAATACACTAATGCCTTTGGGAAAATCCTTTCCACTTCCTCCTAATTTGACACTGATACAGTTCCAGCCTGAAGCATTGGCAAGGATCATTAAGAGGCACCGATGCCATAGTTACATGAAAGCAGACTCAACAGTGTAAGTGCATCTGTAATGAGAGATCTGTATAAATTGCTCAGCTATCCTATCCAGTAATTTGATGGAAATAATTTAATACGTGCATGTGTGTCAAAGTGGCTTTGTGCACTACTGATTCATTAGCAGCTGCAGTTATAAATTTGAGAAATACAGAAGGAGAGTTTATGAAAACATAACTATTTCTTATAACCCCACTTGAGAGCACCATCAATAAATAATCTCTGCTTTTGCTTTTGTGCCTACTAAGTAGACAGTGTGTTTTAAAACCTTCACCAAATGGTGGAATCCTCCATCATCTTGAATAAGATCTTTATTTATTGAATGCCGACAGGCTTTGAGAGTTGTCCTTCCATTTTCACAGAAAACAAGTTGGAACTCCATCATTTGTGGCCCTCTAGTCCTTCCCCATAGCTAAGTATTTTCTTCAAAGGCATTTAAGGTTAAAATTTAGCCTCCTGGGGTCATCATCATTGTAGCTTGAAGTTGCCTCCTGATCGAACAAATAATTAAGCTCATTACGCAGCAGCAGTTATAACAGATAAAAAGACTTCCATAAAATATTATATATCACACCAGCAACATGAACACCTTGAATCTAAGCTTGACTGCATCATTTCTATCAAATAAATCTGTTTTTGTTTCGTATTTTGAACAACTTAACCCTAACGAAGTCGTGCCAGGGAATAACGTCACTTGATAGGCTGCAGCCTATCCAGACTGATTTCAGGCAAGAGGTAGGGTACATCTTGAATAGGACGGCAACCTACTGCGGGGCCACACACACACTCTTGGGGACAATTTCTTGGTGGTCAATCAACCTTATACGCATGTTTTTAAAGAGTGGGGGAAACCAAAGGACCCACACCTACACAGGGAGAACATGCAAACTCCACACAGAAAGGCCAGAGTTTCAAAATTTGTTACACTCCGAAACTTGAACTATGATCCCTGTCAAATAAATAAAAGTGTCAATTTGAAAAGGAGATAAAAAGGATCTGCTCTCAAGCGCCATCAAAATAAACGTTTTAAATTATACATATTGCTTTGGTAGAGGATTGGCAAGGCTCTGGCAGTGTGTTTAATGGTGAATGAAGGTTGGCATGAACTTTATTCTTAAGGAGACTCACCGCTGAGTAAAAACTCCTTCATGGTTGATTGCATGATGAGTGGGCAGGAAGATTTGAGGAAAGAAGACAGTGTTAATGTAATACTTTTTTCCTTTTTCGAGACACCAGTGCGTTAATAAAGTTTCATCACTCAGCGATGGTTAACTTGTGCTGATGAAGCCCACTGGTTGATGGATTTGTTTACCGTAAAGAATTGAAATACACATCAAATTACTTCAACCAAAAATAGTCTTGATTTTAATTGCACTGTTGACCTTTAAAAACACTTTAAAGACACTCTTGCACTCACAAAGTTCTCTGAAAAGTCATGAATGAGTGAAATGTCAACCATGAGCAGACTCAAAAGCTATTATAATCTTTTAAATAAAGTCAAGAACTGATTTCCCAGATAATGCTAACCTCACACTGAAATAGTTTACACTTCAGTCTGTTTGTGGTTTATTCAAAACACTAATTTTAGAATTGGTCACTATTCCTATAGTCTCTTGCATCATCGTCAGACCTCTGCAATCACTCAGTCTTTCCTCTTGCTCACATTTAATCAGTTCACCGGGAGCTTAGCTCTGCCAGAAACTGAATTATTGATGCCCGAGCAATGAAGAAAAGGTGGAGGAAGAGTACAAAGGCATGGAGAGAAGAATGAGCCATGGGAGAAAGTGAATGTTTGCCCGAACTGGCCGTGGCAGGTTAACAGATGAGGGAATATTTAGAGAGAAGTGCCACTAAAAATAGGAAAGAAAATCATAAGCTTCCCAATTATGTCACATTTGGAACTTGTGGGTTACATCATCATCCAACAATTGACTGTGTAACAAAGCCAGGATAAAAATAATTAACATATTTTATTTTAAAAAAAAAATGGTTAAAAATGAAAGTAGCATGCTTTTGTAGCAAACATGCTTTCCCATGTTTATTTAGTATTTGTTTGGGATCAAATAGTCAGTACCAGTTTAATCCAGGTCTAAATGATTGATAACTCAAAAAGAAAGCAAGTCTTAATGATTTGTTGGGTCTTTTACTTTCTCACCTAAGTGTCTAACTAAAATTTCAAATGCAAACCATTCCAACCAAAGCTTTAAATGCAAATCAAAATCAAGTTGGGAAACGAGAAAAAGTCATGTCAACATCTGGATTTTTAGTTGAATTCTAACAAGAAACTTCAGAAAACTACATTCAATTCCCTTTCAATTTGAAATCATAACATATTTTTATAATATGCTGATTTTAATTTTGTGTCGTTTCAGAAAAAAATTGTCAAGTTGCAAAGAAGAAGAAATATGGGAATTTTTATTGGCCAGAATACTGACAATAATAATAATGTTGAGTGTGACATAATAGTTCAACTAAAGTAAGAAAGATTTTATAGATAACAATAACCCAATAAACATGTGAATTTGAAAAAGGTAACCTCAATCAAAATACATTTTGAGCTCAGAAGTAAATTGCTTTAAATTAGTCTGGCTTTTAATCAACATTTTTTTAGCCAACAATTTGGAGCAAAAACAATTTGAGGTTTACATTGCAGAGTGTCATGGTAGTGGAGCTACTGCACCAAAAACTTTACCTGCACATTAATAAGAACATTTGAGACTATGCCCATGGGTACCCACAAAAACATAGTCGGAAAGTAGGGAACCTCTTTAGTGACTCTGGTGAAACATTGTATATGGGAATCTCAGCCATAACTGTCATGTACAGTAAAGTAATGTTGGTAATAAGAAAAAGCCTTTTGGTTTATACCTTTAGTCAGCCTTGTTTATCGTCAAGCTGGGAAGCATAATAAATGTTACATACATGAAATTGAAAACTGGGAAATGTACTATTGCGGCTACTGCTTTGGATTCTCATTAAGGCGAAAAGGTGGACAAACTGTTGGAACATTTAGTGCAAGTGTCTACGCTGTGTGTATAAAGCAACTTATGTGTGCCTCAGGGAGTTAATGGATTTATTGTAAACATGTTTTTGAGATGGAGGCACCGTGGCACAGTGGTTAGCACAGTGGCCTCACAGTGAGAACGTTAAGAGTTCAAGTCGCAGGTGGGATGAGGTTTGGAAAACTGGCCTTTCTGTGTAGAGTTTGCATATTCTCCCTGTGTGGGTATTCTTCTTTTTATGCATGTTAGGTTGATTGGCTGCTATAAAATTTTCCTTAGGAATGAGTGTGTGGCCTGTGGCAGACTGGTGACCTGTTCGGGGTGTACTCTGTCTCTCGCCTTAAATCAGCCGGGATAGGCTCTGGCATCCCGCGCGACTCCATGGCGGTATAATTTCGAAAAGTTCAGGTTTGAAAGAAATCAACTTATTAAGAAAGAAAAACAGTTATTAAATTGAACTTCTACAAAAAAAAAAAGTACATCAAAAACAGTCACTTTTACTTCCACACTTATTTCTTCATTTTTAGATGCAGCATTTTATTTTTTTTTAACTTTGATTCACATGAGTCACATACAGTATTTGGTAACATAAAATACATGTATGTTTTATGTATTTCATATACTTCAATTTTGGTCCCTCGGTCTTTAATAAATCCTTTGATTCCCTTGAAGATGAGAAATCTCCATGGTCCTAATTAAACAGCTTCATGATGTGAAGTAAAGAGGGTCCTGTGAGAAAACTTTCCATCCAATTTTTTTATAGTGTGGCAGTTATGATCCCACAAAAATTTCTTTGTACTTCTAAAACTATTTTTCGTCCCCAAATGATATACATTCAAATACATATTGTTATTCTCTTTGTGGACATAAAGGAGTTTATTAAGAAAAATTCAGATAACGTTACACCTTTGCTGTGAAAATCATGCTTTCAAGTATACCGCGACATAAAAATGGAGCTGCAATAATCTTTTATTAGTCACAGTGCTTTGCTCTGATCACATGGATTTATTAACAGCAAGGCCACGTTTTGTTTATTATTTTAATAAGCGTGCCATTTAATTAAATTCACTCGTGGATGTTAAAATTAACGGGCCAATGGTGAAGCCACTGCTTCACCTTGTATTTTTTATACGTCAGAGAAAAGATATTTAAATGCTCAAATGTGATTGAATTTCACTGCAGATGCGTTTTTATGTATGATTCCATATGAAATAAAGCTTTTTAGACAGAGGTTATTGATAAAAATTTGTGTAATTGGGAATTTGATTCAATGACTGTAATATCTAGACTCATCTCAAGGTGTTTTCTTACGATATGGACTACTTACTTTGAATCGTTTCTACTTCATGTAATAAGATTAGAGAAATTTGCTCTATCTCGTTATTGGTTTCCTCTCTGCCATCCTGGAATGCAATTACTGTACTTTTCGGATAATTGTGTCTATTTCACCTACTTTGTGATTCTTTGCAAATTCCATTGCAGATATATCATCATTACAAGTTTATTGTTTATATCAATCCATTTGCAAATACCAATGACAGTCTGCATTGCAACTGAACACCAGCAAAACAACATTCTTTTCAACCAGCTATTCAAGTCTCCTCATCCTTCCAATTTTTTTTAAACATTTCCCATCTACTACAAAAGAAAAGGTTTATGTAATGCATAAACACACATCTGCACAAAATAGTGTGTGCGTGCATACATTTTACTTGATAGCAGCACAATGAGAACAAGGCTTTACATGAAATGTAAACTTGAACTACAAGTATGTGTATCCTGATTTGGCCAACCACTGAGCTCTGGTAAAACAAACATTGAGTATTCCCTCCCTCACCTACAAACACACCTAACATGGAGGAATTTGTCTCTTGTCTTTGTGCCAAGGGATACTGTTGACAGGTGAGATAGGAATGCAGACCATATTGATACCCGCAGTACAAGAAGCGTATAATGAAGTCTGTTTTAATCATTATACATCCCTAATGCAGAGCTCTATAACAAGGGGTGGCCCCAAGAGAAAACAACAACCCAATTGATGGATAGCTCAATGTAGCTAACTAGACACCTCTAACTAAATATCAGGTAGTGGTGCAAACATTGGAAATGAGACAGGGTTGACTACGAATCTTTTATAAACAGAGCTTTGTCACTTTCAGTACAACTTCCGCTCACCCCCACACATTCACTATTCTGGCCACTTCACAAAGCCCATGGAAAGTATTTTCCCCCCACAGATGCTCAATATTTAGTTTTATTAAAGAAGTTTAAGGATATTGGGCTTTTATTCATGAGGGAAAGTTGAAGAGGGAGATTGACAGGCATATTAGTACACAGTCCAAAATAATTGGGATTCTGCATCAGTCCTTCATCCTAAAAAGAGAGCTGGGCAAAAATCAAAGCTCTAATTTACCAACGCTTTGGTATAAAAGACATTTTACACTGTGACTGTCAGTTATTGTAATCAGTTGTTGTTGGTAAAACAAAACAAGTTTGAAAAGTAGTCGGATGGAGCTTCTTCCGCATGGAGGCAGGTCACATACTATGCAATAGGGTGAGAATACAGATCAGGCTCGGAGTCGAGTCATTACTCCTACAATGTTCAGAAAAGCCAAATGATGGGATAAGGACATCTAATAATAATTTTTACTTCTCACTGGTTAAGTTTTCCCAGGCATGTCCCACCAAGAGAAGATCCAGAAGCACAGCTGTGGTGAGGACATTCTTTATGCTGGCCCTCAAAGATCTCTAGATTCTGCTAGATGACCTGAAAGGTTTGGCTGGGGTGAAGGAAATTGCAGCATGGTGGCTCGATATTTACTCCATTTTCAGACTTCTTGAGTTGGGTGAACCCCTGAGCTGAGGACAAACTGACCTAATGAGGCTGGTCACTGTAAACGGAAAAACTTGAGGTGATGTGATGCGATTGATTTAAGTCCAAAAATGCTAGCTTGTTTTCGGACCACTTTGCACACAAAAAAAATCAAAGGTAAGTCATCTTGGGGCAAGAAGCTCTAAAGCAGGATTAAGACAACCTGGTTGAATAAGTAAGCTTTGCCCACTGAATTCAAAGTTAGAGGGTTGAGGTCTAATTGGCTGCACAAAGAGTAAGCCCGGATGAGTAGACACGGATCCGTTAAGCCAGGTGACACTGATCCCGGATAAGTGTGCATTTGTGGCTTTCTCAGCAGACTTGTCTCCTTCACAGAATTATGATCTACCAGGGCAATGAGAATGCTGTACTTCTCTCAATTGAAGGGAGTAAGCCTACAAGTATTTGAAAAGTTGAGGAGCAAAAGAAAGTAAAAATAATTGTGAAACTTAAGAAAGGGGTGCCATGTCAATGAAGAATATCAGAGACTGGGAACTTGCTTTGATGCAGTTGTGCAAAAGAAATAAAATTAAAATAATAAAAAATAAAATTAAAATAATTTTAACAAAACTAAGAGTGCTCAGAAAGAAAAAGTAAAGTAGTGCAATGTCATAGAAAATAAAAGAAATTAATAAAGATAGTAAAGTGACAAGAGGGCGTGACTAAGAGATGTGGGGATCCAGGTTATAAAGTATTCATTTGTCCAACGGCAGAAGGGAAGAAGCTGTTTTTGTGGCGGGACGTTCTGGTCCGAATGGACCGGAGCCTCCTGCCCGAGGGGAGTCGCTCAAAAAGTGCTTGCTATCCGACCTGCATGCCCCCGAGTCCTGGAGACGTACAGGTCTTCGAGAGATGGAAGGCTGCAGCCGATCACCTTCTCTGCAGAGCGCACAATGCGCTGCAGTCTATGTTTGTCCCTGGCTGTGGCTCCAGCGTACTACACGGTGATGGAGGAGGTGAGGATGGACTCGATGATGCCTGTATAAAACTGCACCAACATCTGGGCAGGCAGCTTGGCTTTCTTCAACTGCCGCAGAAAGTACATCCTCTGCTGGGCCTTTTTGATCAGTGAGCTGATGGACGGCTCATGGAATCATTGTGTCACACATCCTGTACATTTAAAATTTCTTTGTGCTGCATTGCCACCTGCATACTGTAACTGAAGAATACTTTCACCTTTAAGTTTTACCTCTGCTAACCTTTAAACAGAACATCAGCCTTTTTACAAGAAAATATTATTCTCATAATCATATATTCCCAAGGACTTTACCTCCATGTATTATTTAAGGTAAGAAACGACTTTGCCATTTTGGTTTCTAGTATTAAATTCAAAATGCTCACTTTTTCTTTTTTTCCTTCACTGTTATTTTCTCTTCTTGGTGCCTGAAGCTCAGACAGAAGGATTTTCAATATGCAGGAAGAGCCATCCAAGCTGCTTACATTTTCATCATAAACAGGCGAACTGTTAGACACACACAGGCATGAATGCGAATAAGTACTTTTGTAAACTTTGTTCCCACCCTCCTTTAATATGAAAACTAAAATTCAAATTGGATTCAGTTTTATCAAACCTGCATGGCGTTACGAATAATTCCATATCATTTCGTCTATATCTTTGGACTCAACGATGAAAGTTTACACACAAAAAAGTTTTACTTGAACTTCAAATGCAGGTTTTTCTTTCAACAAAAATCTTCAATTAACCTGTGCTGACTTTGGTTTGGAGTAAATTATTTGGTTGGATAACTTAGAGATTGAGTAAATAATTACTATGTACTGTAATTTACAACATTTTTATTCATTCAGAGATGCAATACATACGAAACCGCTTTCACATTAATAATGTCTCTTAGAAAGCTTCTTTTGTTTCTGATTGAAATTCAGGGCTGTATATTTGTAATGGCACTTTGTACTCAAGTCTGTTTTCCCCTAGGAAAAGACAGTTAATAATAACAGGTGGTTGAACGTATAGCATTCAAAAAAGATGTTCAGATCAAAAAAAGAGCATTAAAAAAATAAATGTACAATTTAACGGAGTTGAAAAAGCAAAATTCTGGTTGAGCTATAAATCGCACGTGATTTTGATTTTGAAAACACTTAAATAGATTGTTCAAATTGCATACCAGATGCAACCTTACAGGTTTACAAAGTCATCTAGCCATTCCCGGTCACTTTCCGACAAAAAAAAAAATCCTCATTTCATATAATTAGTTGTATGTATATTTGTAGGTCCATAAATAGACAAGATTGCTTGTAGTGAATATTTATAATGGAAAGTCTTTACGTAATAGTCAGTTGGAGGCAACATAAAACAAACAACAGTGTGAATATGTGCTCCTGCATCTGTAATTTTTTCACAAGAAAAATTCTGAAAATATAAAAAAATAAAGCTGGTAGTTGTAATTACACAATGTGAAAACATTGTGGTACTTTGTGACAAAGAATGACGAACAATAGTTGAGGAGACTTCACAGAACATAGCTGTAGCAGCAACATGAAATAATGCTGGGAATGACCGATCTGGAAGAAGACAGTTATGGACAAGATTTTCTGAGATTGTATTTAGTGAAAAAAATTGTAATTCTTTCAGGAAATACTAAAGAGACAGATGAACTGAAGGTGGTCAGGAAACCAGTATAGAGGCGCTCTTGACTAATCACTAGACTCAGAGAAGAGGGGGACAGAATACAGCAGTGAGCAGCAGCTAAGGTCTTGAAAGAACGGGAGAAAGCAGGACGTAGTGACAGACTAGACCTCCTGATTGAATTTTGCTAATAGCTTCATCTGTCTTCTTGTTGAGTCGCTGTTGCTCATGTAGAATTTAGTAAGAATTAAAGAATTGCATTCTGTGTTAATTGAAACAAACATCTGATCAATATCAAATATGATCAAAGTTTTTCAGAAAGCAGTAAGTTGATGAAACTGCTCATTTTTCCTTCAGAAGGTGATAATTGTTTTTTTTTTGTCGTTTGTTTTTTTATTTGTTTTCTTATTTAAGTGTTGCATCATGCTTTCTGAATATTCTGTTAAAGTTAGAAGAAACTGCCAAATGTTTGTTGTGCCTGAATAAAATCTGAAATGGAGTTAGTGTTGTTACACTTCATCCTCAAAACCACTTCTAAACTGATCTCCAACAGGGTCAACAGAAGTACTGAATCCCCCCCCACACACACACCCTTTTAGGCTGATTGGCTGTCGCAAAATTACCCCAACACATGTTTTTGGAGAGGGGAATGAAACCGGAGTACCCAGATAAAACCCCACACATATATGGGGAGAAAATGGCAATAAAAAAGGCCAATGTTCTAAGCCCCTCCTCCGACTCTGGAAATCAAAGCCCCAACCTTCTTGCTATGAGGCTACCATGCCAACCAATGTGCAACCATCAGTCATTCAATGTTGTCCTTGTTTAAAATGATGCAATGTTGAGGAGAATGAAAAACATCCAGAAGAGGGCTGAGCTAAGACGGCATGAATGTAAATGTCTAGTTGTGTAGACCAATCTAATCTTAATTAATTAAAGTTTTTAATTAATTGTATATCCCCAAATTCTTTAAACCACTTTGCATTGTGCATAAAATTGCTTCGACAAGCCCAAAGAGCCAATATTACTATGTCAAAGTAATTTCAAAGCAATTAAAATGTGTCATTTACATCTTAAATGTCAACTTCTGATTGTCTAAAGTAAAAAAAGTTCTTGTTTTTTACTCTAACACTTATATAAGAAACTGCTTGCCTTTACAATTACACAATTATCATGTTTTACTTTCCTTTTCATTCAGACATTGAAAGATGTTTTTTTTTCTTATAGGCACTGTTTTTTAAAATAGTTTGTTTTCTGTTCATCTATTCACAAGCACTCAGTTCAGCTAATAAAGCAGTTTACACAATCTATACAACTCGAGAATGGATTAGCAATAAAAAGAGCAAAGTAAAGGCTTAAATGTTTAGTGGGAATTTTTTTTTTATAACTATGTATTCCTACATAGCTTTTTTAATGCAACCACTTAATTTCCACATGGGGTAATTTCTTGTAAATGTAAGAATAAGGTAATCTCGCTATAAACAAACTTGCTGCATCACTTTTCTTTCAGATAATGAGATAGCTGTCAAAATATGGACCCATGCGCAAAACGATTAAACTGAGGCAAGGGCTGATGTGTCTATAGAGACAGTCGAACCATAATGATTGGACCACAGCTTTGATCCTGTGGAAGAACTAATGAGCACAAAAACAGCTACAACAGCCCTTGTTAAAGTGTCCTTGGGAAGAAAAAAAAGACCCAACAGAATCTTACAGAAGCTAGGCATAACTGGATAAGACTGCCAAATTAGGGGAGCAGCTTTTGGAGATAAAGTTTTACTGTGCAGCTTTTTTACTGTTAGACAGTGAAATGTCCAGCTGATCTGACCTGATATAACCTTACTCGGCACCAGTATCTTCTTGTAATATTGATGAACTGTTGGTCATATTTTAATCAAACAAAGTGTTTATATAAGGATACAGTTCTCTCTACATACAACGTATGTATGCTTCATGAAAGTGTCTGCTTGTGTGAGCGCAAAACTAAGAAAATGACCAAACACAGACACATTACACACATTCACGACTCTGAAATGTTTATTTCAGACATAAAGAAAATACATGTATGTACTTGATACATGTAAGTATGTACTTTATTTCTGTTGCCGCCTGACACCAGAATTTCTCCTGCAGGAGATTAATAAAGTTTTTATCTATCTTTTGGACTGGTAAATAGCAATTCTTTCAATAACTATTTTTTTTTTCAAATATGTAACTAGGTGCAAAAGAATTATGAAAAATCTCATTTTTTTTAATTTTTTTTTTCATTTGAACCAAAGAGGCATACTTCAAGCTGAAGCGCATCGCTAAAAATAAGAGAAAAAAAAGCCCAACTGTTCATATACGTAAAAGGCCAGCTAGCATGTAGGAAAGACTCCATTCTTGCAATAATTCATTCTTGCAGATTTACATCCTATGATAGTTTCAAAGCATGTCATTTCCAGTTTAAGAGAGAAAAAAAGGATGACTAAGAGTACTTCTATATCAATTTTGGCACTATCTGTGAAATGTCAAATAAGACATCCTTACCAAGTGCCCAAATCATTCCATCTGACTCCTTTCCAACCCGGGAGCCACAGCTCTACTTTGAGCCTCTATGGGATGACAGAGTTTCTCATTCTCTGCATGAGTATGACCTCAGCTACCCTGCAGAGAAAGGACTTCCATCTCTGCCGTTTGTATTTGCAATTTTGTTTTTTTTTTCTTTTTGCCACAATCCACAGTTGGTGACTATACAGTAGATGATGGCCGATTGAGCATAGATCAATCGGTCAAATAGAGGTTTACTTTTTCAGTCAGCTTTCTCTTCACCACAATGAACTGGTGCAGCATCCTTATTATTGCATACACAGATCTGTCTGTTTAACTCCCTCTCCATCTTTCCCTCAGTTGTGAACAAGAGCCCAAAATACCTACATTTCTTTAGTGTAGCACCGCAGCCCTGTTTCTATAATTGGTGATCCACCCTTTCCAGTTGAGGAACATTGTTTTAGAATTTAATGTGCCAATTTCCAACCCTTCACACTCTGGTGCAAAATATTTCAGCAAGATTTGAAGATTACTACCCAATAACAGCAAAATAACCACAACATCTGAGAATAACAGAGGCCCATTATAATTTAAGCAGTAATAAGTTTGGAAGGAAAATCAAACTATGATGCTGTAAGTTTGGAGTTACAAAGAAATTTGCCCTCAGAGATTAATGAAGTATTCTGACTCAATCCTAAATCATTAAATATGACCTTGTTCGACTCATTGGATGTTTTAGTGGTTGTTCAATACTTCCTCAAAATGAAAGAACTACTCTGACAGAGCATCCAAATAAAGGACAAAAAAAAATAAAGGTTTAAAAAGAAATAAAGTAAAATTATAAGAGGTTTTGCTGATCCTAAACCCTCCACTGCACTACATCATCAGAACCCCAGAGGTATTTATTGACATACGTGTCAAACGTTTTTTTTTTCCAAGGCCAAGGTCTTTGCTTGCTAGCTAACCCTGACTCATCTCCTCCTGAGAGTCCACAGAGTAGAAGAGCTTTATCCAGCCCACAGGCTGTGTTTTATTGTCAAGAAAGTTGAGACTGTTGTTAAAATTTCAGACAGAAAAAGTTACTATTATACTCAGAGAAAAGACCTTCAGTAAATAAAGAAATGTAGACGGGAACATTTTCATTAGCTTGTTTCACTTCTTGCCATCAACCTATTGAGGTCTTATATGTTTTTATCATCGGTTAAATTCCTCCTAAGCCGAAGAGCGAACAACTACCTTCAGGTCAATTCTTTTGAGTGTGTGCAAGATAAAAGAAAAAGGTTTAAAAAGAAAGAAGTGATTTAAGTTTAAAGACTCCAAACAAGAGCTTAAGTTTTTTAACTTGAGGCAAAGCATTGCTCATTTTTCATATTTTATTCAATAGCTGTGGAATGTAATTTGTTATGAAACCCTCCACATTAAATTAAAATGCTAATTGTTTGGGATTGATTTTAAGTGTGATTCAACAATCTACACCTTGACTGAAGTTGCAGCTTATTTAACTCTGTTGTAAACATGGATGCATTGAAAAACCAATTTCTAAAAATATACGGGAAGTTTAACATATTGGTACATTTTTATATGCAAGAAAATAGACATATACCAGAAAATGTTATGTATATCATAATCACTGAATAAACTTCAATTAATTTCAGATGGATGTATGAAGTAGTTATATTTATATAAGGGTTGCATAACATACAGTATTAAAATGCATTATTTGATTTATTTAATCGCAATAACTTCAAGATGACAAATTACTTTTATGATTCTAACAAAAATATTAAAATGACACCAACATAAGCCAAAACTGACCACACCTTAAAACAAGCACAAATGCACTTTGAGTGAAGAAGACTTATTTCTTGTAGGTACAACGGCGCAAATGAACACGCTAGTGCAGGGCTCGGCGATTGGTGACACCTTTAGCCTCACTATTGTTCTGCAATGATGCATTGTTTGTAGGTTATTTATTTGAATCACCCGTCAAAACTCCAAATACTAATCTGCTTTATTTCTACGGCACATTTCCAAAAGTGCTGAACAGATAAAACAAGATATTACAGGAAATAATTTTTTTCAAATTAAGTTTGCTGAGCATATATTTAAACTTTGGAGTTTGTTATTTAACTTAGTTCATTTACAATTTTGTGGGTTTATGTTCATTGACTGTAATCTCACATGGAACCACTGATAGTTATTAATCGCAATATATTTTGACAAATTTGCCACTGATGAGATGAAAAAAAAAAATCAGATTTGCAATATGTTTTTTGTTTGTTTGTTTTACAATAAAAAATCTCATTTAGCTGTACAAGATATGTAATATTTCTTCCAAACAAAATAAGTGATTTTACAGTATTTGAGGGTTACAAAAAGTTTGTGACTTTATCTCAAAAAAGGGAGAAGAGACCTTGCTCTGTATTTATTAGTCTGCATTCAACCAACAAAGGTTAAGTGCTCCAAGCAGGGCAGTCCTGAGTAGTAATGTGATAATTAATGACTCATGTACTGTTTCTAAGTCAGCAGTTCTCACACATGAGAAAATATGTTGTGTCTGCAAATTACTTTGATCTTTGCCCACTCCTTCACTGAACAGTGTCATACCACATGCACCTTTTGTGATGAAGCATGGCCATTTATTATGTTGTTCATGCCTGGAAATGGTTAACATATCCTCAGTAAATCAGAAATGACATATTTCAGGTTGAGGTTAAAAAAAAAAAAAAAAAAAAAACATTAAGTTGGGATTCACATGATCAGTTAGGACACTAAAATGACCATCGTGCCATTAAAATAGACCTTGATGAGAATCTGTGTTCAAATTAATGGCTTCAAGAAATGAAAAAAGAAGGGGGTGTGTCCTTTCAATGGCGATAGAATTGCCAGCTAAAACAGTAATTGGAAATGTATAAGCAAACGGTATATTAAGATGTTATAAAGAAAAAAAGTAATTATTTCAAAATTCTTCCATAGGTACCATTAAACATCATGTGAATTGAATGTTGAAAATAATGCTCTATTGCATTGATTGTAATTTGTGTCACCTAGAGGGAATTTATATTAAAAAAAAATTCTCAATTACATGTACAATTAAAAGAGTGAGTAATCAGTAATGTTACAACCAACTGCAATAGCTTTGCTGTTTCTTCAAAAAGAGAAAACAATTTTATAAAAGTATTTAAAAAAAAAAATGAAACATGCTCATGGAAAACAATGCAAACAATCATCAGGAATACCAACTTTAGGAACAGACCATTTTGCGGAGAAAAAAAACAGAAAGATTTTAAATGGTAAATGGACTCTACTTGTATAGCGCTTTTCCACCTGTGTCGGCACTCAAAGCGCTTTACAGTGTAGCTCACATTCACCCATTCACACCTGATGGGGATGCCTCCATGCAAGGAGCAAACCACCATCAGGAGCAATTGGGGGTTCGGTGTCTTGCTCAAGGACACCTCGGCATGAACTCCTGGCGGGGGATCGAACCGGCAACCCTCCGGTTACAGGGCGGTCACCCTACTCACTGAGCCATCCTTCCCCAGGTACAGCTAATATACAGCAAATTTACAGCAAATATACTAAATAAAAAAGTGAAGCAAACCCACCATTAAGAAGATGACACAACCAACAAAACATCTTAAACTGTACAAACTTAAATAGAGCAGATCGTTTAGAGCACCTTATTTTTATTCTCCATATCTTTTGGTATATTGAGTATATTCTTAAAGTGATGAATAGGAAATTGTGCATCCAATAACTGAAAGTATACAAGAGAATCTGAAAAGCCCCAAACAATTCTATTTCTATTTTCTTTTGGTCCTTGTTCACAGTATGTGAACAACCCGTGAGGCAGTGGGAGGAAATCTACTGCAGGAGTGTGCCTTAGAGAAGGCTTCACACCGTTAGTGAGACAGAAGTTGATCTGTCAGAAGGTATCTCTTGGGAATGTTCTCAATAAAGCACCAACAGCTGTTGGGTCTGCTGTGCACACCACGTAATGAGACATGTGCACCAAGCAAATCTTTATGGATTCAAGAGAATGTTCTAATTGTCTAGCTATAAACTGAAGACTAGCATCTTAAGGTGGTTTTGCATACATCACTCATTTTTAAAAGACATCGTGAATGAAAACCCCAGCAGGAGTGTTCTCTTATCGTGAACCCCAATTCCAGGATAAATTGGGTGAGAGAGGCATTGTCTCTGAATGCAAGAATCTCTGAAGCATCAAACTATGTGGAGGCTGAATGAGGTTGCTTATAGATCTTTCACAACCTACACAACAATGTGAGACAGCAGCTGCACAGATTTTCTCAGTAGGCAGAATCAGACTACAAAGAGAAAGAAGTCTATAGTCATGGAAAAGACTTCATACTTGACTTATATGTATGACAATCTTCCCTTTTCTCTTTTAATCCAGGGGCAAAATTTTTGTCACCAATAAATTTTGTTATATCAGAACCTGTCAGCCACATCTAGATGTGTTAGAAAGTGTATTCTATGTATTTCAGTTCAATAAATGTTCCCAAAAATATATAATAAGAAAATTATAGGCAAATATTTTAAGTTTGTGGGGTTCTGGCAGGTTTTGATGCATTTTGATAAGATTTAAATCAACACTTAGCGACAATTTTTTAAAGCTTAAGAAACAGTAAATTACAACCAACACTAAAATTTAGCACCAAGTACAAAATACTAATTACCAGTAGCAATTACCAAGTTTTTTTTTGTTTGTTGAGAAAATATCTACTGCTCCCAACATCCTCACTATAAATATAAATATCTTGTGTGTTTAGCTTAATTACTTCATTTATATAACATTTAAAATCAAATCTAAATTATTTCTTGAATGCATGTTTGGATGTGCACACTACTAACTTAAGATTAAGACATCAAGTATCATTTAAAAGATATCGTTCAAGAATTATTTTAAAAATATATAATTTGAATGAAGTTGTTTAAATATTTATTAAAATAAATAAAGAATTGAGTTTATCTCATTATACATTGCATGTACTTAAACCAGTCTTCTTATTATTACTAATTTTTTTTTTCACAAAACCAACTGCTGAAAACCTGGAATATCTCAGTTATGCAGTGTCTCCTTGAATAATTCAAGAGACCTAGTCATGTCAGGTTTGATACAGGTGACAGATGTAACTGCAGTGTCAGAGAGATAGTTGACACATCTGACCATTTAGATGATGTAAAGAATACCAGCCCTCGGAAATGATTATAATTGAAGGTTAGGTGTTAAAATATTGTTAAAAGTCAAATTACCAGCCAGAAAAATAAACCAAAAGCTGTTTTTAAAAGTAAAAAAATAAGTAAGGTTTTTCTGTAGAACGCCTTTCACAGATAACATAAAAACACAATCATTCAATAAAATGCATTTACAATAAAAAAATTGCAGTAAAGTGGAAATAAAAGTGAATTAACCCTTCTGATCATAAGGTACAGTATATTGAGACAGAGTTGCAGAATAAAGAAGTTGCAAGATGAAAATGATGAAAAATTATTTCTTGGGAGAGACAAATGTTGATTTGACCAGTTTCTTAAAAAAAAAAAAAAAAATGCACTTGAGCTTGGCTAAATTGTTACACACATTTCCTACTTTCTGCACAAAATAAATCACATAGTACTTTTGCTCTGAACGAGAAAAAAAATTTTTTCCTGACAACTACACAGGATCACACTTGTTACATGTCGGAACCGCACATGTATCAGTGTTTAATTTCACTGTACTGTCTGGTCATTTACCAACTTTAATTTGACACTGAAATTTTTGCAGCTCTAAGAAGACTTAGTTGAATTATATAGTGTTGTACTCTACCATGTTAAACAGTAAGTTTCATAAGACCTGAGAACATGCCCACTGAACAAGCAGTGGTAGGAAACTGAGATGACTTCAAATCTTTTATGAAATAATCATTTTACAACATCCACATTTCCAGAACCCTATTGAGTGGAATCACTGACACTCAAAGGTGTAGGTCTCCTTTTATTAATCCACACAAGCATTCTTAGAAGCACGATTTGATACACTGAGTAACTGAGCACAGGAAAGCAATCTAAGATGCCTCAGTAGACTTTACAGACAGGCAGTGCAAAGACTTTTTATCCACTGAGCTGAGCGTTCGCTTACACCAAACTATAGGAGATGGTTGAGCAGCCCGAGGCGTTGAGGCTTGAGTGTCATTAATAGAAAAAAATCCATGGCCTGTACCCTTATGCTGTAGAGAGAAACCAGCACGCACAGATGGGCAAGAAATGAGTTTGAATGTGCTCGTCTGATTATTAGACATATGGGAGACTAAGCTGAGAAAAGAAATGAAAACTGACCCAATCTTCACTAAGTGTGCACAAAAGTCTGCTTTATGAAGGCAATGTGTGTGTCAATGGAAACTATTGCGAACTCTTAGAGATATGAGAAGATAGGCTCTGAGGATGATGCCCTTTAATGACAGGTAGCACTAAAAGAACCACAAAAACAGTAATAACCTCCATTTTCTTCTTTTGGCTCTATTTGCACAGCTTTTCTGTGATTGTATCAGAGCAGATGCTCTTGATAGCCTATTTTCCCACAATGTGAGCCAGAAAATATAAAAGTAGTTGCCAAGCACCACCAAATGCAGCTCACAGGGGTTTTGGCTGTGGCAACAGGCCTTGTAGACACACAAACGGGTGTCTGGAGAAAAGGGCATAATTTAAGACACATGTTTGTAAATTATTAGAAAGGCTTGTGTAGCCCACCCAAAGGGTCTTGCCCTGATATGAAAACTGAAACCCAAGGACCTACTGTACGTATGCACTTTATGCTCATTCAAAATTAGGCTCAATCAGGCTTTTTTTCAGTTCACCACAAGCCAGAAGAACAACATTAAGTGCTCCTTACCTTTTCAGCAGTGGAGCAACTCCGCAAAAAAAGCCATCATTTACGAACTCCCAGTATCCGCAAGTGCTTCTAGGTTTAACTGCTCATCTACTCTAGTCAAACTTCATGGAATACAGCTATGCTTTTGGTGTCTAGTTCTTTTCCTCGAGACCCCAAGTCATGCAGGAATTTAATGTGTTCCTGGTTTAAACATACCTGACCCAAATCAAGAAATGATTAAGCTGAAGTTCATTGGCTGTTAGATCAACTTAATTTGCAATAGGTGAGTTGACACAGCAGTATGTGGAAACTCGTTAGAACTGTCACCTTCTGGGTCTGACTGTAAGCTAAATCTTCATTTACCAATATAGGTGGAAGTTGAATTACTTCATCATTGGAATTTTTGTCAAAACTGTTCAAACACGTGATAAAGTCTGAAAGATGACCATAAAAGTTTCTTGTTAGTTAATTCTGTGAGAGCTAGAACTGCACATTATTTAGTGTAATAGAGTCTCACCAAAATGAAACAAAATCACATTTATATTGCAACTAGAAACTGATTTGGTTGACAGGAAATGACACGTAAACAGTTTATATTCAAGCATTTTTTTTTTTTTTTTTTAATAGCTGTCAGGTTTATATTTGCATTGCAGTTACTAATTTGGACAGTAGTATTCCATTTAAAACAAATAATTAAATAAATAAAAGAAGGAAATAGCCATATTCAACCAGCAATTTTAATAGGATTTGAACTTTTGCCAAAAACATAAATAAAAAGGCTTTATGCATTTTTAAAGGTTCTGCATGCTCAGATGTGTCACCGTGTGAAAAAAAAAATGCTTCGGGTAGAAAGTAGGCTGTAACTCTTTTTAACATTTTCCACCACTGCAGGCAACACACATCAGACTGCAACTTTCTTCAGGTAGCTCAAAAAATTGTAACTCCTCTACAGTATATCGCTCACATAATTACATTGAATTAATATGAAATCACAGCTTTTGGGGTTTTTGGATACAGAGTGACTGACTTCTGATGCTAAGCTGGGTCAATCAAACCCAACTGACCCATCAAACCGATAAAATGAAGAAATATTTTTGTAAGGGATGTTTATTAAATCTTACCAATCATTAAATTAATTAAATTGTGCACAGAAGCAGTTTAAATTTATAAGAACTTTCCTACTAAACATTAAAGTAAGACATATTAAAAATGAAAGAAATTAAATGCGTAAATCAATCACCAAGTGAAAGAAGGAGAGTCAATGAAGGAGATGGACGAGCTATCTCAAGCTTTCAGGCTGTGTTGAGTCCTCCTCCTGCAAACCAGAGAAAACTTTTATCTGCTGTGTTTGGGCTGTTGAGGAGCAGAGTCAAATCCATCCTGTTACATCCTTGAAGAAAAGCCTTTGGTCATCTCTAAGCACACTACATCTGCAGTTACCTGGAGACACTTTGGAAGTCAGGCAGGTAAGGAACATTGTGTTATTTTGCTTATACAACGGTACTTTCTTGGGAACACAGCGGGAATGCCACACTGTAACAATGCTACTATAAACCACAATGTGAAAGTTGTATAAAATATAATATTTTTACAACATAAAAAAAGTAATTTATTTTTTAAATATATATCATTATGCTGAAGATTGTCAAATAAGTAAATATAGTTTATGAATCTTTTGAGTTTCATAGTTGTTCACAGTTTTAAAAAGACAATCAATTTTGTGATTAGACCGTTTACATTAATCAGTAAAACTTTTTTCTTTTTTTTCCTTTAAAAACATTGTTTTTTCTGCAATGTATCAGTTTGGTTACATCAACCAATCTCAAACTCAGATACTTTAAGTTATCATGGGGAATTCAAAAGATTGACTTTGTGTGTGTCGTCAATTTTTCTGCAAAAAAAAAAATCTCTTAGTCAATAACGTTTCAGTTAGTTTTTCATTAAAAGTATGACAATACATTTTTTAAAAGAAACCTTAAAATTAGGTGGAACTACAAAAAAACAAAATAGAAAAGAAAAAAATAGAAGAGAATGCGTTAAAAAAATAAATTTGAACTTCAAAATTTGAACTCTCAAAATTAAAATAGGAGAATATTAGAATTGCTATGACGTTGGCTCAGTAGTAGAATGTCTGTCTTTGGACTGGGAGAAGCCAGTTTGATTCCCACTGGGCTCATGCCTAAGTGTCCTTGGCGCAGACACGTAACCCCCAGCTACTCCCATCATTAGAGCTTTGGTAGCTGTCTGCTGCGGTGCAATGCAGCAAAAGGAATTTTTCCATTAAAGAATAAATATAGAACAGTTAAAAAAAACCACACACACCATATAAACTCTGGGGCCTGACATTTCTCAAGCAAAAAAACAGAATATTCTGTTTTTGCAACGTATACTCCTCCATTTTTGAAAAAAAAGTCTGAGAAGAATCATGGAGAAATAAAATCTAGAGGTGAACATTGTTATTAACTCATAATCTAAACATCTTCGTAAGGTTTGTGATGTCCAAGCTTTTTGTCAGATTTTAAACGTAGATGGTGGTGGTTATTTTCATAGGAGTTACAGAGTTTAGAACCAGCAACTGCAAAAAGCTCTGCTTCCTCTTTACTTTCAAAAGGAGATGATCAGCTGGTCTGGGAACACGGTGCTTTTGAGTGTAGAAAAAAGATCAAAGAGGTGCAGCAGGGCGAGACCACTGAGGATTTAAAAGCAAATAAAAGAATCTTGAAATGAACTTTAAAAAGCAGCCAGTGGAGCAATGCTGAAAACTGCTTTAAAGAGTTCTGGCTGAAGACTTTGAGGATACATCCCCTAGTTTATAGCATAAAAATATTAGTCCAACCTCATTTAAATTTTCAAGATATACAAGGAAAGATAATGTCATGAGATTCTCAATACTTTCATAAATGCTCCAAATTGGGCAAAAATATTTTGAAGGGGCTATTCTTATTCCCTGTGTTAAAAATGAATTACTTTCCAAATTTGTGAAGACACCTCTTCAGGATTGCTCCTTCACCTTCCAAGATGAAACGGTCTTGAATGCCTACTCCAGTAAATCCAGTAGTTACGTTCATAGGTTGATACCTTACTTATGCGTCATGTATTCTCACATGTACTCATTTTGTATTCAAGTCACAATATGCTAGCAACATTACTGCAGGAAGAAGGCAATGTCTACATTTTGATTAATGTGATACATACAATGTTAAACAATGCTGAGCTCAGGAGGTGAATGAGATAGATGGTTTTGTAATTATTTATTCTCCCACAAACAAGTTGAGCAAAGTCAGTTCCACCTCAACACTACCAGCAAATGCTCCAGTTTTGCAGCTGTAATTGTCTTGTGTACATTTAGCAAAGATAAATCACACCACAAAAATGTTGCCTGTGATGCGAGATCTATGGTGAGATTTACTTTTATTGTTACATGTCTGTGTTGTTCAGCAATGGTGTGAATTTATTATTTGTAAGTCTCAGCAGCTTGTATGCAAAGAAAAAGAAGCAAGCAAATTCTGATCTTGGGACTTTATTTTAGAGTGTAGGTTATAGAAAGCAGACTGTGTAGGAGTGAAAGAACACTGAACGAGAGCACAATCAGCAGTCTGTTCTCACTGCAATGAAGGCAATTTATAATCCCATGTCTGAAACTGCCTTAAAAATCACAAAATGTGTTATGTAAAAGGTTTTGTTTCAGATTTCAGTGTACTGGATGAAATCTGAATCAAATACAGTACTACAAAATAAAATATAACTATCTACATTGTTGGCACTTGTTCAAACTTTCCATGTAATTTAGCTTTCTTAGCAGATCTACTTATTAAACCATCTAAATCCCACCAAGGACAAAACCCAAAAAAGTCATTTCAGGAAGGGGAAAAAGTAAAAGGGAGTCCAGTTCGCTGACCTCAGGACTGGATCTATGCTTTTTGCGGATGATGTGGTCCTGTTGGCTTCATTGGGCCATGATCTCCAACTCTTGCTGGACCGATTTGCTGCCGCCTGAGAAGTGGCTGGAACAGGAATCAGTGCCTCTAAATTTGAGACCAAGCTCCTCACCTGGAAAAGTGTGGACCCCATCTCGGGGTCTTGTTCCTGTGTGGGGAAAGATGGAGCAGGACATCGACAGACGGATCGGTGTGGCATCTGCAATAATCAGGATGGTGCATCGACCTGTTGTGGTAAAGAAAAGCCGAAAAGCAAAGCTCTCGATTTACCAGTCTATCTACGTTCCTACCCTCACCTACAGTCACCAGCTGTGGGTGCTGACTGACAGAATGAGATTGCGGATACAAGCGGCCAAAATGAGCTTCCTCCGCAGGGTGGCTGGGCTCTCACTCAGAGATAGAATGAGAAGCTCTGCCATCAGGGAGGAGCTCGAAGAGGAGCAGTTGCTCCTCCGGATTGAGAGAAGCCAGATGGGGTGGTTCAGATATCTGGGTAGGATGCCTCTTGAGCGCCTTACTGGTGAGGTGTTTCAGGCTCATCCCACTGGGAGGAGACACATAGGTAGACCCCAGACCCACTGGAGACACTGTCTCGCAGCTGGCCATGGAACGCCTAGAGAATGCAGCCAGGCTGAGAGAAGCCTGGATTTCCCATCTGAGGCTGTTACCCCCGTGACCCAGCCCTGATAAGCGGAAGACAACAGAACGAAAAAGCAAACTATTTCACTATCTCAAGCTTGATCAACGAAGCTAGTATTTTTGATGGCATCAAAACTCAGTGTATCAAGCTTCTGTTGCCATTTAACATAAATATTTAATCCCACTGCAGCTGCCTAACTTAGGTGGACTCACTGCTTCTAATGTGAACTTCTATGCACATCTGTCTGAACCTGTAATGGATTCACAGCATCACAGAGCATATCTCTCACTAAATCAATAAAAAGAAAAATCCACATCTATTTCATCGGTTCATTTCTTTTAAATTTCCACTTTATTCCCTCTTTTAAACGGTGTCCCAATCATCAAATGTGGAGGTAAAATATGCTAATGGGCAGTGGACCTGGATGAAAGCTGAAGCCTGAATCTCTGAAGGAACACAGAGCATATGACATCTTGGAAAATGAAGAGAGAAACTAGCTGACAGATGCAGGAACAGAGGAGACTGAAAGTAAAAGATTGAGACTTTGGCTCGGACTTACAGAGAGATGGATATGGGGTTCAATCTTGGCTGGAGCGTCTGGCTTCTTTTGGCCCTCCTGCTCCCCGTGTCTGAATGCACCTATGGAATTGGATGAGAGTAGACAGGCAGAGACCAGGTTGGTGAGTATGATTGTGAAAAAGAGAAGGAGAGACAGGGAGAGCAGCTGGAAGGATGATAGCAGCTGAATCAGTGAGAAATCTTGGCTCAAAGTGGAACCTCACCCCACCGACTAATGAAGCACCGTAAATACAACAGACAGCTTTCATATTTTGTTTTCTTTCTTCTATTATTTTCCCCAGAAATTGACTATTTTACTTCACTTATTGATGCAAAGAGGACATACAAATGCAGATAAACATGCAAGTTTTTATATTCAACAGCTGCCTATAAGATATCACACTTTCTGACTGCATTAACATTCTATGGAAAGATGCCAGGTATTCACAGAAACACACGCACGCACGCGCACGCGCGCACGCACACACAACGCCAATGAAGACAAATGACCAACTGCATTCTCAGAGTAAACTTTAACAAATCTTGACACAACAGGGACACCTACTGGATAATTGGGGCACTTAACATTCAGAAAAACATTTTAATTTGATCAATTTAATAATAAATGGTTTCATGAGAAAGTTATTCAAAAAATTTTTTATCAGTGGTTAAATTGTTCAGCAATAGAAATACCACCATGATTATTATGGGCTTAAATATTCCTTAATGTCCTTGTTTTTTATAATCTGTTTTATAATTTCTTCATCCAGGCTGATTAATTTAAAATCCCCTTCTCTAATTAAACATGTTTAGGATTTCTTATGAAACTAGAAGTTGTTAAATGGTTGCAAATTAAATTATAGTATTGTAGCTTAGACTCAGAGTAAAATAATATTTTGGATGATCATCAAAGTGAGATGATTTAATCCCGAGATTGAGGAAGAAGAACAAATGCTTTGTATTTTAATTAAAATAATTGTTAATATGGCGGCACGGTAGCAGTGATTAGAACAGTGGCCTCACAGCAAGAAGGTTGGAGTTTGAATGCTGAGTGGGAATGAATTGGAACATTGGCTTTTCTGTGTGGAGTTTGCATGTTCTCCCCATGTATGGGTTTTTTTTTTTTCCAGATGCTTTGTTTTCCTCCTACTCTTAAAAAACATTCATGTTAGGCTAATTGGCCGCTTCGAAATAGTCCCTAGGAATGAGTGCATGTGTGAATAGTTGTGCGTGTGTGATCCTGCGACAGACTGGTGACCTGTTTGGGGTGTACCCTGCCTCTTGCCTTGAATCAGTCAGTATAGGCTCTGGCATCTCCGCAACCCCACTAGGAATAAGCGTTTCCGAAGATTAATTGTTGATGTCAAAAGTTTGCATTATGTGATCCAATGTATAAAAGAGAAACAGCAAATGATGTTGTCACGGGATATGCAGAACATGTCCTATAATTGTGTGTAATACATACCTTATTTGGAGATTTTGTTGAATTTCCAAGATCTGATTTGTACGCGTGAGATGAATCTTTTAAATTCCTGGGGGTTCCTACCTAATGAGGATCCACAAGGCATAAAAATACATTCCTTAAAACTGTCCATAGCTCTACTCTGCATAAAAATCTGCTGAAACAGAATTTTGAAAATATTGGTCAAATAAGTAAAACCCAGACTAATGAGACTCATCTCAGGTCAACAACTCACACCAATGTGACATGAATTCATAATAAAATCCTCTTAAAGAAGAAAAACCGTAAGTGAATAAATGGTGGTGAAAACCTTTCTTGTGTGAGAACCAAGGCATCGTCCTTGACCACTGACTTTGTGCTGAGTGGCTCATTTCATCAGCCTTTATCCTCTTTCATCGACTATTCTTCCCAAATCAGCAAAAAATGCCTTTCATGACTGATGCAATACACAAGCTTAACATTAAAAAGATTTTTTTCACAGATCATGAACTCTTTAATCCCAGGTGGCTTCAGATTGAACGCAGCTCTCATAATTCCTTTTCTGAATTAAAACCTGCAGAACATTAGTAGCCTACAGCGTACACTCCCTAAATTTATAAATCTATAGTTGAAGAGAACTTGTACAACTTCAAATAATAAAAATGAGTGTTTTTACGGTGTATAAAATGTCAAGCTTTTGATATGTTGGAGACTGCTTATTAAATTATCTCTTGAACTCCTGAAATGCCAAAGTTAATAAGGCATGGCAACAAAGTGCAAACACTACTTTAAACTAATACATTAATACTCATTTCTGAAAGTAATACTGGCTTTATCACTGGACATGTTCACACACAAACTAGATTTTCTATTCACCAAACCTTTTGAAGAAATTTGTTTTGAGGTAATTAAAGAACATTTGGTTCAGTTTGCCTGATAACACAAATCTGGGGACTAATTAGATAAAGAGAGGCAAAAAAATGGAATCTTCTATCTCATTAAGTTTTTATATTTTCTTAATATGCCAATCTTACTGGAGCTTCTGGAGACTGAGTTCACCAAAAAGTTTGCAAAAGAAACAAGCAAGTGTCTCAATGTTACATTCCAGGTCTAGGAGGATGGCAGGCAGGTTGGCGCACACACTGATGTTGGTTAAACCAGGGGGCGGGGGGATGAGAGTACTGAGAGTTACACCAATAACTTTTGTTAACTTTAAAAAAAAAAATTCAACTCAAGATTGATCTCGGAAAAAGAAACTCCACAGCAAGGACCCCAGTCTCTCCTTTTCAATGCCCTACCCGGCCTTCTACATCCCAATGGCCAATCAGTTGGGCAGGTGCATCCACTGATGTCATCTCTGCAGGTGTGCTGAGAAAAGAGAAAAGGAAAAACCTGAACAATTAGGAAAAACATCAAATTAAAGGCACCGCAACACTCAACCAGAAAGATCCTAATCAAGTTGACATCAGAAAGCAGTGACTCAAAATCACTGAATATTAACATGAAGATTTTATTGACCAGAAATATTTTTAAATTTTAAATTCAAAAGCAGTGGCCCAAATGGTGGGTGTCAAGAGGTGGAATCAAGTGTTCTTACAATTGTAAACATGTGAAATTACTTTTTGTCTTGTAAAGAGGAGAAATAATAAAGCAAAAAAGAATTAAGTTTTTATGCATGCTAATCAATGCTGAGCTTCTTTGGGGCTTGCAGTTTCCCCTTGGTGAGGAATGTTGTTTATGTACTAGTAGTTATTTCCAAATAGTAGTGAGATTAAAATATGCTTACTGCTCTCGAACACATCCGTAAAATCCTTGTTTTGTCTTCTGATCCGCTTATCCCTAACAGGGTGATGGGGGCAGCCGGAGACTATCCCGGCTGATTATAGGTGAGGGGCAGGGTACAACCTGTACAGGTCCCCAATCTGTTGGGAGACTACAAACAGAATGATCTACACACACACACACACACACACACTCATTCCTAGGGACAATTTTATAGCGGCCATTCAAGTTTTTGGAGGGTTGGAAATCTGGAGTACTCAGAAGAAAACCCACACTTACACGTAGAGAACATGCAAACTCCACACAGAAAGGCCAGTGTTTCAAACCTCAACCCTATTCCGAGACTCAAATCCTGATCTTCTTGCTTTGAGGCCATTGTGCAGCCTTCCACAAAATTCTAGATATTGTCATTTGAATTCAATCCCTATGGTATCCCTCTGATGTTATTTTTCACATAAATTTCTTACATTTGAATGAAAACTTATGTCTTCGGCCTCTACTAGAATTAGTTCTATCTCCTGGAGTTACATCCCCAAACATACTATGTCCTTCATCAATAGTTTCTATTAACTGAAGAGTTCATTGTTTTCTTGTTTTTTTTAGCTGAACCACTATTTTTCTGTCTCTATGTGCCCACTTAATTTTGAAATAATATCCTATCCCGTCTGCCCGTTTTACCACCACTCTGTTTCTCACCATCTGTCTATCAATCTGTTTGTGCTTTTTCTTTTCACAACATAAACCACATTTGGTTCAATATACCCTCCAATCCTGTTGTTCATCTCTGGCAGATTGTCCTGTTTATCGTACAAACATTACGTGAGGGAACTTTTTCACAAAAGTCAAACAGTTTTTTTTTTTTTTTGGCTTAGCTGCATTCCGCTTCATCAAAATTAGTGAATGCAAAACTTAGAGAAGTTTACTTTTATTCATGAAGGAATTGGACTAAGAACCAGTATTCAATCTTTGGGTTCCACACGTTACACTGTACAAAGCACACAATAATTGAAGCTCAGTGACTACTTCTAGTAATTTGTGTGTGCTCATGATACTCCACACTGGACAAAAAAAACCATTTTGTCCATATAGGTAGTGAAACTTAAATGGACTCATTGTGACGCAAAGAAAATATTCATAATGTAATAAATACTTAATAATGGCAAAACAACCCAAGTTACTCAACCCAGTACTAGCTATTCAATGCCGAATAGACAGTAAGTGAGAAGTCTGAAAGTGAGAAGAAAACATGTTGATGAATGCAGCCTCTCTTCGGGGGTTTTCCTTCCATTGGGAAAGACTGAGCATGAATATTGGATGAACAAAGACACACAGAGCTGATGCAGCATCTGAATGTGAAACAAGGACGTAGTGGCATCAGAGGTCACCCCGCCATAAGCTGACACCATCTTGAAGAGAAAGTCTTTATCTGCATTATGCTCATTAGCATGTTTCTAGTATGGTCAGATTTTGGTTTCAAATATGGGTTTGTGTGAATCATTAATGTAGAGAAGGAGATTTTGTCAGCAGACTGAAGCTGTTAATGTGAAAATTGACAACCATTTAACTGTGCTATTGACGAAAGAAGAATAAAATAGATTGCTTTATATGATAAATTACAGAACGAGACTATGGTGTAAAGCCAGGTCATCGGGTTGGAATGAACTTGAGGTTTAAAGATACATCAAAACCATAAAGTCTGAACATGATCTAATTTATTTCTCAGTATGCAGTACTTCATATCTCATATTTTAACCATTCTGTTATGTTGTCTTCCATATATTTGAGGCCGGGTCGCAAAAGCAACAGCCTCAGACAGAAAACTCAGGCTTCTCTCATCCCGCCTGCATCCCTCAGTTTACCCGGGAGGATCCAGTCCCCAGCCAGCTGTGAGACAGTCTAGTCTCTCCAGCAGGTTTGGAACCTGCCGCTGGGTGGGATGACATTCCGGCGGGACATGCCCGAAACACCTCATCGGCGAGGCACTTGAATTGAATATACTTTATTTATCCACAAAGGGGAATCTGAGTGCTGCAGTGTTGCATTCACACAATCTCATAAAACGTTGTGAATGGCAAGTAATTACAGGTTTAAAGTGAAAGGTTAAATAGTTTGACAAAAAATGGCAAGAACGTTCCTTTGAGCAGCGGGGTTGCAGGAGTCTGTTGCTGAAGCTGCTCTTCAGATGATCCACAGATTCATGGAGAGGGTAGGAGGGATTAAAAAAAAAAAATGAATTACTCTATTCATCCCTCACCGGGGAAATTTGTTTGCTGCACTCCTTACACCGCAGCAGGCTGCCCTTCAACGGCGCCAATGGTGGGAGAAGCGGGGGTTAGGTGTCTTCTCCAAAGACCCCAGACGTGCTCTCCGTGGGACGCAAACCCGCGACCTTCCGGTCCGCGCGCGAAAGCTCTAACCACGTTCTCCATTAGCATGATTGATGACAGTTTTGGTTTCATTCTGTCCCTCGCTACCTCCTCCACGCAGTCAAGGGGTGAGCCAACCAGACGTTCAGCTTTTTTTTATCAGCTTGTTGAGTCTGCTGGCATTCTTTGTTTTTATGCCAGCTCCCCTTGCGGCCACAGCAAAGAACAAGATCCTAACCAGTTGACCAAACCACTGCATCTGGTTTTTCTTGACCCGAAGGAGTAGCTAATGGCTCTACTCCAAGCTCCTTCCACATTGCAGAGCTCTTCACTCCATCTTTGAGCTACCCTGTCGAGGAAGCTCATTTTGGGCACTTGTATCCGCAATCTTGTTCTTTCGGGTACCACCCCCAGCTGGTGATGATAGGTGGGGCCTACAACGTAGATCAACTGGTAAATTGAGATTTTTGCTTTTCAGCTAAGCTCTTATTTTACTACGACAGACCGATGGGGCCGTCCTGATTATTGCGGGCGTGAACACTCGTGAACAAGACCCTGAGATAAGTAAACTCCTTCATTTGGGGCAGGAACCTTGGACTCCACATCCAAGACCATGGCCTTGGATGGTCTTGGATTTGGAGTTGTTGAAAAAGTGTTTTTTAATGAGTGAGAAAACCTTCCAGACTGCACAGTCACAACCAGTGCACGTTTTACTCCAAATATTAAAATGTTATTCATTCTCAGTTTGAGACAACATATATGTATTTCCATATAAATGAGATAAGCATCTAAAGAGGCTGAGAAGTGGTGGCATTTTTTCTGTTTATTTGATTTTAGATAAGGTGTACCACATGAAACTATTTATTTTAGGGTTTTCTTTCTGCAAACGCCACCCTTATATTTGTAGGTTTTCAGCAATTGTTCTTGCTTCTCAGTTTTGACATCAATTGATTTAAACTATGTAAGAAAGAAAATGCAGTTTTGCTGAAAATGCAAACTGGACTGATTCATTTTGTCAGGAAGTAAATGAAAGCCTGGAGTTTTGTGCTCAAACCCTGATTAAAAAGGATGAGTATTCAGAATGGCTCTGAGGAGTGCCATTTGGCTTATTACCGCCTGAATCCATTACGGTTTAAAACCCTAAATTGAGCACAAACACACACTGCCTGACTGACTGCAGGAAATTGGCTCTTTTTTCTTTTTTCCTTTTTTATAACAGCTCATGTCAAAATGACAATGGAAAGCTCTTTGATTTGCCACCAAAAGAGCTTTAATGGATTTTTATTTTCCATTAACTTTCCAGAATTGCAGACATTTAGAAGTGAGTAAATCACTTCTGTTCTCTGGCTTCATCCAGTGATGTAGCATGATGGAATAACTCAAGGGCAATAACATGTCCATTTATAGAAAAAAAAAAAAGTTTGAAGTTTGGCCTTAATTTTAACACATTATTGAAATGATCATCTAAATCAAATCTAATTATTCTCAATCATAAAAAAAAATATGTAGTTTATTTCTTAAAATAGTTCTGTCTCTTTGTTTGTAGTTAAAATTTTAGGAATGATTTAATGTTTTTTTGGCATCAAAGTTTGAGCAAAACCTGGTTTTATGACTTTTTGAAACACAATGCAAAAAACACGAGTTATTTTATAAATGACTACTGTAGGTCTGATTTTTGGAACAGTTATGCTATGAACATGGTCGAAACACACCTGGTTCATTTAAGATGTAAGTTCAACACCTCCATTTTCATTGCCTTACACATAATAATGTGATTGCACTTTTTTATTTTCATCCCATCATAAATCTTTTCTTTACCTATGTTGCATTTTTATCTATTTTCAGAAGATCTCGTTCTCTAAAAAGTATTGAATGTAGAAAATGGAATGCAAAATCTAGAGAGGAACACCACTCCTGCATAATCATGGATCTATAACTGAATCAATGTCAAAAGCAATTTGATTTTTTGTTGAGTCTTTCCAGTATAATGTATGAAACTCATCTTTTTTTATATAGTTTTGCAGGGCTGATTTAATGATCTCAAAATATGTATTACAAAGCCAGCCCCACATTTGTTTCTTTATATCACGGTTGAGGTGACACAATGACTCTGCACAGTCTAACATGGAAATGAAGGTCTATGGAAACGGAGAGGGAATTAAAATGTTCAAATGGATTTTAAGTTGCCACCATTATTTTGTCAGCTGTGAGTCTACCTTGACAGACCCCCGTCCACACGTACTGGTGGATTTCATGACCCACAGCTCTCCATTAAAGACCTTTTCTTATTTCCATTTAATCCATCTAGATGAGCAGTGCCTCTGAAAACAGGCTGACGGGTTTGCAGTGCAACGCTTTGATTGAATTCCAGCAAAAACAATTTGTGTTACAGACCATAATATTAAACCCTGGAGCATTCAGAAATAATTACACTTGTGGGAAAAGACCGAACTACAAAACAAGTTTCAATGAAAGTTATCTGCACCAAAAGAACAAGGATGTGAATCATCTCGAGGGTGATAATGAAACAAATGCATCAGGAGAAATTTTTAACAGCATTTTGAGACTTCCTGTAAGTATTAATCAACAAAAGTCAAGAATTTTTAACAAAAACATTTGCCACCACAAATATCAGCGTTGAATGCTGTCAATTAGAAAGAAAAAAATGTGGTTAAGACGACATTGCTAATTTTTTTTTTAACTTCTACTGCAAGGCATGTAGTAAACCTGAAATAGGATACCACATTTTTAAAAAAATGTATATTTCCATTGAAATAGTAACACTGATCAGTGAATATCTGCAGGTTTTGTTTTGTTTGTTTGAGTTGCAGCAAAAAGAATAAAAGATGGATGTTGGATTCCAATTGAACACGGTTATAAAATATTACAACATTTATTCTTTAAGTTTTAATCAGCATATTCCATTAAATGGTCTCATGGTCTAAACTTTGTTTTTTTTTTTAAATACCTGTTGCTGCTATTTCAAACATGTGGATTGTGAAAGTTCATTTTGTCAGCATCTACACATTTGAGCTGATACATCAAAATCCTGTGTGGTGAGAAGTTCTTGATTAGAAGATCAACTTCTTTAGCTCGGAAAACAAATTCCTCTGTATTAAAAATACAGAGATACTATTCTGAATACCAGGCTACTACTTTTTAAACCTTTAAAACTACCTTTAATAAAGTAGTAGAACAGGATCTATTACTACTTCTTTTTTAACCTTTAAAAAAGTAGTAGAATAGTAGTAGTAGAATAGTTTAAATCTGATTTTAGAAGAATTCCCCGGAAAATAGAGAAGAAAAGGCATCAAAGTTATTTTCTGGACAGTGTATTTGATGATCGAGACGTTTTGACTTCCATTTCAAATCTAATGTCATGGACCTGAGAACTGGTTCTAAATAAACTAATCTGCGCTAACCCCAACAAACATGTACTTATATAACTTAACAATGGTAGGGTGGGTCTTTGCTTAACCTCTATTGTTGTCTAACTGCCTTCTATTGTAATGACTTTAACTGACTAAGCGGTTAGTGACCTCCCTTTTACATACGTATATGCTGAACGCCCAGTGAACTGAAACTGCTCCCTCAAGAAGAACACAAAAGTAGTATAAAACAAAAGAAGAGAGGAATGCCTACATGAAAATAATTTTTACTTTATTTGAAATTATCTCCAAAACAAACCGATGCCGCCTTAATGAAAATTACTTTTTACCTTCACATTTTTTTTTATCACTTTTATGTATGAATGTAAACTGATTATATTTCTTCAAAAACAAAACTCCATGCAATGCAATAAAAGGACCATGTAAGTGTGTTTATTTTTTTGCCAAACAGACACATTTCTGTCTGGTAATAATAAAAAAAAAATATTAAGAGAGAAAAACTTGCAAATAAGAGCAGTTTAAGTCAGACTTTAGGTTTGATAAAAGATAAAAAGAAAATAAAACATTTGCAAACACATTTTATGTGGTATCAGATTTCTTTTAAGAACTCATTTAATACATTATGCAATAAATAATAATCCATAAACACATTTAATTTTCTATATTTGTCATTTTTGCGGTGTGATTCATGAAGTTATAAAATGACTTTTGCAGTTTTTACGTCATTTATAAAAAGCGCATTTAGCAACTGAAATATGTTCTTCATTGGCATTTGACTTGCTGATTTGTTGCATAATTTAAAAAGAAAAAAACAAACTTAACTTATGAGCAATGATTTAGATCGGGGGTGCCAAACCAGTCAATCCAAGCCGACTGAAATGAAGGCAGCAGTGCCAACTCAGCGACTTTGACGCTATATTTGACAAGAATTTAGACCCTCTGGATGCTAGTTGCAAAAATTGGGAGACTATACATATTTTTTTCTTCCCAAATAAGCGCCAATCTGGCGGCTTTTTCTTGTGTTATTGAAGAATTTTGGAGTCTGTGACATGAAATCACGTTAAGCCTGAAATCACTAAGCAGCGCCTGTTGAAGAAGAAGTTGCTGTTGTGGCAAAGCCCTGCATTGCGAAAAAGTCACTGTGGGTGAGACAGAAAGAGGAATTTGTCTCTGTGTTTGAAACAGAAATGAGTTTGTCTGTATTTGAGAGAGAGGAACTTGTCTGTGTGTGTGTGTGTATCTATTTGAGAAAGAGGAATTTGTTTGTGTGAGTGTGCGTTTAAGGGAGAAGAATTTGTCCACTTGTTTGTGTTTGAGAGCAAGAGGAATTTGTCTGTCTGTGTGTGTGTTTGAGTGAGGATGTTGTGTAACAACAACAAAACACGTTGTAAGGGTAGTTTCACTGGAAATAATCTCCGGGGGTTTGCGATTGTAAGGTCGGACTGGTAGATCTCAGGAGGTTTGATATTCAAAAAGTAGATCTTGGGACAAAAAGGATTGGGCACTCCTGTTTCGGATGATGTAGTTATAAAAAAGAATCAAACTGTGGTTACAGTTTAGTGCTACGTATGTCATGACACGTTATTTAAAAATGACGCAAGTCACTCTGCAACTTGACTTTATTCTAAAAAAATAGAAAATTCTAGTTGTTCTTTTATTAGATCAAGAAAAAGGTAAATAAACTTAACAGTTGTGTTGCAGGTTTAAACATTGGCAGTTTGGATTTTGTGCCTGTTAATCAATGTAATTATAGCAACTAGAATTTTACAAACAGAGGAAAATGTTTTCATTGTCAAAACTATTTCTACTTCAGCAGAAAGTTCTTCAACTTGGTTTTCCTGGTAGTTCCAATCTAAAACAAACAATCCAGTTTGGCTTCAAGTTCCATTCACATCAACTCCTAATAATTATTCACAATTACACTATCTTACAACTTACAAACTCCAAATCTGATGCAATCATCTCAATAAGAATTATTTTTTTAACAAAGATAAAGTTCTACAGGTTGGGAATGGGGCAGAAAGAAATAACCACAAATTCAAATAGAAGAGAAAAAAAGACACAAACACTCCTGAAACATTTGCATTAGAATAGAGTGATAGAAAACAACCTGCAAACCCAAACCAATTTAGAACCTCAGCACTTTCTCCAAAAACTTCAGTTTAGATTAAGGGAAGAAAAAAAAATATCTTGCCCTCATGCCTCAAAAAGAGTTTTATCTTATATTGTGTTAAAGAAACAAGGTCTGACAGGCCAGCGGAGAGTCTTACAGCCACTTTTCTTTCTTTTCTTTCAGATGAAGATGTTGTGCAGAGAAGACAGATGTTTTTAGGAAGAGCTGGCTGCTCCAGCAGGCAGTGCCATGGATAACGTGGCAGTGTTTAAACCTTTTCCTCGATGTCTATGACCACCTCGCCGGCGGCCTCCACCTCCAGACTTGAGCTAAAGATAGACATTGAAACAAAACTGTCTTAGGTTTTTAATAAAAAAAAATCAATATCTGCAATGATTTGTGGTATAAATCAAAAGGTGGAGAAAAAAAAAAGAATTTTTACTATTAATAACTTATTTCATCTAAATTCACTTGTATTTATAAGTTTGTTTGTATATTATGTTCATTCGTAATATTTAAGAACTGTAAGAGGTTAATGTTTAAAATGGGGGGACAAAAACCACATAAAAAGACCACGCAGAATTCCAGTATTAAGGTCCAAAAAAATCAGCACACACATATAAAAAGTAAATTTATTTAGTGTTGAAATTATTGTCTAAAATTATTTTTTATTAGAACATAATAAAATTGACCAACAAGGGGAAATTAATTATTTTAAACTACAAAAAAAAAACATTTAATTGAGACATTTAAGCTCAAATGGAACTAAATTCTGCAAGTAGTGATTGGTCAATTCATACTAAAATTAGGCATTTTAATCACAGCAACAAAGCAGTTTGTGAGTAGTTGTGAGTATGAATTGTGATTGTAAGCATGAGTGTAAACAATCTTGTTTAGAATGTGGATAAAACGTTGATGGTGAACAATCCAAACTCTGAAACATTGTTTTTACTCCTGTGGCTTGTGGGTCCTTTTTTACCTTGTTTTCTTTGTTGTCATCTTTACAAAGCGTCTCATCCTCAGTCACTGTCTAGTGCAGCGTGCCAAGACAGAGAGGAAGTATCGCACAAAATGGAAACATTTAAAATTGGAGTGCAGATAAACAAACAAATGGGAAGTTGAAAAGATCGGTAGGTAAATGAAAAGTGAAGAAGGTTCGGAATGGAAAGAAAAATGGAGGTTAATTTGAAATAAAAATGTGTCAGGGTTGTGAAAAGAAAGAAAGAGAGAGAAATTAGTAAAAAGCAGCTCAATAAAGCATCAAGTAAAATTTGATGTGACATGCTCTGCTTTTGGTCTCTTTAAACCCAAAATGAACTTTGTTCAACTGAACAACCGGAAAGCTTTGCTGAGACAATGCAGAGAAAGTATTGTGTTTGATGAATCAGTGAGGTTGTATCATTCCTTTTAAATCATTTGTATCATTTGATTCAAAGCTCTACCCACCGATAACTGTGCTGATGGACTCTGCGGCCGTGCTGTAGATCCTGCCTCCTCGTTCCCTGCCATTCCATCTCTATAAGCTTTCTTACTGGCCTGAGATTTGGAGTGGTGGGCTTTAGCAGCCTGGGTGCTCATCGCCGAGAGAAGCTGCAATCATATGTACATTTTTTTAATCTCATATCTGTTTGACATAATAGCAACATGTTACGACCCTGGGGTCGTGGCCCTTTAAATCTTTCTGCCTGTCTGTCCTCACAGAACCTGGAGCTGCTCTTGGCCCCGCCCACTGCCACAGGAAGGCTGCTGGCTGCTCTCTGCGACTGACGCCAGTCTGATCCTCTGCCGTTATTTTGTTTCATTGTGTCTTTAGTAGTATCTTTTGTAATAAATTCCTTTAAACCTTTTTACTTTGTGTGGCCTTCCCCTTATTGTTGCTGCTTTTTGAGCCAGAGTAGTAACAAATGGGGGCTCGTCCGGGATCAGACCAATTGGGTAAGTTAAAGTCTGTAATAAAATTTTTTTTTGTTTTGAAATTGGAAATTCTTCTTCACTGAATTTGGTTAATTTGGCTTAATTTTGTCCCATTTTGAGTTCAGTTTGGAGAAGTTTGGTTATTTAGTTGGTTGGTTGGCTATCTTGGCTGCTAATCAAATCAGGCTGGGGGAGACCACACAGGTGTGTGTGATTTGTTTTGCTGACAATGTGAGTTTATTTCAAAGTTCTGAGTTAAATTGAGTTTGGTGTGGCTGTTGATCAGGGTGAGTGGGACCGGTTAACACTTTGTGGCAGACCTTAGTTTTGTTTAAAATTTTTGATTGAAGCCTACATTTTTTTTTGTTAGTATTTTTGAGCACATGCTGGGAGTTGGGGCTTACCCTGTTAGGATTTAGAAGTGTTGTCTCCTTATGAGATTCACTTGTTTTTTTGTTTTGCAATAGGCATTTAGAGTGGAGGTACGTGCGGGTTGCAGCATCCCACTACCCTTACACTACGTCGGCTAATAGCAACATAATTAAGAAGAACAAAACTTTTACCCTAGTGATGGTGCCAACAGCTTTGGTGCGTCCTTCTCTAAACACAAGTTTCTGATCACAGTGGAGGTACTCTGGGGTCTTGATGAAGCGAAAGTGAACGGTTGCCTTGTCTCCTGTTCTGAGACAGTCTTTGTTCATCGACAAGATGGTGGCAGTCTGCCTGATGCTACCGCAGTGAACTAATCAGATGAAAATAAATGGATCCAGTTATTTTTAAAGAAGGTTGAAAATTTAATAAAAATTGTAGCTTAAATTTATATCTGGTATGTTTGTACGGACCCATAGCCTGGTATCTTGGTGATATTGTGGTTGGATGGTGCAGAACCAAAATCTCAGCCTCAAATTCCCAAGTGGCTTGAGGCGCTAGCTTTGGTGAAATCATCACCATTCCTTTTCTTATTGACGATCGTTTGATCTAGAAGCATAAAGAGAAAATAAAGATAATCAATATAATCTTTTTATTTAAAATTTCAATTAATGCTTTGAATTGTTGTTCATTAGTCACAATTTAGTCTTATAAAACCTTCTTTAGGGCGAAGGATGCCGTCTGTCCACCGCGTACTTCTCTAACCGGCATCCTCTTACGGTGGATGGACTTCACAGCAATGGAGATAAAAATGCCGAGCGGGTCCGGGCCTAACAGCAGGGTGTCGTTAAGTCGTATCATTCCACGTAATGTAGTACCTGATACCACAGTTCCGACGCCCTACAGGAGAACATTGATGAGATCTCGTTCCACTTGAAGAAGTAGAAACATTATGTAGAAACTCCACAAACAGTAACTCAAACCCTGCGTCTAAAGAAGTGTGTCCGAGGATGTTTCTTACAGGTACTGAGTATGTGTCGTCTATCTGGAACTCTGCAGGTTCATCGTTGTTAAACGCGGTCCGAGACGAGAGTAGATTCAGAAACATCTTAAGCAGGTCCATGTTTTCACCAGTTACATTGGAGATCTGGAATATCGGGCACATCCTAGCGAGTGGGACAAAACCGTAACGATATAATAAACAAACAAAAACACTGTTTTCTTTCAAGAAGCTAAGAGAAAAATTAGGCTCCTGGTTTATCATACCTCCCAAAATCCAAATAATGTGATACATTATAAAAAAACGAAAGAAAATACAATCTGTTTCCAATGTTTTCTCTTCCAGTTTCTCCTCACCTTTCCGAGCTGAAGTTGGAGGCCGTAACGATGACATCATCCTTATTCTGGACCAGAACTGGGATTTTTCTGCAACCCGGTGACTTCAATAACCTTTGCAATAATTTTAGTGTTTCTGAAAATAATCCAAGACAAACCCATGGCGATATGAGATGAGTGTTTTCTATAATCAAATCATTTTTTTTAACTTATAAAAGCTAAAATTATCAAACAAAATGACTAGCTCCAGTTCACTGAAGCAGGTTTGTCTTCGTGTTCTGGCAAAAACAGGTTTTAAGAAAAAACTAGATGAAGATAAAATGTTGGTTTAATTATAATTTTTATAGTCTTTTTACCTTGCAGGATGTTTGCAGGACACATGTCTATTTTGGTAACAACTACAAACACCGGCACATTCAAGGCAAGAGCCAGTCCAAGATGCTCCTTAGTCATCCCGACTATGCCTGCGTTACTGCCAACCTAAATGTAAGAAAAGAATATTTGAATATTAACATGAGGAACAGGATGTCATGAGCATGATGATCACATGATGTTTTCCCACCATTAACATGCAGAAATCCGGCAAGTGTCCAGTCATGCCAAACACTGTGGTCTTCAGATACTTCTCATGGCCCGCTAAGTCAATAAAAGTGATAACCTTAGAAGATTTCTCACAGATTTTAGTCCAATCTAGACCTCCACCGTGGCTGTCTGGCTTGTTCACCACCTGCAGTAACGAGTACAGAGGTTGTAAACTAACACTTATCAGATAGCTGACAAAAAAGGATAAATAAAACTTTCAAAGAAGAGGAACCGATAATTCAGAAATACTCACAAACTTGGAAACGTTACAAGATTAGTAGAAGTTTAATTTTTATAAAGTATCTTTTCTGTTTTTTTTTTTAGTCTGCAGAAACTCACCTGCCCCTCTTGGTCGAATCCCAGGATGTCGTTGCCCACGCTGCTGGTCCTGCCACTTTCCATTTCATGTTTATGTCTAAAGAGCTTCTGACGAGCGAAACCTCTGCCATTGTCTAGCTCGCCATGGGTCAGAACACCAAGCAGGGTGCTTTTTCCAGCATCCACATTGCCCACAACTGCCACTCTGAACAAAAAAATTTAGATACATTTGTTTTTTTCTTATATTGTTCTAATATTATCTATTCATTTAATCTATACATCTAACTTTATTAAAGTTAAACCATTAATTAAGGTTGTTTAACTATAACAAAGCATGTGTCTTTCAGACTGAATCAATACATTTTAATACTCATTCATATCTGAGCTTCAGCCAATCAAACATCTCCTCTTTTTATTTTTCAAACGAGTACATTTTGTTGAACCACGTATGAATGTTACACTGGACGTTAACTCATTAGGCAATAAAGAAGATTACTGGTGAATGTTTTGTGGCACGAGCTCAGAAGAAAGCTCTTGTTCCTATGTCTAGAGGAAGCCACATGGACACCTCTCGGAGGCTTCTGCAAGTGGAGAACCAAATGCAAACTCGGGTCCTTCTGAACAGACTAGGTCTGGCAATTCAACTCAGATATGCTTTGGAAACCTCTCGGATAACCTGAATGATGTGGTTTGGGTGGGGGAAGACTGGGCTTCCTTGCTTAGGCTGCTACCCTGACACCAGATGAAGCAACAAAAGACAATACAGTACAGCACAATAGGAGCTGTACTAGGATACAATTTCAAAAATTGTTTTATCAATAAGGTACACAAAAACATGCACACAGAAAATAAGCAAAAAAAATAGATTATGGAGCAGAGAAAATGTCTTTGGTTTATAAGTTTCACCAAACCAAAAATTTAAATTAGTCATGCTGTTCTCTGTGCATCTCTGTAAAAATTGTGAACATAAAACAAAAGAAAATCCATTAGCTTGTAAATTGATTAGGTTCTGATAGGTGGCTGACTGTGAGAAACCTGCCATGTTATACAAGAAAAATAATGGGAGAATTCTCTGGATGGTATAATTTATTTATCGTGAAGCTAACTAGAAATTGATTGCTTTTTACAACACAAAAAGTCTGCATTGCAGGCCCTGGTTACACTTTGGTCGAATAACATGCTAGACAAGAACTCGCGTATTCATCCATACT
Source organism: Neostethus bicornis (assembly GCA_902685375.1). Lineage (NCBI taxonomy): Eukaryota > Metazoa > Chordata > Actinopteri > Atheriniformes > Phallostethidae > Neostethus > Neostethus bicornis. Next base: position 18,190,206 of record LR738542.1, on the reverse strand, counting down.
CTGTATTCCTCCCGCAGCCACCTCAGGGTCACTCATGCTGACAATTCTAACTGCAGCGGTGACAGGCGAGGATGGATTCCCATTTCCTTTCATGTCAGAAGAAATTGAGCCAAAGCAGTTTCTATAGACAGGTGAGGAACGCATCAGTCTTCTGCTGTTAAACACAACCGAACTGGTTTTGAATAAAAATTAAGTTCTTAAACTAAACTTCTGTTTTATTAGACACCATCTTTTCCACTCTCATTTCAAATTGTTCATTAAATTAGGAAAACATAAATGGAATCATTTTATATTTTCTGAAATTCTGGGTCATCCTTTTTACCTGACTTCAAGGAAATCCTGCTCTCCCACACGCCGTCGTATGAGGTAGTCCTGTATTTTCCCACCACTGTCTGCCCGCTCTCTCAGCAGAATTAAATCAGCCTCAATCTGCTCGCATAGTGACCGCACCGTGGCAACAGATGCCTCCAGGTCTTTCTCATTTAGGCCATAGTCCCCTCCATCTACACAAGAAAGTGAAAAAAAATAAAGAGTTTAACTGTGAAACAGAATAAGAAATAAAAGAGGGATTTAATTTATGGTTTGTTTTTTTTTTTATGCAATAAGATGAAAGTGCATGTCCAAGTAAGGCTTAATGTGAACGATGAATGTGACAGCACTATAAGCAGTAATATTTGAAAAATATATATAAAAAAAAAAAACTGATTTAAAAATCTGGATCCCACTTCATTGACGTAAGTGAAACAGATTTTTTTTCGTCATTACTTTTAATGTTACGACATAAAAATCGCAAAATGTTACTAAGTATTTCAAGTGTTGTGCCATTTTTAAAACAACATACAGACATGGAGTTTGACAACTAGACATTTAAATACATGGGACTGAAAATCCAAAGTAGGCTCTTTTTCTGAGGGGTCAGCTGCTTCTCTCACCCACCAGTCCTAAACACTGACCTATGTAATAAAGAACAAGTGGTGGTCCCACTGCTGAGCTCTGACAAATGACACCCTTTCACACAAGCACTCTGACCCCGTAGCATGCCACATGAGGCAGACATGTTGCTGGACCAGGCAAAAAAAAAAAAAAGAAGATAAGAGCGGTTGCCAAAAAAGGGGCCACGTGTATCTGCATAGCAAAAAAAAAAAAAAAAAAAAAACTTGCTTTTTCTTCTTTCTTTACCACCTTTTCATTATCGTCAATATGGAAAGGAAATTATATGTGTGGTCAGGTGTGTCTGTAACTTTAGATTGTGGTCACTTAAGCTGTCCTAAAATTACTTTAAAAGAAACAGATGTAGGACCTCAAACTTTCTTTATAGTTTTAAAATGTAATTTTGAGTATATATTGCATTTAAAATTACAATAATAATAATAATTAGAAAACAAAAATCATTATATCCTTATAATTCTAAATCATTTTTAAAACAGTTGGGACTTCTTATGCTTTTGAAAATGGTGAAAAAAAACTGTCTTAAATGGAGATTTACATAAACAAAATAAACTACTACCATAATTGTCATCTAATCTTCAAAATTATATGGGAAAACTTAATTATTACTTTAGTAAAATTTTTATTTCCACATAAACTATTTAGGGTGTTTTTTTATGGTTCTTTTCTGGTTTTTTTTGTTTATCTGAGGCACTTGCTTAGATTTAAGTGAAGACTCCTTTCAAAGCTCCTCTAATAATGTTAAGTCTTACCTGAACCCATCCCCACCACGTAGATTGTCTCTCCGCACCCCTCATCAATCCGCTCCCTCAGATGTCGTAGTAATGAATCATATTGTTCCCCCGTTGGGCTTACAAGAACCAGCTGCAAGATAGAAAATAGAGAAGGAAACAATAACAGATGTGAAAGGTGGAGATGAACCATAAATCAAAAAAGTCAAACAACTTTAAAGTTAACAAGTAATTTAACAATTACAAAAAGTAGATTGAGTGGAGTACCTAAAACGTATTTTTTAAACTAAGCATAAGGGACGACAATGTTTCTTCAAACCTTGGCATATCCGAGACAAAATAAAATTAGAACTTGATCTTTTAAAAAAAAGACTTTTCGTACAGATTTTTCTGCAATATTTGTTATCTGTTTTTGCGAAACTCCAACACAATTCATTAACAATCTGGAAATACCATGGTGAATAATCACCTTTTATTTTTCTAATAGATAAAACTCGCAACTTATAAAGACAATCACAATTACATATAGACTGAATTTATTAAAAAAAAACAAAATTAAGCATCTCCAGTTTGTCAAATAACATGTGAATAATTAAATAAGGTACATAAAAGAATTATGGTTAGAGTTAGTAGAAAGATATTTTAGCGTAAAGTGCTTTGAGTACCAACGCAGATAGAAAAACACTGTCCTTTTGTCAATAGTAGTTGGAAAGAAGAATAACTCAAGAAATCAGGAATCTAGTTTGTGTAAGTAACCCCTTATTCATCCCGGAGTGATCTATTGTAGAAAAGGCTTCAAAGTTGTCTTCTGGGCAGTGTATTTGATGATCGAGATGTTTTGACTTCCATCCAGAAATGATTTTCAATCTGATAGAAAGGACCTGAGAATTGGTCCTATATAAACTAACTTAAGTTTGCCCAACCTATCAATTACATAACCTGCCAGTAACACAATTGGGTACAGGTTTTGTTGGAGTTAGTTCCTCTTTAGTGGTTTGGCCAAAGGTTAGTTTATATGCAACCAATTCTTAGGTCCATTTAATCAGATTGAAAATTATTTCCAGGTGGAAGTCAAAATGTATCGATCATCAAATAAGCTGTTCAGAAGACAATTTTGAAGCCATTTCTATGATAAATCAGAAAGTTGTTAAAACAATGTGTTGTTGAGGACCCCAATTATTTTTAATGGCATGATTAATTGACATGGTAATAATCCTGTAATGGTATAAAGAAATTTTGAACTTTTATGGAATGTGTTATATAATATTTTTTGGAATTCTGGATCCCACTTCATTCTGGATCAAATCTTGAATAAAATCCTATTTACACAAAATGCCAAAATCACAACTAACAAAACAAATACACATACAGTATAAAATACTGGTTCATTACAGTAATTTATACTTCTGTGGCAACTTTAGTGCAAACTAAATCAACAATATAAAGTATGTGTTTCCCTCAAGGTATCTTTTTCGGACAACTTAGAAGGAAATACAAAGTAAAAACTATTAAAAACAAAAAAAACGATAAGTAATAGAATGTTCAGCCTGATTTAAAATATAAAAGAAAAAGTCCAACAGATCCTTAAATTGTGGTATTGCAATATAAATATTATACAAAGTGATTGCTGAAAGATAAATGCAACAGTTTATTAGAATAAATCTATATTATGAGTTATGATCTGTATATAAATTTATATGTAAATGTTGTCTGGTTTTTAAACAGTAAGGCCCACCTTGTTACTTAAATCCAGATGATCCTCGGACTCTCCGTTCCTATCTTCACCGACTCCATCGACTTCTTCTCCGGCTTGATCCTCAGCAGAGCCCCGCTCTGGAGCAAACATACAGGCTGGAACTATAGACTCAGAAACTGCTGGTGGTGGATTTGGACTCACGGCTGGATCAGTCACCGCTATCGACGCCATGCCTAAAAAATATATGGGTTAATCAATTAATTAAAGCTAAAAAAATATTTGGCAAATTACATTAAAATTTTCGGATGCTTTAAGCAATTTATTAAAAAGAAATGAGTTCCATATTGAGTGAGCTAGTTGCTGTTAGCCAACAATAAAGTTACATGTATAAAACTAAAGACAACTACAATGTATTTCAACCTTAACGCCTAAAAGGTCGTCATAATTTTTGTCATTTAGATAGATATAAATATCAGAACAGGTTAATTTAATTCAATAAAATGACAAATATACCAGAAGTTAGCAGCTAGCTTTCAAGCTAACTTTGTTTTTCTGTCTGCTTCAACAGGAAACGCCCACTTTACAATACAAACAGCTGATTGGTAGAATTAGTTACATAGACTTTTTGCTACATTCACTATAATCAGGAAAAAAGAATTTTATTTTATTTTCTGACAGAAAATTAGAATAAACTAGGAGATTTGAAAAAGCCAGAAGGTTTTTAATTTTTGTTCTTCCAAAGCTATTTAGAAAAAAAGAAAAGAGTCTTAACTACGTATGTTGGACTTTAGCTCCAACAATGTGACTATTTATTTTTTTCCCTCGATTCGTTGTACTGTTAACTAATTGTAAGGTAATGCAAAATGCTACAAGTAAAGTCCACGTATAATGTTCATAAGAACAGATTAATAATTATTTTAATTAAAAGATCAAAATACTCCCCTCAGTGATCGCTTGGTTTGACAGAATGAAAATGAACAATATATATATATATATAAAAAAAAATCCGATCGCGTATGAAACAACGCCCTCTGTAAAACCGATCTTCTTTAGAGAAACTGTCTGAAAGTTCGTGACACGTTGGCAGTGACTGGATTGTAAAAAATAAACAGTCAATTCTTTTCAATGATACTTTATATAAAAACCGCAAATACAGTCCATAAATACATTGGATTTTTCTGTTATACACGCGATCATTAATAGTTGTTGATCCCAACTGTTTTTTGCATTATGAAACTTTCTGCACATTTATATTAGGGCATGTTTAATCATACCTATTTGTTGTTGATTATATGTGATGTTATATTATTTGTAACATCTAAATGGTCAAATGTTATTTTTTTTCTTTACATTAATTTATAACCAGCACAACTCCACAACAGAGATCTCGACTGGAGATATAAAGTGCGTTACAAATATTTTTTTTTATTACTATAACTCTACTGTTATTATCTGTTTAATAAGTTATGTTATCACATGTATTTATCTGTCAAGGCAAGGCCTGTTGATTTTTAGAATAATTCATTCACAAGACAATTCAAAATGCTTTACAACACAAAAAAAAAATACATGAAAATCACAAAACATAGACAAATTTATTTTAAATGATTAAAACTGATTTAAAAGAGTGGTTAATTTTCAGTCAAATGTTTGATTAAACAGAAATGTTTTATCTTAGATTTAAACATTGTCTCAGTAGAGGCCTGTCTCACAGCTACAGAAATTTTGTTCTCCACGTTCAGTCCTCACTCTAGGAGGCCGGTTACAGAGGTCCTCAGAGTTCTAGATGGTTTGTAAGACACTAACATTTCACACTTAAGCACAAGCAGAGCAGCTGCAAAGTATATTCTCTGAGCCACTTGAAGCCAGTGTGCAGACTTGTGAACAGGACTAATGTAATCGTATATACTGATTCTTGTTAGGACTTAAGCAGCAGCATTTTGAATAAACTACTGCTGTCATGACGAAAGGATTATCAGTAATTATTCTAAGCACACTTCCTCCACTTAAAGTTGTGTTCAAGTGGATGAATGACTTTTTAAAAGTCAAATGATACCAAATTGCATCAGATTATAGGAATAAAATTGTTTTACTGTAGGTCAAAATATCATGGCTTATCAGATCTTTAGTACACCTCCTACGCTTCACACTTCAGAGTATATAAAGGACCCACCTGCCTGCTGCAAGGTTTTCGTTTGCAGGACAATCCACTGAAGCCAGTCAAGATGGTAAGATGTTTCATTCCTTGATTATTTTTTTTTTTTTTGGCATTTTGTGCATTTATTGGTACTTTTAGTACCAAATACACAGTACTAAAAGTACTGTGCACAGTACTAAAAGTACTGTGTGATTTGAAAGCTAAGGTATCACCTTAAAATTATAAATACACAACTTTTGCATAGAAACAGCATCATTTGTCCAAGAGAGTTCAATTTAGGAACAGTGTGCGTGTAATGTGTAATCTCAAATTCCAAAGGTTGAAAATAAACAAGCTGAAATATGGGAATGTTTTTTATAAATCCGGATGAAGATCTTTGGTGAGACAGAAATGCAGATTTACTGCATTTTGCAAACTGCTGATGGTTCAAAAGCACCTGAATGAATTATGATAAAACATTGCTTTTAAAGGCAATCTTTTAAGATTTGTTTATAGTAAACATTATTAAATACATCATTTTTCTTGCTTCAGTCATTATATGATTTATTAAAGTTTTTAGAAAAAAAACTATGAGTTTCCATGAGACAGTAATTCCAGGTTGCTTTTAGATCACTTAATAATTATATTTGTGAACACACTTTATTGAAAGTTGTTATTTTGAAATAAAAACATTTTTCCCTTTTACTTGAGCTACATTCTGTGATCAACACAGCATATGTCCTTCAAGATAAAGACAGTTTTTTATTATTTGAAGACCTCATATTTCTGTAATCTTTAAATTTAACTTGCTTTTAATCACTTGCAGCATAGTTTGTGAAGTCTACAATAAACCATGGGGTGATACAGACTGAGGTAACTCTGGGTGCGGTGAGGTTGTAAAAGTCATGTTTGACTATCAGGTGACACCAAACACAGACAGGAAGTTCTGCTACATTAAATTTATTGGATCATTAAGTTAAACAATTTACAGAATTCAGAGAACTTTCTTGGTATTTGAAGGTGATATGAGATGGGGCTAATATTTGAAATAATCACTGGTATTTTATCTTTATTTTGTTTGTTTGTTCATTTTATAACCCATAAGGCCCTGTGATAAAGCACAGACGTAGGCAATTGTGCCAAAAGATAAAAGGACATTCATTGTTGCAGACGGTTCTAATCTAAGATTAATAAATGTCAGTGAACAAATAGAGATCCTTCCTGTTTCAGTCATTTTACAACCATCAGTACATTGTTTCAACTTGGTTGATCATCAACACTAAAGATAAGATCAGGGCCATCTACACTCTCATCCTTCATACTGGGCTCACAAGTGGTCTAACTTATTTTTTTTTCTAAAATGAGTTATCAACTGACAAGAATTTATATTTGTGTGCAAAGTCTCTGCAGAAACATATTGAAGATTACACATGAGCTCTCATTTGAGGAATGATCTCACACTAAAGTTTACATCTCTTTCCAAGGAGCATTTGCACTCTCGAACATTTTTCTTTGCATTTTTGAAAGAATCAATCATTTTCTATGTCTTTTATTTTCCATCACAGAAAATTCACGACTTTGCATTCAGGGATGGGCAGGAGTTGAAAATCAATGTCAAGCCTAGTGGTGACTGCAGCAGGTGAGGTCTGCTTAATACAAAATAAAAATATAGTAGCTCGGTAGTAAACTGAACATTACATGTCACCTACATGTTCCATTTTTTAATTCTGATTTCTCTTTCTTCTCTTTGCTGCAGCTTTACCATCAACATCGGCCATGACCCTGACAACATTGCCCTGCACTTCAACCCTCGTTTCGACCAGTTTGGAGATTACAACACTATTGTCTGCAATTCCTGCTCTGGGGGATACTGGGGCGATGAGCAGCGTGAGGGGAGTTTCCCTTTTTCACGTGGGGAGGAATGCAAGGTGTGTTGGAGGAAACGGGCATATCAGATTAGTACTTTTTTAAAAACAACCAAATTAACTTTTTCAAAATATGTTTAATTAGATATACGATTATCCCACCAAACAAAATAGCATACAATCTATTTATATTGAATAATTACAATCTTTAACATCAAAAAGAAAAACCAAGTTGTGACAAACATCAAGATTACAGCAAAGAAAGAGTCATTATATTGATTAACTTTAAATTAGTTTTTAGAAGTTTTCTTTATTTCAAAACACCAACCATCAATATTTATTATATTAAAAAATTTTTTTGGGGGGGACACATTTGATTGTGTTTCATATTCATTGCAGTCAATTAGATCATGTCCAACTACCACACCCTTTACAAAGATTATTAGCGGGCTTGAAACACATTCTGGTGTACCATGAGGTCAATAGATAACTTTGAGCAAATTATGGCATCATAAAATTTTATTGTCAACTAAAATGAATAAAGTCCACACTTAATGTTTCTGAAAAAATCTTGAATTGCAGCAGGAGATGATCTAAAGCTGAGCCATTTTTTTTGTTTTTCCCTTTTTTCTGTCTTCTAGATAATCATTAACTTCAACAACGAGCAGTTTTACATCAAACTTCCTGATGGTAGAATGATGGACTTCCCTAACCGGCTTGGAGAGTTTAAGTATGATTACTTTAACATCTGTGGGGATGCAGAGTGCAGAGGAGTAAAGAAAGCATAACAACTGGCTTAATCCACAGTTCTGACTACAAAGCCCACGCTTGATACTGAATGTTTTTTTTGTCATACTGAAACAAAACTGTAACTTGATGTGATTACAAATAAACAGCGTGTAGCTGGAACCACACTTCTTATGTTTGATAAGTGTTTAATCCTGCTTCTTGTTTTGTAATCTTGCAAAGATTTATGTGCAGTTTGATTTGTAACAGTCATTGAATCAAGTCAAATCTGAGTTGGTTCTCAACCTAGTAAATACACACTAACCACATCATAAAATACAGGAAGAAGGAAAAAAAAGGCACTACCCAGTCATTTGGGCAACAAAGTTTGCAATGTTTACTCAAACAAAATGTAGCAAATCTGGAGATCTGACTATTAAAATTGAAATAGGTTGATGTAAAGTGACATTTCCAATGAAGCAGAAGTGAGATGAAACATTGTATTCAAGACTATTTGCAAGTGGACTCAAAAGACTCATAGCGGGGCTGCAGAATGTAGCACAAAGCAACCACATTTTCTGCTGGGAGAGGAGATATTCTTCATGAGATTGCCCGTAAATTAGAAGAACAGCATGAATAATTTTCTTTTGGTTTTATTGTCAACATATTCATTTTGAGAGCGGTTATTTCTAAGATTTTCAATAACATGAAAGACTTTTATTAACATTGAAAAGAATTTAAATTCTTGCTCAATCAAGTACTTTCAAGTGAGCTGAAAAAATTGGAAACATCCCATATTGTTGAGGACATTACAAAAAAACAAAAGTTTTTGTCACTCTCCCCCAATATTCAAAATTTCAGTATGATAATTATTAATAAACTTGCTGACTGATTTTTATTTATTCATAGAGCTGTCACATGTAAACCCAAAATTAACTTTCAAAGTTCCTAAAAAATAGAATGAAACATTTAATTTGGGTAATGCACACTGGACCCAGAATAAAGATAAAAGAGGAAGTAAAAATGATAGGGAAATTAAAGTGCTTAAAGTCAACAATCCAGAATAGTGGAGAGTGTGGGAAAGAGGTGAAGAAGTAGGTGCAGGCAGATTGGAACAGGTGTAGAAAAGTACTATGGAGATAAAGATAGCTGTTAGATTAGGGAGTTACAAAGACAAAGGTGCTGAAGTTCGTTTTGAAAAGAACCAAGATAGAGAGAATCATCTGAGGTCACATGTCAGATGTATTGGTAATAAAGTCTCAGAGGCCAGACTAAGATGGTTTGGACATGACCAGAAAAGAAAGAGGGAATGTAGTTCTTTGGTAAAAACAAAACAAAAACAAACAAACAAAAAAATCCTTGCATAATTTGACATATGGGTTCCAGTTGTTGTCATGTCTGTAAGGTTTGACGTATAGAACATTCAAAATAAAGAGATTTAGCGCAAAAACCACATAAAACAAAAAAACTTATCTAGTCATTATTTCCAGTTTCAAAGCAAATGTTAAAACTGAAAAAAATAATCTACAATATATTTCCTAGTATTACGTTTGTCATAACCCTATGGTAGAGACAGAAAGCACAGTACAAGGATTTGAAATTAGATGAGAGATGACCCATATGAGGTGAATCAGGCATCTGGGCATCATGCTTTTCTGGTGTGATGTTATAGGGAACTTTCCACCCGGACAAAAGGAAAGTTTGAAAAATTACATTTTTCAGTCACAAAAATGAAAGGTTAATCAAATTTGTTACCAGATAAACAAGATGTTCACTCACATCTTGCATGTCCAAGATTATCCATTAGAAGTCCTGCATCGGGGTTGTCACAGCTGACCCACCATCACCCTTGCTCGACCCTGAAGACTGACCTTTCTGAGCTAAGTAATCTTTGTAGTTTCGGGTCAACAGAGTGTAAAGGAATGGATTGATGCAACTGTTGCCGTAAGTCAAACATGTAACAAAGAAATTGACATAATTATGAGCAGCTGCAGACAAAGTTTTAAGAGAGTCTGGAGAGAATAGTTTAGCAAGTTGCCATACCCAAAAAGGCAAGAAACAAGCCCAATAAGCAACAACAATGCTTAAGATCATCGTCACAACTTTTTGTTTGAGTCCTTTCCTCCGAGCTGAACGGCTGCTGCCTCCCAAACTGGCCTGTACTGACCAGTAGCGCCTAGCTAATCCAGCATATAATCCAACAATTATCAATCCAGGGATTAAAACACTGGTTAAAAACAGTACTGTGAGATAAGCTTTAAAAGCCTCAGGTGTCCAAGTGGGAAAACATATTCTTTTAACTAAACCTGCGGCCGTGGGTTTGCTCTCCCTGAGCCGAATCATCACCATCATGGGAAGAGTTAGAATGAAAGCCAACACCCAAATAATCCCCGCTGCCAGCCGTCTGTTGCGGGATGAGGATCTGTGTGCAGTGAAGGGCTTGGCCACCGCACGGTAACGCTCCATGCTCATGGCAACCAAAATAAAGACACTGGCGTGCATGGTGAGAAGGTCAAGACTTAGCAGGATGCGACAACCAGCCTCACCAAACAACCAATCGTGCACGAAATAGGTGCAGACCACAAAGGGAATGGTGGAAAGGTACAGCAGGTCAGCAAGGGCAAGGTTGATGATGTAGACATACATGGAACCAGTCCGGCACAAAGCAGCTGTGCGTGTGATAATAAGTGTGTATGTGTTGCCCGCTACTCCCATGGCACACATGATCATCAAAGTCACACCTAGCAAAGAAGTCACCCAAAGGCCCCCACTGCTTGCACCACCACCACCTGCTGTTTGGGGAGGTCCATCTTCAGCGCCTGGGCCCAGTCCAAGTCCCAATTGAGGGTTTATGGTAACATTAGGGGTGCAGTTCATTGCAGGTACACAAATTAAAAATCAGAGGTTAAACTCTGACCCTGAGGCGCCAGTTTACGCACTTCACACTCTTTGGCAGCTGGCTCCCAAAAGTGAAAAAGTTTTAAGTCCCTTTAAACATTTCACAAGGTAAAGCGAAGTGTTGGCTGAGAAGAGTCATTAAGCGCATTCTGAAGATGTTCAAAATGAAAACTAAAGTTCGCAACGTGAAATTGGTCGGATTTCACTTCATCCCACAAAGACAAAAAAATGAAAAAAGTGAAGAAAAAAGCCGCATTAATTCAAATAGCAGACACAAAATTACTCACAGAAAAAAATCACTCATCCCCAGCTACATCTTTTCTACATAAAAAATACAAAATTCCAATTTTTCCCCCAAAAAAGAGAGCAATGAGTCCATCTATTAAAACGTTTCCAAGATTCAAAAATGTAATAAATGAAAGGCATGAATTCTTTGGTCGTCTTTAAGCTTAGTCGCTCAGAAGCAGTAAAGAGGTGCTCTAATTTTCACGTGGACACTCTGCAAATAAAGACCAAAAAAATTCCTGTAGAGCCATGATGTTCTTGAAAGGACTTCAGCTGTAGACATCTCTGAAACACTCTTCAAATATCTCTTGGTTTTGGGTAAATCTTAACATTTTTTAAAGAAAGTTAATTGTGGAAAAACAACACAATACCATTTGATATGGACTTTTTCCTCTGTTCACAGAGATTTCTGAGCTGCTGTCATTCAAAGCATCAAAGTCCAAGTTTTTTGTTTTCATATCCTCCATGCAGACTTTCTGCAGGTCTTCTTTGGCATCACTTGGTGGCAGATGAATCCTCGAGTTTCACCTTCAATCCAGTTTTGATGAAGCGTTGGTGTCTTTGAAGTTCTCAGTGGCAGTCTTCTCCTCCCTTCTCACATCAGTCCTCCCTCTTTCTCACCAAGGTGAAAAACTGGCATGGGGCCTATAGATTTATGTGCTATTCCTGCAGGGCCTCAGTTTACTGTCTCTGAGCACCCAGGTGTAGTTTTAGACACCAAGAAACTGCTGGCAGAGCCAATTCTGTCTGCAGCTACGCAAATACATGTCCGGTAACTAAAACATAACATGAACATCACTGGATTCTAGAGAAAAGATTGTTTTCTTATTTAAAAATTCTTTGTTATTATCATATTATAATTACATTACTCCCCAGGCCCCTTCTATTAGGTATTGCTTAAAAGAATCTTATTTAACATATTTCGATTACTAAACTCGACTCTATTGGGTAAACTTTTTTACACAAACTCTGGAACAACATTTAGAAGAAATATTCATTTAATCTTTAATAATGATTATAAGTGGAACATTTATACCGGTATTGTAAAGACACCCAGGCTCGGACAGAGTAATCAGCTTCAATAAAATAAAACATTTAAACAAAATGAAAAGAAAATCAAACACATAAATGTGATTAAAAATGAAACAATTACCTGCAGCTACCAAAATATGGGTAAAATAAATTATTTTAAAAAAGCTGCACAATAAGATAAAGCCACACGATGGTGTTGTTTCCTCACTCACCATGTGAACAACTTTTTATTATCTCAATACATTGTACATGTACTGTAACATTTTGCCAGATTAACAGTCTACAAATAGGAGTGAATAACAATTAAATCTATATTTACTTGATGAAATAAACAAGTAATATATCTTGATATAACAGCTTCTTGCATTTACACCATTGGAATGCAGGCAAATCCATCAGCTACTGGTCAGAAGAAGGAACATTTCTCTCATTTGGTTTTGTCTGTTCTTATGGATAAGCTCAGATCTGTCTTCTTCATTTCATAGCATTTCACTTCCAAGTATCTCTATGTAGCTTCCATAGTGTCTCTAACAACTTATATTTTGATTTTTATTAGAATAACTCAACACAAACTTTGGGCAAATAGTTTTGAGACTTTTAAAAATTGTACATATCATCAGTCCTCAATGACCATTAAATATTTGTTTTAAAAAACATAGAAGACATAAAAAGGAGGGGAAAAGGCCAAAACAAAGAGAATAAAATAGAACTGTTGAGGCATTTCAGAAGACAAAAAAAGTTATGAATTTTCAATGTTCTTTTGATGAAGCATCAGAACTGTAAATTTGATATTTAGACGACAACTTACATACTTAACTATAACGCAAATTCCAATTGTTTCCAATCTGCATTTAAGAATAATCTCTTGGTAATGAACTATGACTTTTGCTTGAGAAGGGTAGCTTCCACGACCCAGTGGATGTTGTTTCAATGTCGGATGAGAGATGGTTCAGAGGCAGAAAACGATGAGTAAGACGTTCATCAGTGTCTGTGCTTCAGCATAACTTCCACTAGAACAAACGTAAACACAAAAAATGTAACTTTAGTTTTCCCCCAGCTCTGCAGGATTAGCTTTACATCCTTATTTTATACAAATTTAACTAAACTACAAAAAATAGTTTCTGATTTGTTTTCTTTTGGGTGGCTGTGTGTGTATTGTCCTCAACAGACTGGCGACTTGTTCAGGGTGTATCCTGGCTCTTGCTTGAAATCTGCCGAGATAGTCCCCCCGCCACCTCCCTCCCCTGTGGCCCTATTAGGAATAAGTGATTCAGGAGACAAAACTAAACAAAACTAATTATGAGTTTGAAGGTGTCTCAATAGTGGTAAATTAAATCACAATCTAAAATCCTAGTGGTGCATCTGACAAGTTAAGAGCTCTAACTACTTACTTGTGAAATCCTGGGGGGACATAGGGGAACTCATAATGTCATTAAAGTGTTTGAGCCAGTCATTCTGCTCAGCTTCTGTTTCACAGGTAAACAGAAAGGAGCGTTCGGGTGTTTCTATTGTGATCCCATGCTGCCAAACTCCGTTGCAGTGGCAGCTACTGGGCAATCCAGGGGTGGCATTGTAGCACAGATTCCAGGTCCCCAAGAAGACTTCACCTTTTGCAAAGGCATCCTTCAAAGAGACAAATTAAGAAACAGAGGAATTAGCTAAGACACATATAAATGCAATTTTGGTTTTCTTTGTTTGTCTTGTGTGAGGGAGAAGGCGTTAAGATGAGACACTAAGTTCTTAAACGTAACCTAACATTTAGAGGGAAACAAAGCTTATCTGAACAGAAAAAAATAATTCCTTCCAGTTACTTAGTTACAAATGACTTTGGAATTCACAATATTCTTAAAACTTATTTGAAACTTTCCGCAGTGAGTGCAAATCAGATTTGTTCAGTAAGAAACAATGCAAAGTTCCCAGCAGGCTAGAAAAATCTCAACTATTTTTTTCCGCATGCAGTCACCATGTTGAAGATAAGCCTGTGATATCTATACTTTTTGTCATACTTGGACTATTTCCTGATCATTTAATAATACCACAGAGTATGTTGAAGTGTCCCATAAAATAATCACAATCTTTACCATTTTTAACCTTAATGAACAGCATGTAATATGAAAACCTCTACATCAAGTCTTCAGATTTCTTTAACAGTGTTTGATTAACCTCATTTGGCTGGTGTTAACATTTTGCTATTAACTGTGATCAAATTGCACTCCTTAGAGTAACTTCCTCTTTATATTCCAGTCAACACTCAAATTTGCAAGACTTCCGTTTTCTTTCATTTTCTGTCATGTCTTTCTCAGACTCTCAAAGAGCAGTTCAAAGTTTGTAGTCACTTCACATTGATCATTATTTCATCTTCCTGTTGAACTCTTTCATCAGCATCAGTGGGGTTTTGATTTTCTGATGTGAAAAGTAATTTCGGGCAGCATAGTGGCGCAGTGGTCAGCACACCGGCCTTGCAGCATGAAGGTCAAGGTTTGAGTCTTGGGTGGGACTAGACTTGAAACACTGGCCTTTCCACGTAGAGTTTGCATTTTCTCCCCGTGTATGTGTGGGTTTTCTTGTGGGAACACGGGATTGCTCCCACCATTGAAAAATATGCATGTTGATAGGCCACTATGGAATTTCCCCTTAGCAATGAGAAGTGTGTGGATGGCCGTGTATGTGTATGTGGCCCTGCAACAGACTTGTTGAAGAAAGCATTTGAGGTGTACCTTGCCTCTTGCCAGAAATCAGCTGGGATAGCTCCAGCATCCCCAGCAACCTCATTACAGATAAACGATTCAGAAGACAAAACTAAACAAAAATTCCTTTTCGTTAATTCCTCTTAATAATTAGGAAAAGTTACTTAAAAATACTATTGAAAAAAAAAACTTTATGGCTAAAATACTCTGTGTGAAACAAAGTGTACAAGAAATAATTGTTGCAGTAAAAAGTTTATGCAGTTATTTGCAGGTTAATAGTTTCCTACTAAGGAGTTTATTTCATTTGTTTGTTTCAACCTTATGTTTGAGAAATTTTAAAACAAAATTTACCCAGAAAATCAACTTTATAATACTCTTCCCAAAAGTATTGTTTTAGATTGTTGCAGTGTGCGGTAAAAAGCAACAGACCAAACCTGTAAAACCGGAAATTTGATCATTTTATGGTGTATTTAGATGCTTGTAAGTGTTCATACCAGAGGATCTTTGAAGTACATGAGTCGTCTGTGGTCCAGGGTGAACCATCTTTTCTTAAAACCTTCTGTATGCTACAAACATTCACAGGGAGATAAAGAGACAAGATAAGTCAAGCAGACACAAAAGCAGCATTGTATGTAGCATATCCAGTTTTGATTTATTCCGATAAGTCTTTAGACCAGTTTAAAAATTCCCTAAATAGTTTCAAGTCAACAGACAACACATTCAAGCAGATAAGAAGTGCCTCAGTCATCATGATCATTTAAAACTGTTTGCTCATTTAAGAAAAAAAAAAAAAACAGAAAGAGGAAAAGCCTTGATCTGGAATAAAATCCAGAGATTTTACATAGCTGTGTTTTAAAATGTAATAAATGTATCTAGAAAAGCAATAAATATTAATATATGTAAAATGTATGCAAATCTACGTGCAACTAGAGACCCCCAAGTTAAATGGGCAACTTACTAAAAAAGAAATATATTCCAACAAAATGTTAAAGTGTGCCTCACAGCTGCAAAATTACTATAACAGTTCCCCGGCCTTTTCTGAATCTATTTACTGTATTTTACGTGGCATGATTCTATTTTTTCATTATTATTCCAAAGCAACAGTAATGTACTATAAATTTTTTACTGAAGATGTGTAAATATTATTATATTCTTTAATCTTTATTGAACATATATAATTTAAATGTAGACAAATCCAATCAAGACTTTAGACTTTTTAAACATTTTCAAACAGTGTGAAAATGTAGCAATTAAAAATGAAGATTTACATACCCTGGGACCTGTTTTCTCCATGTATCCTTCCTTGATAAAGTTCCGAGTGAGTTTCGGTACAAGCTAAAGAAAAACATTAAATAATCAATGGAATTTTTCCCCCCAATAATCAATTGCAAATTATGTGTAAAACTTGCTCAATGAACACCAGGTAAAACACTTTTGACCGTATGAATATATGAATACGCATCCTGAAATTTTGATACAATGAACATTTTAGCCAGACATGAATGTGTCTTGCACTTCTGTTTTGATGTGTTTGAGTTTGTGTGTGTGTATACCTCAGCATCATTCGCCCCAGGAAATGCCACTTTTAGATAGTGAAGCTGAACTGCTCGGATCGCGTTAAACCAGTCAACCATCTCCTGATAAAAAAAAAAAAAAAAAAATTAACAAAAGAAAACAAAGCATTTTATTTCAAATAAAAAAAAAAAAGAAATTTACTAGTAAATGTAAGTCAAACTTTGCCAGAAAGAATTAATTTAGCTTCCAAAATAAACAGTGGAAGATTTTTTCCTTTCAACTCTGTTTACTTTGCCACTTGATTGAAACGTTTCTATGTTTTTTTTGGAATATTGAAACTGCAATTTTGTCACTATTTTAGATTGGGATGATCCCACTGCTACACAATTTTTAGTCAGTTTCCAGAAAACAACAATACCAAAAAAAAAAAACTATTACAAATTCCAAGGGAATGAAAAAAAATGGTATGCAAGTACCAACATAATAAACTTGATGAAAGAACTTTGTCTTCAAATGATCAAGACTGAAATTGAGGAAATGAACACAACTTCTGAGAATTTGTTAGTATCTTTACTGAAAAAGACTCATTTTTTTGTATGGATTTGCTATTGTTCTAGTCAAATACTTTCAAGCATGAAATGGCTGCAGAATCTGATGACAACAAAAACAACCTTTCCACTGTCTTGGTAGACAAAGATGTTGCGGGTACTGTAATCCTTGAGGTAGGTGATCTGCAGCCCATTGGGGTGTCCAATCTTGTGTGGCTGGAATGTAGCATTTAGTGTGTCCATCTTGATTACAGCTTTGGGCTCCTTAGCCTAAATGACAGTAAGAAAAATAGTAGAAGAGTAAAAATGACTAAAAATTAATTTGAAGGATTTAAAACAAACTGACTTTCAACACAAATTCCTTTCAATCACATATTTCTTATAGATTGCACTCACCCAGTGATTCATTTGTTAATTGAATAAATATTTTTTATGTGTGCATTGCTCCAATGCTTCGAAAGAAATGAAAAGATACTGAAAACAAGTATCTACTTGTTACTCATCAGTATTTCCTCCACAGAATCGTTTTCCTAATTATGTTTTGCACAACAAGCTTTTCTCAAAATCTATCTCTACCTTTCAAAAACTCTTACATCCAACTACATTTTAGTGGAAAATTTTTTAATCCCCTGAGGTCAGCCACAATTGTCTCATGTTGTTGCAGTGTCATCTATCACAAAGTCAAGCCATCACAAAAATAAGTTTTTAAAGCAAAAACATCTCAAACACACCATTAGCACAACATAGCTCAACGATTAGCTTTTGAAATCCAACTGCAATTTTGTCTTCGCACCCAATAGAAGAGTTTGTTGAGATGGTGAGACAAGTTGCTCTGAAAACAGCCATTTGCACTCAAGTCAAATCGTTACTCATTTCTAAATAATTTATACAATTTTAGGTTTCACTAAATCCTCACTGAGCTTTAAAAACTTGAAGCATTTGAAAATGAACCAACACCTTTATCAGAGCTGCATCTGTAATGGAGAAATGTTGTATTTGTGAATTTTTATTCGATGCTGTGTGTTAGAAAAAGTGATTCTTGAATAAAAGATCAACTTTGTAATTCAAAAGGATATTCTTCAACACCCATTAAATTAATTCAAAGTTTAGTTTCTTTCTTTTGTGTCTGTAGCTTTCAAAATGTACATGCTATTCCCACTTCGCCTGAGTTGTTAAACTGTGACGAACAGAGTGCCCGGTTGCTTCCAGACCTAATTGGTTTGGGTTGTTTTCTGTACAGCTTAGTGAATCAGCCACAGACCACTGATTAGGTTTGTCTGAGCACGCTCAAATCCAACATGGGGAGCAAGTACTCATTTTCTTGTCTGTTGGAGGGTGTGTATGTATCCATCTGTATTTATAAACTCAGCTGTATGTGTGTATGCACGATGAAGCGTTGACTCACAAAAGCCAGATAAGTTGTTAGCAAAAGTGTATACACAATTTACGTATAAGCACACATTCTGATCAAGATTCTTGTTTTATTTTAACATGCATGAATCAAATATTCAATTACTTATTTTAGCCCTCACGTGGTTTGTAGTATTTTTTTTTTTTAAACACCTGCTTACATCGTTTTTGACAAAGTATTTCAGACTACCGTCCGCTTCTGAAAGGACGAAACGCCGGCTTAGAAATTGTCCATTATCTCGCCCTTTCTTCATGAGTATTCCATCTTTAATTCCTGTAGGAGGTAAGAAGAGGTCCTTTTTAAAACAAAATGTTACTTTTATTCCATATTTGCATGTTCATGTCTACACTCACCTCCTTCATATGGCAGGCTGAGTCCTGGCCCTGTAAACTCTTTTCTCTCATACTTTGCTCTGATCCACTGTTCCTTCAACACACTGGAAACACACACGCACGCACGCACACACACAAAAAACAGATTTTAAATAGCCTACTATGAGCCAATGGTAAACAGGTTTCTGGTAACAGGGATGCATGGTTTCCGCCTCGTAGCGATAAATACTGTAGTATATACTGGTATTCACTGTCTCAGCAAAAACAAGTTTCTGATGCTTTAGGCATCCGAAAGCATCAGAAAGGCTCAACCAACCTAACATGCTTCAGGCATTAGAAACTGTCAGAAAATATTTCTCATTTTCCTCACAAATGTATGAAAAAAGTTTCTAATGCAGAATGAATCAATCTTAGTTGTGCCTCATACTCACTCATAATGCAATCATCTCTTTCTGGGTTTTTTGGGGTATGAGATTTTAATTATTTGGATATACAGTCTTTTTGGAATTATGGTATGTTTATTATGTCTTAAGTGATATAAACTAAAAGAAGTTGGAAATATTCCAGGCTCAGGGAATTTCATAGGAAACCATAGAATTATCTACTCTACAAGTTAAACCTTACGAAAAATTATTAAAGGTACAAAAAAAAACATGAGCTGGTGTTTATCCATTGAATACTAAGGGGCCACTGTGATCTAGAATATTGAAGCAATGTGTGTTGCTATGAGTGAAATAGTTATTTTATTGTTGTGTGGATTTAATGTAATTGTATGGTATGAAGTCAGAGTTGCGAGATTCAGATGGTTTGGGCGCATGCTGAGGAGAGAGAGAGTACATTGGCAGAAGGATGCTGGGTTTGGAACCACCAGGAAAGAGGCCGTAGTGAAGTAGAACAAAATACTATGTCGTACTGTGTTTATTGATGCACTTGTGAGCACATCAATACACACGTTGTACGTGTGTATAATATTCATATTCATTATAGATTAATGAATATATTTTTCATTTTCATTAATCTATACCGGAAGGAGACCAAGGGGCAGACCTCGGACCCGCTAGAGAGACTATGTCTCATAGCTGGCCGGGGAACGACTTGGGATCCTTCCGGGTGAGCTGGAGGATGCAGCCGGGGAGAGAGAGGCCTGGGCTACCCGTTTGAGGCTGTTGCCCCCGCGACCCGACCCCAGAACAAGCGGAAGATGACGGAACGGAATTAATCTATGAATATATAATAATTATAGAAGCCAAAACCTTTGAATTGAAGTTATTTCTCTATTTAAATCAATGAAACATTTAGTTTTGCAGCAGATATAAATGCTTTACATAAAACTTTTGTAGCAAGAAAAATTTCCAAATTTTCATAAAGATAATTGTTTCTTCAACATTTTGACTGTGAACCACTGAGCATCACTGGCCCTTCTTTTGTGAAGATAAAATCACAACAAGCCTCAAAGTAAGCAATAGTAATAACTGTTTTCTTCAAGTTTTGGTACATTTTTTTATTCTTTTTATTATCTGTGCTTAAGTGAGATGGACATCTTGCATAATTCACTTTACAGATAAGACACTTACTTTTGACTTTGGCTGCTTTCTCTTTAAAACCTGTTTTATACTTCCCATTCATAGAATTCCAAACATTTTTTTTTTTTTACCGACACTTCCTCTTACAATTACAGTAAGTTAGACTGTTACAGTCAATCTGTGTCAGGAGATTTCCTGTAGATTAAAACAAGAGTCTCAACCTAGAAAAAATAGACAAACAGTTTATATGTTGAATTGTTTTCAATGAGAAAGTTGAATTGATGAAACTTTTAAAAAAAAAAAAAGAAAAAAAAGAAAACACCCAGACTGAAACGTGTTTTTGATAAAATTCACATAATGACAAGTAAGTAGGGAAGCTTTTCTGAAACAAAATTCAGTGACTCGAAATGTAGTGACAACATCAAACTTGAGTTTAAAAAGATAATCATTAGTCATAACAAAGTAGCAACATTTGTCTGTATGTATATACCGGTAAGTTAAATTTTCTTGATGCAAAATAATATGTTACTACTGTAGATGGGATAGCCTAAGTGTGAACACTAGTCTCTATTTTATTTTATCTAGAAAAAGACTTAAAACCACTTCATCTAGTGGTTCCATATGTACATCTTTCCTAGCAAACAATTTCTAAATTATAAGGTGCCATAAAGGCATAATCAAGAAAAACATCGGCCAAAACAAATGATTTATCTTAAGGTACTCATGGCACAAAATTGGTGGACGATGTTTTACGTACACTGATTTATTTCAAACTGAGATAAAAAAAAATATCATCTTAGTGTGATAAAAAAAATGCTGTACATTTTTTTGCCAGTTTGTCGTGGCAAGCACAGTGTTCTTTGCGGTCGTCTGCTGGGGAGGCAGCTTGACTGCAAGGGACAACGGTCAGCTGGACAGACTGATTGAGAAATGTGAAGCTGTGGTGGGGAGGAACATTGACTCTGTGGAAGCTGTTTTGGAGAAGAGGATGAGGGCTCTAATGCAGGGCATCCTAAAACTCCTTGTTACCTTGTGCATAATGTAGAGGTGATGTTTACTGTCTTTATCTATTATTATTATTATTATTTATCTATTATTGTCTATGACATTGCACTACAGTATACTTTTTTTTTGTTCTGAGCACTCTTAGTTTTGTTAAAATTATTACTATTATTTTTTTTTTACCATAGTTACATATCCTATTGTTTTATTTATAATTGCACACTAGTACCACAGCAAGTTCTTAGTCTCTGATCCTCTTCATTGACCATGGCAATAAAAGCATTTCTAATTCTGATTCTGATGTGGTCACAACCCAGAAGTGTGCCTGAAGTAACAAGTTCATCTCAATGTGTTGTAGGATTGAATGCTTTAAAAGGTCACTTATCCCTTCTGCCCTTAGGCAATTTAACCAAACAGAGCCTGGAAGAAACTGAGTCATAATGAGAATCTTATCACTAGTGATTGCAACTTTTATTATTGTATGTTTTATTTATTTGTATGTATGTATGGTCATTTGTTGCTGCTGGACACCAGAATTTCTTCTGTAGAGATCAATAAAGTTTTCATCCATTTAAATCTTGCAAAAAACTAGCATAAACACAATTTCAGGTTGTAATTAAACAATAACTGAAACAATATCATACTCCTTCTCTACCAGTAAAATGTTTTGATGGCAAATGAGACAAATGAGTTTTGATGGCACAAAAGAATTCAGATCCTCATTCTTGAGATTTTCGATCCCCTGGAGCATTTAGGAAATTATACTGCTTAACTTTTTGTTCTGTCATCACAACAGAAGTCACTCTGTCATGTGTTGCTCTGTAAAGAGCCGTAATGTTCTATTTATAATTGTGCTTTAACAAGTACATCTTGACAAATTCAACAAAGTTTTGAATTTGATACTAACTAAGTATCAGAGAATATAACTGTAGAAGTAGAAAATGAATGAGCGTGACAGCATAAACAATTGAACATAAAGTTTTATCTTAACATTCTTTTTTTTATCCCAAAATACTTCAGAGAATAGACAAAACTGATGCTAAATCACTCTTCACTCATTGTAAGCCAAAATATGGCAAATGAAAAAGTTACGTAATCATGCTCAGGTTTCTTCATTTTTATGTCTTGATTTAAAAAAAAAAAAAATCAAACTCCACAGGTAGATTTTTACCATATCAAGATGCTTTGCTGAATTAAGCATAAACATACAAAATATGGCAGAGAATGATCAATTTGAGAAGAGATTTTAAAAAGATGAGTTAGACAATTTCTGCAGCAATGGTAACTCACTGGCAGTCGTTGTATGTCGGTTTGTAGTAGTACACAGGTACTGCTGCCTCATACGTAGTCTTCACTGCCTCATTTCCATTCTCAGCCATGAACTGTTACAACACACACACAAAATCAACAGGAAATAAATTAACCAAAGAAATTCCAGGCATGGCAATGAACAATAATATCATTTGAACAACAACCTTGCTTCAAATTTATTTATTTTTTTGTGCTAAATTATCTGGAAAAAAAAAGCAATTTTTCTCCATCTTTGCTGCTGTTACAACAAACACACTTTGCATGTTTGTCCTTTTTTCTCAACACACAAGTTTTTCAGTGTTTTCTGTGTTCACTTTAACCAGCGGCTTAATGACAATTTAAATACAGCACGAGTGACTTTGCCTTTTAACCTAATCGGACATTTATTTCATTTAGGGAGCAAATTTCCCATGTGTGGGATCCTTAAAGTATATTCTGATTCTGAAATAGTTTGTCCTCTGACACCTGACATCCACACATTGTTCTCAAATTGAGACCTAATATAAAACAAACTAACTCTAAATCACTGTAGATATGTGACTAATTATGTTTTCTCACCTCCAACTCATCGTCCTCCCACCGGGAGAGCGTCAAGGACTTGACCTTACTAATGTCAGGGATGTTGCGGTGTATGCCAGAGCACCCCAGGCAAATAAACACTCCCAGAGTAAGAGAGCCCCAACCAGGTTCTGCAAAAGGGGTAAAACAATAAATGACTAAGATGAGAAATGCAAGAATGCAAAGCAGGCATGTCAAACTTAATGATTGAATCAAATAGAATGGTTCTATAATTAAATTTTGTCTAACTCCACAATAAGCCATGACATACAGGTGAATAAATGCTTACCATTCACTTAAATGGCTGATAATTCAGCCTGTTGATGAAAAAATTGCATTTGTTATCTATTCATTTGTTCAAGAAACAAGCTTTATTGTTTTATACATTATGTTTTAATTCACTACACTAGTCTCATTCGGTTGAGATTGTGTTTTTTTTCTTTTGGGTGTGTCTTCAACTACTCTGGTTGTAACAAATCACCATAGATCAATTGATACAACTAAACCTGTACAAATAAGTCTTTAAAATGCTGATGTTTTCCTTAACTTTGGTTTTACTTTAACATGGTAAAATGCTAAGTTGAGAAGGTATTTATAAATTTATAATATCTGAGAAGAAAAAAAATGGTCAAATTTAAGATTATTGTTCGATGTCATAGTGGATAAAGATATTCAATTATACATCTACTGAAACACATGGAACAGCAATGATTGTGTTTATTCCTAAGATGAGTCATAATTTTTTTTTTTATGATGGTAGACTTTTTTTTTTTTTTAAAAAGTGATTTCACTAGATGATAAGTAAAGACAATCGGTATCTCTATCAGAACTGAAATATATCCACATAGACAAATGTTGTCCACAAATTACACGTCTTGTAAACTTTGACATTCTTAATTTATGTTAGGTATTTTGACTTGGATGACATAATATACAACTAATAAGGCTTTTAAAACTTTAAAAGTACTAATTTGAGAAGTCTAGATAGTAATTGAAATTACAATAAATAATCTTTGCATGGTTATCTGGCAATTTTCCTCAAATCAGAGACCTCAAACCTTTTTGCTCTGAAAACTAAAACTATTATGATAGTATTTTGCATGACAATGTGTCAAAAACAAGAAACTGATAGTTCTATCAACCTATGTGACTCAATTTGTAGCAAATGCTTAAGACTAAAACTTTTCCTTCAGGAGATAGCTGAGCAAGGGTGTGCTTGGCTGTTCACACCAACTTGTCTTGACTTGTAAAATACTTCCATGAGGAAAACACAAGTAGATCATAGGTTTCTCAAGCTTTAAAAAAGTGCCAATAAACCTAATTCTTAACAATTCAGAAAATGGACACAAAGATGTAAAAAGTATTATAATGGCTTGAAAATTAAATACCAAAAAAATTAACCATTTTAAATACTTTTTAGATACAAAAATACACTTTCCAACAGATAAATGACATTCCCACTCAAAAAAGAAGATTTCAAGGTCATTATTATTTTTTTTTAAAAAAGATAATATTTCTACATACCAGGTGCACCACAGTCTGCGCAGGTGTTATTTCCAGGCTTTTGGAGAATTTCTTTAAGTGCTCGTTCACTCACCGACATTTTAGCTTGTAGTTTAGTTGTTTTGCGACGAGAGAGAAAGACTGAGAAAAGACAGAGGAAGTGAGTTAGAAAAAGCAAAGGAAAGACACAGGAGGAAGGCCTCAAAATTCCAAGGTGTGTCTCTGTTTCACTCCCCCTAAACTTGAGGTGAGGACAAGTATGCACAGGTAGAATAACTCACTCAACACCGATAAGCAGTTAAATTCCAGTCCCTTTCAATGTTTTTTTTTCAATTAAAAAAAGTGGTTTTCCATCCAAGTAAGCCGAAGTCCAAGGTTTTGGCTGCAATCTTTTAGTTTGAGATATGTAAGAAGTGTGAGCAAACAGGACTGCCTCCTCAGAACTTCTGCAAAGAATCACACACCCCTAAGGAAGTGGCAAGCACAGGTTGTTGAAACTTGCTTTTCCACATAATAGAGGCTAGACTGCACTTTTTTTCCTTGTGACATAAGTTAGACAAAAAAGTATTTTCAATCACTCATTCATTCATAAAACATTTCAAAATGAGCACAATGTTGTTTGACTGTGTTTATTTACATTATTAGATTTGAGAAATCATTATGGGAAAGTTATTACAGTAAAAATAGGCGTAAAACATAGTGTAAGCAGATTGTGTATGTACATATATATTTCAGGTTTGATGCCTTATTATCAAGATTTTTTATGTATAAGTATCCTACTATTTAAGGTGAACTTGAATTAGTTAAATATATAATTTACACTCAAGTAACTAACGATAGTTTAAAACGTTAAATCATTTAGAAAGTACTTCTAAGATGTTTTCACTCCGGCCCAGGTGTTTAAGTATTGCAAAACAATGATATGATGTCAAATCTAAAATTTATGAATCCTACTCATGACCAGAATGATTCTCTGCAATCTTCATTTCAAATACGAACCATTGGATTGCAACATCGCATTTAGAAAAAAGGCAACCCAAATATCTCACTGTTTTCTTTCAAAATACCTACTATTGCCTTACATACTTGTATGTTTAATTGCAGAGTTTAAAAATGAAGGTTACATGCAAAGGATTAGCAAAATAGTATGTGTGCAAATTACAACCCAGAAGAAAATAAGGTGGGTCTTGACAAAAGAAATACATATCAGTCAAAATCATTAAATAATACGACAAGATTTACCCAATAATATTTTACTGTAATACTACTTCTTGTCTCTAGATGGTAACAGTTGATCACTTTTGTTGTGTAGGTAAGGTTTGGTAATCAGGATACCTTGATGCATGGTACAAAAAAAAAAAGACCCTGGGAAATAATCCTTGCCAATGTACTGTATCATTATTAATAATAATAATAATTATTAGAAGCTATTAAAAGAAGTATTTAGTGAATATGTAAAGTTGAAAACCAACAATAATTTGTCTTAGATGTACACTATGTTCATGCAGTAAAACATCCACTCCTCCATTTTTTAGGTGAAACTGAAAATTTAACACTGAGGATTTGATGTTGTTTTGCAATTTTTTTTCTCTCTCTCTGTGACTGCAAAAGACTAAAATTCCACACTGAGATTATTCATCAACACTGATCAAAAAGACAGTAGTGTGCAGATCTTCTGTCTCTCCCTAAAGATTTTCTCTCTCTCGGTTGATTTTGGAGGTAGGAGATGAGTACAGTGAGGCTAAGGTTTGGCAGAGGCTTTTTGTGTAGGATGAGACTATCTCCTCTCCTTTCCACAAAAGATGCATCATCAAGTAACAATAAATGAAACTTAATATCAAATTAAAATAGTGATCCGAAGCAGATCTTTTTTTTTTAATCATCATTATTATTATACTTTAGTTGATATTAGTTCTATTGTTTAGCTCATATCACAGTCATTTGCTTGCTTATCTCTTTGAGCTGAGTATGACAGAGAGGAGTGAATTGCAATTAGAATTAAATTATAGATGAATCAGATTTTTCTGATGTATTTGTTCCCCTAATCTGTAACAATTTGAAGCTTATGGCTTCTCTTCTCCCTCTCTGATAATTTATATGCACGCAGTTGGTGGCATTTTGAAGCTCGCTGAGTATGACAGGGACTAAATGGCAGCGAGTCCAGGCCATTAATATGTGTCTTGCTGGGTGCTTCTGACATATACATCCCTTATCTTTGCCCCTTCCTATGAGGTTTCTAGTCTGTTTTGTGATGAACCTAAAGGAATTTTTCATCGAAGTTTATAACAATTGGGTTCTGAGCAATAAAAGGCTAACTTTTGAGTCCAAAGAACTCCGTCCCCCAGACTTCAAGTCTTATTAAGTGTAAAACAGACTTTGTAGTGATGAATAAACACAAAAGATATCTAGAAACGTACACACCTTACAAATTATGTTGCAAGCTTTCATGGTCATTTTTTAATTAAATTTAAAAAAAAATGCCAACAGGCTATGAAAGATAATTTTTTACGCAACTTAACTTAAGATTATCAAAGTTGTATATAATATCTAAAACTAATTACATTCAAATGATAAAAAAATATATATATTGATGTAAATCAATCTCGCTCAGATTAGTGTGATTAGGGTTTTGGAGGAAAAGTCTCCAGAAAGACTGTTTAAGTTGTTATGGTATCAGTAGTGAAAACTTTTCTCATGGGGATTTTCAGAAAGTATTGTTAAGAGCAGAAATAGCTCTTTAGCACCCTTCTGAAACAATGATAATCCAAGAATGTAAAAATAGTGTTTAGGAAGGGCTAAAGAATGTATGATCACATATACTAAAATTTAGAATTCTACCTGTTGCTCTAACACTACAAACTGAATGGAGTTTTACAACTTTTATATTGAGAGTACAGCTTAACCATTTTCAGTGATGTGCGGAAACTTTAACGTGTGTTGACACATTAACATTCTGTGTGAGGTGTAACGAGTTAATCTATTGTTTAAGTTCCATGTTGTATTGACAGTTGGGTGAGTTCATACTATGAACCTTCAAGTCCCCAAGAATCACAACATTGTTTGATGATGTGCATAGTGACCTGAGAAGTTCAGTTATTTCCGGGATGAAATTAGAGGGTGCGTTTGGTGGTCTGTAGATGAAGACGAGTGTAAGATTGGGTTTTACAAAAGTAAACACCAGGCATTCAAATGAAGATAGCTTAGACATAGGTGACAGATGTAACGTTGATTGATGAATAACTGTCAGACCTCCACCGTGCCCGATGCTGCGAGGCTTGTCTAAATAAGAATAACGAGGAGGTCAAGCTCTAGTGCAACGCTTTAGTGCACAGTGCATATCCCTTTTATTTCAGGTCTTCGTGCGAGCCCCATTTCTTTCAAATAACTTCTATGTTAGCAGTAAAAAATGTATTAGAACTGAGTCAAAACTTCAGAAAACTAAAAAAAAAAAAAATCTATTTAGAGTTTAAACACAAAAAATAACTGATCAGTCATTCAATTAATTTCTATTGAAAATGCTTTATTTATTCCCTGCAATGAACAAACGGTGACGCACAGCATAATAGGAACTGTGGTTCTCTTGATTTTAAAGAACTACGAACACCAGATGTATGAATAAATCAATGAGAAAGATGATGTGGTCGACAGTGTTGAAGGCGGCTGTCAGGTCATGAAGTACTAATAAAGTCAGAAGTAGAAGTAGTAATAAAGAATCCTGGTTAGAGGCCATGAGAGATCATTAGTGACAATAACCTCAGTGTCTCAGTGCAGTGAGCAGATCGAAAACCTGATCAAAACTTTTTAAATAGATTGAAAGTTTGCATTAGATTGTAATTTAAGAAGCAAGTACTTTTTCAATTGGGACGTGTAACGTAAGTGGTTTGGTCGTTTGACCAGATGGTTTATTGTTTTAAAAGGTTGTCTTGAGTTTCCTGGACTATTGATTGTGATATTAGCATAGTATTGTGTTCGAGCTTGCCCAAGGGATTTTTAATAAGATTATTCATGCTCTTGGTATGAGTCTTTGTGAACTGTTAAACCTGATGATAGAATCCTCTTCTCAAGAACCATCCCAACCACCTTCTGACTGTGCAGTGTACCAGTGTACCATGGAGCAAACTTGATGAAGAACACAGACTGTCCCTTTCACATTTATATTTTAACTTAGGGAGTTGCCAACACTTTACAAATATCAACAAATATACACACGTACAGCAGTTTAAATGAAATTAAAGTATTTACCATTAGCGTTCATTTTCCACATACAATTTTATTATATTTTCCCTGTATAAAGTACTGAACTGTTGAAATGTTTTAAATTCTTTCAACTCCTCTTAAGTGACTTCACTTTTCACCAAATTACATAAAATAGTCATCCAGATGTCAAATTTATTGTATACAAACATTTTTGAAAAAAGGAGGGTTTTTCAAAAGATTTTTTGCAAAAGATCCTCCTAATTTTCTTCCTTCTTTGTGTGGTCTGAACATATCATTGTAAGAACCATGGAAAAGATAAATAAAACACCCCAAAAACCAACAAAAAAAACAGTCCCATAACTAATTCAACTGTGATTTGCATGAGATTTTTTTTAAAAAACATGGAAGGCTAAGGGAATATTGCAAGACGTTTGGGATATCATTTCATTTTCATCACTGCATATTTCTGAATTAAAATTGGGGTCCTCATGAAACTTTCAAAAAAAAAAATCCTTCCCAAAATCTTCTCTTTTTGGCATTTCCCTCCGAGAGGCACCACAGCAAGTCACTTTCTTCCATCTAATCCTGTCTCCTGCATCCTCTTTGGTCACACCAACTATCTTCATGTCTTCCTTCAATGTATCCATGAACCTCCTCTTTGGTCTTCCTCTAGGCCTCTTGCCTGGTGGTTCCAAACCCAGCACCCTTCTGCCGATGTACTCGCTCTCTCTCCTCTGCACATGTCCAAACCATCTCAGTTTGGCCTCTCTGACTTTATCTCCAAAACCTCTAACATGCGCTGTTCTTCTGATATATTCATTTTTAAACCTGTCCATCTTTGTCACTCCCAGAGAGAGAGTTCCTCCACATCTTCATCTCAACTACTACCTCCATTTCTTTTTCCTGTTTTTTCCTCAGAGCTACTGTGTCTAGACCAAACAGCATGGCCGATCTCACCACGAATGATGATGATCATCACCGTCTCACCACCACCACCACCACCACCATCATCATCTCACCCAAAATGATGTAAACAATACTGCAGTTAGGTTTAACACTAAGACTCAGTTCACATATCTGTTATCTATGCATGGTATTTATTCAAAAACATTGTTGTGGGAATACCAAATGATCAGAGCCTATAAATGGGGTAATTGTGAACCACAACGTAAGAAAACCCTGAATGACTAAATTTTGGATTAAAACTTAAATGAAGATTGTAAGTGCACAGTCGGCCTCAAATTCCCACACTTTCCAACGCATGCATTCTATTCAATCAATGTAACATTGTGGTAAATCTTGGACGGACCAATCTTATTCCCATTTCCGCCAACATTTTTTACATCGAAAGGTGCTAAGTGAAGTATATATGAGATTTACATCATTTGCTCGCCATTCTAAAAGACTGAATTTCTCGAGCCTTCATCATAGCGTACCTCTTTTTTTGTGCATACCAAATGTTCAAGGTTTTTAATTTGCTACATGAGCTTCATTGTAAGTTGTTGGAATGGCAAGAGTCTTGAATTATTAAAGTACACTGGCATCATTAATTCAATGTTGAAAGTAAATTGGAAATTATCCAGAAAAGCCAAATTAGTTTACAACTTCTGGAGGCACATAACCAATTGGAGCTTGAGTTAGAACTAAACTGGTGTCCACAGTTAACAATTAAGAAAGAAATACCAACCCAGAGATGGCAAGAGTCCCTTTTAGAATGAAGCAAGCCAGATGGTAATAAAAAAACTCCATGACAAAAATACAGAACTTGCTAAGCTTTAAACAAAAGGAGGCAATGTGGTATGATTATAGGAACAGTTGTAGTTTCAGAAATAGTAACAGCAGGCATTCAGCATTGGACAAAAGAAAAAATTTCAGCTTGAATGGGTGTGTTTAGTAAGTAGCATGAACACTTTTTTTTTTTTTTTAAAGAATATATTGATTCTCTGGCACGAGATGCCAAAATCATCCTGGAAGCAGCTCTCATCATCTGACCAATCTAGCATGCAGGTGTTGCTTCATTTACAATAATTTGGACTCATTTGAATTTATATTAATTGAATGACAGTAAATTTGTTTGAATTGATTATGTGTGGAAAGTGTTCTGAGGTGACTTTGTTGTAAATACAATATAAATCAGGATAGTAGCTCATTCTAACTGAATCAAAATGAAAATGAATGGGAAAAAATTCCTATAAGAATAACTCAAAAACATATTGAAGATGTGTGAATGGAAGAGATGTACAAGATGTGACTTATAAATAACTAAATATATATATATATAATCAATGCGTGATGGGAGAAGGCTGAGCAAACAGGTCAAATACAAAGAGACAAGAATAAAAAGGACAAAAGCATATTACTTGTGGCAGATTTGTTATGGAGTTAATGGGGTTTCGCCACTTCCTATCGTCTTAGCGCCTTTTGAACCATGGCCTTTGCATAGAGAAAGATCATTAACTCTTCTGTCTCCTTCAGGGGCTCTACTCCTCTTCATCTGGAAGACTGCTTGTCAGCACGAGGCTATTGCTCATCTCCTTGTTATTATTTGAATATAACTTTCATACTTCATGTAACAACAACGCAGAGTAATGTGATTCATGAGTTAGAGCGGTAAAAACACCACAGTACAAATAACAGCTGATAGCATATTCTGCTTAATTGTTTAACTTTGAAAAGCGTCACAGTCTCATGTGACGCATACAAGAAATAGAAACAGCAGGGCTGCAGTTTTTGACAGCTCGACACATTTCACACCACAAAGCTCATTATTTCCCTGAATTCCAACTTTACTTTGGTGACAAGTATTAGTTTGACAGACTTCATCAGTTTGAGACTGCTTGGTCATGAAGTCTGAGCATCAATCAGAAACTTAAATGACTCAGAACAAATAAAGGTGTTACATAGATTTGCTTTTGTAAAACTTGGCAGTACAAATACTGTAAACTAGCTTTGACTATGTGGCAAAATCTTAGAGTGCAACCACATCATTTTCCAACATTTAACACATTTATGTTGTAGTGTCATTGCAAACACATACTACTATGGTGAGTATACAAATTTTAAATAAGTGGTAAATAAATTCCTTTTCTACCTTGCTTCTTCGCCAGTATGTCTATATCAACATAAAATTCACCCAAAGCTGGAAGATAAATCACATTGAGGACCTTTGTGTGTGAACTACTGATGTTTTGGAAAAGAAAAAGGAACAACTTTCTTTTTATATCTGTCCTTGTAACTGATTTAAATCACAAATTCCATGTTTCTGCGATCAAACGCCCCCTGGTCAGACAAGGTAGATAAAAAGTGCAACAAATAAGCTAAACAGTTTTTGGCTGGGTTCCTTTCATGTTCATCTTTTCTTATCAGCAGATTCCCACACTTGATAGTAACAAATATCTCTACATGTTCTCCTAAAATAGAGTTTACTCCTGCTCATACAACTGCTGGATGTTGGATGAAAACATTATTTTCACAGTTTTTCAGATCTATTCCCTGAAAATGGACTTAATTTCACAATAAAAATAATGTTAAATTAAGAAATCTTTTCTAGAATTAACATAAAACCACCATACAATAAAAACAAATACCTTGAAGAGAGAAGTGCTGTGAAAAAGACTTCACAAAATAGTCTTTTGTCAAGGAAAGATAGCTTGGTGGGAAGAGCGTGCGTCCTGTGACTGCAGGGATGTGGGTTCAATCCCCCACCGAGAGGTCATGCTAAGAAGTCTCTGAGCAAGACATCAAACCCCTAATTGCTCCAGATGGTGGTTTGCACCTTGCACGGTAGCATCCACCATCAGATCTGAATGGGTGAACGTGAGCTAGACTGTAAAGTGCGTCGAGTGCCAATGAAAAGTGCTGTGTATGTAGAGTCTAACTGTTTTTTTACATTGATATAACGAGTAGGAGAACATTTGAATTTAGCTGAAATACTATATTAGAGTTAAAGCATTTTAAGACCAAATTTGAGACATATTCTTCCTGAACAGCTCCACATATACCGTGGTTTTGTGTCATTACTCCTTTTTAGAAAATAATCATTGCAGTTATTGTGGTTATGTGGGACGATGACCACAAAAGTGAGTAGAAAACTGCAAGGCATTTTCACACATGAATAAAGGTTGTTTTAAAAGCTGTGAACAATTCAGTCCAGATTTTTCTGCAGTTGTTGTGCAGTCATGCACCTCTTTCTGTGGGAGATAGAATGCACGCTTGAAAGTGGCATAAGAATGGATATCACAAAGGTAGAAAATACATTTTTTTGTTTTCTAAATCTACCATTACTTTAAAAATAACAAGATTACTTACATATAAACAGACAATCTGAAATCAGTTGTAGGCAAATGAATCAGAATCAGAATTACTTCATTGATCACGCCACACAAGAGACTTTTGCTGAGGTGCCTTCCATACTAACGCCTGTCTACATTAAATATATCATTAAATACATTTGGAAAATGAAGTTTACAATTACGAAAGGACAATAATTGGACCTAAAGTAAAAGATAAAGGATTACTTTATTCATCCCTCACCGGGAAAATTTGTGTGCTGCACTCCTTACACCGCAGCAGGCTGCCCTTCGACGGCGCCAATGGTGGGAGAAACGGAGGTTAGGTGTCTTCTCCAAGGACCCTAGACAGGCTCTCTGTGGGATGCGAACCCGTAGAGTTACTATACATTTTTTAAATGATTTGTGGAATATAAATGTATAGATATTTAATTTGGTGCAAATACTGTATTGGAGGAGGGCGAGTTCTCCGAAGCCAGAGAGGACATGGCCGCTCTGGAGAAGGATTACGAAGAGGTGGGGACAGACAGCATCGGAGAGGAGGACGAAGGAGAGGAATACTAATGAGCTCTTAATCAAAACAACAACTGTATGTGTTGAGTAAAGAACAGAAAATGGCAGCAGTCATTCTTCTGTTGCAAAAATTTAATATACTATGTTCTGACTTAATGTGTTTTTCAGGCTATTAGATATCACTTTCCCTGGATAGCCACAGGCCACAGGGTTATAGAAACAGAGAAATAGCGTCTACATGTGCATCTATTGAAAAGAAAAAAGAAAAGAGAAAAAAATCCAACCCATATTCTGAAAATAGGAACTGCAGTATACAATATAATAGCTTCTCTTATAAAGTCACTGGTAACTTTTTCTTGACCTTTTCGACACAAAGCTTTTATTCATATCACTGTCCGCTATACTGTATTCTGTGGTGAATAGATTGTGACTTTCTGCAGTAGTTGTTTAGATTGTGTTCCCGAAAGGTGAAAAAAAATGTGTCTAAGAGCATCTGAATCTTCAAGTTGTCAACAGGACATCAACAGCTGAATGAACGAGAGAATAGAAGAACTTTGTAGTTCATATAGAAATGTAGCTCCATAAGTGGAGCTTTTTATTTTTTCATAAATTCCAACAGGACTTTAGAAATTATTTTATGCACGCTATTCAAAATGTGTCCTGCAATGTGACCCCAAGAACATTTTCAAATTAAGGCCATTTTTTGTTTTGGTTCACACTCAGTTTTAGTCATGTGTGGGAAACATTTTTTTAAGGATCTTTACACACTGTAGGAAAATTTACTTTTATTCATCTCATGACTACTAGACAAAATTACATTTATTTTTAAATGTTTATCTGTACGATCATCTTTCGTTTGGTTGAATTATCAGGGATAAAAGTCAGATATTTGTGTAATGACATAGTCACTAAAATGATATTGGTATGTATGTGACATGAACTCTTTAACTTGGAGCTATGTCTTATACATGGAGAGGACAATCCATCTTTTCTAGTTCCATCCTTTTTTGTATCTGTATGCTGAGCAGTTTTTTTTGGAGTAAATATTGAAACCAATGTTTTCTCCTTTTAATACATGCATCATACAATCTTAAGTTAGAAGCATTTGAAAATGTAGAGCTGACTACAGGTGATATATTTCAAAGGGAAAGTTGAGAGAAGTTAATTCTTGTGACAGTCCGAGATTACACAACATAACTTTGATTCTTCACTAAGATAGAAATGTGAACTTGAGATTGATGACATTTGTCTTTTAGTCGTATCATAAAAGAAAATATCAACCGACCGGTAGATTACGTTTTGCTTTAACAAAGAGATGGATTTTTTGTTTGCGCAAACATGTTTTTTCTCCTTTGGTGCGTTAATTGTCCTCAAATAGGCCATTTTTGGGAGGATCATTTTCATAAAATGTCCCTATTGTGTTTGCCTGTGTCTGTGTGTGGGTAGACACATGCACTTAGGTATTAGTCTGCACTTGCCACTGTTTGACATTTGGGCGTGGGAAAGGAATATCAAACTGTGTCCTGCTAAGGTGGCATCTGTTTCCTTGATAATCTGGTAGGATATTCTTGTGATCCCTGTGGTGTGAATTCCATCACATCTACGGCGTGAGATATACACACATAAGGCATCTCAGTTGCTAAATTATTTACCAGCCACCGGTGTATGTTAATGAAAACATTGCATAAAGAATTTTTATGAGCAGTTTGAAAAGGGGATTGTTAAAAGCTAATTATGAAGACCAAACAAATATGCCATAGATCCATAGAAAGACTAAAATCTTTGGAGAAGTTTGCTATAGGAAGGCAAACAGAGAAACAATGGAACCACCATAAGAAACACTGAAAATTTGACAAGATACAGAGTTGATTGGATGTTCAAATAAGTCTTACAAGTTGTGGCTTACCAGCCAGTACAGTATGTACTGTGTTATTGTAATTTTTTTTTTGTTAAATATTCAGTGTTTGTAATAAATGGGTTTGTGTTGCTTTCTTTTCTTTTCAAAGTCTTCTTGTTTTTGAGAAAACGAAGACCGAGTTTTCAAATGTACATAAGCTTGGCTTTGATGGTTATAAGGTGTCATTGGATGTCCTAGCTAGGCTTTTGTGATTGCCAGAAAAATTCTCAACCCCCAATTTTCAATCCAAATAAAATGAGTGTCCAAAGTGTTCTTTTTTTGTCAGGCTTTTTAAATAATTTTGTTGAAACACACTTTGTTGGCAGAAAAAAGAAACTTGAAAGAAAACATGAAAAAAAAAAAAGATGAAGCATTCTAATTGCCAGAACCCAAGATTTGTAATATTAGTGACGACATCAGTTCTCCTAATGGCATTTAGATGTTTATGCAAAAAAAAAAAAACCATATAAATTTTCCTTCTTACAATGTTTTTCTTCCCATATAATCCTCACCATCTATCTTTCCTCTTCTCATCTTTGCCCTTCGTTCTACCTCATCATTTTAATAACACGATTACCCCGATGCTCTGCAAGCCCTACTAACATTACTTCATATGAGCTAAATAATTGCTTTGCCCCTGTCTGATACACTTTTTGCCATGAAGGCTTTACCCTCTCCAATCTCTTTTCTCACTGACATGTCTTTCACTACAACAACAAAAACTTTCATTATTAATGATAGAAACGATCACCACCACCAAGCATCCATCTATTTTGGAAAATAGCACACTTACTTTGATAAAAACAGAATCAGTCGAGCTTTCTGTTAAGATATATGTCAATAAATTAGTAGATAGCTCTAATGCTTTTTAAGTTTGTGCAGAATTACTTAAAGAGGACTATGTATGCATACAAAGCAAAAAATAAAAAAAATTAACAATGCACCTTCAGAGAAGAAAATGAAATACGGCGCAAGGGTGGAAATGAGTACAAAAAATATTGTGTCACATTATTTTGACTTTGGAACAAAGTGTAAACTATAAAGTCTTTATTTGAAGCTTGTTGAGGTGTCATCCACTTTTTCGCACCAACCATTGAAGTCTACAACATATTAAAACCACAATATGACTGTAACACTAATTTTAGATGGATTTTTCAAAGTTATAAAATACATTTACAAAAGTATAACTAATCAATGTGACCAACCGAAAAGTAGAAGCCATGATTTTTCTTTTTCATCCAGAAGCTCCCATCAGCAGCAACGTATGGATTTTAAAATGAAACTTAGAGCTGAACTGAAGGTTTGGGCTTAGATCTAACCCATATTATATCTTTCAAATTATATTTATGGTAAAAAGGAAAGAAGAAAACCAATGCCTTTGAATGTGTGGGATAGGTCGTTTTGCATTCAAATTAGAGCTTACTGAAAAAGTGTGCGTAAGAGAAGGGATCATATCCTGTCAATACTGGCTTTAATGGGAGAATATGCCATATAGTGTATCTAAGGAAATAAACTGGAAGCACGATTTGATTAAAAATTTGTTGAGGATTAACAGAACAAATTCAATTCAAACCATCTTTGTGCATGTTAAAAACTTAATTGATGGCATTTCACCAGTCAATGTTGAGATTGGTTATTGTTTAAGAATTACTGAAGCCCTACAATTTATCTGCTGGGTTATGATTGTGAAATGTATGTTTAAATTTCTGAAATTCCTTCATAAAATGATTCTTGAAGTAATTTACAAAGATTTTTAAAGGCAATCCAAAATCACAACAGCATCAAGAATGATCTGACTTCCGTCACATATACAACATACTGTATATCTCATATACAAAAAGATTAAAGGCTATGAGACCAAAGTGTTAAGATAAGTACATTAAGTAGAAGATAAAACATATAAAATAACAACAAAAAACATTTGGAATATACTTAAAAAAAAGAACCAGATTCCCTGCTGTACAAGTGAGAAATGATTTTGTCACTTGTTGTTTCATTTTATCACAATAATTATTATTTTATCACATTATTTGCCTGTATTAAAATAGAGAAATGTTTTAATTACCTGCATTTCCACTTTCTCATCTTTTTCTAGTTATATTAAAAAAATTAACAGGGCATCCACATTTAACTCTGCAAACGTATCATTTATTCTTTTAAAACAAAACTCTTGCATGGCCTGCTGACTTCTACCCATTTTTTTTCTCTAATTTCTTGTTAAATTGAGAATATTTCTATATTTGCAGTTTGTTTTGCTCAAAAAGATTTTTTGGCTGTTTTTTAATTTAGTTTTGCAAAATTTTTTTCTACATGAAAGAGTAAAAGAGAAGTTGATGAAATTAAACAAGAGCTAAATACGTACATAGCTGAGGGAAAAAACTGCTCTCTGTGTTGTTGTTGTAACTGAATGGTGGAGTGAACCATTTACGGAAATGTGAAACAGACACAAATTAAATTTCATGAACTCATTTTCCAAAAGTTTTTGTCTCTTTTCTTTCTTGATGTTACTTAATTTTGTCACTACGGAATCTACAGTAACAAAAAATATCAGGATTTAATCATAATATTTTACCAGTAATCTAGAAAATAAGCCTTTCAATTTTCCCACAAAATCACATCTATTGAATTTGATGGTGAGACCAAGCTGATAGAACGCACGACACACATACACTAGATCTCTAAGATTGATAGCCAGTCGTGACTCAGAAGAAAGCAGTCATCTGCCTAATGGAAGGTTAGTGGTTTCTCTGGTTCTGTCACTTACCAAACACCCCATCAGATCTGCTGTGTCATCATTATGAGAGAAGAATGCACCACATAGACATCTAGACTCAAAAGTGCATAAATACAAGTGAAGACAAAGCTTAATAGCATGCACCTGCAAAGTGACAATTGCATTAAAGCAAATGAAGCACTGAAAGCTCAGTCAAAAAGGTAAAGGGCTTGCTGTGTAAAATGCTTTA
The DNA here is from genome assembly GCA_902685375.1 of Neostethus bicornis. Taxonomy (NCBI): domain Eukaryota; kingdom Metazoa; phylum Chordata; class Actinopteri; order Atheriniformes; family Phallostethidae; genus Neostethus; species Neostethus bicornis. Next base: position 18,151,639 of record LR738542.1, on the reverse strand, counting down.
ATTTATATTACACATGGAATCATGTGGAATTTACATAACATGTTGATTAAGCATCATGTTTTGTCTCAAACTTAGTGATGGGAGAAGGTAAATTTTTAAAGTTTGGATTCCTACTCCTGCAATAAATGTAGGAATGAGTAAATATGAACTGAATGTTCTCTTCACACAGTTGTGATTTTTTGTTTTCTTGTTGGAATCAGAAAACAATACAATAGATGCCCTATTGCTAAATTTATTAACATCAATAAACAAAACTTTATTGTATTAGTCACTTCAAAGCATGTGTCCTTGAAGAAAAATATTGTCCTCTAGTCACTGGCTCGGTGTGTCATTTCATCAGTTAAATCATTGCTTCATTAAATCTCCCTGTAGAAAGTTGGCCGTGTCTTCTTGAAAAAAAAAAAAAAACTTTATAGCAAAACCCTGACTTGCATGTCTTAATTTTTAAGCTATTCATTTTTGTGGGTGCTTAATACTGCAGGTACTGTGAAGTTCATCTTTGTGCTGTGATCTTTTTTTTTTCAACTATTTGAGCACATTTTAAGCCAATCAAGCTGGCACTATTTCCGTTATATTGTGGAAGATTTTTTTTCCAAATGTCCCTAATCTTTTTCCATCTATTTCTATTTTTCAAGCAATAATAAAAAGCGACAACCACAGTGGAATGAGGAAACTGGATGAATCTGATTGCCTGCTGTGGTCACTGACAGTAACAAGTTCAGCCTCTGTCAGTTTGAGATGCTGATAATCTCATTCAGCATCTGTACATCATGTGGAATACTATGGTTGTCATCACCACCAGGAGACAGTGTGACAGGTTTTCTTCAGTCTAACCCTAGACCACTGCAAAAAAAAAAAAAAACTAATGTGATGCAAAAAACAAAACAACCAAACAAAAAAGCAAGTAATTAAGAGAGAATAATAAAAATCAAATACTAATAGAAAAAATAAAACCAATTTCTTTATATGTCTCTGTGACCAAGATGTTATGGATTAAGGAAAATATATAGATCCACAACCTGCATGTGGCAATCATTTATAAATCAAACTTGAAGCTGAAAAAGATTGGTCTGACTTGTGGTCTGAGTGAATAATATGGTGGGTTAAAGCAAAATAGGATATAATGGAAAGAGTAGAGTCATGGTTCACTGATTTGATTGATTCAGAGAAAGCGAATGTCCACTCTCATCCAATATCCCCATGTTGACTGGTCGGCAAAATTTACAGCTCAGTGAACTCAAAGCTCACTTCTTCCCCTTCTACTTTATGTTAGTTCCCGGTGGGATTGAACAATCACCATTACATTGGTTTTTAAACCGTAAATTTAGACGTTGAAAGAAATACAACTTTAGTTTGATTATGGTTAAGACTGTGTCATTCATTTAGAGATTACCGTACAGTGGTGGTCTAGCATTTAGCAATGATTTTTCTGTGTATTTCTCTACTCGCTGGCTTTTTTTCTTTAGTTACTCCCCAGTTCACTCGACAGATGTTTTGCTGTTAATTAACAAGCAGACATGACACAAGCAGTGGCCAAGACTTTCAAGCTGTGAAAATCTGACATCTCATTCCATGTTAAGAAAAGGTAAGAGGTCATAGTGTTGGACTTCAGGGATTAGTGCCTTGAGAATGCACCCAGGAGGTTGATGTCTGTGACATACAGGTGAGGATAAAACATTGTGACCAATTAATGTCTTTGCAAGAAGGGAAAATCTTTATTGTTTCCTGTCAGTTCAGTTTAGTCCATGACCATATGCACTGAAAGCAGGCAGTAGTGGGTGTAGAGATAACGACCACCAACATCTGGAGGAATAAAATTTCAAGATTCAAAATGAACGATGCATTCAAAATATTGAAAATATCTTATTTTTAAAATTGGTGTAGGTGACTTATTTACCGGTATGCTTCACAGGACCACAGCACTACTTGAACCTGACGAGAAACTGGCTTTTTTATTGAGCATAGACTGTGAACTGTTTGAAGTCAAATCAAATCAAACTTTATTTATAAAGCACTTTTCATACATAAAACGCAATACAAAGTGCTTTACCAGTTAAAAACCCCAGTACACAAAAACAAAATAAATAACAAGTCTCCCACAAGTCAAGTTTACATAGCGTTTTTTATACCAACTAAACATGTTTGCACCATTTTTTTTTGTTGGTAGTCTACATCAAAACTAGGTTTGCGCAAATTAAACATTACAGTTTGTGAATTGAGCAAATATTCAGGACTATGAGACAATCACCAGAAACAATGTGCACAGTTAAATGACGATTTTCTTTTACAACATTTTATGACGGGACACAATTTCATTTGCTTTTGTTTTTGTGTATATATATTTTTTTGTTTTCAGTGCTTTGACTGTATTTTGTATCTTTATTGTATTTAGGTGCTCAGAAAGCTTTTTAAAAATGTTAATCATTCTGATCAAGCAGGTCTTCTAAGCATTCACTTAGTTAAAGGCTAAAGCTTTTCACTCAAATTTCTTTTAGTTGGTTGAAAACTAGATCTGCATCATAGCTACTATGATTTCTGCTGGACCACATCATCAAACACAAACTATTTCTACACTTCAAAACTTCAGCACCAAAAAACAAACATTTACAACCCATTTCTTGTAAGCCGGTCCATGTTTTTAAAAAAGTACAAGCTGAAATGACCTGTTTGTCAATGTGTTGTCTTAGTCTTTATCATGTGCACAATGACTGAAAAGAGAACCAGAGGCCTTTCTCATTTCTTACAATTGGACTTGCCTCCCTGAATCGATCTTTTCCATTAGATTGAAGCACTGCCCCACATGAGCTCTCCTCCGCTACTTAATCCCCTGTCAAGCCATTTGGTCTAGGATTTCAGGCTAAATGAATTTACAAATTATGTGATGGGATTTTCACAAAAATACCCTTAAAACTGAAGAACACTGATAGGCTCTGGCGAACATGGGAAAAACCGTACACACACTTTCCAATTTAACTTGAGGACCCACAAAGTGCTCCAATCACATGGTTCAATTTCAATCTTACTAATGCACTCAATGGGGATGTAATACATTAATGAATGCATCAGCAATGATGTTATCCATTCTTTTCAAGCTATAATTTGGTCCCGTTTCAAATGGATTTAAAGTATAGTAAAGTTCAAAACAGTAATAGCAGAGTGGACTCCACTTCCTCTAAAAACAGTGGTTCATTTTAACATGATTGGATCACTCAATTGCTGCAGATTTGTCAGTGTCATTTCCATGATTTTAAATCCTCTCATACAACACATGCCAAAACAAAAATATTGGATTGACTGTTGGCAGCTCTGAAGACCATCACAGTACAGGGAATGCGCTGACATTTTCAAGAATATCAGTTTGAGTTTATTTGAGTTTTATGACAAGGTGTGTCATTCCGCTGGAAGGAGCCATCAAGAAAGCCATCCACTGGAATGCAAAGAGATAAACAGCATCAAAACATTTTATATATACAGGTCATGATTTATAGTAATTTTATGGTGAATAAACAGTGCATAGTTAGCAACAAAAAGGTCAATAAGATGCTAAACAAATATTCCCAACACCATTAGACAAAAGTCATAATCAAACATTTTACAAAAAGGGGAAACAATAGAAAACACATTTTTGTAAGCATACACAGAAATGTGTGTTCAAAGTTTTCTTTCTGCAAAGCAAAAAAGGAGTAAAAACTCAAAGTAATCTGCAAAAAAGAATGTTTTGTGATATAAAAATATATATCTATATAATCTAAATAAACCGAGACCAATACATGAAAACAACACTCCTTTTTATAACCTTCACTATGATTTCAGAAGGGGAAGCTGTCTGTTTCTTGATTAAAATAAAGGCCTCAGCTACAGCACAACAAGCTAACATTACAGTTCCATTCTCCCAGACTTTACTTTATTGCCATCATATAATAGCTGTTTAGTGATGATGTGGCTGCTGCCTATGATGAAAAGCCCACAGAGACATTCATGCAGAATCATACGTCTCTGGCTGTTTTAAATAAGTTAGAGCTAAGATAAGTATCTGTCAGTGTTTATTGGGGGAATCTTCAGTCCTGATGCTGTGTTACTGGGCTGTGCTCCGGTAGAGCAGCGAATGATGAATAGTATGTGGGTGGTTGAAATATTTCAGAAGTGTCTCTGAAGAGAGAGGTGAAGTATATATGACTGCTGGATGCTACTTTTTAATTCAGAGGCAGAAAAATCCTTGGTGTGCTGCATATAAACCTGTCTGTTGGTCTATCTATCATTACAGAAAGGATAGACAGACATACTTTAATTGATTTCAAATTCTATCCAAAGGCTTTCAATGAAGCCGCTGCGTGTAAAAAGAATTGGAACTTATCACATTTTATCTGACCAAAATACACATACTAAAGTTATCCAACTAGATTGCACTTCAGCATCAATAAAAAAAGTCTATTCTATGGATTAATTTCTTTTTAGTGTTCACAATAGCTCTGTAGGTATTTTTAATTAATACAATTGTGTTTTCGTCCCTATTTATGATGTTCGGAAGTCTTCTCCATCTTCTTTGTACATCAGTCCAAAACTGCATCTGCTTATAAGCCAAGCTTTCTCAAATCCAATTCTGCACAATTCATTATTTGAATTTTTAGTATTGTGAATTATATCTAAATTGTTCTGGTGTTTTTGTGCTCATTAGAAGTTGGCTGGATGCTCATGGGTTAAGTTAATGTGTGAGTTTGGAAATTTGTCACATTTATCTCGCACTACTGAATAGTGAAGTTTTTTGTTAGTTGTGTTCCATTTGCTTCACCGTCTCACACAATTAATACATTGTTGGAAAGGCAGCCTCTAAAAATGCAACATCTGTGCAGTTTGGATTTATCACACCCACTGACTGTCACCTGAGTGCAGGTTGAAGCAGAAAAGAGGAGGGAAGAGAAATGAGACAGATAAAGCTGTAGAATGGCAAGCTGTGAGTGTGTTTTTTTTAACCCCAACTAAGAGAAAAGATTATACTGTAATTTAGAAACAATTTTTTTTACATAAATTTGGTGTTTTCTATGTTAAATTGAACGTTGAAAAGGTTTAATACCTGGTTTAAATCATGATCTTCAACCAGAAAAGGCTTCTTCTCTGCGAGAAGATGGAACATACACAAGCCTAGAATCACATGTTAAATTATAATATAAAACATGAGTGTTGAAATGCTCAATTAAAAAAAAAAGTAGACATCATCTCTGCATTCCTTAAAAGAAAAACAAAACAAAAAAAAAAACAATAACCATCCCAATTCTTCCCCTTCCCAGAAAAATAGATGTAAATACAGTAAGTGTGATGTAATTACTATGCAATCAGGCCAAAAGCACCTTGTAGCGGCAATCCAAACCAATAATGTAGGCTGCTTCATGGGAAAATATGGATCCTATATCTGAAGCATTTCCAGATCAAAGTGATGACCCTTTCTTTTTAATATTTCCATACAGTTCAAATTATAATAAAAAGGAACAATATTCATTTAAGCCAAATATGTCCAAAAATGTATTGTCAAACATGTTGAACAATAAACTCAACATAATCTAAAACAACATCAAAAAGCTTTCAACAAAAATGATGACTTCTTCATATTTGCCCGACACCCATCTCTCACGACTGAGACGTCATTCAAAACATTCCATCCCTGTCACTCCAGCAATGCACATTGCAGTCCTCATTTACATGTGCACATCTACATATGCCATCACCCTGGGTTAGATGCAATCCCTTACGCCACCTAGTAATAATGTACAGTATATCACTTTTGGGTCTCTCTCCACATAAACTACACAGAGAGTTGCCAAAACCATTTTTAAAGAGATGAGCTGAGGCGCTATGAAAATTATAAATAATTTACTTTTGTTGACAAAGAAACTGTCAAGTTTCTGTTGACCAAATTAAAATCACCAGTCCTTTTTTATTACATGATCTATTGGACACCAATAAAAACATTTTTAACATCCAGCAAAGGGTCAATATTTGAACTCATTCAGCTATGTGTAGAAGTCCTGGTTTAATGCCAGTAATCTCAATGTTACCAACTTAAATTAAATAGAAAAAAAAAAACTCCCTTATTGCATCATATCCTTCAGCGTTACTTATAGCCTCCATCCAAACTTGCAGTGGCACTGAAAAAAGAAGATGCCTTTTTTGGAATTATACTGAGAACTTATGACTATCTTAGTTAGACGGTTCTTCAAGTGGATAGAATCTAATTTTCAAAGAGATTTTTACCGGCATCTGCAAAGCTAAAATTTTCTACACTTCCCTTTTTAAAGGACAGTTCATTTTATCAAGTCATTTTTTTGTTAGATTTTAATGTCCACAATCCCAATATTGGTGTATAATATCCCAATATTACAATGTATAAATAATCATGTTGGGAAAAAGAATCACTTCATGCTGAGAAGATGACTCAACATGTACACTTTCACAGAGTGAACAGATGAAGGGCAGAAGCAAAAGCATGATGGAGCTCCAAAGGTTTCACAGATGGTCAACATCTGGCTGTCTGCAAAATCCTTTGGCAAAAGAGATGTTATTCTAGAGAACCACGAGTCAAAGCTACTACTCATTATTACTCAACTCAAACAGAAAATATGGTTTTGAAAATTAGCAATGCAGAAAATTAATATTTCACTTTTAATTTATAATCTAGCAATGCAAAATAATGGCAGACACTATAACCTTTGAGATCGCCAGTCTGTAGCGACAGCAAGATTGTTTAAAAAAAACTTTCATCAACCTTGAGAAACAGTTAAATGGACAGTTAGATGGTACTTTGATTATGCACAAAAAACAAGTTAAATTTCATCCAAGTTTTAAAGTTTTGGGGTTTTTTGTTTTAAAATCTAGCAAATAAAATAACAAAAAGTGTAAAGAGGGAACAATTTAAAATGTTCTTGAATACTTCTGCTGGAATTAAATACATTATTTGTCCAGTTTCAAAGTGTATTCAAAATAAAGATTGATCAAGACGTTAAAACCCATTTTTTGTCATGCTTTGCATGGATTTAAATTATATGGTTCGAAATGACATGCAACATGATGTTATTTTTTTTTTTTTATTAATGCAATGCGAGGGTTACATAAGTTTAATTTGCTTTTTGTTCTTATTATTTCCCTTTTTTCTTCTTTAACGGTTGTTGACACTGGTCTGATCGAGATTTCCTCATAGATTACTGAATTAAATCAAACACATATACCATCAGACCAGCTGACCATTTACATTCTGCCTTTGATAGAATTTAGCTGCTGCATTAAATTTCCAGGTGTGTGAGGATAGATCTCAGGTGTTCAGTTTGCTTTTTGCCAATTCTAAGCCGCATGATGATTTGTCACGGACGTAGGCAGTAAGCATTTGTGAGAAAGTTTACTTTTCGAAAAGGATGATCTTCACATAATGTTCTGAGCTAACTTGACTTAGTTTGGAGCATTTTGAGCTTCAGCAACTAAAAAAAGACTAATTGAAACTGCATAATCAAGCGTGCCATGTCAAAAACTATCTTTAACACCATAAAAAAGTGAAAAAAAATCCAAGTGACAATAATCAACATATCATTGCCAAAAATATCATTCTTCTTCTTTTGCACACAGTCATCAAATTGGCATCACACAGATGTCATGTCAGCAGCACATCCAAGATAACAGTTTTTATTTTTTCAACCACATCTTAATGTTGCCGAACTGAAATTGACACTAGAGTTTGTTTAATTCAAATTCAAGAAATGGGTTAAAGGCGATTTGACCTTTATAACACAATGTGCAAAGTATTATCTGGCTACATGTCGACTACAGAAGATGGATATGCTTTGGTTATAAAGGGACACAAATAGAAGTGGTACAGGGATAAGCACCGGCAATAAAATGAAATCACATTAATAGAGGAGAAACCAGAACATCTTAAGAAAATATTCCCAACATATGCTCTGGATATGAAGTAAGGTTAAGCTATGCTTTCATGTTGTTGCCAGATTCTGGCAAATATATTTCAATGTTATATTTGAGATGGTTTGTTAACGCCATGATTTGTTAAAGGTATTGACAACAGCCACTCATTAAATAGATTAATTTTTTTTCACTTAAGAGAAATGTTGTTGACAATTTCAACAGAATAATACATTTTTTTTACTATTCATCTGGCCTCACCATTCATGCCACATTCAAAAATGCTGACAAAATTTTTTAATAAATTGAGGATAACCTAGATTGTAACATATGCAAAAGGCTGGTCTTTGAAAATTGCCCTTAAGATTGGAAAAAAGACAAAGATTACTGTCAACAAAAGAATTGGGGATGTTGGCTTACTGTATATCAAAGTCCAACATAAACTCACAAGTGGATTGGGAATGGTTCTAAAGTTATATTTTAGAAAAAAATTCAGAAATACAAAAAAAAATCATTTCATTCATTTACAAAAAATAATTTGTAAAAAAAAAAAATCATTTATAAAAAAATCATTTCATAGATACAAAAGTTGCAAGATATTTCTATTGTTATTTACTGAGAAGAATTTGAAACTCATTTTTGCCATGTCTGACTTGCCAATATTTGCCAATGATTCAAGCTAAAAATTTAAAAGCAGGCAAATGAAGCAACATGACAGAAATATGTATACTCCAGATATTTTTTTTTCCTTTTTAATTTGTGGTACTCATTTACTGTGACACTGTTATATGATTTGCAGTGAACACATAGAAACTCAGAGCAATACTCTGGTGAATTGTCCGTGTTGGAGTCAACACAGACGATTTGTAGAGGTTTTATACCCAAAAGATCGAAACTACCTTCCTTAATTTACTCAGGGGATTTGCTTTGTGGAAATTTAGTCAAAGATTTAATTTAACAGCACTGTGTGTTCTAGTGTGTGTGTGCAGAAGGGTATTTAAAAAAGGGTATTAAAAAAACAAAAACAAAGGGGAGGCAGCAACTCATTTTACATCAGAGGCTTTTGGTGCTTTAATCCATCTGTTTATGACTGTTAATGCATTTTATTCTGATCAAAGACTACTGAAACAGTAGTGGAGGATATGTTAGTCCTAATGACTGGTCTCGTTAGTCTATGGTTGTTTCAATACTTTGTTTTCAAGTAAAACAAACAACAAGAAATAATAGACTGATAATTAAAATGTTGGGTTTGTTCAGGTTTTCCTCAATAGATTTTACTAATGGACTGTCTTTCAGAGTCGGCTTCATTTTAGTTGGACTTAGGTCTGAGAAAGATCAGAAATAAAAGGAAGGATGAAAGAGAGCATGATCAGAGAGAGAGTGTTGGTGCTTCCTGTGAACATGTAGTACCTGCAGATGGAGAGAGAGCTGTGGATCGAGGGAGGAAAATAGATACAGAAACCCTCTTGAAGATATTTTATGTAAGAAATACATAACATATACTGCATGCATACAGTAAACTTCATTTTACATAACTTTTTTTTTTTAGCACTGGCTATTAGATTGCAATTTTAACACATTCTCTTATTGAATTATATATTTGTGTGGATTTTATTCAATTTTTTTTGTTGTTCAGTGATTTTTATTGAAATAACATAATGTGAATCTGTGTTTTTTTATTTACACATGTGCTTTGATTTTAAACTATTGTTGAGCATTCCCAACTTACCAATCACACTGTGAGCTCGTCCACTCAGTCTGTGGGGTCATTCTGGGTCATTTGCAGCCCTGGGGTTATTTTGTGGATTCTAGCCAGATTGGATCTGGAGGATCCCCTGCAGGTTTGGCTACTCTGGTCATTAGTGGGCCGACTCCCGGTGTGGACGGATCCCAAGGATATTGCTTCCTCTCAGCAGTGTCCAGCCAGATGTTTTATTCTGCCGTTAAAGAGGAAGAAACAAGAGCTTAAAGAGCAAAATGGGATTGCAAAGTGGGGGGTTTGCATGGATGTTGTTTGCTTGTGTGAGCATGTGGAGAAAGTCTAATTAAAATTAAGTCTTATGCGTAGGTGTGTGAAAACTTGTCTTTTAATCCCTCTTCTTATATACAGTACTTTGTGCTGCTCATTATACAAAACATGATTTTTATTAAACTTTGACTGATTTGAGTTGTAAAGAGTCTGCTCTTTTAGCAGACTCTTGGGGACTTTTCTTTTATCTCATTCTGTGTTTCAGGTCTGAAAGCTTGACTTGGAGGCATAAAAGTAAAAGAGCTTCAAAGTCCCATATCTTGATCCTTGTTGGTCATGAATCCTTTAAAAGAGATTGAGCATCACGTTATTTGAATTTCCCTATGTTCTGCCTTTGCACTGAACTTTGAAAACTTGTTTGCGTTTTCTTTCCTTACCTGTTAAGGTATGCTTAAAATAGACTGGTATGCAGCAAAGTCATCGATACCACTTTTAAAATGTCAAATTTTTAACATCTGCTTTCATTTTTAGGTTGTTAATATGCTTAAAGCAACAATTCCTTGGGTTATTCGTTTCTCCTTTTACTTTTGTTTATGCGAAATAGTTTGATCTGTTGTTAGAGTACATACATTACCATGGTTAAAATTTTACAACACACTGGCAAATCTAGGCTAAGTCATATTCTGAGCATTTGTTGTGATAAATAGCGGCATATGCCTAAAAAATCTGGCCTATTGGCTTTATCTTGCCTGCATTCCACAAACTATATCTTATTTAGTTATTGTTACTTGATGGAAAAACAAATATTACAGTCCATATTTTAAAGTTGAGCAATAAAGTTAAAGTTATAGGCAAAATTTTAGACAAGAGCTTTTGACTATTTGGCATAAGAAAAAAAAAAACCAAAATCTACTTGCCCCATGAATATGCTTAGTTACCAGAATGCAAAGCACCCCTCACTTAACAGATCTGAAAGCCCTTGTGGTTGTAAGCATTACTTAAAACTTGTTTGTTTTTTTTTATTTCTGTTCACATCTCAAAGTAAAATATCTTGTTTTAAAAAACAACCAAGCAACTAAATGCCATTTTATAGATTCACTATTCCACTTCTTCACCTACAGTGATATTCTACAACACCAAACATCGTGGTAAATGGAAACTCATAAAGTATGAGGTAAGGCAAATATAAACCCCACAGGCTTCGGTGATCAGACCAGTGAAAGTCCTTGCAAACATACTATACCTCAGAATGCACTTATCATTTTTGTTCAGTCTGAGACTTCTTCTGCCCTTTCCTCTAGATTGTCTGTAAAAGTATGATGAAGCAAAAAGTGCCAGAAAGAGAGAGGAAAGACTGTGTAAGACTTCAAGTTCAGATGATCACACCTTCCAGATCCACTCAAACCTGTGCAGTAAAGTCATAGCCAAGACTTCCACATTATCTCTTTAACACTCACTCTCCCACTCACCCTCTACACTGACCACTTGCTCTGAAATTTCACATCATGACAGACTCACACCCGTAGGTGAAAGCCTTTCAGCACTCACTGTAGTTTGCATATCATCTCTAAGTGGGTGTGAAAGACTCCGTATGTGCTTTGGTGAGTACACTCATCTCAACAAAGCTAGCAGCACTATGAAAATCATTTTCTTTGATTTTTCCAGCTTTAAATAGAACTCAGCCCACACTGAGCAAAGCTCCAGAAACCACCTCGATTATTTAGTATTTGACAAGCAGATCGCATTTTGAAAGACTGAAGAGTTGTGTGTCTGGGAATATGGGCAGCGCCATGGGAGCACTGTAGTCCAACCAGTTTCTTCATCCTGTTCATCTAAGAGGTTCAATGTTACTTCAGAACTGCAGAAAGACTCGGAAGACTGCGACTGGAGGCATGTCAGTGGGGAAAAGAAGGAAGTGATGCATGGAAGTGGAGAACAACTGCACAGCTCAAGTAATAAATAAAATGCAGCTGAAGAACAACCTGTTTTTTTCTGCTTGCAGAAGACGCACATTTTTGATAAAATGTGGCAGAAAAAAAATGCAGACATCTGTTTGGCAAACACCATGAAGACCATTTGTTATCATTTTCTAATGGCAGCTTGTAAATTCTTTTTACTTAAATGTTATTTAGAAGATGACAAAACAATATAAATGACAAAAGTTCTCATAAGCTATTTATAAAACCGTATTTGTTGGATAAATTAAAATGTTAAACAACTGAGGGAACAAGTTCAAGAAAAAAAACAAAAACAAAAAACCCCCCACACAATAAAAGACAATATAAAGAACGCCAGGAGTCAGAAGGTGTTGAAAAGCTATCTCTTTTATATGACACAAGAATGACATTTAGGAAAATGAAAGAACTGACAAAATAAAACATGCAGTTTGGCAAAAGAAAATGGGGTCAAAGAGATGAAGGAAGAAGAGCGAACACACACTTTGGAATACATGAATACATTATCATCCTTTCGTTGACCTTTGGTGACACTTTATTCTAATACATGGATTCATAAATATAATCTTTTCTCACCATATTGCCTATCTATACAAGTCTCATACATCTACGGCACCATATTGCATATCTTAAATAGAGGTGGGATACTCAATAGTATAATATTCAAACTTCCTTGAAAAGGAAGATATAGTAGTTAAATAAAGGAGCATGGAGAATGATGAAAGAAGAGAAAAGCAAAACGCTGATGTTTTGTCTCTCTACTCCAACTTTGTGGTTTGACATCAACATTTCGGTATACTGTACGCATTTGTGTAGTTTATCAGATTCCTTTGTGTCTGTGTGTGCATATAAATCCACCTGAGGTCTGTTTGTCTGAGATCTGATGAGCTTATGGTTCACTGTCTTACATGATGGCTCATCACTATTTGTCAAACCTCAGGTTCTCAAAGGTATACACCATATTCATTCTAAACAAAATGCTTGCCATGAAACACTGTTCTAAAATCTTGCTACACTAAAGCAGACCTGGGTCGCATGAGTTTTAAATGTTTGTGGCAGAAATTTCAGCTCCTGCTCTGACAGAGTTTTATTTTTATTTTGATCAAACTAATGACAAAAACTTGGTTGACTTTTCTAACAAATTTGTAATACGATAATTAATTCTGCCACAGTACAAGAATTTGTGCCACAGAGTGCAATAAAAGAGATGTGTTTTTGTGGAAATAGGTCAAGTCTACTGCTTCCGACTGCAAGTTATCAACAAGACAAGTATTCCCTGTGCCATAGAAAATGTCTCATGCCCTTAGGTAAGCAAGGGAAAACATAACGTATTATTATGTTCATCATTTGTCACTCAGGGAATGAATTTTCAATCAGAAAAAATACAATATTATGTCTGACTTTCAGTTCAGATATTTAAATTAGTTAACATCAAACAGCTATATATTTTAGATCAACTATATTTAAAAGAAATACAAGGATTTTTTGTTTCCCAGAGATTATTCTAGAATGTTATTTCTGGTCCAACTCTCTACCCAATACATTTTAGCCCTTTTTGCGGAAAGTAAAAACAGTCCATTTTGAAAGAGCCGCCATGTTTTCACTAATCCTTCACATACGTATGTCCTTTCAGCAGCATTTACATATTCTTTTATTTCCAAAGAGGTGCTTTGTTCATTTTAATAAAAACTAGAATCTTGCTTTTCTTTGATATCCTTTTTCCTACAGATAAAGACACACATGTTAAAAGAAGAAAACATAAAACATAGTATACAACCTCTTGAATTGCCTAAAGACAGACAGAGTGATGCTACTATTGATGAATATTACAAAAAAGACTAACTGTACAAAGTTGAGTTTTTCCTCATGCTTTTATGCTTTCAGTTTGTCCAGTACTGACTATTGTTTTTGCACGAGGGTTGTGGGCACATTAGGTCAAGCAAGCCCTGTTTTAACTCAACATAACCTGTGATTTTTTTTTTCACCCTCTACCTTTTCCAGACTTAATTGTCTAATGGCTTCCTGAATGTTTTGTGATGATGGTTTTAAATACAAAATCCAGAAATTTTGTTTTCTGGAGTTCACTTCTGGTAGTACTGAGATGCTACCGCCCGGTGATTACCACGTGACACCCATCACAACCGCTACATCCTGTGCAAAAAGGGTGTCCAAACTCAAAAGTATCTATACTCTTACATGAGTTGATCCAAGCAGCTGAATGGAGAGCACAAACAATTGAAAAAAGAGAAAGACTTATATCACATAAAGTGTCTCTCTATGTCGTTTTCAAGTTTAGGAAACACAAGGGAGTCCAGTTCCACCGCAAACAAAGAGAAGGGTATTTCATCTGTTTTTTCTGGAGGTTTTGATTTTTTGTTGATTGCTGCTTTTTATGCTCAAGCCTGAGATATCACTGCCTTCTTCTGTCTTTTTCTCCCATTCCTTCATCCAGGGGTTAGACAAAAATCCTTGGGCATCTATACCATAGAAAGGATGGCCAACTTTGCTCCAAGCAGATCTGTTAGACTGGTCTAGAGAGCCTGTACTGTTACATTTTTTCACCGGTGATGGTACCTGCAAATCTGAAGTGAGAAGAGATGTCAAAGAGAGACTGTTCAGAGTTTCTGACAAGTGTTTGCTGTTATGGGATTGGTAGTAAGTTTCCTTTCCTGTCCCTTTGCCTAATTTGTTATCTGAATTGTCCATTGGATCCACCTGTGAAAAATTTTGATTTTCGCCTATAGTCTTCCTCTGAAGCCTCTCAGTGGCTTGGGGCATAGGAACATTACTGTGCTTCTTCATTAAAGACTGAGCCGGGGCTGTAGAGAGCAATGTTTGGGGGTTTGAGGAATGGCTTGGGTTGATATTGGTAAGATCCAAATCTTGAGAAGAAGAAACAGCAAAGCTAACTCCTTCTTCTGGAGGGATCTGGACACTGCTCTCCGAACTGGCCAAGGATGAGTCACTGTGTGATGGACGCTGTGGGGACACAAAGAGTTATTGTTTAAATATACGAATATTTAAAAATAATGTTTTTGATCTAAGAAGGGAAGAAAGATTATGACCAAAAAAGATTGACAAATATCTTTATCATGGTAGGCAACACTTTTAGTTAGAAAAGGCAAAGGGGAGTGTGGCTTCATGTTAAGGTACAAATAAATACTTTGGTGAAAAACAATTATGATCATGAAAACTTGTGATGTTCCGAAAATTTAAAAGACAACATGAAACAACAAACAGAGGACTGTTTGAAGGAAAGATCACCCTAGAAACTAAGAGACACAGGAAACAAAAGAAAAGCAACATGAGGGATTGGGAGAAGTCGTGGCCAAGAACAATAGTGTAAAGAGCTTCTGGATCAGGCTTGGGGCTGGCTAGGCCAATTAGCTGAGTGCCGCAGAGCATTATTGTAGCAGCAGAGAATCACAAAGACACTGAGGCACAAGCTAAACAAACCAAGCAGGTAGAAGAGAAAAGAATGTTTCCATGGTTACAAAAGGAAACTAAAAAAAAACCAAAAAACTACAGCTTTTTTTTTTTTAAATTAATCTATGCATAAGCCAAGAGAGAGGGTGTGCTCATTTTGAAAACCAGCTTTAATCATCTCCAAGTAACAAGAGTAATAAATACTGAATACTTAGGAAAATTGCACAAACAATAATGATACTTATTAAGTTTACCAATTTTTACCAATTTTTAATTTTTCACCTAAAAGTAGTTCAGTATTCATTTTCATGTGATAGATTGACAATCAGAATAGTTACTAATTCCTTATAAGATCCAATAAGATACATAAATGTTGGTGAATAATATAAATTTTGCATAGCCACTGTATATTTACAGACTCTTTGTTGACAAGTTGAGTCAAAACTCATAAATGCTCTATTGTAATGTGTATTTTAGACCTTCCCTTTAAAACTACCCTCATTGGTTTTACTTGTGGTTTTAGAAATAATACTGAAGAGTAAAAACGGTATGTTTGTGAAACATGTAGTACATTCTAGTGCTGGCACATACACAAACTAATATTTATGCAGACAGACAGTTTTACTTTTGTTTAAGTTACATATTAGTACTAAAGGGAAAATATCACTTACCATGAAGTCCAACATACTAAGTAATACGTTCAATTTGGTCTGAGCAGATTTAAAGAGTGTGTGTGCTCTGTAGCTTGAAGATGGAAACTGGTAAGATGTTTGAAAGGGCACAGTATTAAGAGTTGCTGAGATCTCAGCACTGTAATAACTTTCAGCCTTTAATCTGTGGCAGTATCACATCAGTGGAATCCTGCTTTTATTCTTTAGCTATGGCCTTATGGCAGACTTTTCTTGTCTGTCTGGGCTTTTTTACATGCATTAGTTGTTTTACATTGACATACCTGAGCGCTCAGTGTCCTGCTGTTGGCACCAGGTGAACGAAGGGAAGCCCAGGAGGCTGGGGAAGCCAACCTGGAAGGCCTTCTGTCTTCTTGGCCGACACAGTGTCCAGGACTGTTGGAATGAGCAGCAGCGGCTGGGTGGAAGAAGTCTACAGGTAGTTGGAATTTAGGTGTTGGCATACCAACAGTCCCACGGCAACTTCCTACTTCATCATCTGAAATATGAAAATAACATTTTAGTACTGCTGTGTAGTTGCATTGCTTCATTTTTAAAAATGACTATAATTATTGTGGTATCATTCAATGTTTTATATATGCTTTTTTTAATCACAGAACAAGGATGAAAATGAAGTCTTATGGAGTTTCGATTAAAGATTAAAATTTTAAAAACGTTTTTAGATTTTGTTATTCTACTCCAACCATTTTCTATCGAGCTCCACTTGCAATATGAAGTCCACCTTAATGCGGGTACAAAATTATTTCCATCAAGTCCAAAAATAAACTTATGTTTTGTGTAACAATTCAAGTAAAAAAGGAAGAGGTCAGTTTATTTTCAGTCAACACTTTTACACCAATGCTTGCTGTAACAATTGTTGTAAACTTTGGTGAATTTAATATTGAAACTATGTCTAACATAATTTATTGTTTCAACTGCTTTTTTAGCTTCTCAGTACAAAGAAAACATCTTGAAATAGGCACAATGTGGAGTATCTACCAACATAAAATCAAACCTTACTTGCACAAACTTTGGAAAAAAAAAAAAAACTCAAAGTGAATTGAGGCCACAAAAACTTTCTTTCTTACTCCTCTCTATATTCCTACATTTTAATTCTGAATAGACGTGTGCAGAATGTCACACTTAAAAATAAGATCAAATTACTGAGAAATGCTCTAAAATTTTATACCCCCACATGAGTCTTTATTCAAAGAATGCATTTATTTACACCTACATTTGTATGATGGAGGATCTCTTTTTTTCCACCTTCTGTTTACACATTACTGTCACACTATGTAGGTGTGTGGAGCAGCCTGAAACAGCAACACTTTGATTTGAGAGTTTTTAGAGGATAAAACAAAAATTGTAGATGGCTTTGCTTTGAATTACATCAACAAAGTTAAATAGCATGAAGTTTGAATACATGTACACATACACACACACACACACACACACACACACACACACACACACACACACACACACACACACACACGAGTATGTACAGTATATATAAAAACATATCATTACATAGATATTAGATGGATAAATTGCACCAAGATCAAAATCTTGTAATGCAAATTAATGTTAAATCGAGACTAAAATGTCTCTTTTCCTAATTTTAACTGCCCCTTGACTTTAATTATTGTTTCAGGGAATCCATACCAATGCTAGTTATGCAATAAACATATCTCCCCTATTTCATTTTCGGGTTCACCGTGAGGTAGACCTTGTCAATGACACCGTTATCAAAACAATAACTTTTCACAAATTATTTTGATACTAGAACTACCAAAGCCGTCAATTTGACAGTTCTCAGAAGTTGACGTCTAGTTACTGTAGTTACATTAATCTTTGACGTTCCTGGGCTTTTGACTTTTTCTACATTTTTTGTACATTGTTCTATATTGTAATTTACCTGAAATAAAACACTGAAAACGAGTTCTGAGTGATTCTTTATGCCTCTATTAAATACATTATAACTTTCCCCTGCACCTGACCGGAACGTGGTTACTGTTGGGTAGTAGCCGTTGTGGCGCCACTATCTAGGTGAGCAAAAACAAATTTGAGAAGACGTTAATCAGTTGCTGAGGCACTTCAGTGTAGAACGTCATGGCCATAGCGATAATCGTCAAATTGACGCTAATTGTCAACTTTAACTTTTGGAGTTCCAGTAGTTCTAGAATTCGGGTAGTCTTAATGTTAAAGATCCATTCTCAAGTTTACAAACTTTAATTGAAGATAATCAAATTACAAGTTAAAAATTTATGTGCTAAATAATAATAACTTTGGTGCCTGTGGTGTCAATTATGAAAACCATATGTTCAATTACACCAAGGACAAATGTGTCATGACTTAATTCTTAAACAATTATAAACAACAGGTTCTTTGACACACTCATCATTGAAATTACTCCGCTACCTGTGCCACATGCAAGATGTTTTTGCTCCGGTGAAGGAGGATGCAGCTGAGTTAGGAAGGCCTCTTCAAATAATTCACTTCCCACACTCCCTGAGCTGGAGCGATGGAGTCCACCAAAGCCTTCTCGAGTGGGCAGCTCCTCTAAACTGTGGGAGTCACTGCTGCCTCTCTTAGAGTGGATGGGAAAATTAAGGGATAAATAGAAGAAACAGAAGTGAGTGAACATGAGGTCAAAAGAAGATACAGAGATGGAGAGAGAGTAGGCACAATATCCTGGAGAGCAAATATTCATTGGAGTATGAAATACAGCAAATTGAAGCCTTTCATTTCCCGTTGTCATAATGAAAATCAATTTGTTTCCAATTTCTAAAAGCTCCCTCATCATGCCCCTTCCTCTGCCTATCTCTGAAAGACTGATTTAAACTTGAATGGGGAAACAAGAAAATAATTGCCGCTTCTCAAAGTGTCAAATTGCTATTTTTGTTCCTTATAAGCAGGATAAAATACATGGGTCATCCTTACTGTGGTAATAGACCCGCTCTTGTGGAAAAGCACTGAACCGAACTGTTCAGAAGGTAGAGATGTGAAGCTGACATTCAACTCAGAGTATTCCATATTTATTTTTCAAGTCAAAGTCTTTGTAATGTATTGTTATAATTTTAAATACGGGGAATAGATATTAAATTCAGTGAGTCGGTAAATATTCTAAACAAGCCTTTGATTTAAGTCAGTATGGTGAATCAAATCAAATGAATTAATTTACACAGCTCTCTGGGGTTTGACAACAGTAATACCGTACAACAGTAATAATTCACAAAAAGTTAAACAAGTCATTCGAGCTAAAATGATAATGTTTTACATCCATTTTTTGTCATATTTAAGAACATAATGTAAATTTTTATTAGCAGAATGTTTGACTGATCATCAGAAATTCACTACTTTCACTCAAGACATGTCTCCATAGAACTATAAACATTATTCAAGCAATTTTTTTTTCAGGTGAAACCTATGCTGACTAGTTTTCTGAAAATATAAATCAATTTTATGACAGCGCTTGTGCTTGTTGTTGAAAGTGATGCGAATAATACAACTGAACTGAAAATGTTCAGACAGTTTTTTTTTTTCTACAATGAACGATTGAGTGAGCATACCTGACTACCTCTGACAAGCAGCTGGTAGCTGCTGTGTTCATCCAGGCTGAGGTCATCGGGCAGAGCTGGAGATGACGATTTGTCTGACAACTGCTCTGACATCAGTGACGCTTGCTCCACCTCTGCCAATTGGATCTGTCTCACAGACAAACAACAGCCAGTCATAACGGTTCACATGTGTATCAGCAAATTGAGAAAGAAAAAAAAAGACATACAAACTTTTAAAAAGATAAAATTGACAGCTGGTGTACTGTCATTCTAAAACCTACTATTTTTAGCTATCTCAAAATTTGACAATATTTCCACAATATAAACAATATGTGTTCATTAAAGAGTGGAAGCAAAAGCTTTCATTACAGAGGTTACAGATGAAGTGCACACACTATTCACTTGGGTCACACCTTCTCATGTTCAATCTAATAACTGCAGCATATTATAAGCAACCGTATGACTCATTCAATGAAGCAAATATGCCTCATTGACTCAAATACATTGGGAAAATGCAAAGTCAGAGCGCGCATTGTGGGAAACACATATCACAGCTTTGTGTGTTGTGACAGACCTGCACTAAGTTTAGGGTCCAATCACACACAAGTCTGTGTGTGTTTAAGAAAGTGTTGTGTATCTTTTGTATAACAAAGAAAATGTGGCACTACTCTACTCTTAAGATAAATTACTGTAGTTTCTATTTTTAGATATTTTTTATCTTAACAAAGTCTGATAAAAACCTGTGAAAATACTGTGTTAATTTTGCAAACCTGGCTTCAACATAAATTGCAAATTGATAGATTGTTACAAATTTTGTGACTCACAGACAAGCTAAATATGAGAACATTTATTACGAGCATATTAGAGAATTTGACATTTTCTAAATATTTATTTACATTTTTTTAGTGTGGCACCAAAAGCAGATTATTGAGTCCATTGAGTTTGGTGTTAAATGATTGCCAGACATGTTTTTTAAGTGTTTTTCTTGTACTATTCTCCAATTAAAATGATTTTTATGAATTTTTTTAAATTCAGAAAACATGGCAATTTTGGAAACATGTTGTGCCATTATTATAAACTGAGATGATTCACTGAATACATTTGCATTTAGAAAAACTAAAATGCTGCTCTGACAAAACTGAGTATTTGTTGCTTTTGTCCAATTTCACATTAAAGGTCAAGTAAATGTGTTGAGCTCCATATTTTGAGGTTTAAAACTATTAATATCAAATTGATTTTGCATGTGGGATGTCTTTCTTACTGAAAGTGGATTTATTAATGAATAAATAAACATTGAGTTCAGAGAACTGCAGCTGTTAGGAGGAACCAGGGGAAATGGTAATGTGGTGGATTTCACTGATGTTCAACAGTTGACTGGAGGGTATGTGTGAGTCTCTGGGTAGTTCTTGGATACAATTATAGGTCTGAAACATGCAGAGGGTTTCAAAGTTTTTTGTTTTTTTTTTGTTACTTGATAACTCCATTTGGACGAAAGTGATTCAAAGTAATGTATCTTTTTCAATTCACGCAAAATAAGTACATACTAGTCCACTGGCTTTTGACATACTTATAGAAGAGCTCGCTGTCCAGTGCTAATTTATTACAAAATAACTACCGTTTAAACCCATTGGCTCAAATGATATGTAAAGAGAGGGTCGGCTACTAGTTTTTTTAAAAAATGTTATCATCTAAAATGTGCTGAAATTTCTTCTGTGTAAAATACAAATATACCAATTCAAATGTATAAAACTTCATTTTCAAATAAAACATATTTTATTATTGGACATACTGACCTTTTCAGCAAAAGATGTTTTAAAAACTCTTTTTTACTGCTATCTTTTTGGCTAACAATGTAACAGCCATATCAGTGTCATATGTAACTTAGTGGTTAACTTACAGGGAATTACTGAAGACATTAGACTTTGTGATCCCATGAAATACTAAAGTAGTCATACAAGCGAGACACAACTTAACAGTTTGGCTTATCAGTTTCCCACGGGGTCAAGATGGATAATTTTTCTGTGTCTGATAGCAAAAAAAGGAAGGATGTTTGAATATCCAACACTCACCTCCTGTGGGTGGTTCTTGCAGTCTTTACACACGAGAGAGGAGCAGTAGTGGTGAAAAACTGAGCCAGAGAGGTTGTCGATCATGTCGCCTTCCAAAGAGTCCTTAATCAGCAGTGATACACTGTCCAGCCACTGACTCTCCTGCAGCACACACAAGAAAACACTGGCTTTAAATATTACAGTTACGGAGTGTTTTAATACAGTATAGGTATTGTTTTAATATTGAAATAGGTTTAAAAATGTTTTGTAGTTTAGTTTTGAATGTCACATGAAAGTGAACTGATTGCTTCATTCATCAGTTTCCAGTTCAAGAATTTACTTCAAAAAGAAAAATGATTTTATTACAGTGATTCACACCACACACAATCCTCATTATAGAGCAATCACTGTCAGTAGGGTTAGAGGTAAATCAGGATTGGAAAAAAAAAAAAACCTCTAACACAAACAAATCAATCTGAGTTGTTTACTCATTTGGTGGATAATTTGTCATTTCCCCCTACTTTTGTTAGTTATCAATCTCTGACATTCGTGTATATTTCCCCACAAAAAAATCAAGATAAAGTGAAAATTTGGAGCAACATTTTCTATTACGTTCTGCTTTTATGATAATAACTTCATCACTATCACATTAATTCATCACTGCAAACACTGGAAGAACACTACTTTGATTGGGAAAAAGAAGCATTTAATAATGAACGTTAAATATTTCTGAGTTTTTCCTCTGAGTTTAGTTTCCATTATTGTTTTACTTCTTTTATTTCTTATGACTGTGTTTTCCTGTTTGATTTATTTCTCTCCAACTAGCATGCAAATTTTTAGGCTGTTTTTGTCCTCCTTCATCAATTATTGGTGATCAGAGGTAATTGGACCAATAGATTAGACCAACGGCGACAGTCGTGCTGAATGCGACCATAGCTCTGATTAACTCATTTTTCAATTATAAAACCTGCATGTTTAAATTACAATTTTGTGCCCCACAATTTCAGAAACGATCTCACATAGGCACTTGACAACAAGGCTCTGTTGACATAGCAACTCGGTTTTTCTTCCAGAATTTCTTATTTTGGTTGATCATAAACAATGTGGCAAGAAAATGAAATGATATGCTGTTGCAATCCTGCTCTGAATACACTTCCGTAATGCAATCATTACAATCATCCTAAAAGCGGGTTGATATGTCTTCAAGACTTATAATGTTACATTAATAGAAATTAAAGACAAAAAACCATTACATGACAGAAATCAGACAATTTTAAATTGTATTTGCTCATTTGTCTTTCCTTGTTTGGCAAGAAATGCGTCATTATTTTTGTTTGTTTGTTTTATACAGATTAGATGGCAAGATATTATAAATGTCGGGTAAATGTTTGATGGTTTATGATTCATTTTGAAAGTAAAAATCTGCTTGTTGTTTTATTATGTTTCATTATTGTTTTTTATTGATAAATTATTGTTTCGGTAAAGTACAGTATGAAAGAAAAGATTAAAGTTATTATTTATCGTCATGTCGAAAAGTTGAGGTTTCATTGTGTGCTTGATTTTTTAAACACACACTTCGATGTGCACAAGTTTCTTCAATAACAGTATCTCATAAAAATATACTAATACAAATGTGGAATTTGATGGACCCCAAATATCATTTTAAGAAATGGGAAGATGGGACCAGGTTTCTTATATAATTTTTAGTCACAAAGTAATAAAAACACCATACTTTGACAAAATTATGACGTTTCTTTCTCTGTCCTTACAAGCATCTTGCATAAAACAGTAGTTGCCATAGAGACAAGTGACATAACGTGTAGGGAAGATTTGGACATAGCAACTTGCTGTATCAGGAGTATTCTGGGTCTCTCTGCTGTGTTGTATGGTCTGACAATAAGTCTGAGATTTTCATCCCTGCACCTAATGACAGTTTGGGTATCACTGTCTGGCACACTGTGGTACGTACGGCTGCAGTAGGTATTCCTCAGATCATCACTGACCCACTGTCAGACCAACCGAGATGTAGCAGGTATCTGAACATTCCTCAGGCGTTTTCTCTTTTTCACACAAGTAAAAAACACCAGGCCCAAAAAGGAAATTTGCCAATGCAAGTTTCCTTAAAAATGTTGCAGTAGGTGATTTTAAATATGAGCCCACTTGTGGATGTTGGGATATTGTATCACCCCTGCAGCTATAGTTTGAGCATAAAGATTCACATTGGTGAGCTGATGGAACTTGTTTTGTAAAATTCTGGTCGGGCATTGCTCCTATGGAGGTTTTGTCCAACTTGTCTTTCATTTGTATTTGCATAATGGTGTGGTTCTGCAACAACAAATAAAACTGATTTACAAATTTTCACTTTCACATAGATTGCAGGTTTCACTTGTTTTTGTTAGCAGCACATTATGGATAATGCTATGTTTTGTCATTTACTTTTTTAAAGATATTTTTTATGCTTTTATGCTTTTTTTCTTTAAAAAAGAGCAATCTCTATGAATGCAAGTATAAACAAGTTGACAAAGGTTGAGCTTTCAATCTAAATGGACTGTTAGCTAGCTAATCAGGATGGAGATTAAACTTACAGTCTACTTTCAAAGGTAAAAGCTCATTTCCCTTCTGCTCACAGTTTTTTCATTTTTCTTCTGGTTAAAAATACCAGTGGGGTCGACAGACAATGAGCTATAAACACAATGAGCCTGTGGTACAGCCTGCCACCCACTCACAATTTTGCTGTCTTCACACCATTTCGATGTCAGCATCTCTTGCCGTTTCCCCATCCCTCTTCAACCCTCCCATTGATTCAATGTCATTCTTTCAGTTGGGTGACAGAGTTAATTTCCTTCCCTCTAAACCAAAGTAAAAACAAACAAAAAAAAGCCTATGGTTCATTAGGTACACCCTGCAAAGTTACTAAGAAAATAGGGTTTGTTGTTTGTCAGGAAACTAAGACAATGGAAAAAAAAGAAAAAAAAAAAAAACTTTTTGCGAGTGAGGCAATGTAAAAAATCCTGACTTGGTGTTTGAATCACCCCACCTCATTCCTCTTCATATGGAGGATCAACAGAGTCCTCCAAGTGGGGGATGTGTGTGTGGCAGATAATATCCAGACTCATCAGAAGCTACAGGCAGGGTACACCCCAAACAGGTTGCCAGTCTGTGTTCAACCCACATAGACACAGACAAGCATGCACACACAGGTTATAAAGGTTATATATTCAAAAAATTTTCACAACAAATAATTGGCTGCAAACATCTGCTGAAGACAATTAAAGGGACAGATATCAGATTAATTTTTTTTCTTTATATTCCAAAGTTTGCTTTGCCTTATTTTTCTATCTGAAAAAAACAAACCAACAAAAACTTTTTCCTATATATCAACAAGCTGTATGACCAAATATTAATGGTTGCAAGCGTGGTCTGGACTCACTTGCTGTTTGAACGGCAACAAAGAGGCAGCTGAGAAATGAAAGGCAACACATCTAATGCCCCCATTGATGATATTTTTAGAACAGTGAAGACAGCACCCATTTAATATCTTTGCAAATGTGTGCGCAGGGGTCCTCGGCAGGGGTCTTCGCATTGTGTTCGGTGTGTTGAACATTCTTGTGTATGTTTGAGAAAGTTATCAAGAACTTCTACTTTCACAAGTAGGGCAGCCGTATTTCATATCATTAATACAAAAAAAACAAAAAAAAAAACCTCTCAACTCCAGCTGCTGTGGTGGCCCACAGAGCATAACTGCATGAGCAGCACCAACTGTTGCTGTCTATGAAGTTAATGAAATCCCAAAATAAACAGAAAGCGTGTTTAATTATTCTTTTTCTCAACAAGTCTCAACTTGTTTCATGATACATTATGCAATGTTGTTGTGAAAATGTAGATATCATTATAATTAAGAAGAAAATAATAAGAAAATTGATTTTTTTTTTATATATAAATTTCTATGAGAAAGAGTCAAAAGAAAAGAAAACTGAAATTACAGTTACAGGTAAAATGAGTGATATCCAGGTTTTTTTTTAAAAAAAAGAAATCACAAGAAATTTATGAATTTTATGATCATGACTTACTTAAAGGATAGTTTGTACAAAAAAAACCATGCAAAAATACCCAACAACAAATTTAGATTCAGTGAGTCATCTAACTAATGTAATGTTAAAAGAGCGTAAAAAATAGTAAAACACTCATGTTGGTGTATTTTGTTGGTGTTTTTGATGAAAAGATAACGATCTGCATGCCAACCTAAAGTGAAAGAGTTCAAACTCAGAGCTTTCTTGTTTTTAGTCATTTAGTCATTCAACCTAGAATCACTGTCCAGACCGCTACCTTGATAGATAATATATTTACCAATTTATTGGACACAAAAATGACAGCCGGAATCCTCATCAATGACATATGTGATCATCTCCCAGTTTTTACCATCTTTCACAACTTTTATCAAAAGAGTTCCGATACCAAAATTGATGAATTTAAAATGCAAAGAGTCAAAAGTCCTGAAGCAATAACTGATTTAAGGGTAGATCTATTAAATCAGACCTGGAGTGAAGTCTATGCCTCTACTGACCACAATATAGCATACGATTCATTCCTAAATAAACTCATCAGTCTATATGACAAACACTGTCCAATAAGGAAACAAAAAATTACAAATCAAATTAAAAGAAATAAACCTTGGGTGACCAAAAGTCTAACGAAATCCTGCAAAAAGAAGAGACATTTGTACAACCAGTTCATAAAATACAGAACCAAAGAGTCTGAGATCAAATATAAAACTTACAAAAATATGTTAACAAACATAATAAGAATTAGGAAAAAAACTATTATCACAACTTATTAGAACGACATAAAAACTCTACTCAGGGTACCTGGAAAGTCTTAAATAGTATCATCAAAAATGACAAAACTAAAAGATCTCCATACCCTGATTACTTTATTGGTGAAAATGGTGAAATTATAAACAAAGTGGAGGACATTACAAATGCTTTCAACCATTTTTTTGTTAATGTTGGTCCAACTTTGGCCAATGAAATGACTGTTTCCACTCTAACGAACAAAATTGACTCAAAAATCTTCAACCCACATGTAAACTCTTTCTTTCTAAGAAATGTTGAAAGTAATGAAATCTTGGACATTGTGAGCAAATTCAAGAATAAGACATCAACTGATTGTTTGGGACTAGATATGAAGTTGTTGAAAGAAATTATTTTTTGTGTTGTGCAGCCTTTCACTTACATATGTAATCAATCTTTTAACACTGGTATTTTTCCATCAAAAATGAAAACTGCAAAGGTGATACCCATCTTTAAAAACGGAGATCAACATAAATTTACAAACTATAGGCCCATCTCATTATTAACCCAATTTTCAAAAATTTTAGAAAAACTCTATGCAAAACGTCTTGATAACTACCTGGATAAGTTCAATCTTATCAGTGACTTTCAGTTTGGTTTCAGGTCAAATCGGTCAACCTCAATGGCAGTCATGGAGTTAGTGGAGGACATATCTACTGCAGTAGATAAAAGTGAATACACAGTTGGAATATTTACAGATCTGAGCAAGGCCTTTGACACCATTGACCACAAATTGCTGTTACAAAAAATGAACGGATATGGTGTCAGAGGTCTTGCTCACGACTGGCTGAAAAGTTATCTCAGTGAAAGAGACCAATATGTGCAAATGCAAAACTTTGAATCCAAAAAACTAACTATTACTCATGGTGTTCCGCAAGGTTCCATTCTGGGACCTAAGTTATTTATAATGTATATAAATGACATTTCAAAGCAACTTAAAAATATGCACTGCCTTTTATTTGCCGATGACACCAGTCTGTACTTCTCTGGACCTGATCTCAACCTGCTCTTAGACACTGCCCAAAAAGATCTTGAAATACTAAAAAAATGGTGTGATTATAACAAATTATCAATAAACTGGGTCAAAACAAAATATATAGTGTTTGGAAACAGAAAAATAGATGAAAAAACTACAATACAAATTGATAATACTGAAATAGAGAGAGTCACATATATAAAATTTTTGGGCATCAATATTGATGAGAAATTAAATTGGAAGGAACATGTAGCTTATCTCAAAGCTAAAATATCTAAAACTGTAGAAATACTGTGTAAATTTAAAGACATCTTGGATCAAAACTCTTTACACTTACTATATAACTCTCTTATATTTCCTTATTTGTGTTACTGTCTAGAAATTTGGGGAAACAATTATAAAACAACTCTACAACCCATTTTTCAGTTACAAAAAAAGGCAATCAGAATTATTAACAATGCAAATTATTCTTCTCCTTCAAACCCTTTGTTCATAAAACTAAATATAATCAAATTACCGGATCTAGTCGACTTCACAACAGCAATAGCAATGTATAAAGTCCATAACAACCAACTTCCAGAATGTATTCAAAACAGGTTTAAAGTTAAAGAAACACAATATGACCTAAGAGGAAAAAATCTGTATCAACAAAATCTGGTCAGAACCAATACAAAAAGTAGATGTGTATCAATCAGAGGTGTAACTCTATGGAACAGTCTAGAGGATTCTCTAAAAAACTCAACCTCCTTAAAAACATTTAAAATAAAGTATAAAAACAAAATAATACATGATTATAAAACACTAGAAATATCAACTTAATTAGTAAGAAAAAAATAAAACACAGAGGAAACTTGGTTGGTAAAGATCAGGTCCAGAAAACTTTATTTTTTCTACTTTTTTGTATATGTGTTCATGTGTGACTGTTATTATTATGTTCAGGACGTACTGTTTTTGTCATTATTATAATTTAAGTCCAGCCAAATGCTTGTTTTTTAGGTCTTTAATAGTTTTGTAAAATGGGGTTAGACTTAAAATAAGTTTCTTTTTACTTCTGCCTAAACCCCTTTCAGTCTCTGTTTGTCTGTTTTTTTTTTTTGTTGTTGTTTGTTAAACATGTAAAAAAAACCTGAAAAAAATAAACTCAAACTCAAACTCAAACCATCAGGACGTTGCTCTCATCCATACCAAAAACATCCACAAGAGAAATATTCAGAAAGAAACTAAATAAAGTGTCACAGCAGTTTAGTTGCACCCTAAACATCAGTCTGATTGAAATGCTTTGCTGTGACCTTAACGGAGCAGTGACTATACAACCACTAGCAGACATCATTGAGATGAAGCGACACCATAAAGAAGAGAGGGCTCAAGTTCCTCAGCAAAGATCTGAGACCGCTTTAAGTATCAGACGAAAAACAATTACTTAAAGCTATTGATGCTAAAGGTCATTTTACAAGCTAGTGAATCATTGTAACCAAAGTTTTTCACATATTATGGGATGGTCTTAGTTTGACAAAAATGATGAACTACGCTGTGACATTTTTATTCATTTATTTGCTTGAATTTGATTCTCTGTGAAGGCATCTCATGTTTTAAAAGGTAGGTAAAAAACAGACTGAATATTTACTTATAAACGGAATTATATGTTTTGTTATAAGGTGGTTTTGCTTGATGAGAAAGTAGTAAATGAGTTAATCAGGAAATTATCCAATAAGCTCAACATTTTTTTAACAGGGATAATCTCCCATGCGGTGGTTTGATCACAAATTAAAGATAAATTATTAATTACTAGATTTATAAACAGCAAACAGTTGTTCAACAAATTACAATATGTTTGTTTCTTGAATGCGGATCACTTTAGTATTGAATGTGTTTTTTTTTTAATATACGAGTTTATTCTATTATTTAATAAGTTGTGCTTATCTGCTTATTGATTTATTAGCACCTCATTAAGTTTGATGGGCTGGATTTTCTTATGAAATATTTTTTTTGTAGAGAAAACCTGTCCTGACTAAAATCAAAATGATAACTTTTTTTAAATGGTCAATGGTCTGGTGTATTAGGAACACTTTTAGTTGGAGTTCTTTTGCATGACTCTTATTCAGCACTTTTTGAAAGAATGTAGTATATACTTTTGTGTTCTTACCTGAGCTGGAGAATACAGCCGGCAACGGCGATAAGCGTGTCCTTCATGGGATGCACCAACACTTCCTCCTACTCCCTCTCGCTGCAGTGCTATAACTCCTTCACTCGGACCGCCAACTGTTCCTGATGTAATTGCACCAGACGCTGAGCTTCCAACACCCACCCCACTCGCAGCAGCAGTTGTGGCCCCTGCAATGGCTCCGATACCACCCATCATGCAGCAAAGGCCGCTTTGAGCTAGCTCCAACTCAATTTCTGCATCCATCTCAGCATCCTCCTGCGCCTCCTTGTTTGAATCATCCAAATGCTTCATAAGCACAGCGACCACCACGTTAATCAGAACAAACTGTGCAGTGAGCACGAAGGACACAAAATACAATGGAGAGATGAACTGCAATCCAGCGTGACAGCCGTAGTCACTGCCCGGACGATCTGGTGGGCATTCTCTGAGGGTGTCCTGATGGAAAGAGAAAAAAAAAAAAAAAATCAGACAAAAAGCTGGATATTTTATTCACATTTGGTAAGCAAAGTATTTTCAATTTCAATTTATGCTTTCAAATGTTGTCTAGAAATGTACTGTATCTAATTCAATCAGGGTTGATGGGAATGTGTGGACTCTTTAAACTTTGAAAACCTCCAAAAATATTCTTATAGTGAAACACATAACAAAAGAAAGAATTCACAAAGATTTTTTTTCTGTAAAATTCGAATTAATTTAGAGTCATATTAGTTTAGCTCAAACATTTCTGTAATCCACATTTCTTCACTTTTCTGGATAGTAAAAAAATTGTTATGAAAAAAAAAAAAAAAAAAACAAAACAAAGTAAGCTACATATTTTCAGTTTAGATTTTCAATTGTGTAAAAATGGTATTCTGTTGTGCGTACATCAACACAACTGCAAACTGACCTTCATGATGCCGTTCCAGTTGTCACCAGTTGATACTTGGAAAAGCGTAAGGAAAGCCATTCCAAAATTTTCAAATGTAGCGTGTCGACTCATCCCTTCACAGGGGTAGTCAGCATTGCAGACTGAGCGAAGACCAAATAGAAATTACAAACATGGGGAAAGAAAAGGTATTTTCCAGTTTTTAGCATTTTGTCACAGCATAATACGTAATGATTCAAGACTTTTTAACGGCACAATTGGAGCAAAGAAATTATTTGACAGATCCCCGACTATAGTATAAAAAAAGATACAAAGTAGAAGTAAAAATGAAAACAGGTGTCAGATTTGAAAAAAGCATAAATAAACACTGCACAGAGAGACAAATGAGTGCAGTGAGATTAGTGGGATCAACAAATCACTAAAAATTGAACAAATTTTGAATACAAAATCTCTAAAAAAAAACATACCTAGCTCTCCAAAAAGTTCCACTCCGAGGGCAGCATAGATGAAAAACAGCAACATGAAAAGCAGGCCCAGGTTTCCCACCTGAAACACAAAAGAATACACTTATTACAAATGCACATTGCTGTCAACTAAATGTCACCAAATTCTTCCTCATGCGCACATACATTTATTTTCAGACATAATTTAGCTTAATAATTATTTATTTCTGTTTTATGTTCTTTACACTCTCCTGTTCTGTATCATTATGCATTGAATTGAGTTCTAAGCCAAATTTTACTGAGAAATTCAATTAATTTTATAAATATAGTGGTGATTAAATTTTTCAATGATAGATTCTTGGAGAATTTTTTCTCAATGGCGTTGAGATTGGTTTGAAACATTTGAGATATCAGAGATCTAATCTCTCCTCAGAACTGGTTTTATTGCTCTCACAACAATCAACAATGTTACAACAATCAAAAGAGTTCACTTTAATAATTGAATTAAAAAGAAAACTCTTCCTGCCAGAAATGAAGACACCAAAATAACTGCTAATCTTTTTTACTATGAAAAAAGAAAAAAAAAAGAAGAAAATAAATGTTCACATAGTAATTACTACTGATAATCAGTTAATATTTCTAACCAATCTAAGACTGTGACATGCAATTTAAATTAATTAAAAACCTCCTGGGGTGTAGTGGCAAGTACTAGCAACACATTGGTTCAGACACTTCACAGGACACGCAAGATACAGTAGATGATAGAAAATCCAAAAAGTAGTAAAGAAAAAAAAAACAAAGATTAAGGTAAATAATTATAGTAGTAAAAAAAAAAAGAACTCTAAAAGCTTTGCTTGTATCAAAAATGAGGACCAGCTTGGATCGTTTTTGGGCTTGAAAAAAATTAAAGACCAAGATCCATTGAGCTGCATGTTTTTATTCTTTCTCACCATTTATCACAGTCTTATCCTTCACCTCTGTAAACTCTGTCCTGCCCTTTTGGTGACTGTAGTGGTTAACACTAAGGTATTTAAATGGCTGAATGAAAATAAGAAAGTAGAGACTGAAATGCAAACATTTATTCATACTGTTTTAATGTCATCTAAGCTGCCATAAAATACACAATATTGTATCTTTTGTTCCTTTTGCCATCTAAAAATAGGCCCTGTAATTACAGATGATGAGTCTGTTTGCATTATTGTGGGATCCAATATACGCAACCAAACAAAGAAACAATAGATAAAATGAATGCAGGCTTGTAAATGTTATCAGATCCACATTCCTTTTCAATGCCTAACTCAGCCCCCATCTTGGATCCCACCAGCAATGACTATCTCTAACTAGTTGGAGCCAGTGTTATCTTGACACTTGCCTTATCGCTTGCTCTTTTTCTTTACCTCTTTTCCTCTGATAGCATTTTCTTGAATCCGTAATAAATCAAGCACAGTGTGGGCTTGAAAGGGACAGCATGTTGCTATCTCCTTACAGGTATGTGGCAGTGCAGAAAGTGAAACTGAGCTGTGTTATCACACCACACTCTGGTTGAGAAGAAAGTAAAGTTATTCAGCCTTAAGAGGGTACAGTGGTATTTTATAATAAAGGTACTCGTAAATAGTTTTATAGATTCTTTCAAACTAACACGTAGCAATATTTTGCAGTTTGTGACATAGATGCTCACATTTTTCTGAATCTTACTTTATCTGAGACAATTCGAGCATCATTTCATTTTAAAAGAAAGTCTAATAAAACTTGCAACAAAGCTACAGCACTGAACATCATTCATTTGCTGCTGTCGCTGTACTGCCCCACTGACAGACTCAGGAAGTCATTTATTCTTCAGGTTGTCAGGCTCTTCAACTCCCCTCTGAGCATGAGCTGAGCCACTACATAACATCATGACTTCTCCTTAAGACACTTTACACTTTGCACTGGACTCAACGTTCATCAGTATTGCAGCTGGGTTTTTTTGCTTTCACCATTGTTTTTGCATAATGCTTGTTTTATTTTATTTAGTAGACTTTTTGCACACTTTTTTGCATGCTCTGCTAGCAACCAATGATGCTGCTGGATCCCAACCCAATTTCCCCATGGGAATCAATAAAGTGTCCATCCATCCATCCATCCATCCATCTATTTGTCAGTCAGCAACATAGTGGTGTCCTGTACAGGGTGTATCCTACTGCATGTCTGTTAAACAACTAGAATAAATTCCATCATTGCCCGCAACCCAAAACTGGAAGAAAAAATAAAGGGCTTGGAAACTCAAAATTAATTTTAATCAATTACAACTATAGAGAATCTATAGAGAATCTTTAAATTGAACTAATTTTTCACTAATTCCATTCCTGTTTACCTTCAATGCTGCACAGCTATTTGCATGTTTGCCTGACAGTAGGATCTAAACCAAATACTAAAATGGCATGTAGAAAAATCTAATTCTTCGGTTCTATCATAAATACAAAAAAGAAAAACTAAACATTTGCACAGTTTCAAATCAATCACTCTCTGGGGCACGAAACAAACAAGGCAAAAGTCTTTTTGAAGCGCTCATGAAACATTGTGACACACTGCTTAATCTAAAGTACTGATCTAGTTTCCATACTAAATGCTTTAAAACCTTGCCAAAATGAAAGGTTCATGTGAAAATCAGCAGATGAAAAGCAAAAGATTTGATCTGTTTTACAAACTAACATTGTGAATAGTTTAGTACTAATTCCATGTGTCTTACGTCAATATTTTTTATGTCTGTTTTCTTAAATTAAAAACAACAAAGGCAGCAATGGAGAAAACATCTTTCTACATTTTGCATGTAGAAAGATATATTATTCACTGTCAGTTATTTGAAAGTTAATAAAGCAAAGATTACGTTATATGTTCTAGATTAAAGAAAAAACAATGTGCATTCATTTATATGATCTTGTAATCTGCATATTAGATTATGCACTTTCTAACGCCACATACACATTGATTTTTATATCAAAACTTGAAAATTAGATCAATATTAAAATATTTCTCATCTTAAGTTTATATAAACCTACATCCAGCTAATCTAGTTCACTTCCAAGTACATTTTCAATATCATAAGAATAGCAATAACTTCAAATTAAGTCTCTTTTTGTGGATCAAAAGGGTAGAAAATACGAACTGCTCTTTTATTATTAGGAGCTGTGGGACTAAAACTTCATAAATTAATGTAGCAAAGGTTCCTCCTTTTCTGTAAAATTATAGGAGCAGCAGAAAGTTTAAGTGCTGTGACATTAGGGTGGTCAGGGAGGGGGGGGGTAACTTTGTCATAACCCAGCTGCCTACACACATAATTCTCACAGAGCATTTATCAATGCTGGCCGTTTATCATTTCACAAATGTTAATTAACTCCTGGGTGTCCTTGTGATAAGCTCAGAAAGGAGATCTATGTGTGGGGAGCTTGTGTGTGTGTGTATGTGAGAAAGCATACCTGAGGCAAAGCTTGGACCACAGTGTCAAGCAGGGCTCTCATACCAGTCGCCATTTTCAGGAGCTTCAGCACTAGAAGAGATCACACACAACACTGTGTATCAACTGTGTGGTTTGTACAGAAGAATCTCTGGTAAAGAGTGTTTGTGTCATGCTCTTGACTTCAATGGGGGCGTAGATGTACTACAAAGTGTAAGACAGACCAAAACAAAAGAGAAAAAGACTCCACATTATAAAGAACAAAGGTCAAGTTAAAAAAGAAGGCAGAGCAAGTCAGTGAGGGTGTGAAATGATCAATACTGGGAATTGGTTTCATGACTCTTCACAAGAAACCTTCTTCAGATCCCAGTGGTCCAATTTCTGCAGGAACCCGGCTGATAATGTGACCAGAAACACAGAAGAAAACCACAAGTGTATTCAGCAGCTGTGGCCACTCAGACAATGTGACCTCTTGGGACGTGGACTTCGTGACAGATGGTTGATAGTGGGGATCGGTGTATGCGTGTTTGCGAAAAGAAAGGTGGATGAGGCTGTAACGTGTGAGGGGAATTCTGAAACATAAGTCACCCAAGAACACTTTACAGTTCAACTACATGTGTGGGACAAATTTAAATTTGAAGAAAAATTATGTTTTTAATACGAGCAGAACAATTTAAATAATAAAAAGAGCCATTTTTTAACAATAGGTACATGATGCTCAGCTCTTACCTGCACTTGAACAAGGTTGTTAAAGTGTGCAATTTGATATGAGTAAAAAAAAAAAATGAAATAAGTCATTTGTAGCCCTCACACTGTCAAATACTCCTTTTCCCTCCTAATTACAGCAAGCTGCTGCTCGTAATTTGAAATATTACCCAGGGGTCCGTTCAGAGGTCCCCGTGCAACATCATAGAGAGCAAAAGGTGATGGTATGAGGGTGAGGATTAAGTGAGATTGATGTAATTACTCTTTATCCTTCTTTGTACAAAATTAAAACAAATTGGTCTCGCTTAAGGGGCACATTAAATTAAAAAAAAAAAATAGGGAGAAAAAAAGA
Source organism: Neostethus bicornis (assembly GCA_902685375.1). Classification (NCBI taxonomy): domain Eukaryota; kingdom Metazoa; phylum Chordata; class Actinopteri; order Atheriniformes; family Phallostethidae; genus Neostethus; species Neostethus bicornis. The sequence goes on along the minus strand of LR738542.1, from coordinate 18,116,326 downwards.
AGTCTAAAGATTATTATGCTGAAATAAGAATACTGAATTATTACAAACAAAGGTAGAAGAAGATTAAAGATACAACTGGTATCTTTTTCAATCAAATTTTCCAACAAACAGTCAAAATGTTTAATATATTTGTGAATTGATGCACCTAAATTATATCTACATTTATTTACATAAATGAAAAATACAGATAATACACAGATACATGCATACTTGAAACAGCTGTGCAAGACAAAGTTAGAGATTTGGTTTCGTTAATACCTCGTGCTATCCTGAGCACCCTCATGATTCTGATGATGGTTGGATTAATAGGAAGCGAGGCGTTGATCTCAATTTCTTCCAGAGTAATGCCCATCACAGACAACAGCACTATGGCCAAGTCCAGCTGATTCCACCTGCACACATTCACAGTAGGGGATTCGTAAATGTATCAAAATTTGTTTAACTTTGGCAAAACAAATTTAAACCTCAAGAAGGGGATTAAACATGAATCTTTGAACTCATCAAGCTGCACATAACTTTGTTACTTCACAACTTGAAGTCTGTGTTATGTTAATATTTCAATGAATATTAATGCTTTACATGGAATTTGCATAATTTGTGCAACACTCTTTTGCCTAGAGGAATGCCAATCAGCTGACTAATACCTGAACGCCTGCTGCAGTGCATATACATATATGCTTGAATCACTAACCTTTCTGTGTGGAGTTTGCATGCTCTCCCTAAGTACATGTGAATTTTTTTTGCTGGGTTCTCTGGTTTTCTCTCACCCTCCAAAAATTGACCGCTGAGAAATTGTCCCTAGAAATGAATGTGCGTGTAAATGTGTGTGTGTGTGGCCCCACAAAAAACTGGTGACCGTTCAGGGGCTACCCCATCCCTCGCCTGTAATTGGCCAGGATAGGCTGAAAGTGAATGAATGAATGTACTGTCATGTCAAAACGATAGTACATTATTGCATTTTATTTGTAGTACTATTTTCAAAGTATCATTACAACAGCAAGATCACCTGTCTTTGAAGAAGCGTCGAAATCCAAAAGCCACTAGCTTCAGCGAAGCCTCAATCACAAACGTGGAAGTAAAAAAATAGTTGCAGTATTTCAACGCAGTTTCCAGGGACTGAGGGCATCACAAAAGAAAGAGAAACAGGATATAGTTTGTGGGGTAGAAGTGTTACGAGGCACAGTTTTCTTTCTCTGAGTAAAATAATCCCTCTCAGTAAACGGGGAGGGTGAGAAAACAAGACATAAATCAGAGATATTGAGTAAATCTATTTAGTAAAAAAAAAAAAAAGAAAAGCAAAGGTTATTTTGTTTCTAAAATAAAGACATCCTTTGAGACAGACATGTCATTTTACTTCAGGACTTATAGTGGAACAAAATCGTTTTAACTACTTCAAATGTTGTAATCACTCAAAAAACAAACAAATGACAGCACTTGAAATATTTCACAGTGACTTAATTTGCATGTTGCATTGAAAAAATGCAACAATATCACTCTCCAATTAGTGTCAATGATCATTTTTTAGCTTTTCAGTTAAAAAAAAAAAAAAAGCATCTTGAGAATAAGACTACAAATGTAACTGATAATTTAGTTGTTGTCAACGGACTAGACAGCAAAATAAATAATGCTAATTAAGTGCACAGCTATTCATTATTTGTAAAGAATGTAGTAGAACAGAAAGTATTAGACAAACCTCAAACTATGCTAATTTCCACTTCACTGCAAATAAAAGAATACATCTGCCACTTTAACGTTCTGTGTTCTCATGTAAGCTCCCACTAATTTATTTCTGTAAAATTAATCTTTACTAACATCATATAGGGAAAGCTTTCATGTTATCTTCTCCAACTCGGCAAACAATTTTCAATTAAAAGAAGAAAAAAGTATAAATGTGGGGCAGTTAGCCCCAAGGCCAAAAATTTCTGTTTATAAAGCCAAACCCTGACCTCATATAATTAAAAACCACTTGCTCGCAAACCAATATTAAAAAAAAACAAAAAAACAAGAAGAGTTACCTGTGGCTGGCTGTAGTGCTCTAAGGACATAGTGATGACATTGATGCAGATGATGAAGGTGATGACCAGATCCAGATAGTGACTGGTGCACAGTGTGTGGATGGCCAGGCGAATGTGACCATATGAAGCATAGTATGGAAGCTTCTGGGCTTCTGCACATAGAGAAATACATACTTACAAGGAATAATAAAATGTCCATTACTGTACATGGGAGTTTGTACATATTTGATATAAATGTAAGAGCTCACATATAATAGATATAGAATACCAGAGGCAATACAGTTTTAAGAAAATACAAAAAAAAAAAAAAAAAAAAAAAGGCACAGTAAGAAAAAAACCCTGGAAAAACAACAATAATCTAAAAACAAAAGAAATATAGGAAGGGTTTTAGTTAAAAAAGGCAGATGAAAACTCATGAAAAGAACAAATTAAGTAAAGAGGAATCAGAAGATAAAACTGACAGGTAATATAAAAGAAAAAAAAAGTTTGATAGATGTGTAGGTGAGGTTAAGTAGTTTTTAATTACCCTCAATAATGAGTCATTCACTGTTACACAGTAACAAGACTCTAATTCTGTCTTTGAAATCCCATAAGAAGGACTTTTTCAAAGCTTAAAAACTGAACAAAATGGATTGACTATAAAATAACAATTTCTTTAAAACTGAAAACATTTTTACCATGCAATACTTATTATGCATTGCTTTGTTTTTACCTATTGAAACTCACTGATTTATTGTCTCCTGTGAAAAAAATCTCTTTTGGAGCCAATTTCTTCTTTTTTCTTTCCATTTTCTTGATGTCATCTTCTATCTCTAGTTCTTCTCTCCTTCATACCTGGTTTAATCTCACCTTTTCCTACTTTTTTTCTACTTTCCATTGAAATACAATACAATTCTGACTGGCCTTCCAAATTTTTCATAGTGATAAATTTCTTACCAGTTGTTTTGAGCTTCCAGATCTGAACCTCTTCGCTTCTCTGTTTTTTTTTTGTTTTTTTTTGCATTTTCTGTTGTTTTAAATCTACTTTTTAATATATACATATATTAAGTTCTTACTTCTTCTCTTCTTTTCCATGCGACGTTGGCGTTTCTCCTCCCTTCGCCTGGCTTCTTCAACCTCCTGGTGCTGCCGACATTTGTGAAAGTTCTCCACCACCACACCCACAAACATGTTGAGTACAAAGAAGCTAACGATCAAGAGGAAGGAAATGAAATAGAGAAGCATCCATGGGTTGTTGTTGGTGGTTGGCTGGGAAGTAGCAGATAGGACAAAATAGGAAAAAAACAGAAAAACACAATTGGTAATCTTAAGGTGTTTTTTAAAAGAGGAAGAGAAGTGAAAATTGGCAATATGAACGGAAGTGTGGAGATTGGAGATGGACAATGACACCCATTAGAAATGATATTTAACAATAAAAAAAAACCCCATACATGTTTAATGTAGATCAAAATATCAAGATTAATAAAAAAAAGTTATGACCAGAATTACCGATCATTTTATCAGTCTGTTTATGCAACCTTTTTGCATAATATATATTGTACCAGTTTTTTACTGCTTACAGGGTCTGCAATAAAACTGAAGTTGACTCTAAAATGACATGTTTACCATCACTAAACCAGCCTCTGCAACACCTTGTGGGATAATGTCACTTTTCATACTGGTAACCTGCTGTGTGGGCTTGAATTTCCCATGAGAAGTGGAGGTTGTTATTTATGCAGATGAGTTGCAGAGTGTAAAATTCACTATGATATGTGCAACACAAAGTGGGGTCTTTTAGTTTAGTTTGTCACTTTGGAGAATTATCTGTAATTTACTGACCCTGTCACACATTTCTAAATTCAAACCATTCTCCGTCCACCTCCGTCAAGGATCACTGTCGTCGTAAAGAATGACAGCAAGTTAATGAAAAGGCAGGAAATAATGGGAAGATGATGAAAGGTTCCACCAATTAGGTGCAGAGATAATTATTGAAAGAGATCAGAACAAAAAATAAAAAATACAATTTTAGTTCTGGACTTATCAAACCAAAGATGAGAGTCATATTTTTTACTGGAGTGTTGAAAATGCAAGGTAGAGTGTAAATAGGATTAGTCACTCAGTGCAGAGCTGGACTGCAGTGGGCTTTTTTTTTCTTCAGAAAGGAAAACTGACTCATTCAGAATAACTCCAACTCTTTAATCTAAGCTTTAATAGATTTTCAAAATGAAAATGCATTTTCAAAGAAGTCACAGGAGTTGACTTTTTGTAGATTAGGGGACACCATGCCGCAGGATGTCGGCACTATAAATTATAAGTTTGAAAAAAGTGTCAAGACAAAACTCTGAACTCGAACAGGTTTTTTTGGGATAAAAAAATATATTCAAAACCCACAAGTTTGTTCTCATTTGTAAGAAATTCCACACTCTCTTCTCGAGCATGGAGATTGAAAGTTTCAGTCTAGTAATCGAACTATCCAGCCAATTGGCTGTTTCAATGGTATAGAATTTCACCTTATCAGAACTAGTATGACACATGCCAGAGCAGAGCACCACTTTTATTTAAACTTTCACCCAAATATATCTATTTTTGTTTAGTAAAAGCTTGTATGTCTTTCTGATCTTAATAGCTTAACTGTTCACATGTTAATTTGTATTGTCTGCTGGATGTAGGCCAGAGAGTTAAAAAGTTTGAAAGCAAAAATAAACACAATCCAATATAGTCAAGAAAAGTTTCCTGTGTTACAAAACTTTTTGAAAATAAATAATTCAGACCTATACTTTATTTATATAAATGCATAATATTGTGTTTTATTCTGGAGTTGAGCAACAGTGCTGAAAATTTAAGCATACTGATTTGCTGTGAGAATAAAAAACTAAATCGTACGTACCTGCTGGTCAATTCCCACTGCGTCCAGTCCATGGTACATGATGTTTACCCAGCCGTCTTTTGATGCCAATACAAAAAGTGACATAAGAGCCTTAAACAGAGATGAAAGAGACTCTTGTTAATTTACAACTATTCCAATCTCTGTTAAACAAACACACAAATATAGATGAACAGTGCTGTAAAAAAGAGCATTCACCCCATCCTGATTTCTGTGAGTGTTTTTTTGTGTATACATCCCTTGAAAAGGTTTTAGATCATCAAACCAATTTTTGGACCCCTACCCTACGTTCTTGTTTAATACCAAAGTAACTGTGACCATAGATTTGAGAAAGCTGAGTTCAATTCCACAGAATCAAGAACTCACTTAAATAGAACCTGTCAGACAAAGTGAAGTTGGCCACAAAGTCTTCTGGAGGAAAATGCATCACGTCATCATCCAAAGAAATTAAAGAGCAGCTCATTATGTTTGACGTAAAAATGGCAGAGCACGGATGAAGCTCATTTCAGTCGCTTGTATCCGCGATTTCATTCTTTTGGTCACCACCCACAGCTGGTGACCATAGGGGAGGGTTGGAACGTAGATCGACTTGTAAATCGAGAGCTTTGCTTTTCGGCTCAGCTCTCTCTTTACCATGACGAACCGATGCAGCATCCTAGTTATTACTGATGCCGCACTGATCCGCCTGTCGATCTCCCGCTCCATCCATCCTCCACTCGTGAACAAGACCTCGAGATACTTAGTAATCAAACTTTATCCTCAGTGATGTAAAAGACTCAGATTATCGCAAGATTACCGCAAATGCCTGATCTCAGTTGTTGATGCCAAAGTTGGTACAACTTGCTATTAGATTTAGGCCTTTATAAATTGAATCATAATTTAAATGCTGCATTGTGTACTTCTCATTTGTTGTTGTGTGACATTAACATTGCTTTAATGATCTGAAAACTTTGCTAGTGATTTTTAAGCAAAAAAAAAAAAAAAAATCTGGAAGGGGCCAAATACTTTTTACAGCACTGTAGTTTTTGACACTCTAGTCATGATAGCTCAAACTTTTTATGTAACAAAAATAATAAGTGTGACCTGTTTCATTCATAATGATCTTGTAACAAACTAAACAAAGCACATGTAACAGTTAAATGGAAATTCTTGTTATTATAATTTTATTTTCTAGATGAGTTAATCTGACACTCTTCTTGTAAAGTTTCAGTAGAATAGTTCTCGGAGGATTTTCACTTTTGATTTGTACTTAGATTACGAATGCAAATCTTCTTTTGAGTACCTGGCCAAGGTTGTCAAAGTTGTATTTGTGGTGAACCCATCTATAGTTGGCCGCGAGGCAGTCTGATTTATTGGTGATGTTCTTCACATCCAAACCCACACAGTAGTAGAACTTCCCTTTGAAGAGCTTAGGAGAACAGAAAAAGAAAAATGAGACAAAATAAATAAATAAATAAACAGAACATATGCCTTTTTATGTACTTTGTAGTTATAATAACACTTGAGTGAGTAATCTCTTCTTTTGTAAAGCTTTTAAAGTGATCTTGTAATTAGAGTCTTTAAAGAGTGCCTGACTGAAAACTTAACAAGCACTTGTAGTGTTACTTTTCTGCTAAGATGTTTGATACATCAGGGATAAGTTAGTGCAATTATCCATCACTGTAGACGGAGAGAAAATGATAATGTGATATAAAGGTTTAAAAAGCAATTTGCCAAAAAAAAAACAACAAAAAACAACCTAAGCAACAAGATAATTACAGTATGATATGTGAACGTTAGATATAAGCATTGAAGAGTGGAATTGGATTTTCTGTGACTTTCCTTCGCTGTACCTATCAAGATCACCTTTTAATGATCTACTAAAATGTTTTAGACAACATTTTAGTAATTTTTTTTAAATTAATTTTCTTTTAGTGTATTGTTCAATTGGAGGTATTAAATGTTCACCTTTGAAGTTTTACTCGTGATATATGCCAATTATATTAAAATACCAGTGGTAACAGCCTTGTTTTAACTTGCTTTGTGCTTTTGATTATATTGAAATTATATATTTGTGTTTATGATTTAGATTTAATTTGTACATGTTTTTTTAAAATAGTAAAAGAAAAGAAATAAATTTTGAGTCAGTTAAAAAATTACAGTACCTGCACACCAAGAATGCCAAAAATGATGAAAAACGCACAGCAGATGAGGACGATGTTGCCAATGGGTTTAAGGGAGGTGATCAATGTTTCCACAACCAACTTCAACCCTGGAGCTCTGCTTATCACCCTAAAATACCAAAAACAGAAGAACATTATGTCTTTCAATCAAACATTAAATTGAAGACAAATAGTCTTTGAATTGAAAAAATAAGATACTTAAAGAACCCTTTTTCCCTTTAACAATTTATTTGCCAAAATAAAAAAAAAACTCAAAGACAATTGTGGTAAAAATAGTAAATGGACTCTACTTATATAGCACTGTTATGTACCCACGTTGTTATCCAAAGCAGTTAACATTGTAGCTCACATTCACCCACACATTTATACCTGATGATGAGGATGCTGCCATGCAAGGTGAACACCAGTATCATCAGGAGCAAATTGGGGATTTGTTGTCTTGCTCAAGGACACCCTACCAAGCTATCCTCTGCCCCAATAGCGTGCTTGCTATTTATTCTGTAACTATTTCAATTCACAACTTGAATCTGTTTGATGTTTAATTATTTTTTATGTATCCTTTGAACACTCTAACACAAATGCCCAAGTGTGTACGTATGAGACAGTTCCATTTTTTTCTGACTTAAATGACATGTTTTTCTGGTTTTTCTCTTCAGACAATCTCAAGCAGTTTGGTCATTTTAAATTGGCCATGTAGAAAATACCCCATCAATTCTCAGTCTCCAGACCAATGTGGACAGTGCTGTCAACTTTAAATAAGTGTCTGAGTCCATCATCATCACTTCTGTTTTTTTTTTTTTAACTGTTTCAGTGAATTAAGAAGGTTCAACCTTAAGCCTGCAATGGTGTTAGGCTTTGACAGATCCATAAATCACTTTTTCAAAAGTGCTGAGAGGGTAAACAGTTATTTTTCCCATACAACAAATCTAAGCCCAAGAGCTAAATGTAGCATGGAACATGTTACATGGAATTTAGCCATCGCCCTGGAAAGAAGAGTTTCAAAACTAGACTCACAGAAAAATGATGAGCTTAGGTAAATGAACATGCTAAATTATTATCTTTTCCTGACACTTCACCCAGGTCTAACCTGACCGAGATGATAACAATTGCTTTCCTAAAGTTAGAAGGAAAGACGCAAAACCCTCCATCACCCATTTCAGAAAATTTCGAGTGTAAGTCTGAGAAATAGATGACTGGAAAGCTCACAGGGAAATGAAAGGTATATCCCAGGTTTTTTCTTAAAAATAGTTTAGCCATGTTGCCTGGCAACTGTGCAGATAGATGATGTCTGATTGACTGCTTTTTGATTAAAAAGTTATCTATAACTTTGAAAAAGTGTTTAAAACAAATTGGGAATCTCTTTCTACCATCCCGGATCTATTAAAGTATCACAAACATCTTCCTTTTACCTGAGAGGACGCAGTGTCCTAAGCAACCTGAGGACACGGAGAACACCTAAGATCTTCGCCCCACCCGCCATCGACACTACAATGTCGATAAGGGATACAAAGACCAAGAAACCATCCAGAATGTTCCAGCTGCTCCTCAGATATGCCGTCTCTCCTAGATATAATCCCATGGACACAACCTGGGGGGATGAAGAATGAGTCAGTAAATTATTAAACAGCAGATGGAGGATTACAAAAAGAGCCATACAGAGAATGTTTTCTTATATAGAGATTGCTTTTCAATCCATTGGTAATAAAGAAAAAAAAAGTATGTATTTCAAATTCTCAAAGGTAAGGAGGTGTTTGAAACAGACTTGAAATCTGGAATTTCTGAGAAGACAATTGATAAAGAAAGAAACTGCAGCTGGTAATCTCCAAAATAAAAAGTTAAACACAGTGGAAATAAAAGTTGCTCAAAAATCATGCATCACATATGTAGCACATCTTCTGAAAAGAACAAATGATTTTTACTATTATTTAGTATGTCAACACAAAATCTCAAACTATCCCAATAGGCTCATGAGCAAACAGGAAACATTGAACACTATCAATCAGAATGATGTGTCTAACACATACACACTCACATTTCAAAGATTTTGAGACATATTTGACAAGCCAGATATTGACTTCTTCACTGGAAGTACACACGCTCGTTTTAGACTATCGGTGTGCCTTAAAGCATCTATTAAAAGGATCAAATATCATCATAATTAAACATGATGCTTGGGAAATCTATAGCAAAGCAGGCCCAAGAGTGGTGAAGCATGCTTTCCTCCACTCTCAGTCTCAGCTGTCAGTTTCCTGACTGAGTGAATTTATCGTGATACATTTCATCTTAATTACGTTTCAGGCAGTGCAGTGGTTAACACTGGAGCCTCTCAGCAAGAAGGTCACGGGTTTGAGCCCAGGTTCAAAGCTGAGGCTTGCAAAATTGGTATTTTTGTGTAGAGTTTGCATGTATGGATTCTTTCAGCGTACTCCTTCTCTTATCCAAAAAACAAAAACATTCATGTTGACAAAAGAATGAACAAACATACATTAAGTGGTTGAATATAATTTAATATAACTTGCAATTTTTTATGCTTGGGCAACTGTCCTCCATGTAAAAGTTAAATAAAAGTTAAAATGTCTTAGTCTATGGGTCACAAAAATTGCCTTCAACCAGCGCTTTTCCACCACTGTGCCACGGGGCACTAATGATTTGTGAGAGATCATCAGTTGTGCTGTGGCAAAGTGTCTCATTTCACCCAATTGGTCCACAAACCTTTATTTTCCAAATTAAATTGTGTTGCTATACAGTATTCTTCATAAAATAGTCCTTTTGAAAAAGGACCAAAGAGGGCTGGTAGAGAAATCAATCTCTCTACTACACTCTACCAACAGTGTGAAGTACACACTGCAGATTCATCTGATTTAATTGAATTGCATTTAAATATATATATATATTTGTGTGTACATTTTTCACAAAAAAAATTGATATTTCTCCATGTGGACAAAAAAAAAAAAAATCTTTCCCAAATATTGATGGTCCCAAATATTGATGATCAGAATAAGCATTATTTTCTGTAGCAATCATTTTGAGCAGAATTAACATTTGCAAAACAGTGATGTTTTCTAAGTTCAAATGATTAAGAAATTTTCTACGACCTCTTTAAGTTTGAAGTTATAAGGAACATTGTCGTGGCATCTCACATTCCAGCTGTATTTCTGAAGTGGACATGTTAAATGCACTTTTTTATTTGAAGGAAAACATATAAAAGATGGTAATATAGGTTTTGGTGCATTGATTTGATTCATGTTCAAGACATTTGGAGGACAACTTTACCTCAATTTTTTTTTTCAACAAAAAAAAAATCTACCTTGGCTTAAAAAATGTTGAAAAACACTGCAATGAATCATCCAAGCTAGTATCAAATGAGCAATAGGAAATGCCATATAGACTCACCAGGATTACTGCACCAAATATAAATATAAAACGTACTGGTATAAATAAAATAGATTTACACCACAAGTTTAGCCAATATGCAGCTGCTTCAATCTGTAAGCTCTGAACCTGACCATAACTGGGCTGAACTACACATCATTGTGCTAAACATGTCTTCATTATCTCAAGTCATAAATAAATCACTGCAGAATTCAAACCAGCATCGAAAACGCCTGAAGACCCAGTGCCTTAATAATGAATGGTACCATGTCTTTTAGTGAGCAGATTAGTGGCTGAAAAAGTGTGTGTGTGTGTGCCTTTGTGAGAAACAGAGTGTTTGTCGATTGAAAGTTCAGGAGTGGCTAAAGGCCAAGAGAAAAGCAATAGCCTTTTCTAATTAACTTCATTATCTAGTTGCCCAGTGCTAATAGGAAATGTGCAACTTATTAAACAACAAGTTGCATTGGAACACAAAAAATTACTATGGAGATGTAGAGTGGAGAAGTAACATCTAAAGGTGGGCCATTGGAGATGAAAGGAGCGTACATGCAGATTAAAGGGAAATTGATTCAAGATGTGAAGCTGATAGATTGATGAAATGGGAAAGCAGGGAAAATCATAAAAACAACAAAGAAGGATAGAAAGACTGAAAAAATACCTCAGGTGGTGGGAAAGACATGGGAAATTAATAAGGGGTGAAAATAGGTGAGATGAGAAAGGAAACAGAGAAAACTTAAGACAGCATGAGAGGAAAAAAGAGGAAATGGTTTTTTACCTTGACAGTCATCTCTGCAACAAAGATGGCAGTAAAAATGTAGTTGGAAACTGTGAGAAACAGTCGTTCCTGTAATGGAGAGTAGAAAGAAAAATTGTTTGGTTGAGACATGAAGCAAGAAAATAAAAATCTGTAAATATAGTTTGATGTCTGCTTCAATATAGTAGTTTAATATACTGTATGGTAGTAAGTTTTTCTTTTCTTTTTTCTTTCTTTAATAACTGATCCTGAGGTTTAGCATGGGGGAATATCTTGACTAATAAAAAAATTAGCTACAATGGATTTTATCTGTAAGATTGCATTGAAGATAAACCGGATGTTGATCTTCCAGCAGCATCTGATTTGGCTTAAACAAAACTGAAGAGCAAAGGAAAAAACTTTTTACAGTCTGCAGGTTTATATCATTTTGAACATTTGCCATTACCAAACTCCCTTGCAGAATCCTGGGTCTCTCCAGGGCCACTGTGATGCAGTTCAAGAAGATAAATACCAGGACCACGTAGTCAAAGAGCTTATGAGCAATAATGGACTGACACAGCAATCTGAATCTGATGAAGAAGAAACAAGCAGATTGTTAGGTGTGCAGCTGAATGTCTTTTTTCCTTTAAAATAGCAAGAAAAAAGTATTAAGAACAGGGTAAAATCTATCTTAATAAACTAATTTATAAGTTCATGTGTGGGTTTTGTAAACAAAGACACAAAACAAACTGCTTTTCTATGTTGAATCTTTCAGCACAGATTTCTAAAATTGTATAATTACTTTATCATTAATCAAATCTTTCAAAAGGCAACAACCTGGTATTAAAGGAAATACCCAGGAATGAGAGCGAACAAAAGTAGAGTTGCCCTTTTTATGCTAATTTTATGGTTTTGATATTTATTATATACATGTCTATTTCTGCTGTTTAAATGTTGTAAAATGGAAGATAGAAGTCTGCTTTTGCTGCCAAGATATTAAAACTACAAAACTGAGGTCAAACAAACAAACAAACAAAATGACATTTTAAATGTTTTACAACCACATAACAAAATAGAATAAAATAATCAGCTTTGCAAACTGTCTGCTAGATTTACCAACTTTAAGCATTTTGCAGTCGGGAAGCAGTTTTTTTGTAAAAGCTGTACATTTCTAATTCCATTCAGCAGCTATAAAGGGAACAGAATAAAGCTAATGCTGCACCTGCTCTTCTGGTGAAGAAATCAATTTGCTAATCTGACTGCTTTTCTCCCAGACTTACTAACACTGTCCTCTGCCCATTGATTTAAATCCAGGCACCTTATCGTCTGCTATTGATCATGATCAGTGGTTGTATTGACATAAGTACTTGTCCCTTCTGAAATACACCTCCTGATTTTGGCCTGTTCCCCTTCTAGTTTGTTTGTTTCCTAGCTCTAAATGAAGGATCAAAGATCTTCTAGCACTAAAAATGCAGTGACTAAGTGAAAAGTGCGCATGCTTGAAACATCTTATCAGACCATATTGGACTTGCTACTTAGTGCGCTGGAAGCAGCGTTGGTATTATTTGAGAGAAAAATATGTACATAAAAAATGTTTTACAAATAAAAAGTAGTTTTATACATGCATTAGAACTACGTTGACATATTTCTGCAGAGATTACAGTTTATTTAAGTTTATGAATGAAAAAAAAACAATGTTTCAGTGTGTAGGACGATTGTCCTGAAACTAAACGGTTGCTGGTTAAAAACCGCCCGAAGATTATTCCGAGGTGTCCTGGGGCAAGACACCGAGTCCCGAATTGCTCCTGATGTTAGTTCACACGTTGCCTGGCAGCTTCCACCATCAGGTATGAATGTGTGTGTGAATGGGTAAACATGAGCTAAAATGCAAAGCACGTTGAGTACCAAAGCAGATGGAAAAGTGCTATTTAAGAAGAGACCATTTACTATTTTATTATTATTTAAAAAACATCCATTGTAATTGTTAGTTGACATTGTTCAAAGTCTCGCAAGATTTTGCGAGTATGGACGAGACTACAGGTCTCAGGTGCGCATGACGCTCACACGAGAACAATGACTCCAGAGTGAGAGCCATGCTCGATTTTGCCTAATGATCTCCAAAGTGAAGCGGTCATGAGTTTTCAAGGCATTTGATGGAATAAAGCCGTCCATACTAGAAAACCGTGTGTAGTGTATCATTGTCATTGAGGAGCTACACCTATTTATTAGCATGACTCAAACCAGTGAAGGCAATTTTAATCAATATTGCAAAAATAAAAATGGCTTATAAAGATCTTTCAAATATCTTTAATTCTCGAGGCAGATTTGTCAAAGCTATCAGTGACTCATAGACGTACCTGATACAAGGCAAAGTCATACATAGGCTCCCACACTTGCTGACGTGGAGCCACTCGGACACATGTACAAATAGGCACCATGATGTTTTATGGGAAGTACCAGAACACACAGACAGTCAGTGCTTGACAGATGGCACCTGCCAGGATGCCAAAACACAGCCCTGAGGCCGTGCTTCTCTTAAGTGGCTATCAGCACGCAGGAAATCGTGTGAGTGAGTGAATGATGGAGGACTGAGTGATTTTTTTTTCCTTTCTATGCTTCTACTTCAGGTTTGTTTTTTGTTTTTTCCAATTTGCAACAAATGAAGCGCAGGAAAAAAGCCCCCCAAAACAATACATATTGCTTTGGTGTAAAGCTAGAAAAAGATGATGCAGTGGAGACAAAAGCAATTTTCACATCATAAACACAGAGTTTTCTTGTGTGAAGAAATAAAAAGTTTCTCAGCAAAGCACACTGGTTTACCACATACAAATACAAATTAAGCTTTTTTTTTAAGTTTGTTTCAACTCTGACCAGCTGTAAAGGTGGTATTTACATTTTCTGTTCAATTCAATTCCCTCTGGGTAGAACAAAGGTCAGTGAGTTTTTTATGCTCACTGAAGAGTATTTCCACACTAAAGAATTTCAGGTTTGTGTTTGAAGACAATTTAAATGCCTTATTTATTTGCAAAGTTTTTTTTCTATGAAAATAAAATAAAAAAGATCACGTTTAAATACAACCATGTAAAACAATGTCAATTTAAGCTTAGTACCAGGTATATTTAGTCGAAAAGAAAAAAAAAATCACAATTTATAATTTTTTTTTTTATCATAAATATTCCATGCTAGTTTATATCACTGTAGATTAAAAAAACTGACTTGCTGCAGCAACCCCTGAAGGGAAATGCCAAAAGAAGAAGAAGTTTATATAATTTTTTTGCTTACTTGTTCTGAGGGGAGAACAAATAGACAGACCAGTCTTCTCGGCTCTCACACCAGTCTGGTTTGTACACCTCCATCATCTTCTGGACTCGGAAACACAAACTCTGTGAAAGAGAGAAATGAGTTCAGTGAAGACAAAGCTTTTGCAAGTTTAAAGGTTTTACATTTGCAATGTTGAAATCATAACAAAGTATCAAACATTCAAAATTACGAGTAATGTTTACAGAATTTTTATAATTACAAAGCTTATTAACCAGTGATCGGTAAGAATGGTTGAAACAAAGCTACAGAGGAAGACTCACAGGGTAAAGGTGTGAAATAAAAATGTATGCCATGTTGACCCCAGTCTTAAAAAGACAAAGGAGGACACTGTCCTACGTTGTCATTCATATGACACTGCTAAAATTCAGAAAATTCTCACAAAAAATTGGCCTCAACCTGGTGAAGTGTGTCACATGAACTGAATGGTTGAGAGGACTGTTTGAGTATTTCAAAAGGAAGAGAAACAAAGAGGTCTTTTTTAGAAAAGCCAGCACAGCCCGCTGACTTATGGTGCCTGATACTTTTACAAAAGAAATTGTTTTCAGCACAATATGTGCAAATTTTCTCTGAACATTCATTTGATTCATATACTTAAAAGTCTTTGAATATTTCCAAGGATTCTTTGTACAATGTCAATTCAAGTCAAATGGATAATTTTGTAAACCCAACAAAAAATAAATGACACCATCTATGACTTACATAGTCTGTTTCTTCATCAAGGTCTGCTCTATCTTTGCGTGCGTTGACTTGAGGAAAGACTTCTGTTATTAGACGAATGTGTGGACTTGGCGCCTTTCCATTGCAATCACGGTGGTCCACACCTGAGCCACTTCCAGCTCCAGACCCTCCTGTTAGGGATCTTCCTGTTCCAAATCCACTTCTCCTACCAGTATCTGGAAGGTGGACTGGGGGCAGTGCTGGTGGTTGACCACCCGTTCGAAGTAACTCTGGGAGCTCCAGAGATAGAGCCCGTCTGTCTCTTCTTGGACCAAAATGTCTGGATAGGAACAGTGGTGGTGGGGGTGGATGATGAGGGAGCAGTGGGTGGTGTGGGTGCAGTGGATGAGATAGAAGAGATTCCTGTTCAGAAGCATATTTGTAGGAGTAAGGGGAACGAGTACTGCGCACACGAAGGCTGCCTCCAACTGGGTATGCTCCACCAAAGCCATAGTTTCTTCGACCAAGGCTGTTTGAGCTAGACCTGCAACGCAGAAAATAAATATGCACTTCTACTGTACATCTACTATTGATAAAGCATTTGGATTTGAATGTTGCAGAGAAATTAGCTGAAATCTGTGGATGGAAGAATTTTGTACCTGCGACTCCATCCTGACTGTGGAGGTAATGGTCGCCCCCAGTTGTGATAGGCAGAAGTGCGACTGTGTCTCTACAACAGAAAGATACAAGTTAATAAAAAGACCCTTATTTCTGCAAGAAATAGTAAAGGTTTCAATTTTCTCTGACAGTTTGATTATGGCTGATGGTTTTGGAGGTCTAAAATTTTCTTTAGCAGTCAAACATGAACAATTACTACACAAGTACAGATGCGTCTTGCTCTTAATGTCAGTTTGGATTCACTTTTTAACCTAAAAAGTTACTAAATAGGTTGCAAAGTTAAAAAAAAGGGCAAACAAGAAACAAACAAGGAAGCATCAGTCTATCAAATCTTTTTGATATTATTCTTTTTTATTTGTTTTTATTTAGTACCAATAATTAACGATAACAGGTAATATGTATTTATTTGTTCCTGCATAAAACGACATAGGGTGATGAGCAAATGAACATGATACTTTTTTAAAAAAGAGACATTTGCACAGAAGATTGTCTTTATTAAATTCATTTTTGGCAATCATATTTATACTTGAATAAATAACTTCTCATCTCGGTATGTGAGTGTGACTCCACATTTAAGTCAATAAACCTAATTTTAAATAGCATCTTTTCACATACTGTACATGTTGCCAGTGAGCGCTTGAGCATGGGGATCTATGCATCTGTCTCTATAGAAACGGAGCTGAAGCATGTTAACAAAATGTTAGGTAGCACTTTAGTCTCCATAGAGCTCAACAGCAGATCACTTAAGAGGAACAATCTGTTTTAGTCACTTTTGAGAGAATGTTCCACATGATGTGGGATTCAGCAGAACCAGTCAAACTGTGAAACTGTGCTGCATAGTTTTTTTCTTTTGCCCAACATGCTAAAATAATTGTAAACAAAAGCTATATACAGTTTATATTCTACAAGCAAGCTGGATATTACTGATCCAAAATGTAAATTCATCCAATATATCCAAAAATAAATGATTGAAACATGACTTATAAACTTAAAACATGAATGAATTAACACATTCTTAAACAATAAAAAAGCAAAAGCCATTTTACTTTGTTTAATTGCTACCTTTTGATAATAATTTCAGGGGATTATGAAAGTTGATCTAACAGCGAATCCAACACGCCTACTGTGTTTACATCCTAACCTCTGCAATAAGAGGGCTGTAGCTTATCAGCTCTTTCACTCCTCTCCATCCAGCTATCTCTCTGCCAACCTCTCTGTCTCTTTATATCACCATCCCACTGTTTTGTTTTCCCCTTTTTACTTTTCCTCGTTGTCTCTGCACTACTTCTCCCTCACTTTTTTTCTGGATGAACAGAGGAGGGAAACAGCCAATTAATAGGAGTTGCCATGGCGACTGTATGCCGAGTAAAAAACCTGGTATTTGTTTCAGCTTTCTTCTAAATGGTTTGGGTTCACCAAACACAACATAAAAGTAAGACATGGACTGATAAAGTGTATTATTTGTATCACAAGTAATGGGTGCAATTATATGTGTTTTTAATGAGAGTCCAGGCTGCACTGGGGCTGTAATAAATGGAATTTGTTTGACAGAATGAGAGTGTTCGTTTGGTTAAAACTAAAATCTCCCCCTTAAAATATTCCCCTCCTTGTGCAAATAAACCTCAGTGCCAGCAAAGTGGAACTCACACAAGATAAGAATGGTCTCTTTTTCACCAACTTACATATACCAGTGAACATCAATGCAAATACAAAAAGAAATGCTGTTGTACTTAAGGAACAGAAACTTTGTATTACTGGAGTGTAATAATCCTACACAGTTCAAAATAAAACATAGGGTTATAACTTTTTGTACATATGGAGCAATTGTGTGATTATTCTTTTTTCTTCACTCATCCTGTTTGTTGTAGGTTTGTTTGTGCCGCGTTTCGATGTCTTTGCTGTTAATGTTGTCTATACTTTAATAAGAAAATAGCTAAAAGAGTTTAGATTAGAAAGGGTGAGAATAAATCGTCAGTGTGTTGTTTGTTTGTTTTTTTTCCAAGTTACGTGTAGACCTCTGTTGATTAGGTTTTTTTTTTGGTTGGCATATTCTTACAAAAAAAAATCTTTAAAAATATCAAGTGTACACACATTTTTTAATTAAGAGATTTTTTTTTTTAAAAAGGTCATCTAAAATGACTTCAAGGAGGGAGTCAAATTGCACACATTTGAAGCAAGTAAAACTGCCTCCAAGCTGACCAGTTTCAGACATTTACCTATTAGTATTTACCGTAATTTCACGGCCATAAGGCGCACCTAAAAGTCTAAAATTTTCTTCAAAATGAGCGGTGCGCCCTTTCGTGCGGTGCGCCTTGTGTGTGTGAGAAAAGGCGGACCAAAAGAAAAAGCGGTGCCCGTGAGGCGGACCTGAAAGAAAAGCATGAGAACATTAAAGAGTGAATTGTCTAACTAGTATTTTTATCCACTTTGTTTTTGTGATGTATTTTATTTTGAAGGTATGTTTACCGTTACCATGGCAACCAGAGTGCGTTCGAACAGATAGAATGTTTCCACGTTGTAAAGACGCTGCTAATAAATTTTCTCGTGAAGACAACGTGGATTTAAATGTATTATTATTGATTAAAAAAGCCAGTTTTTCCAGCTGGTCTTATCACCTGTAGACCGGTCCGTGAAAATATTATCAGACACTAAACCGGTCCGTGGCGCAGAAAAGGTTGAGGACCCCTGGTTCTAAGTACACTTCTGCATGACATTGTATTCTCATTAACATTAAAGAATAAAAAAAAAAAGAAAAAGAACAGCTTTATTGTTTTTTAGTGTGTAACAGAAAATATTTAAAGTGCATCAATTAACTTGAATTAAAAAAAAATAATTCTTATTTAAACTATAAACTACAACTATTTTAGTGGATGTACAATTACACTTTATTCTAGTACGGCAAAAAAGAAAAACGTGTTCCACAGGATCACACGCGACCCCACTATTGGAGAAGCATTGGACTATTTTTTAATACGCACATTTGCATGCATGCGTGTGTGTTGTTGTAAGGCGGTGTGTGACTGAGACTGCGCCTTTTTGTACGGTGCGCCTTATGTGTGTGTTAAATACAGCAACGGCGCACAAAACTGAGGCTGCGCCTTTTCGTACGGTGCGCCTAATGGCCGTGAAATTACGGTACTTCATGATGAAAAGGTCTCTTTTTGACATCTAACCAACTAACTAACAGGCAGTCATCACAGAAAAGCAATAAACTGAGGAAAAAAAATCTAAACTTCCTCATACCTTTGATTCTATATTTCAATATTTAAGTAACACATCAGTGTAAGAAATGTCATATTTGCCCTCCGCTCAGTAAATTAAAAAGCAAGTCAAGAGCTGCATACGTTTCCTTGAGGGCTGTCTGCACACTGATCACACTGCAGACATATGTTTATCATTATTAACTAAACCAACAAATTACCAACAAGTTTATCCATCATGTGTTTCCTCTTCATTTCATCCTCAGATCATAATTCTCTTTGAACAGCTTTAATGAAACTAAAACAAATTAGGCTTGCACCTGACAAAGTCAAACACAATTACATCAATTAAATTTTATGTTGATGGTGATGGATGACGAGTGTGCACAAGTGCCTGTCGATGACAGGGTAACAAAGTACCAGCGAGAGGGAGTGTCTCTCCAGACTGTTCTTGCCCAGGCTCATCACGCTGCTTTTTCTGGACTCATTGGGAAAGCTCTGCTTGTCTGAGGAGTGAGATCCCCTGGGGCCTGGAAGAGCTCCCAGCTCCAGGTGGCCATTTGGTGTCAGAGCGCAGATTCGTGGGTCTGGGTAGAATGAAAGGAAATGTTAATTAATTTTTTTATTCATCATATGTTCAAACTCTTGACATCACAGCATACGGGTAGAAGATTTTATGCACATGTGCTCTCATTAGTGTTAAATTTAGTCCTTAATAGCAATCCTTGGTTTGTCACACTGACTGCAATCCTGTTTTTTTAATACTGGTGTTGCAACAACATATGTATTTTTTGCCAGCAAAAAAGGGAAAAGAAGTACATTTAAACTTTGTGGAGCCCTCTTTTAAATTTGAATTAGATTTTTTTGAGTCCAACAACAACATTAGGAGTGAAACTCATAAACTATCAAGATATTGTCTCATAAACTAAAATAGTTTTCATTTTATTCTTAATCTGCATTGTGCAAACAGCATCCTTTTTTTGTGAAAAAGTTTTTTCAGTCTCTAAGATTAAAGATAATCATATTTGAAGTGTATTGTTTGGTGAGAAAGTGGAACAAAGCCAGATTTATCTTTGAAAACTCAATTTTGGTATATTGATTGGTCTTTTTTTGTCAAGTTGAGCTGATTTTTTTCCCTTACTCCTCATTGGAAAGGACTTCGAAAATTCCTCAGCATGTAAAGGAAAAAATGTTCAAGTTGGAACTTAATTTGTAAAACTGTTAAAAACATGTTGCAATTATACTTGTGATGAAAAAAAAAAAAAAACTCAGACATGTACATTTTTTCCAATTTCAGTTTAAAATTTTTAAACTGAAAGTTTTTTAAAATACTTATCGCATGCTAAACCATATGTATAATTTAATCAAAATTTCCATGATTTTTTTTTTCAAAGATAGTTTTCAAAAATGAAAAATCTTAAAATAATTATGGTACAATTTTTGTTTACTCTTCCTTTTTTATCACTTTAAGAAAACCAATTTAAATTCAGAATAAGTGTTGTGCCAGTCCAAAAAGAATAGCTACAAAATCTATTCCTTTACTTTGTTTCAGATGAGATTTGTTTTGATTTTAAATTCAAATTGCAAATGTGCAATTATATCATTTAACTATGTTTTAAAAGAAAGAGCTCAAAACATATTTTTCTAACTTGAGAAAGACTTTCCAACCAAATAATTTTTCACTTAAAAATAGATCATGGTTTTATGCAGCATTATTAAACTCTATCTAATGCTGGCATCTCTGTTCTGTCTGCAAGACCGCCTGCAATAATGTGACTAAATATAGCTTGTTGCTGGAACCCGGGATGGAGCATTCCTTCCCCTTTAGTTTTGCAATATGTATTGCGAACAAACAAGCACATGATGAAAAAAAGATATTTTTTTATCCGTCATTAACTTGCGAACCACAAAAACTTGGATCAGACCATCAGTTTGTGTTCTGGTGCTTGAATTTTGAAAAAAAGCTGGAAAAAACTTTCTTAAACACATCTTTTTTTTTTAATTGAGTATTGTGTTAACAAGCTTCCATTTATTAGCTAAATTAAAAGAATGAGCAGGTCTAAATCAGGTAACATTTAAATTATAAGATGATGGTATAGTTCTCACCGGATAGTTTCAGGGATTCGTGTTTTTCACTTTCATCAAAAGATGAGTGGTCATCATCTGAATAAGAACGGTTGGCATCACCCTGGCGGGAAAGAAATCGAAAAATAAATAGAAAGAAGCGGGGGAGCTGAGACAGGATTCAGAGGACTTCAAAGGGCATAAATATCCTGTATTTATGTCAGTAGTTTTCTTTTTTTCATTTTTAAATGTTATTGGTCAACAGTACTGGATGTGTGTATCTCCTTGAATGATTTATCATTTAAAATCAAAACGAATGTACTGTATAATTGCATGATATTTGAATTTTAATGTCTCACAAAACTACCTGAATAGTGACAAGGGGATACGACGTCACCAAAATTTGCAGTCGACGCTTCTGCAGTTTCAATTCTGATTAAATCGCTAAATGCTTAAAACTACAGACACATGTCGCTAAATCCCTCATACTTTGGTTAAGACCAATGGGATTTCCCCTGCAGCTTTCACTGTGGCAGTAAATTGGTTCAATAATCCGTCATGCGTGGTTATAGCAGAAACAGAGTGGAGAAGCAGTTGAAGGTGAAAGTGCCAAAGGGGAAAAACTGACAGAGAAAGCAGATGGAGAAGAAATGACAGAAAGACTGGAAGACTGATCTGCAGTTGGTTCTAATATTACACAATGATCAGTCAAATATATTGTGATGCATCAATAACCGTTATACCTTGGTGGGGTAAATGTGTTTTTTGCTTTCATTTCTACTTAGAAAATCCACCTAATTGCTCCGCAGCAATCATTTCCAATACTCATGTCAAAAAGTTTGCCAGTTGATGGCTGACGAATAGTGGACTTTATCATCAGTTGTGACACTTTTTTCATTTGATTATTTTCAATCCACAGTCTTCATTTTAGAGTTTTAACAGCATAATTGACAGAAATTATGTGTATAAAACTTTTAATATCTACAATTTTTACAGTAATTTTTATTTCATTTTCAAACCCATCTAATGTCTGGCTTATTTGGGTCTTTTTTAATGGGCAATCTGACAAGAGGTGTAGTTAACTGTGTGCAAGTTCCCAGCCCTTACGATAAAAAAATTCACTCAAGTAAAACATACTTAAACTATTCTCAGTCGATTTTGTAATTAAACTCGTACATTGGTTTTACAAGTAATTTAAGGTAAGCCATGTTTGACATCAGCCTAATACACTGAAGTGGGTGTTGCGAAATTTAGGGATTTGTGTTTTGTTCAGGAAGAACGAGGACAAGATGAAAAATAAACATATCAATAAGTCGTTTCCACAGAAGTACAGTTGATCTGTTCATCCTTCAAAGTTCTGAGAATAAAAAAAATGGGCCTGCAAAAGGTCTCTGTCAAAGGTTAAAGACTTCAGTCTAAAAAAATGACAGATAGATTGATATGAACTGCTACCTGGAGAGAAAAATACAGAGGAGGAGATAAAGAGAAGTGGACATGTTAGCCTGAAAACCTGAAGTACATATATAAAAATGTGTATGTCTTATATTCTCCATTTTCTACTATTGATAAAATGTTTTGTGAGGATATTTTTTATTCCTTACAGAATATAGAAAATTTATAATTACAATTGTTCTCATTTTTACTTCCATCCCATTTACTTAACCAGATAGAAAAACAGTTCTCACAATATTTATCTGGTTTAAAAAGTTAAGATTCCTGAGGTATTGATACAATTTTTTTACTATCTCCTCGAGACCAGCAAAAAAGTGGGTATTTTTGTGCATTTAGAATCAGAATCAGAATGCTTTTATTGCCATGTCAATGAGAATATCAGAGACTAGGAACTTGCTTTGATACAGCTGTGCAATATTATAAGATGAAAATAATAAAAAATAAAATAAATAAAAATAATTTATAAATAAATAATAAATATAAATAATAATATAAATAACCGTTAAATATAAATAAAAATATAAATAATTTATGACATAATGTTAACCTCTGACATGTGGCAATTCTAGTAGGAGACAGTTTACAAGTTTTCTCCAACTATAAAACTAGCAATTGTACTTGTTTAGTGGACAAAAAAAAATATCTGACTTTATTCACATAAAATAAGACAAGAAACAATTCATCAGCTCATACCTGAGTAGTTAAAGTAAAAATCAGATATGTGATATTTCTATTTTTATTTTTGGAACAATCAAATGCTCACCATTGTCTTAATGCTCACAGTTGACCGTGTGATTCTTACCTCTGCCTGAAATCCTTCCACCAAGATGGCTACCAGCAGGTTGAAGAGAACATAGTTTCCAAAGGTCATAAGTGCGACAAAGTAAAGAGCAGCGAGTGGTGAGGTGGCTGCCATCCCATTGTACAAAACTACATTCCAGTCCTCCTGAGTCAGTATCTTGTAGAAAACAATGAATCAGCACATATGGAAAGTCAGAAAGCATTTTCAGCACATTATTTTATGTAGTGCCAAAACTTTCTTAGAAATATTTTAGTTTTGAGTGAATAAATCACTATAATGACTTACTCTAATCTATTTTTCCATTTAACAAGCAATCATCCCTTGTTAGTACCAGTTAAGAAAGGATTTTGAATTGTAAACTCACACCAGATAAAGATGATTACCTGAAAAACTGTTACAATGGCCCAAAGCAGTGAGTCAAAGTTTTTCCTGTCTGGTACAGTGTCTCCAGTGTCTGTCTTCAGGCTGAATTTACAGCCAAAGATGTGCATCCCAAGGATGCTTTAACACAAAGACAAGAAAACAGAAAATAAGAATTTATCTGAGTCACAACCAGATAATTACTTGTATTTGGTACAAAACACACACACATTCACTGTACAAGCATACACAGGTGTAGACACATTTGTGCTTAAACCTGTTTTATTTAAAAGTGTGTTCCTACTAGATGCTGTTTTCTTCTTGTTTCCTAATTACATTCTAGCTACACATTTAAGGACCTGTTTATTTTTTATCCTGCATAAGTAGCTACTTTATTATACTGTGACCCATTCGCTGTAATGACAGTTGATAAGGAGGCGTACATAATTTTAAATTAACAATGGTCACAAATTCACATTTATGCTAACAAAAGTAGAGACTAAAAACTATATAAGTTGATTTTTTTACAAAATACCAAGAAATATAACAACAAAATATGATTAATTAAAGGAACATGTCTGGAAAGTTGGTCTTTCAACCTTTTAAGGCAAGATAACTTTAACTCTGGGGAAAGATAGAGTAAAGAAATCTTGGCAACAACGAGTCATTAAATGCAAAGTAATCCAATAAAAGAGCTACAGTGCCCATTAAGTTTCCAAAAGTAGGCGCGAGACTGTATGCAATGAAGCAAAAACTGGATTACATGTAGTTTTTGCATATTACAAAAGTGTTTACCTCATTTCTATCAAAAATAAATATAACTAAATAAAAAAACACAGAGTCCTAATATATGATGTATATATAAACAGTCCCTGTAATGTTGGCTCCACGTTAATTCAATGGGTAGCACAGTGGCCTCACAGCAAGAAGGTTGGGGTTCGAGTGCCAGAGTGAGGGTGAGGCTTGAAACACTCTGTGGATTTCTTGTGTTTTCCCTGTGTATGTGTGATTTTTCTCCAGGTTCTCTGGTTTCCTCCCACTCATTAAAAACATGCATACTAGGTTGATTGGCCGCAAGGAAATTGTCGCTAGGAATGAGTCTGTGTGAGGGTGTGTGACCCTGCAACAGACTAACGACATATTCGGGGTGTACCCTGCCTCTCGCTTGAAAGCAGCTGAGATAGGCTCTGGCACGCCCGGCGACCCTTTCAGCGATAAGCAGTTCAGATGATGAAACAAAACCCCTGTAATGTTTAACCCACAGAAAACATCTTGATGTAGTGGAAAAAATGTATAACTTACCTAAATATAAATATGAAGAGCATAAGCAGCATGCAAAAGGTAGCCACATTGTCCATAGTCTTCATTAGGACCACCAACTGTCTTCTAAGAGCTGGCATGAATCTCACCAGCTTCAACACCCTCAGTAGCCTGAACGTCCTCAATACAGATAAACCCCCATCGGACTGACCAACAATTTCACAAACACTGCGGAAAGATGTTCAAAACACAGGAAGAACACAATTTACATTTTTTTAGGATGAATGGAAGACCCTGTATGTTCAGTTGTTAAAATGACACATTCAGGTGTTTTGGAAGTCAATTGAAATGATAAAGGGAGGTATATGAGGACAGGGAGTGTGTGTGAAAGGACATCATCAATGTAGGGGGCAGAAATACTTTTACTGTTCGATCAAACACTTCTGAATCATTCTAAAACTATTTTTGTGACAAATGCAAGGCCGACATCATTATTAGCAGGTAGGCAACTCTGGAAAATTGATTTTCCACAAGATGGGACCTTTTTTTTAGCTCTGAATTTTACATTTTATTTTACGTTCATCCTTTTTCAGTCACCAATTGCATTAAAAGCTTCAGCAATCAAAGCTGTAAATCATTTTATTACGTGAAAAAGTGTTATCTCTCAAAAAATCCACTAAGCACATTAAAATGATGTGCACTCAAAGATGTCAAAACCTCAATAGGAGCACTTTCACTGATCAGCTCACTATGAATGACAAGGGACATTCAGATGGATAAAGGAAGTAGATTGGTTTAGTAGCTTGAGATAAGAAGACAGATGTAGAAATGTTCAATCAACACGTATCGCTTGTGATGGGCTGCACATTTGATCTTATTCAGTTTTACCAGCTTTGATGTGTATTTGATCTCAGGTTTATAATAGGGATCACAGACAGAGGTTCTAAACCTGATGAATTGGGAAAAAATGTCAGGAGATCAAAGACAAAGCCATTCATCACAAGCAGTAGGGAAACACAACAAAAGATAGAACAAAAAAAAAAAAAACTGCTGCTTGACACTTTGGCAAAGCATGCTGTACAGGTGGTATATTTGAACCAGGTACACGTTGTTTGACGGTTTGACAAAGCATGAATAATATATTACAGCATATTTTTTCCAGATTGTTAGAGAGCAATAATGATGGCTCATTTCACTATGTGAGAAACATACTAATTCTGTACAACTAAACTTATATTGTACATATAACAATTTTTCGTTTGTATCTTTTAACACAGCAGTACACATTATTCGAAAACCTAAATGATCTATAAAAATCAAATTATAAAGCTGCCATATAGAAACAGACAAAAACACAACAAAAGCCAAACTTTTCTCAAGGTAAAGGTTTTAGTCAGTCTTCACTGTACCTTATTATGACAATAATCCCATCAAATACATTGTAGGGGTTCCTCAGGTAGTTGAAAGAGCCAAAGGCCGTGAGCTTAAGAATCATCTCCAAGGAGAACATGCTGGTGAAGACAATGTTGCAAATCTCCAAGACATTGGTGAGTTCATCCGGCTAAAAAACAAAGCAAAATAATTACACAGAAAAAATGCCCCTCAGTTCAGTACTATGAAAAGAATAAACTACTTGTTTTGGTAAATTCTCTATCACAGATGAAACTACTGATACAACTTATTGTTCAAATTCTTTTCAATGTTCATCCCTCAATTTATGATAAAGGTTTTTTGTCCTATTTGACAAATATGGCTCCAAACAAATATTGAAAAAGTTTGCTTGTCTGTTACCAGAGCTTTATGAGATGACCAACCTTGACAATAACATTGCGTTGGGATGCAATCCCAGCTGTTTTACAACAAGCTCAAACTTAGACGCACGCATGCTTGAATACACAGACAAAAAGCTAAAACTGGCACAATAAGTATTTCCATCACATTACTATTCCAAATGGCTCCTCTGCAACTTCAGCAATGACAATTTTGACATTTTAATGCCCCAGACTCAATGAGCACTGTGTGTACAAAATTTACACATCTATGTGTGTAGGAATAAAATGAATGCATGCAAATATACACTGTGTGTCTTTTGGCACTCCTAATGAGTGTTTAGCAGTGAGAAAACATGGCCTAATGATGTGTGCTCACCAGTGTCCAGGCTAGCCAAACAGTGCCAGCAGCCTCTGGAGATCTATTACTGTTGTCTCATTACTGCAGGCATGGGAACAGATCTAAAGACTTGTGTTTTTGGTCTGCCAATGAATGGAGTCATTTGAGAAAAGTGAGGATTTGATATGCTGCTGAGGACTCACAGCTGACTTTAGAGAAAAAACACAGTCCACCTGTAATTCCCTTCAAAGATCAGGCGAAACACTATATACTGTAAGTGTTTAAAAAACAGACTATTTGAAGTACAAACTAGAAATAAAACATAATTCTCACAAGCCCCATTACATTGTGTATGTATGGACAATTTAAATGGGTTTTATAGGTTCAAATATATATTGAGATATAATTATAAAGATATAATTAGTGCATTAGTGAACCATTGAAGCCCCTTCGTAGATTTGACATGCTACATCTGAAGAGGTGAAAAGCCCCAAGTTAAATGCCCTTACATATACAACACAGGTTCACAATAGCGTTAATTGTAATTGACCTAAAACAGAAAAAGTTTCTTTTTATTAGATGTCTAACAGTAAGAAAAAAAGCACATGTGCATTTTTATGTGGTGTGTGTAAACTTGTGATTAAAACACGGGACATCAAAAACATTTTATTCATGTAGTTAATTTCTTACATTCAATGCATTAACAATGCTTACGAGTTTTTATAGTCGACAAAAAGTCCAAAGTTAGATATTTTGAGTCTGGTTCCTAGGTTTGGTTCCAGAGATTTCTGAAAACTCAGATGTTTTGATGAGCCACTGGGTTGTGTGCTAAGCCCTCTCCCGTTCACTTTGCTGACATGTATGTTGGACATTTTTTTTTTTTACTATACAGTCATATGTCAGCAAGGTGAACAGAAGAGGGCTTTGCACATAGCCCTGGGGTGAGCAAGTGCTGAGGACAAGATAATGTTGTGGATCCTGACAGTTTGAAGTCTTTCCATCAGGAAGCCCATGACTCAGAACTTTGACCAAAGGTGAAGTGTTTATGTGATTTGATTTGTGGTGCTTATAGCAGATAAATACAAGATAATGTGGCTACCGTGAATGCAATGAAAGAGAAAGCTTTGTAAAGTTACTGTTTGGATGGCATCATCATTGGAGCATGCAAGTGGCAATCCACTGTGACATTGCTGGGAGTCTTTGATCCGAGCCATAACTAACCTTTCAAAGCATGTTATGACCACTGGGGTTATGCGATGGGTTGGTAGTAATCTAGACATATCACTGCGGAGCTCCTTGAGGCAGAGTTAATTGTCACAGTGTTTAGGTAGATGGGGACAGAAGCTAGTGCCACTTAGATAGTACACATGTCAGACAATATATTAGAGAATTTATGTACGTTGTCGCTCACAACCCTGCTGCAGGATGTTGTCATAGGCTGGAGTTTTATGTGGAATGTTTCTTTTAAGGGTCTTTTTCACACTGAAGGTGAATTTCCCAGTGGGAATTAAGGTCTACAGCTATTCACTTAAATGTATATTTGTGGGCACTCACCACATGAAATAAACACAACACGAAATCCCAGTTAAGTCATTACATGTGTTTTTTTTCCTGTGCAGATTTATAATAATTTATGCCTCAATCATAATTGATTTTTTTGCACGGGTCTGTTAACAACCTACAGAATAAATAGAACTAAAAGGAATATACACTGGAATTTGGTATTTTGAATGTAAAAAAGTTAAATATTTCAAACGTTCAATGCAATTTCAGTTGCCTTTTTATTATACATGTGTACGATCAGTTTCAATCACTCTATATGAAAACAAAAATAACCCTTGTTTTCCATCGGCATGCTTGTGGCATAGTGAAGAAATTTGAATTTCTTTTACTATTCTAGCTAAACCAGATAACAGTATAGTAAAATATCTTGTCAGCAAAAGTGGAATTTATAACATGTGAAAGGTGTTTTGTGCAACAATTAAACAGCTGAGATTCTTGCATCAAGTGTTGCTGTTGCATTTCTTTGCTATAATTGTTGAGTGACCTTGCCAAATAAGTTTTTTTTTTTTTTTTTTGAAAGAAGAAACCCCAGTCAGATAAAAACAGTCTAATAATTTATGTATCTTTGTAATATTTCAGTATTCATCAACTTATATTTCAATAGTTGGTGAAAACTGCTTGTTTTGAGGTAGCTATGTCACAGTAAAAGCTTGTTGATCAGGCCATCTTCTTTAAGTGTTACAAGCTAGGTGAGCAGTAGCCTGTGATTGTAGCTTCAGAGAGAGGAACAACTTTTCTGTGAAGTCGATGAAACTTCCCAGCTTACTATTTCCTCCCTATTAACGCTGCAAAGCATCTCTGATGTTTTTCTGTGTTTCTCTATTTTTAGCGGCAGCTGAGATGAGAGACGACTTACCACGGAGGCAGGCATGAGTGGGCGAAGGTATGGTGAGAGCAAGAAATATTGATAGAAAGACAAAGAGTTCAGAAGGCAAAGTGACAGGATAAGATAAAATGATAAATGTAATAAAATATAGCATAATTTTTATTGCTTTGAAGGTTTGAAAAAAGTATTCCTCACAAGTCTGCCTTATTCCTGCTTTCTGACGTGTCTATGCAATGGAGTGTGTCTAGGCAATGGAATAATATTTTAAAGACCTAAGATATGTAAAAGTATGCGACCAAATGCTGAAAAGGCAAATGCTCAGACAAGGATGTATGGAGTTTCCTTCTGTTGTAGAGGGAACTGGCACAGAGTGACAGGCAGAGAAACTAAGAGAGACTGTAGATTCAACCTGCATGCTGCATGGTTGTCAGTTCATTTTGGAACAACGGAAGCCGATGAGACAGGCTACAGCTTGTGGACATGAAAAATACTATACAAGAAATCTTTTTGCTTTAACTGCAATAGAATCTCTTTGATCATTGCAGAGTTTTGTCTTTGTTCTTTTTCATCAATTTACTTTTTAAAAAAAAATCACATTAATTTAGAATGAAATGAACTCAAATGAACATTTATAGCAAATTACAAGTACACAAAGGGATTTTTGAATAAATTTGTTTTTTTTTTAATTATGGTTGTTGATATACAAATATGATAAAGATTTTAGTATAAAAGAACATCTAAAAACCTTATTAGTGATGATTTGTGTGTTTGATATTTTATAATACAAATTGACAAAAGAAAGCTTTTTAACTGGGATTTCAGAAAGGCAGCAGAATATGTTGCCTTTTACACAACTTCTTCAGTTTTTGGGGATTTCTTTTTTTTTTTATCTAAAAGTTTTTCACATCTCAGAAGATCAAGACATTGCTATAACATTTAAAATTCCACATTGTGTGACTGATTCCTTAGCTATTTTTCTAGTTTCCAGCTAACTGCAACGGAGCCAAGTTTAGGGAACTACAACTGGAATTGATGGATCATATTGTTTGGTCAAGGCAGAGGTATGATGATGAAGAAAAAGATCAATTTTCTGAGCTATTACAGAAAAACATCTTATTTAACTTTACAAGAGCCAGACTTGAAGAAGTAACAACTATTGTCATCTAACTTTGCAAAACACTCTGAACGACACAGAGAAAGGATTCATTTGCATCAACATTTGTAGGTACGTCTATATCTACTCTCATATTGTTGTAAAAGCATATAGTAACATTATTGTCTTTAGTTTTCACTTCTGACATAGTGACTTGAAGATTTTTTTTGTTTGTTTTAATCAGAAACTGAAAATAACTTGTGAATACAATTTGGGGATTTACAATAAAATCCTGATTTTATTTTTCTTCTATGGATTTATCAGCGGTTTTATTAGACCATCGATGCTGTTTGGCCTATACAAGGAAGCATGAGCCCACCAGTACAACCTGGACTGTTTCCAAATTCAAGTGGCCCATCTGTACTCGACAAGCCTCTACTTTGTATTGATGCTATTAAATAAATATAAAATTGGACATGCAGATATTTGTTCCAAATCCCAGCTTGTACATGAGACATGCATCGTCAACAAAAACAAAGAAGTGTAATTATGTAAGACACATAGTAGTACCTGCTCATGATGCTCAATTCCCATGCTGATGGTGTTGATCAAGATAGCGATCATGATGCCTCTGTTGAAATACTTGCTCTCAACGATACCCCACAGCTTCATCCTCACCTCATACCATAAATCCTTGCATTGCTTCTCCCGACAACAGCATGTGCAGTTTCTTCCACTCTTCTGGCCTTTCTTGCCCTGGTCTTTATCCCCAGATTGGTCACCTTCTCTATTTGTTTCCTCCAAAGCCCCCTCTTCTGCTTCATCACTTGCTGCACAGCAAACTTGTCTCATCCCATCTTTGTGTGTCAGAGTTGCGGCACACTGAGGGCAGCCATCTGTGGCAGAGGTGGCGGTGAGGGCCATAGGCTCAGCTGGTGGAGTACGTTCAGATTTATTATGATGGGGACATAGAGGACCTGTCATGATGCAAAGGCAGAGTTAGTAACATGATACACAGATGGTACACTGTTTTCAAATTATTCTTTTTTTTTACATAACGTACTTTGTTTTAACACTGCTCTTCTCTCACGTCCTTCACGTCCATTAGATTTTCTTTCTCTCACTTCCCTTCCAACTCTACCTCTTCCTACACCACGAAAGCCACGAGGTTTACCCCGCAGTGTGTTAAAAAGTGCTACAGTTTGTCTCCTAGCCTTACGGACAAAGTGACACGCCAGCTGAAAGAGTTCTTCGTAACAGTCTCCAGGTTCGCTGGCGAGGGTGGATGAGGAGGAGCACCGAGCTCGCTGTTCCTGCATCAGCTGATGCTCCCGCTGTTTGGTCTCTGAGAACTGGGTGGCGATGACCACGAGGCACAAGTTGATCATAAAAAAAGAACCGACCTGCAAGAAAAATAAGTTTTAATTGGTCTTTGAAAATTCAAGCATGAGAACAGCTTGACTTTTCCATTTGTTGACAGCTGCAAAAAAGTGGTTTTATTGATTTGTGAGGACAATTTACTACAATACAAGACGACAATTCAGGAGGTAGAAGTTTTTCCAGATTAAAAAAAAATGCATTTAATAAATAAATTAATTAATTAAGAAAAACAAGAACCCATGTCAATTTTGCAACAGTGCTTCACTTTTACAAACAGAAAAAGACAAGTAATCTTTGACGAACAATTAAATTACAAGTTTCAATAAATTGTTATATATCCTAATCAATTTTAACTTGTAAAATTACAACAAAAAAATTAAATAAAGCAAAAACTAAATTCTGCGTGATTGGACAACAGACTTTTGGTAATTGTTCTGTTCCATTGTCTTCCGCTTATCCAAAGCCGAGTCACGGGAAGCAACCCAGCCTCGGATCCGGCTCAGAAGAGAAACCCAGGCTTCTGTTACCCCGGCTGCATTCTCCAGCTCACCCAGGAGGATCCTGAGATGTTCCCAGGCCAGCTGTGGGACATAGTCTCTACAGCGGCTTCTGGTAAATGTAAAGTAATGGCGATGGTGTTGTCTTGAGTGAGTTTTCTTGCATAGTTGTAAGGAGTGCAGCAAACAAATTTCCCCGGTGAGGGATGAATAGAGTAATTCAAAATAATCAAAAAAAAAAAAAAAAAAAATAGTTGCGAATAATAGTTGGGTGTTACTGCTGATTAGTTGTGTGTGATAGTACGACACAAAGTTATCATCAGGCTGGATACCAAGCTATCAGTCTCATCATTTGGTACATTGTGATACAGCTAATTATTTATTTATTTATTTCGTCATACAATTTGTGGCTGCTGTTCAAACAGCTGATTACTCATTCACAACCATCTGGCTGATTTATTAGCCCTATATTTAGGTATATCTTAATTATTGATTTTGCTCAGCACGCTGTGATTCTCAACATGTGAGCAGTTTTATAATTGCCAGCTCTAAATTTGAACAATATGAGCGTGTTGGTGAGTATTTGTTCACCAGTATCACTTGCATACTTGGCATTATGTTTGTTTGTTTTTCGTGAAACAGGCTTTGCAGTTTTTTTTAAATGCATGAAATTAATTACTTTAGAGCCACATCACAGGTTTTTATGTTTTATGTAATGCATTGCAAGGCATAGAAAAGTCACTGAATGTATTGCCTCCATGACGCTCATTAGCATAATATCTTCTACAATATTTCAGCACGGTGATAAATTGACGTAAATTATTTCTGCTTTTTGCAATTCGGTTCAACTAATTTTCTGTTCTGTCTCACCTGAAAACTAATTGGACAAATTTTATATTTATTGCAACAATATACACATATTACAATAAATCCCTTTGTTTACTTGGTTAAACAGTTCGGAAGATGAATGAACTAATATTTACTGTTGTGTAGAGTGGATTGACACAGTGGCAGTGTATCTTCAAAGGTGTTCACAAGCTTTCATTTTTAGTTTCCAATGTCCAGAACACAAACCTCTATCTTAACGACGACTTGGCATTTAAAGTGGGAGTGTCACAACTCTTAATAAACTACATGGAAGAGTATCAAAGTAACCAAATTTGCCGTTTCCTGTCAAGCTATCTGGATAGACCAAAATCTAGCTAAATGATTTTAAAAAAAAAAAAAAAAGAGTGGAAAAAAACTACTAAAATTTTTATGGGGGTCTTTTGACATTTGTTATTTCATCGATGAGTGTAGAAAACAAAAATGTGCTGCAGCTGTGTTAGTTTAAGGCTTTAGGTTTACCATCTTGCTGAGAAAGATTTTTTTTCCTTTTTAACAAAGAAAAGGTCAAAGTCACTTATAATGCAAAAACAGGAGGAGATTTCAAGGAACAAGGAAAGGAGGGCGTGAAATCCACTGCTCTGTAAAAGGTGATCAATAGTGATTGAAAGAATGATAAAACGTTTCTCTTCACAATGTGAGCCACATCATGAGTAGATGAATGAGTGTGTGTGTGTGTGTGTGTGTGTGGTGGCGTGTTTAGGAGCATGCTTCGTGTTTGAAACTGCTTTTCATCGATTCAAAGTAGTGAGTCATGGTCAAACCTAGAGTTTTTGATGTACGTTTTACTGGAATTGCAGACATAAAAAGAAAGAAGAGGGTCTCTACACTCAGCCAGCCCCCTTTTGGTCCTTTTCAAATATTTATACTTCTATTCTCCCAGTCTGCTTAAATATAGATAAATTCTGAAGAACGTGTGTGTCTTTGTATTTTTAGTATTTGCCGCAGAGCCAGTGTGTTTGTGTGTGTATGTGTGTGTGTGTGTGTGTAAAAGAGAGAAAGGTGCCAATGATAGAGAGGAACTGTGTGTCCTCAGCTTTTAAACTCCACTTGTTGGTAATTTTACAAGCTAGCAAGGATGGGATGTTAAGTGAAAGCTGACACCTGAAATTCAATAAACCAAAGTCTCTAGCTGAGCTTGGTCTTTCAGTAGATTTAATTGCATTAGTTTTATGAGACATTTATTGTTTTGTGCTTTTTAAAGCAAGATTTACCTATCACAAGCGTTTAGTGCACTTGATGTCTGCACCAAACTGCAGAAAAGCAGTATATCCTGTTGATTAAAAAAAAAAAGTCTATATACGTACATAAATATACATATTGCATTTTGTATAGTTGAAAATACCAATAAGACAAAGAATTTTAAAGTGAAAACCCACAAAAAGCCAAACTATACTCTAAAATACACTTATTTTCTCTGAAGATCACCTTATGTATTAGCAATTGATGCAACCTGCCAAGCATCATGCAATTGTTCTCAAGACATAAAGAATTTTATGTCAACATAAGAATCCAGCAATTTGAATGTTCCAGGTCATTGAATGATCAGAGGTTTTTTTTTATTTTTTCCCGAACAATTTTCTACACAGCATACATTCAGATCATAATGCTATTATTTTTTAGACATTTTATGTCTTAACTTTTAGAAAAATTACTTCAAAACTTCTCATTTAAAAAGTCTTATAATTATCTGGGTACAAATTATTTTACTTTTTGTTACCATGACCTGACCTTTTTGTTCGAACAACTTCTATCTTACTTAGTCTAGTAATTGGGGCCAAAAATAATAATTATCCATGTGCAAGTGTGCCTTTTGTCAGTTTTCTGTCTATCTTTTTTTTTAGATAAATTGTTCCATTGGAATGAGCAGTGTATTGTGTTTGCTGGAGAGTTGGCTGAGATTCACTGGGGTTTGAATTCAAGAGCATTCTTAGAAAATAAATCTATGTTAGTCTGTGTTCATTTCTTGCCAACATCAGTTTCTAAATGTACAAAAAGTATATTATCTGTCTTTTTGTAGCACCTTTACAAAAAAAAAGAGGTCAATTGATTTTTTGAATAGGTGAAAAATTCCACTCTGACAAAGCTGGCTTTAGGGAAATATACAAATACAGGATACATTATATGTACCGTACATATTTGTATATGTTGTGCATTAATATGACTATTTTTTAATTTTCAACACACAGTGAAAATTAATGATCACAGCAGATTTTTTTTTTCTAAGATTGTTCTTGAAAATAAAATTATTCTTGATATTTAAATACATTTGGAAGGCATTCCAATTTGACCAGTGGTGGCCAATCTGCTGATTTTTTCCCCCTGTTATTAAAACATGACAGCATGATTAGATGATCATTATACTGGTACAGGGCCAAGCTCAGTACAAATTTGGAGATTAGGCCTTTTTAAAAGAAAATAGCACAATCAAGCAGAGCCTGTTCAACTAGCAATCTCAAATAATATGACTTTTGGAAACTAAGTCTCCAATTAAGATGGATAAGCTGTTTTCCACACAAACTCTTTAATTCCATTAAGTCGTTCTGTTCAGTCTGTAAACGATGGTAATCACTGTAAAGTCTTTCACTTTTTCCTTCTTTATCTCTGCCATTTTCATCTCTCTCCATCTGTTTGTCTCTCCTGTCTATTTTCCCTCTAGTGTTCTTATAGCGCTATCTGTTCATCAAACTCTACCTTTCTGATTCGCTTCATTTGATCAGCATGAATGTTATGTGAATGAAATGCCTATCTTCTCTCTCTCCTTCTATGTCTTTCTGATGCTGTTGCCTTCCCAAAGTTCTATGTGTCAAGCAAAGTATAAAGCATAATTACAACTTTCTAAATCTGCCTGTCAGTGAGATAAGAACACGCCGGGATGTAAACAAATTGTTAACATCTGAAACGCAAATTGCTTTAATCACTGAACTTCGTAAGAAAAGTTGTGAAACTTTCTGAAACAAATCTGACAAACGCCTCATCTATTCAGAGTACAACTCAATTTTCCATGCACAAATTTGATCCTAAACATTCAGATTTAACTAAAACACATTTTAGATTGAACCATTTTAAACATGTATACCATAGTACTTGTTTTACTTAACTTTTAAAGGTGTCTTTAATTAATCATTTCAATCATTTATTAAATGGTGACTGGTAAAAAAGTTCTTCCCGTGTATGTGTGTGTTTTCTCCAGGTACTGCAGTTTCCTCCCACCCCGTAA
The DNA here is from genome assembly GCA_902685375.1 of Neostethus bicornis. Taxonomy (NCBI): domain Eukaryota; kingdom Metazoa; phylum Chordata; class Actinopteri; order Atheriniformes; family Phallostethidae; genus Neostethus; species Neostethus bicornis. The sequence continues at coordinate 18,079,814 of LR738542.1, read as the reverse complement.
AAACATGCATGTTAGGTTGATTGGAATCTACGAAAATGCTCTTAGGAATGAGTGTGTGTGTGTGTGTGTGTGTGTGTGTGTGTGGATGTTTGTGTGTGTAGCCTTGCAACAGACTGGCAACATGATTGAGATTTACCCCTCCTCTTGTCTGAAATTAGCCTGGTTAGGCTCGGGAACCCCTTGTGACTATTAGTGATTAACGGTACAGATAGATAGATAGATAGACAGACAGATAGATATATAAATACAGAGAGACAGATAGATAGATAAAAACTTTATAAATCTCCTGCAGGAGAAATTCTGGTGTCCAGCATCAACAGATATCACACAAACTGTACATACAAATAAATAAAAACAACACACACACACATAATAAAATAGAACTCAGCTCCTGCCAGAACCATCTGATCTATTCAATTGCCTGAGGGCCGAAGGGATAAACGACCTCCTAAAGTGCTCAGTCCTGCAGTGCAGTGAGAGGAACCTCTTACTTCAGGTTGTCTTCTGGGTTGTGATAACATCATGAAGAGAGTGAAGGGGGTTATTCAGGATACCCTGCACTAAAGCCCTCATCCTCCCATCCAAAACAGCTCCCACAGAGTCTACATTTCTCCCCACCACAGATGCACACTTCCTTATCAGTTTGTTCACTTCCTTATCATCTTCACAGAAGATGAAACTAAACAATTTTTCAATATCTGTGTTGTAAGGGAATTGGTAAACAAAATGTGACAAACAAAATGCTTTTAATAAAAATAAATTAATTTATTAATTAAAATAAAAAAAAAAGCAAACTGCAGAAAATTTTGAACTCAAACTAGTTCATCTAGAAGTGTGCAAGGAGGTAATTTGAAGTTAAACTGCAGGGTTCTTATCATACTCGATTGTTTTGTCCCTCTGTACATACTTTCTTCTGTCTCTTTCTTTCTGTCACTCTCGTTCTCTCTACCTCGCTCTCTCTTTCTGTTCCAACCATGTGAACCAGGAGGACATGCTGAAACATTCATTTTAATTAATAACATTTCATTCAGCATCAAAGAGAGTGCTCTCCTCCAACAATCTCCTCTCTGATTTAAAGCAGACACTTTATTAAATCACCACCACCTCTTGCGTTCCACTCGTCATCGATCCATCAACCTCATTTGCATATCCCCCCTTTATCATCAATGGCCTTCTATGCACCCCTCTTCCTTTTTCATTCCCCCAACTTCTCATAATTTGTTCTCAGTTATCTTGCTTTTTGCCTCATTTACATCATCTTTCTTCGTTGTTTTAAATTCATTCTAATTATCACTCATGCCTGTGGTCATTTCCTTCCTTTTTGTGATTCCTGCTATAAAATTTTTTATCCAACAAGCAGCTTCATTATGAGACGTCAATTGTATAATAAATTGTCTTTAAGTAGCTTGATGTGAAGGATGACTTTCAACAAAAGAAGTCTGAGAGGAAGCGTGGGAATGGATCTGTTTTGTGTGTGTGTGTGTGTGTGTGTGTGTGTGTGTGTGTGTGTGAATGTGTTTTATAATTTGTGTCTTTTTTGAAAGCATGTGCGTTTCTCTCTGAGAAAAAAAAGAGCAGAGTGACAGATATACAATTGGTGTCAAGTGTACAGCTCAGTGAGAAAGAAGAGATGAAATACAGGAGGCAGCAGAGGATGAGTGAGAAAGCAGTCGGGAGGAGAGATAAAAAAGAACTGGGGTTAAAAAGAGGAGTGGGACTGAGAGGGTAGTGGATGAGGCAGTTCTCATAGATGAAGAGAAGGTAGTGTAAGTGGCTATGATTGATAATAGTGAGTGATAAAAAGAGAAACATAGGCTGAAGAAATAGATACATTTGAGGAGATGCGGTAAAGGGACAGTATAAAAAATGTATGTTCAAGATTGGAGAGAGAACTGGGAATAAAACCTAAAACTTAAGTTTGCCAATGTATGGAGGCAATTAAAAGTGTAATAAAAAGACAAGACATTCAGCCGCGGGGTTTGTTAAAAAGCCGAGCATAGTAGTCACGCTGCATTATGATAATACATGCACACATAAGAACTTTCGCCTGGCTGAAAGAGAAATATACTGAGGAACACACGCATCAACGCTCACACACAAAAGTATGCCGCAGTGCACGTACAGACGCTAAAAGATGGGAATTAAACGTGTTTTACCAGAACAAAGGGGGATTTCTTCAGGGATTTGAGCTCAGCTCTTACTGTGACAATGACAGCTGGCGTGTGTCTATGTGGGCACACAAGTGTGTGAAGCCAAGAGACGAAAAGATTATAAATGGCAAAGATCTGTAATGGCAGTACATAATATGGCTTTTCAACTTAAAAAGTAAATTCACATTAAAATTATATTCAACTTCAAAACCATTGTCAAAGTTGAAATATCCAAATCCTTTTGATAATATCATTTCTATTTGTGAGAAAAAAAAATATACAAAACTTACTATTATAAGTAGGATGAAGTAGATGAAGTTATAGAAGGAATGGGCATCCATCACATAGTACATGATCTCCACCCAGCCCTCCAGAGTAATCACCTGTAATCAAGAGAAGAAGTCTCAGTTCACCTTGATAGGACATCATCATTATGTAAGAATGTTAGTGGTTAAATATTTTAGGAAATAAGCCGCTTCATTTGTATTGATGCAAAATGTCTAACATAGACCATTGTCACAAGCACTGGACAAATAATGCTTCTTTGTACGAGAAACATGATTGATTCTAAAGCTAGATTTTAGATTTATACATCAATCAGACTAACCAGCAGCTTGTTCAAAAGTATGTACATTTAATTGATTAATTTGTTTTGTATTTACAAATTGGAGTACAAATTACAGTGAAGCATGTGAGTTGCTGTGGAGATGATGAGCTTTCAGTTTTCGTATATCGTTCCTATAGTAGTCGAAATTCCACCTTGCACAGAGGCAACAGTCATTTGTAATGCCCATGCAGGAGCTATTCTACTGCTCTTCTACCAAGCAACTGATTCAGCTCCATCCCAACAAGCTGCTCTTCTAGCTCCAGTCCACTAAACTTGGCACTACCTAGCAGCCGTGTTTTTGGAGCTGATTTTTTCTTTTTGCTGGAGCTTTTTGTAGCTCAAGCAGCTCACCACCATCCTTTAACTGTACTACTGGATACTCACATTTTGAGGGATTGATATACTGTAACATCTTGAATTGAATCAAACTATTTTCAAATTAGGTAGATGAAAATAATTGTGCATCCTAAAGTGTTTATCAAAGTGTGGCTAATATTAGGAACTCACCTGAAAGATGACAATCCAAGCATATGCAATGTTGTCAAAGTTGATGGCACCCTTATGAGGGTTGGTGCTTCCAGTCTGGCATCTGGTGTAGTACTTGTTCCAGTTGACACAAAGCCCTGCTACACTGCTGCTCCCATTGGACAGAGGTTCGGGACTTAAACCAAGTGACTGGCGGTATAGAACATCCTCTTTGTCCAAGCAACAGGCTCTGCCACCTTCACGACGAGCCGGGACATCAGAGCAAGACATGATACCATTGTCAACTAGTAAGGAGCAGATAAAAGGCCGCTCGTCATCTTCATCAGCCATGTAGTAGGGCCGGGGAAGACTGACCCCATTTGTGCTGAAAGAGGTAAAAGGTTGGTGTTAAGTGCAAATAAACCAGTTATTGCAAAGTTGCGCTCCAAATATAATGTAACAAGTGTCACTGACAAAAATACATAATAAAATTAGTCTGAGAAAAAAAAATAATTGAAGGTTATGAGCATAACAATAAAGAATCCCCTGTGTGTCCAACCCATACACAAGGAGTTACTTCTCCCTGCTTCCAATCAAAAGATAAAAATAGCAGGTTGGTCTTAAAAATGTGAAATTAAAAGTGAGAAGAAAAGGATCTGGGCGGGATAGATGGATGGGATGATAAAAAGGTAGAGAGAAAGATAAAAACAGTATGCTTGGAAGGGTAAAATTGAGCAAAATTACCCCAAAAAGAGTCATACAGAGAGAGATGTAGGATGGGGTGCACTTCAATCCACACACCAAGCTGATACCGCTAGCTGTCAAACACTACACCCCTGCCATTATGTCAGTGTTTCACTATTTTCAGCATTTTTATGGTGTGCCCAATATTGTGGCTTGTAGTTTTTTTTTTCTTGCAGTCAGATTGATCACATTGCACTGGTGACAAAGCCTCCCTGAGACAGAGCTGCCTGACCAACTGCTCAATCGAGTGAATCACAGATTTCACCCATTAAATGTGACCTTTATCCCTCTATCCTGTTTTTTTTTTTCCTTTCTTTTCAGCAGCGGGACACATGGTGCCAAACATATTTGAAACTCAATGATTGTCCACACCAACATTTCACACCGAATCTCAAGCATGACAAAGAGTGTTAAAGTGAATTCCAGGGGATAAATATACATTTCTTTTGACATTTATGCTTTTTGTCTTTTGTCCTTTCTTTGCTTTACTACAAAAATATTTCAACAATATTACATTTACGTACATTATGTACATACAGTATGCAGTGTAAAATAAGTTTTGTAATAAATCTTTAGGCTTTTAAATCAAACACTTTACAGCCTTGTAATGTTATCCTGCTACAATGTTCAGCCAATTGAAGGTCGAGATGAGTGCGGTTCCTTTAATTTGTAATCTAGATAAAGTTGAACAATTTTTTTTCTCACAACATCAGAAGTAGGGATTTTGCATTTGTCTTTAACACATTCAGTCATCTTCTGAACCATCCAGTCTTGACAGTGTTGCATGGGGTGCCGTGAAGCCCATCCTAGCTGATTCAAGGCGAAAGGCAGGATACACCCCGAACAGGTCACCAGTGTGTCGCAGGGCCACACACACAGACAATCATCCGCACTCACTCATTCTTAGGGACAATTTATAGTGGCCAATCAACCTAATACAGTATGGATGGTTTTTGAGGATGGGAGGAAACCAAAACTCCAACTAAAAACTACAAACTCCACACAGAAAGGCCAGTGTTCCAAGCTTCGTCCCCGCCCGGGACTCGAGCCCCCAACCTTCTTGCTGTGAGACCACTGTGCTACCCCCTGGTCACTGTAACACCTTCTTGATATAAAGAACTCCATATGAAGTTTACTTTGAAGTTTGAAAGACATAAATTTAAATATTTTGTTTTTTTTTAAATGAAATAATATAGAAAAATCAAGATTCTATGCCAGTTTATTTTGGTCGGTAAAACGGATTCACTCATGAACAGAGAAAACTTTTAAAGTCCACATTGTAAAACCCAATCTAAGAATGAACCAGAGTCATTCTTGCTGTGAGGCAATAATGCCAATCATTACGTGGCCTATCAGTTTGGCAATAGCCTGTTAATTACAAGTTTAATAAACTAATCAAACTCTTGATTAATTCTTACTGATCTTTTTGATTTTTTTTTTACTTTTTATAGAAAATAGTTAAATACACATCTGACCAACATTTAAAAATGATTTTTCTAATTAATCTTAAACTTTACACACATCTGTTCTTTTTCTCTAACTTGTTTTATCTACACAAAAAAGAGAAACTACTTGACTTTGGACCAACAATATCTTGTTGAAAATGTTTTGCTTTCACTGGTTTTTACACTACTCCTAAAGTTATAAAAGTCAACAGCAGACCATAAATTAACTGTGGAACCCAACTGTGATGAAACCTGAGCAACTAACAAAACAAACAATGACACCAGTAAAGATTTCTTCACCTTCTAGTTTCCATTCTCTTCCTTTGTAAAGACAAGGTAAAGGTTTTTGTCCTGACATTAAAACATAAAGGTATTTGCCGATAATAATAAAAGAAAAAAAATAGCCCAGTGTGATTTGTGGCTTGTTATCTAAAGGGCAGACTTCAGAAAGAGCCTTCGGTACATTTTTTTTCTTAGCACCATTACTAACCTTGTTTTTGATAGAGAGTGACAGTGGTTTCATCTTGTACTAACAGACTAATTGGTCAAAGTGCCTTTATGCTGGCTTATTAAATAAGATAATGATCATATGTAGGTTTTCTAAACCAATCATTGTTAATAGGTGAAATATTAAAGGAACTGTCATGTATTTGCTCAGCTTTTGACCTTGCTTTGGATTTTTTTTATTCCAAATGCTAGCACAGCAGCTTTAACACTTATTCTGCACTTGGTATTTTGTTTGAGTGAGTATGCAGTTTTTATAGTAGTGTGTCTGCATGAATAAATTTGCTTTTATAGATATAACTTTGAGGATGCACTTTATGACATCTGTGCTTTTATTTTCTCTTTACTTGCTAGCTACAGGTATGGGGAAAGTTACAGAACAGAGAAATAATCCGAATGCACAAACTTTTTGTTTTATTACTCAAACAACTCTCTGTCATCTGCAGGTAAAACTGCAAGCATCCAACCATTGTAGTCTGCTTATTAAATGACTGAACATTTGTGGTGGTCCTCTAAAGAGGTGAAGGTATTTTGCACACTGGCATCAGGCATTTCACACCTGTAGATATATTGGACACCTGTCAGCAAAAGGTGTTGCTGAGTGCCTCCTGTTTGTGTTCCTGGAAACTGTGGAAACTGAGTTTAAGTTGACCCACACTGTTTACACACCTCAACCAAAATGTGAGATAAAAGGTTTTAAAACATCCATCAATTTTTGCACATCATTCTCTGACTGACATTTTGTCAATTAACTTTAGGGCATTTTTATCAGGTTATGCATGTTTATTGTGAATGATTTATTTCCTGAATTTCCTATTTTTTTAGATTTAGGTACTTGCAGAACAGGATTGCAAGGTTAATGCAAATTACTGAAATTGCATGAGTTGTCATAAACTTTTACAAATGTTAATCGTAAGCTCTTTGCTTCCTCCATGCATTAAAAAACCCACTTAAACTTCTTTTATGAACATCTAACCTAGGCATGAACCTAACAAGTTACGTTTTATATATATATATATATATATATATATACTGTATATGTGTGTATCTTAAAACATTAGAGCTTACACAATGTGCTTTGTTTTTTTGGGGGTTTTTTTTTCCTGTTTTTCTTTCTTTAGTTAAGTGTATATGTATTCTCTTGGTTTAAAATGAAACAACCAACTTAAATTGAAAGAGAATACATAGTAAAAAAAAAAAAAATGCAGGTCCAAAGTTATGTGATCTAAAGGATTACACATACATCAGTCCTAGGAAATCTAAACAATTTACAAAAGAAACCCCCAAAAAACACTCACACAAGTTTTTTTCTAAAGTGAACTAAGAAGTAGCATCAAACACTGAATTATTCATCCATCCTTTCATTCATCTTCTGAACCTCTTATCCATAATGGAGTGGCAGGGTCTGCCAGAGTCTAGCCCACTTGATTTCGGGGTAGAGGCAGGATACTCCCTAAACAGTCCACACTTGATTATGACACTGACATTTTGTGATATATTTGTTATGTATATATTGTTTTCAATATGTCTAATTTTTGTGTGATCAATCACAGTAGGCATCATTCTGCCATGCTGCTGAAGTCTTAAAATGCACAGTATTACATTTTTTAGAAGTTCATAAATTACATTTATTTGTTATAATATAATTCATAAAAATTAAACTGTGATTTGATGAAAGTGTATCTGTTTTACCATAGACTGTGATTAAACAGATGTTCAGCTTCTGGATGAATCCAATTATGCTCATGTTTTTAATGACCTTTTCATTCAATTTATGGATGCTGGAGGGCTGAGACCTGCTATCACCTGGCTATAAATGAGGAATACACGCAGAGATGTGACAGGTCTATGACGGAGACGATAGTCAATAGAGAAAAACTCATGAGCATAATAATCACTACGTGTTTTAGATACCATGAATGAAGCATATGGAACAAAATGGCCTTGGACACTTGAAAACTATACACTTATAAACTGAAGAGGATAAAAGAATTTAATCTAATCAATTTCTCCATTGTGGGACAAATAAAGGTATTCTTACTTACTTACTTAAAATTTCCCAACTCTCCAACAGCATCCCAAATTAGATCAATACCAGAATGCATACAAACTTAATCTAATTAACACCTAGACCAAAACAACAAGAAAAGGTACACTCAGCAAAAATAAGGCAACAAAAAAAATATTCGAGACATCACTTCGAAGTTAAAAATACTGTCAATCAAATCATAAAATAAAATATTAATTTCTATCAAATGACGTTATTACCAACAAGAGTTTGTACAATAATGAAGCACTGCCTTGTTCTTTTCCCCCCTCTGCTTAATATAGCAGCTGTAGCTTAGAAACTGGTTTAGATACCGGCATTGTGTACGTATTTTTGAAAGATTCACATGTGCAGCTCAGTCAATAATCTAAATATAGTTTCCTTTAAAGATTTTCTATCATGTTTTTGGCATAATGAGGGGATTACTGGGAGATCAGATTCGTGCTCGTGTGTATTTTAGAGCTTATACATGTATATGAGGTTCAGCCGGTACATAAAGAACAAAGTAGATGTAAATTGATTTTGGAATGACTTCGTACACAAGGTTTTATGATTGTAGTGCTTTTGAACAGTAAAAGTAAATATATATATACATAAAGCATGTTTTTTTTTTTTTTTTTTACAAAATAGTCAAAAGTTTTAAAAATGATACTGTATATACTGAATTTAAATGTGAGTAAAACTGTTTTGTTTTTGTTTGGGTTTTTTTTGTGAGTTTTAACAAAAAAGTAAATCACAGAAAGATTATAGATGCACACAATGACTAAACAGTGGTATCCCAAACAGAGTTTAAGCTCCAAAAAGGCTCTAAATTTAAAAGGTAATGGTGGCAAGCAGCACTCTTAGTACAGTTTTGTCACAAGATAAATTAATGATTAAATACATATTAAAAGTATTAAAACAAGTCAGCGCAGTCCCTCATTTGTCTAGGAGTGATCCGTCGTAGCAAGGGTCTACTGGACAGTGTATTTGATCATCGAGATGTTTTGACTTCCATTCAGAAATAATTTTTAATCAGCTTGAATTGAAAATGATCAAATCAGATTTCTGTCAGATTGAAAATTAATTCTGGATGGAAGTCAAAACCTTTTGATCATCAAATACACTGTCCAGTAGACAACTTTGAAGACTTTTCTATGATACATATTCAAATAAAACTCTTTATTGTCTGATACAATTCTCTTTTTTTTTCATTTTTGTAAAGTCGTAACTTCCTACTTTTCTCCCGACAAAATCACTAATTTTTTAAAAAGAAAATGTGTCTATCCAATTAAGTTTTGTTAAAAATGTACACACCGAAAGAGACTTGAATCATTTAAATGTCTCGTCGTCTCCCAGTTACAAAACACAGTGCAGGATGAACTGTAATTTTGATCTAGTCATTCCAACTGCCAGTTTATTTAGTTTTCAATCCTCAAAGCTTATGATTTATGTTTATAATTTTTCTCTTTTGAACAAAATGGCGACCTGTTCAGGTTGTGCCATGCTTCTTGCCTGGTAGTAGCAGAGATAAGCTGGTGATTCGAAACTGAATTGATGAATTTATCCCTTTTAGAAGTCCTCGGGTCATCATGTTGTAAGCTAATAAGTTGTATAGTACCATAAAGTATTTAAAATGAGATTACATGCCAAAAAAATAAATGTCTCTTGTATGCCCATTCAGCATTTTCAAATAAAGATTTGACCTTGAATGTCCTTGTTTTAGCATAACCTACCTATTTTAATTGTTAATTACTTAATAAAGTTCAGTGTTAGATTCATATATCAATTCAGTACTCCTTAAAAGATGATATTGATTTGTCTAAATCTAATTACACAAGAGTCACAGAATAATGGATTTTATGTCTGTTGGAGCCAACAGCTGTTTGATTTTCTAAAACACATTTTTAGACAAAAATGAGTAAACAACTTCACTCCATTATTTTAGTCTTTTCATCATTTGGAGTAAACATCCCACAGCTATAGGGAGCATTCATCTTTAGAAAAACAGTATTAAACAGTACAACTTGAAAGTCGAGGTAAATTCAGTTGTCAACCTTTAGGTTACTGCCTGCAGGGACGTGTTGATACAGTTCACTGAGTTTAATGTCTGAAACTTTGTGCCCAGGTACCCAAAAACTGCTGGCTGTGTTTGACAAGTACATTTATTTATTTCCAGCCATTCCCTTTGTTTGAACAAAGACATGAATCAAGAGGTTCTTTTCTGTTTGTGTCAATGAAAGAGAATCTCACTTTATTATTTCCAGTCTAACCTGAAGACTATTCATACATGAATTGGAGTCAGTCAATAACAGTTTTAATTGCCATTTTGTGCTTTTAATGATAATCCACAACTTCTAATTGATAAAATGTTAGGTGAGCATTCTAGAGTATATAATAATAAAATAAATACACATATATTGAGCGTATTATGCCAAGCAAGAGAAAATGTATCTATATGTACTGACAAAATTAGTGATACTGGGCTTTAAAATAAAAGTGATGGTTATCAATAGAAAAAAAACATTAGCAATTGACTTTATTTTTTTTCTCTCAATTCAGTTAAGCTATTTTTTTTATTTATTAAATGAGGGTTTGTTTACACAAATTTAAATCTCATTATTTCAACTAGTTTCTTCATTTAACATTAAAGAAAGGTTTAAGTGGACAACACTGAGAAATTGTTTTTAAATAATAAGCAATACTAGCTAAGTGGCAGACCTCATTTAGTGTTATTTAAATTTACACAATGAGGTCAGGCTCATTATACGTGCACTTGAGACGCTGAGAGCACATGAGAGCTTTTATCTCTTCTTCTCAATGGTCATATTCGGAAATGAAGGAGATGATGTGATTAATCTCCACATTCTGGAGGGGCAAGTATGAAAAGACATGTGAAAGATCTCTATTCACTTCAGCACAAAAGCTAACAATAAACAAAGTGTGAATAAATTTAAAATGTAATATGCATGTCCATAAATGAATGATGACAGAAACCTTCTATAAGAGCTGTTAACTAAGAGCTGTTAACCAAAGTGAAAATGTAAGAACGTGAAAAGTACACCAAAATGCTCAGACTGACAAGACACAGCTCTTCAACTGTCAGTTTTTTCCCCCCCACAACTTGACAAATAAAGTAGACAGTGACTCACAGTGTAAAGTTTTCCTCTGGGTAGCAACGGTTTCTCAGCAGCCCCGCCCACAGCTGCACACCAATAATCCCAAAGATGAAGAAGACGAAAAAGCAGAGGAGGAGCACGTTACCTAGCATCGGCAGAGTGTCAAGCAACAGGTTGACCAGGATGCGCATGCCTGGAGGAAAATACACAAAAAAATGTTTCATATACTTTCTTAACATTTCAAACAGATATAGTTTTCATTTTTTCTTTTCCACATTATACAATGGCAAAAATGAATTATTACTCTTGCATATAATCCATTGTGTTATCACAATTAGCTAATTAATTATTAATCTCCACTCTAATTGTGAGTCAATGATCCATTAGTATGGTACAGCTCTCAATGAGGAAACTTATACAAAAGGTTACATTTAATCTGTGAAATAGATTGATAATTGATGAAGGCTGAGTAATCAGGACTAAATGAGGACTTGTTTCATAAGTGTTTTCCCAGGCAGCTCAACAAATGTTTCGGTGACTTCAAATGTCCCTATCGGAATGAGAAAAAAGGTGTGAAAGGTGTTTAAAGTTAATGATATTTGTTTATTGGATATCATCCCTAATAATGTTCTTTAGAGGCACAAGTCAACTGGGGATTTCAAATACCTCACATTCATCAATTCCACTTTACTTGGGTTTGACTTTGCTGGATGAAAAAGTATTCCTTTGTCATTTGTGAACATTTAGCTATAATTTTGCCCTGGAACCATGGATAATCTGGTTACTTGCAAAACTCAGAAAAAATCTGGTTATACTGGGTTTATTTTTTCTTGAAGAGTGGATATTTACAAAACGCCCAACAAGTCACATAAAATCTCGTGATTCTGATTGATTGACTGAACCACAATGGAATTATTTGAGTGTAAGTGTAGCAGTGTTTTAAACAATATTTTGAATTGTATGTAAATGTGTTTCACAAATTTTGTGTTTGGAATTTTATAGCTTTAATGACATCTTGGCTTCAAACTAAACATCCCGTAATGAGAATTTGTAGGACGTTCTTCATTGAAAATGAAACAAGGAAAATACTCCAGAAGAGCAACAAAGAAAGAAAACAAACCATACAACAATTATGCAGAAGGTTAAGAAACATAAGTTACCAAAGTCTCTTTTGTAAATCTAGGACTTTTCAAAACTGACGACTTGAATAAATGATCACTAAATTAAAATTAAATAAAAACTTTAACAACCTTATTGAATTTAAAATGACAAAAAATGCAATTAACATAATTGCATTTATACATGCATACGTTTGTATGAGTCTTTTTTTTCAGAGTGCTTCTTTCACAATAGCCTGTCCAAAAGGAGCTGACACAGATAAGCAAATGGAGGATTTTGTGCAATGTAAAAAGAAAGAGGTAAGTACCGTAAAAGTGAACGTAAACAACATGTAAATGAGAGTAAAGCAACAGAGTGGGAAAGCATCCATGACCGTTACCTCAGCTTCAAGTACATCCTCTCCAAAAGGGGCCAAAGGATAATACAAACAACAGCCCCAAGCTTTTAAGCTGTGGCCACTGGGAACCAGACATGGATCACATCCATTAACGCCATTAAGTCATTTTTTACGCACATCCTCCACTGAGAGAGTTTGTGCCGTTAGTCATTTTTTTGCCTTCAGGTGCATGCATGCGAGACTTGGTGACTTTTAGCAGTGGTTGGGGTTTTTGTGACTTCCTATATTAGATGTGTTAGAGTGTGTATTTTCTCCAATGCATGTGTTTGTGTGTGAATGAGCAGAGCACTCTGAAACTGTGTTGGTGTCTCTCCCACAGCACGGAGATTAGATTACCCCTGAGATGAGCTCTGTGTAAATTGGCCTTAATAAAGCAGGGAATTGCTTTTTTATTCATCTAACAAATAAAGAGGAGAGAAATAACTTGCTTTTGGCAGAGGGTGCTGGTGCAATGACAGGATTGTTTGTTATAAACTGACCTTTCCATTCAGTGGTGACCGGGGTTGATATTTCACAAAATGTCTTGACACTTTAATATTTATGTTGGTAAACGCGTTGTCAATACTTAATAAAATGTAAGTGAGTTATTGATTCACAGTTCAGGATGGATCTTCCCCCGACTCAGTCAGATAAATGCTTTTATGAAGATGATAAAGGAATTCTGTATTCAAATTTACCAAGCCAGGCAGTATAAAATAATTCATTTCCACACAACATGTGCATGTCAATTGAAGTTCACGTTTTTCTTATAAAATAGAAAACAGAGCTTATTAATTTTCATAAGGAAAATTTTGACATGCCACAGTTAATAATGACTGAACTGCTTTCAGACTTTTCACTTTCAGGTCACTGACTCCTTCATGCTTTTCTCCCGCTACACTCTCGTACCTTATTGGGACAGTTGTGCTCCAGTTACAAACACAGAAAACATTTTCAGAAAGATATATGTGCTCTTTCAAGGACATTTGGAAAAATATACAGCTCTTGGTTAAGGGTTAAGAATGAAATTTTAAAAAGAATATTGTTGAAAAAGCACAAGCGCATCTTTTGGGATATTGACGCTCACAGCTTCAATTAACTAACAAATGAAGATAATCAATTTTGATTAACAAATTTATCATGTGTCACCTATATAACAATAACATTTGTTAACACGGGCTGATAGAAAAGACTGAAATAATGTGTCATTCCAGAAACAAAAAGGCTCAAATTAAAATGTCAAATTGAGTTAGTTTTTGTTTTGTTTTTTACCCTGTCTAGTGGTTAGACTTACTATGGAGGATCGATATCTTGTTTATAATTATGTTAAAGACTTCAGAATCTGAATGGCAAACAAAAAATATAAAGCTTAACTTGTCCCTCTAATTTGAAAAATATGCAAACACCAAACAAATAGATAGATAACATGGAAAATTGCCTAATGAGACGAGAAGGTTTCATAAAACATAACAATTATATAGTTCTATATTTTTCCAATGATTGCAATATGTGTCTTGCTTTTGGGAAATAAAAGTTCTCAAAAATATACCAGGATATATAAAATTAAATTTTTTAACTTTGGGTTTTAGGACAAAGTCCTTCTTTACCATTAAAGACAAGCGTTTAAATGGTATTTTGCATGCCCCTTTGAAAAATGAGTCGATAGGATCATGGAAAATAGTTGTTTCTCATTGAAGAACAAAACAGAACAAAACAAGTAAAAAAGACGGGGAAAGTCAATGATTGAAAAAAAATGTAAAAGCTTAAATGTCAGATCAGGAGCAAGTGGAATACCCAAACAGGACAAAGTCTGAACTCAGCAGCACTTTTCTAAACATTTTTGTACTTGAGCACCTTTCTGTGTGCTTCGTGCTCCCCCATAGAAATAATTTGTAACACACTGCAATTTTCTTTTCATTATTATTTCCTTAACACCGAATTACCAGTTGAAAAATTCCTCAATTACTGTACAGATAAGTGTTTGAATTTTAGTTAAAAAAAAAAAACATTACTCTGGATTCAAACAGGCCATCTTGGTTTTTGAGTTAGCTTTTCTCAAAATAAGGAGGGAAGATCCAGTATATACAAGATGTCACAAAACAAAGTTGTAGGACTAGAGAAATCTGAACATGGGAGAGTGTTTTCTGTAGAACTCAATATTTCTCTGTAACCCTATTTATTAAGTGCATTTATTCCTCAACTATGTTCAAAAGAAAATTTGGGCAAAATTTTTGCTTAAGTGAGCTGGCTCACTCAGCAAGATCTCCAGCTTCCATCAGGAGAGGAGTCTCCAGCTGGGTTCCTCTCAAGTTAAAACCAATAACTGAGTAGAACAAACAAAAATTTTTCCTCTGCGAGGAAGTACATATCCTCAAGGTGCTCAAGTCCAGGGTGTTTCAAATTAATGTCTGTTTAAGTATTTTTCTATCTGCTTTCTATTCACAGTTTGAGAAATTTGGAATGCTTGAATACATGAGTCAATATTTCAACCTTTAGGCGTTCAAGTGGGTGGCACATATTTGGTATTTATGCAAAACATTAAATATGATTCAAAGTAGATTTGTACTCTTTTTTTGTTTCTGCTTTTGAGTGAATTTGGGAAAATTTGTTGTTAACTTGTGTGCTATATATAAAAAAAGAGTTTTATCTGTTTTTGATGTTTGAACATCTTTAATTTTCTCTCTTCTCATCCAGTCTTTTCATGTACTCTTCATCATCCCCTGATAGTTTTATCTATGTTCATCCCCCTGCTTTTTCTATTCTTTACGCTTCCTTGGCTCTATCTCTCATCATAATAGCTTTCTCATGTGGGTTTCCCAGCATCTTTTTCTTGAGCATCGTCCTCTTTCTCTCATTCATCTTCACCCATGTTTCATGAAGGTGGATAATCCCATCTTCCCTATTTCATTTATCTCTTTTGCTTATTTCTTCATCATAACACCTTCTCTTTCTTCTTTTATCCTCTTTAAAATGATGCAGTGAGGCACAAAGACACAACCTGATAGTTTTGTATCCACATAAGAAAAGCTGCTTAGATCTTACATCCTGTTTTTTTTTTGTATTGAACACATACAAAGCAAAACTGTGAGATTACATTTGTCAAAATTACTTTTTTTTTGGTCATTTTAAATATTTTTATTCATTTAAATATGAAAAGAAAAGTGGGTAATTGGTCTTTATTTGCTCAATTTTGTATTCTAATAACTCCTTTAAAAAAAAAGAAAAGTAAATGTCTTACAGTATTTAAATAAATAAAACAAATGCAGTTAAAGAAGTTTTCTTAGAAAACATTTCCAGATAAAATTGAATTAAATAGGTAATTTTTATGTGATTGTAACCACATTTCTGCATATTTTATGATTGTCTTTATTAAAAAATAAATCACGAGAATCAAAGTTTTAAAAAAAGAGAAAGTACAAAGAAAAACTCAGCACCAAAGTTCTGCTGCTACTCAGTGCTCATTAAATAGTACAACAGAAAACCAGAAACAGCCATATTAAATGTTTTTCAGTTCCACAAAGGTTTTTCAAACATAGTTTTGTTCTCAAATTTTTTTCTCCTGTCATCCTTTTATTTTCAGTTTTCTATCAACTATAAATGAGTAACAACTCAGTGAAATACTTTGAAAGTAGCTTTTGTTTCAAAGGCTGAGCCCTCATCCATTGCAACATAGAAACTAAAAAGAGGACAAACCGGATGGATGTCTGGTTGTGACCACGCGGTCCCTGCAGATCATAGAGACATCACTGATTCAGGAATTCAAAATTCAAAGTACCGTAGATCATGACTGTATTCTGTGCTTCTCTGTGGAACAAATTACTCTCCAGGGAGGAGCAACAAGGACTTCAGGCTCTGCTTGTGGAGATAGAAATGTGAGGATGTAAGAATCTGAAGCCATGATGAGCATTTCAAAAGACTTTTTAAAAGGCTCAGGAAAAGTAAAGAAGCTTTGCTCTGCGAATGACTGAATGGTGAAAACACAAACTTAGAAACATTTAGAGAAAAAAACAATCCAATAAAACAAAATTTACTATTGTTGTTTGTTCTTTAATTAGAATAATTCCCAAGAATAATAGACGCAAATTAAAACCGAGTGATATTAAAACTGTGTCGGCTGTGGTGGCATACATTAGAACTATCAAAGAAGCAAAGCAGCATTAACTACAACCGAATTCAGAATACTTTGTTAATCCCCAAAGCAACATTTGATTGCTAAATTACAAACACAAAACACAAAAGACACTAAGACATACGTAAACACAAGCATAAATAGATTAAACAATAGGACACAAATTAAATACTATGACACATAAAGTTGTAACACTTACATATGTGGAAGGGAAACTGTTGTGATTGTATGTAATGGTCACAGTCTGGTGAATGAATGATTAAAGCGTTTGATGGAGGATTGCAGAAATTATTTTCTGTACCATTCCTTTGAGCAGCGGGGTTGCAGGATTCTATCACTGAAGCTGCTCCTTAAGTGGTCCACAAATTGATTGAGGGGTAGAAAGATTTCCGTATGATAGACACAAGTTTTTGACACGCAGGCAGGGGATAAGCCAACCGCAGACCCAGCTATTTTTCTCATTCATCTTCTGAACCGCTTTTCCCCAAAGGGGCCAAAATATCTATACGATAAGACCATCTCTACATCAGATGCATCAATACAGATCGGGGCTGGTGAGAACTCCCTCCGCCACCTTGTCTTTTATTTGTCTTTTTCACTGCCAAAATTAGTTTGAGAGGCATTGGATGCAAAACATGTATACATATGTAAACCCATGGTGTTATATTGAAGCAATAGGTGCTTAGTAAAAAAGATGGTTACAGTGCAGAAAAAAGGATTTGAATTAGAATTGGTTGGAAGTTTGTCACTCTGGCAATAGAGTCTCATGCATCACATTTCTTGTAGAATGAATGATATGGCAGAATGTCAGTGCTGCAGCATTTGCTTTGCTTTGTCCTCCAACAATACGGCAGGCATCTGTCAGTAGGCTGGAGATTTTAACATCACCAACACACACATCAACCCTTATACTCTTATACAGCTTATACTCTGTTTTCTGCATTGTGGATCATTGTCTGCTTTTTATAATCTTCACTCTGTTTTTCTCAGTTGTTTATTGTCCCCTGTTTTTACGCACAACATTCACATCAGACTGAGTAACATTAAGCAGAAATATCATTGGTGGATATTTCAGACACATCTAGCTAGAATATATGTATATATATATATATATATATATATATATATATATATATATCAAAGCATAACAAGATTTGTTAGAAAAACCACGTTAGGCGAAGTATTTGTTCAGCTATTCATTAATCAGTCTGATGTGGCAAAAATATTTATTCAATAAAAATAAGAACATTTGGTCATTATTTTATTCATATCCTCAGCACAACTCACAACTTCTAATTTCATTTTAATCAAAGCCTTTTTTGTCTCTGTTTTTATACTCTATTTTTTTAGTGTCATAAAAAATCCTTTCACAACTTCATTTAAAAACTATACATGCATGTTTAAATTCTACTACATATTTATGCTTATAAAAGGAGAAAGTCACATATATACATATAAACATTTTCACAGTTGTGGTATTTCCAGCTCAGTGACTCATTTGCTGCCCAGCAGGCTTCTCAATCCGGCAGCTGTCCATGGTGCTGAATGACTTCCACAAATGGGATTACTTTTCTCCTCGCCACTTGTTGGACATGTGCATGTTTTTTTTTTTTTTTACATTTAAATTGGCATTGCTTTTTAAAGCCCAACAGCGCACAACAAATGAATTTGTGCCAGTGGCGGAAAAACAAAGCAACTGGCAGCCGCTCTTTAGTTAACCTTGTTAATAATTCACTGTTAAGGACATCCTGTGTGTGTAATACACCTGTTTGTACACATTGTAATTTGTGCATTTGATCTCGGACAAAAAGACAACCACAGTCTCTGGAGCATTTGTTCAGACTTACTTGGCACTCGGTTAATTGCTTTGAGCGGCCGCAGCACCCTCACGGTTCTGATGGCGGTGAAGTTGATATTCTGCAGATCCAAAGAGTATTCGACCATCCTAAGACATAAATACAACAAATAAATTTAAAAAAAACATTGTTACAAACATGAATATTTATATAAATTAAAAATCAAACTGACTTAAAAAGACACAAAAAGTCTGATAATTTATGCCTTCACTATCCAGTATTTTCCTCCCAACTTGGAACCTCGGTTGATTAACTTTTCTCCTCTTTCCAAATTTATTCCACACAGAATATTTCCAACCTTCACACAGCTGGGGTCCTGCCGCGCTGGGCCTGACATGAATAATGAACAGGAATATACGTAATTTATAATGTAAAACATTCAAAACGGGTCACATTCGACACTCATAGAAAATTATCTTAATTGTGTCTGCAATGTGAGCCTGCTTGTACAAATTTGAAATTGATAGGTTTACGGCTAAGACAAAACATTAATGCGTGTAGGTGTGTGCACTTTTACTCAGCAGTGATATATAGTGCTTTCCTGGCAAAGAAAAGCAGACTATTTGACTAGTGGTGGAGAAGGATATAAGTTTGGAAGTGAGTAAATGTAGAAATCCTCTTGGGGGTCAGAGAACTGGCTATGCCAGCTTTTAGTCCATGCGATGAAAGCATCAAAGTGTATCCTGGAAAGGAAAAATCCTGTTGGTCTTGGCATAAGGGCCTGAGATTGAATGTGCAACCACCTGAGATGAAAGCAGAGTTGTGTGAAGGTACATGGATTGGAAATAGAGAAAGTACACAAGCTCAAATTAAACTAGATGTGTGATTATAGAAATGCAATGGAAAAGCAACTAAAAGTATTCCGCAAAGTTGAAAGAAAAGCAAGTGTTGATCTGCAGTTTTGAGAGGCAAAGATAGGAGCGGAGAGGCCAGCTGAGAACAATAATGAGAAAAAAGAACCAAGATGACAGGAACGGAGAAAACACAAGACAATGCTCATTTTATGGAATCAAGCTGAGGAAATCATCAAAGGTTGATTGCATGCAATTTAATAAACGTAATATAGCCAACCTGAGAGCAGGAGACAAGAAAGGCTTTTATCAAGTAAGAAATAATAAGGACTTTTAGAACATGAAGTCAGAAAAAAAGTCCCAATTTCTCAAAGAATGTTTTTTTTTTTTTAAGTTACTGTGGATGTGCAAAAGCTTCAAAATTATCTAAATTTTTAGAACTTAACATCCATGTTTTACCTCTGCTAAAATATATTTTTTCATAATACCAAGTTCATTAAATAAAAGTAAATGAGCAAACCAAGAGTGTTTTTATTCTGATTGAAACACCTGGTTTTCACCCTCTTGACCTTCACACTTGCAGAGAAGACTTTTAAAAAAGTATATCAGTTCGAAAAATTAAACGACAAGTGAAACAACAAGTTCATTTAACTTAGAAAAAAAAGCTTATCTTTATTAATCATGTTGCTGAAAAAGGTATACATAAATGGGAATTGTGCTCTTTTGGTTTGTGAAAAAAAAAGTTCACTGTTGTTAAACACAATTTGTGGAATTTATGCATTTAATTTGTGCATCTCATAGCCTAATATTACAAAATAATTGTCTTAGTAACATATTCTTAATACCTTTTTCTATTGCGGATTGAAAGTAGTTTTTTCCACCACTCACTCAAAGACTGTATGTAAATGTGGTGCTAGTCTGATCAAGAGTATATAGAATATTGCATATTTTAAAGAATGGCAGTAATGGTAGAACTGTGTGTGAAAGAAACAGATGCATACAGTGTGTAACTTGTAGGATATTAAATACTGTGTGAATAGGTTTTAGTGTGTGTCTGTTTATGGGTTCAGAATGCTATTGGTAGGTCAACACAACTGAACTGTTGCTTTTGTGTTATATTCAGTAGAATTGTTGGAAGTGATATAAACATATCTTAGAACTATTTCTTTCTATTTTATTTTAGCTGAAATTCATTGTTACGACTGAGTCAATTGTGCCAAGAATCTAAACATGAAAATGTAAAAACACAAAAACAATGGCATACTATTTCCCCAAACACAAACTATTGTAATACAGTCACAAATCTCAGCAATGTCAGATTTTTTTTCTAGATGTTGATCTGATGTAAGCTTTAAATCTGTACAAAACTTTCTAACACAAAACTTCACACTGTTATGAAGAAAGAATAGAGCAGAAATAGTGTTCCTGAACATCTTGCAAAACTGCATCAAAAACAGGATTTACATAGTTGGTAAACCCACAAAAAGACACCAAGATGATTCTGACATATGAAGTTACATAAGCTTTTACCACCAACGCCCCCACCCCACACACATGTATACACACAAACAGTACAACTGTTGGGTTTTTTTTATTTCCTCGCTCACACACTAATCTGAACAAACACACGTGTGAGTCAAACTAAATTTAGTTTCTGAGTTTGAGTGAGGATGCCTCTCTGACTAAACAGCCTCATGAATATTTTAACAAACTAATTTTTTGTGTCTCTTAGCAGCTATAAGAGTTGGAAAGTGGGATTTTGTATTGATTTCTTTTAGAAAAACAATGTTTTTCACATATTTAAAAATATTCTAATTCTGGTGCAGTAATTATTATTTTTCTTTTAGGAAGGAGTTGATATCACTCTGTAATTTAATTTGACCCCGGTGACATCACATCTACTAGCGGCCTGAGTACCATCCAAATTGAACACTTTCAATCTTGCAAGGAAGAGTTTTTCAGTTATTTTTTTTTTTTTTTTTTATTTGGAGAGGTTCATTTTTAATTTAGGCTGAAAGAAAATGAAAAGGTCAATTAACCACCTGACGAACCCCTCATCACACAAAACACACTGACGTCATATACAGATAGTCAAGATGTAGCTACAAAAAAAAATAAAATAAAATATTCAACTCACGAATGAATTTAGGATTTACAATCACAGTTTTAATTATATTTGACTGCGTTAAATCCACACAAATTTGTTTAAAATCTGGAATGAAATTAAAAAACCAAAAAATGAAACACTAAAAAAGAGAATATTCATATATTTTCAATTTGTCTATAATTATTACGCATCACAGTGTGTCCAAGTAGTGTTAAAACTAGAAAATCATCTAGAAAATTTATTTGATCTAATGGAAAACTTTAAAAATCTACACTGTTTCTGCAACTTCTTTGTCAATTTAGATGAACCACAATTTAATCTGAATAAAATATTCAGGAATAAATAACAATGGAGGCTTTGATTTGTGAGAACAATGTAGCTGAACAACTTGTTTCCAGACTGGATACTCCAGGAATCAAGACCGAGCAATATCTCCTTTGCACTTTTGGCGCAGCAATCTATCTGTGAGGCAGCTTTTCGGGGCAGCTGGTGTCAAGTGTGTGGAGCGTTGGGACAGAGGGCTGTTCTTCAACATGGATGAGTGCTTTACTATTACCTTCTTTTCAACTAATGGTAGTTCCAAAGGGCATTTCAGTACAGAGGTGGTCTGTATTGGGATGCTTCGGTGCAGTGAAGAAAGCAGCAGACAAGAGCTGGCATCAGAATGGTGAACATCCATCATGTACAATCACTGCTTATTACACTACTATCAAGATCAATGATAGCTGGATTTTATTTTTAAAAACACATTTGCAAAATGATGGATTTACACATGACACTGACTAAGGAGCCTAATTTATTCATTTTAGTTATCAGGGCAAAAAACACTGTTTCTTGACATAAAACTGTTCTGATTTCAACCCTAAAAAACAAACAAAAAAAACAGAGCCTTCCCTTAACCTTATGCTTAAGGAAAAAAAGAATCCGCCAGATGGTCATTTATAACTATCACTTTATTTATGTATATATTTATAGATATCGATATCTATGGACATAGATATAAATACATAAAGATATATATAAACACACACTATCATTTTCAGTTTCAACAGAATCTAAAAACTCTAGCATTATAAATTTGTTTGAAGGTTTTTATCAATTATACTAATAACATTTACACATTTATTTTTTGAATATGTAAGCATTATCTCGACAATTTTATTTTTAAAGAACGGTTTACATTTTCATTTCTAACTTGTTTATTTATTAAACACACATCTAGTTTTCATTTTGTGTAAGTAGCAAATGATAAAAAAAAAAACCAATCCATTCTAATCAAGATATGTGTTTGTGTTGTGTGAGACAATATCTTTATCAGTATATTTTAAATTTACAACTACTGTATTTCACACATATGTTCAACACGTACTGTAGTAAGAAAGTCATCAAACGGATAACACAAAGAAAATAGAATTAACCATCCCAATAATTTAACTAAACGGACATTGTGCATTTCAAGCATTCGACTGATTCTGCAGTAGTCTAATGGAGAATAATATATTAAAACAGCAATTACTGCAGAGCACTAAATGTCTGCTTTTATGCAGTCCAGACTAAACTCCTTTTGGATAAGATGGCATCAATTATTAAAATGAGATTAATGGATCTAGCACAATTTCTGTCCCAGAAGTGGTTAGCAAATCAGACAAGATAGAAGGGTAGCCACATGCACACAGATAGGTAAGCAAAAAACAGGTATTCATTAAAGTAATTGCCTCCCTTCTCTTTTTACCTTCACTCTTTTAGCCTTGGATCTATTTGGATCTATTTTATGTTTTCAACCAACGCTCTTTCTGGTTTACATGTTTTGTACAGCAAATTACTTTCAACCATGAGTTTTTTGTTTGTCTGTTTGTTTTTCTTTTTTCTTTAATCAGACACTCACATGCCATTTGATATTAGAGATCTAATGAGCTTTGTTATATCTGTTATGTGGGCATAGATGCCAGCAAACATATTTTTGCTTTTGTGTAATGTGCATATGCTAAAATGCATCCTCAAAGATAAAAGCCATCTACTTCTTTACCCCCTTTTTGTATATTCACGTTTCCTTCTGTTCCATTTTGCACACATCAAATAATTTTTTTTGACTCAGTTGCCTGGAATTCAACATACACAAAAACTGTAAAACGCCTTACTCTGCTTTGAAGTAATACGATTAGAAAATGAAAAGAAGAAAGCGGTTTCCCTATAGAATGCTGTTGAACAGAAGTGTTGTTTTATGTAACTTCTGTCATAACAACATTTGTAAAAGGCAGCATGGTCCTCCCGGAGCCTTTATACCAGCACCACCTGGGCTCAAATACAAAGGCATGGGGACTGAAACAGCCTTACTTACTAAAATAAGAGCTCTCAAAGGAGCTTGTCTAACTCTGTATTGACTGTGGTTTAATGGACCTAAAAATGGGCTCATTCACTCTAAAGAGACAAATGTAACTGTGATTGTGCAAGTATATCCTTGTTGAATATTCATGTAAAATACATCCAGCATTGTACACGATCATCAGCAAAATCTGACCACTTTAAAAGAGGACACAACCCTCTTTAGTTGTTTGCAAGAAGTTTCCTTTAATTTTTTTTTGTTTGTTTGTTGCGTTTTAAATGAATGGTGACGACTCAATTTCGGGGATAGTGGTAGTTTGTTGGCAAAAACGCAACAAAAAACTGAAACAAAAAGGAAAAAAAAAAAAAAACTTGTGTTGGGTTGACATTTGACATTTACCTTTTTTTAAGAACAGAATTTGGAGAATTTTTAGCATCAATGTGTACTAAAATAAGAACAAAACAGAAGAAGAAGAATAAAAAAAAAAGTGCCAATTTAATTCATGTATGGAAAAAGAAACCTCACGCTTGTACACATCACTTGAAGGTAAGTCTACTTCAGTTGTGCAGGCACACCAAGCTGAGCTCATACTGCTCTCCATCCACCTCCCGAATACTTCCTGCTGCTCAACTACAGTTTTTGTTTGCTGCACATGATTCCCGGGGGGGCAATGCTTTATAACTCCCCCTCCTCATCGTTACGCACACTGCATGAGGTAAATGTAGAAATGGGGAGTAATTGGTAGTGGCGGTGGTATCGTTCTAGTGTGCATGTACTAAGGGGTGGGATTTAGCAGTTGCTGTTTAAGTTACACAACTTAAAGTATCCCAAGTTAAGGAAAAACAGCTGATATGGGATTTAAAAAGAAAAAAACATACAAAGCATTTCCGCCGATATCCAACAAACTCAATGCCCTTCGGTAAATAGCACCTGGATCTTGTTCTTCTACAGACTGTGTAGTTACTGTACATGTTGTGATAGGTTAAAACTACAATGTCTGGGAGCCGTTTTTCGTCTAGTTACCGTAGGTGTATTTCTTTCTCTGCTACACCTTTTCTTTGTTCTGTTTTAATACATCAATGAAGAGCAGAAGAAAAACGACATACAAATGACTCAAATCGTGGCTTTATCATTAGACTAAATAAGAGTCTAAATCAAGTTTTACAAGAAATAAACATGACTGAAGGAAGAGGTTGATAAGAATCTCTCTGCTATGCAATATTAGTTTTTAAAATACACAAATATTCCTCACTACTCTATAGCTTGTGAAGTGCATGCCTTAATCAACCTCATTCATAAACTCCAATCTTAAAAAAAATATGCACCCCAATTAAAGAGGTTAAAGTTAGCATATGTTTATTCCATCCTAAGTCAAATTAAACTTTGATACCAGGCATTAGATGCATTAATAAATTACTTAAACATATTTGAATGAACTAAAACATTGCAATATCCATGCAATCCAATTTGTTTGTTCAGCCTATAATTTAACTTTGTAAAATTAGTTGCACTTATTTATACACAAAGTGCACTTACACTTGACACAAAAATGATAGGAAACAAAACACAGATTGAGAGTTTTAACATAGTTAGTCAATTTTATATAATGTTTGTCCTCTGTTTTTTGTTTTTGCAATTGGACTATAAGTAAAACACAACAATGTCTATGGAGACTACAATAATGTCTTTCAAGACAGAAAAGACACTAGTTGATTTATTTAAAACTGGTGAAAATATGTTGTTAAAATGAAATGACCCGGGGCCCTAGAAGGAATATGATGGGATAGATATCAAACAAAAAATAACGTAAAGACAAAAAAAACATTTCTATTCTGAATTGAGCTGATCTTCTTAACTACAGTTTGAAATGGAGAATGTAGTTTGATTTAAAATGTTACAACTGTGCAAAAGGAATTTTTAGTTCTTCCTTCAAAACAATGTGCATTTGGTCTTTCTCCATGTACTGTGTATAAAGTCTAAAATTGTGTCTCCCTCTCATTAACTGGCTTTGCCATTGTTAGACTGATTATTTGGTTCCAACATTGTTTACTTCCCCAGAAAGTAGTTTCTTGTTAACCCACAGAGACTTATATGGCTTTCCATGACACGGTATTTCAGAGAAACTGGTCTAATAAATTCTAATAAACTCTGCACTGTGATGTGATTGCTCTGATACAGGGGGAAAAAAACAGAGGAAATGAAGGGAATAAAATTCCTCACCCCGCCATGACGATAAAGAAATCCAGCCGATTCCATGTATCCCCGAGGTAACTCCGCCGGCCAAATATTCCCAAAGCAACCATCTTTATTACCATCTCCAGAGCAAAGAAGATGTAGATGAATGCATCAAATGCCTGGCAGAATGACAAAAAGAAAGAACATGTTCAAGCAAATAAAATTTAGGAAAGTTTCATTTTTTGAAATTATGATCAAATGTGTACAAATTGTACAGATAATTTAGGCGAGACTTAGGCAATAAAAATGTGTAATGTTGTCCCATCTCTCTCCCTCTTATTTTTAGGCTTCAAATACTTAAAAGTTAAATGACTGAATCCTTTTCAGGTCTCTAAATGAGCATCTCGTTGGGGGGGCTAAAATGCTTATTTTACTAATGCTATTAGAAACTCTGCTTCAGGCCTAGACTTTAGAAAGAAGAAATTAGGTAAATTAAGTTTGTGTAGTAGAGAGAATACTTGAGGATCTGAATGAGTATCCACCTTAATCCCTGTGAAAATAAAATAATAATAAATTGAAAAGCAATACACATAGGGTCAGATCGAAGTAAAAATGTCAAGGTTATTCACCCTTAATCGCCAGTTTTATGCCAATTCAAAGTCATAAATCATGGTGTTTGTATTTTGCTCTTGTCTAAGAAGCTGTAAAACAAAGCATTTTAATACACTCTATGAGTGACTTGATTCACATGGGTTAGTTATGAGATCATTTTATGAGTTATTTTATGAGTTATAGTAGTCATTTTTTACATACAAAAGTTTCACAGATACACTAATTGCAAAACTCAGTCAACTCTTGACATTTCATACATTTTGCATATTTATTCGTAGGCATATGGTGGAACATATGCCAACAGCGTCTCGATGACAGGTCAGTTAGCAGTTGATCCTTCCCACCCTGAACATGGACATTTTGGTGCCACTTCCCACAAGCAAGAGACTCTGGTTCATTCAGGCCAGAGCCTCCCACCACAAAAAGCAGCTTCTATAACCTGGATCTGCTCATGACTTGGTCACTTTACTCTTGTCACTTTGCTCTCTTTATCTATTATCTTCTATGCCACTGCACAACAGTTTATATTTTTGTTCAGAGGACTGTTAGTTTTGTTAAATTTAGTTTTGTTAATATTTTGTTGATTTTTTTATCATAGTTTACATTGCCTATTTTTATTATTTTTATTACTATGCTTATTATTCCTTTCACATCAATACCTCAGCAAGTTCCAAGTCTCTGAATCTTGTTCACTGACCATGGCAATAAAAGTCTTTGATTCTGAACATAATGAGTATTGTATTGCATCAAGTGTACTTTTTGAAAAAAATAATGTAAAATGTTGCACATAATGGCAAACATTTTTTTCTGACCTGCCACTGGAATAAAACTGACAGCCTGCCCAGAGCTAATACACTGGAAACAAAGCTCTATGTACGAATTGCCAGAATGTGACAGAGGATTTGATTTGTGATTTTGAGTCACCCAACAGCTGGAAGCGTTTAGGCCATGTAAGCGTTCCAATCTGCTGTGCAATGTTTTAAAAGACTAGTGTTGTCAGTTTATCGGAAACTAGACACAAACATTTAAAATGCTAATATCATCTTGCATGATGATTTTATGGTGTAAGATCATCAGATTTTAAAAGGTGTGGGTTATGGGAACACAACCCCCCTAAACTTTTCATTCTTACACCAAGCAGCATATTTATTGTTCAGTTAAAGATTGTGGTGTCATTCATTGGTTTTGACAAACGATTGGAAACTCAGACACCTCATTAAAGATTCTAAAAAAAAAAAAAAAAAAAAATAGTTCAGTCGCACAATAAACTGGATAAAAAAATTTAAAAAATGATCATAAGTCAAACCCAAGCCTCTGTCTTAACAACAAAAGCTCAATTTTACAGCCAATTTGCAAGCAATGGGTTTATAATTATTTAGGCAATCTCTTTAATCAGTTTTAATTTCCTCAACTTTTGCTCTGTGTGAAATAAAATAACTGATGTGAGTTTATGAAATAACTTGGTTTGACTTCTTTTAAAACTTTGACGCATTTGGACTCTGACAATTCATCATGCAAATTTCCCATTACTTCTGTACCAAATAATGAATGCATAAGCCATTGTTATAAAAGACATTATTAAGTAAATTAATATAATATAGAGATGAAGGGCAAATGCAATTAAATGAGATGTATATAAAAAAAATTAGATATTTATAATCAGAATAAAAGAACTAGCGAGAAGTTTGATTTTTAACCTGAATGAACTCACATTAGTCCCTTCAACCCCAGATGTTCCCAGATGTTTCCCCATACGTTTTATGCAGCTGAAACTTTTTACTTTTCAGTTCTTTTCAAATGCCAAGAACATCTGTTCTGCCCTCCCTCATCTTCCCTGTTGAAATAATCTATCCTAGTTAATGTTTGTGTGGTCCATGCTGCATTCCTATATTTTCCGGGTGTAATTCACTTCAACAGTAACTAGAGATGCACCTCATACGACCGCTCATTCACTTTGGTCATATACCTTATTAAAATAAAGAGATGGGGAGAAAAATATCTTGCTTTTGTAGATGTGAGCAAAACTATTTAATTAGAGGGTATCTTCATAAAACATAATTACTTGTAGATTCCAACTAATTTTAAAAATCCATGCCTAATTTATAAACCTTTATTCTTACTATCATAATGGCAAAGTTATAGCTATCTGATCTAACTTTAATGCAAATGCAGTGATACAACTAAGTACTTTGTTGTAAAAAGAAACAAGTTTTTATGAAGTTTAGGAGCAGCAAGATTCTTGCAAAAGTGTTTAAAATTCAAAAAGTAGCCACTTGGTCTTCAGTTACACTTGTGAAATGACATAGTAAACACTAACTTGGGGAAAATCTGCAAAAATAATTGAGTGTTGATATATTTAGCCAAGAATTCTCTTTAACAATATAAGGTCTTGTTACATTCTTCAAAGTAATCAGTAGAAAGAGATTGGCCTAAAAATGGCCAAATTTTTCAACCAAAGTGCTAGCCATCTAGAACGTTTTTAGGAATAAAGGTCTCATAGAGTTCATAGATTTTGGCAGAGCCAGACTTAAACAACATAGTATTGAACAATGTATTTTCTAAGAAGCCTCTATTGATCATATGAATGCGGCTCACTAAATCCATTCAGATATTGATTAGAGACTATAGATACTTAGAGAGTGAATTCTATTATGTCCAACTCCAAAGCCACCTCCCTCAGAGAATGGGATCAATCAAATGTGTGTGTTTTCTACTATTTGCCATGGATTGTGTGAATGTCTGTGAGCATGAGAAAATCTAAAAATCAGGATCACAGGCTAATGTGGGATGAGTTTTATACCAACAGAGTACTAAGATACAAACATACAGTTACTCACAGATGTTACAAAGACTTGAGACACCTCTGTGTCTATGCATTCAGTGTTTTACTAGAGGATGAGGGAAGATGTTTGGGTCAAACATGTTTGAAAAAAACCCACCTTACTCTTGCACACATCACATATGAATAATTATCAGAAGTCTCATGACAAAACTATAATGAATTGAAAGGTGTGGCTGAGATAAATAATTATAAATATGCAAAGGTTACGGTGAATGAAACAACTATGTTTGCACTTTGTACATAAAAAGCACAGACATTTTTTCCTCAGGATCAGATGTCTGGAAGATTTAACTTCCAAACATCCCCAAGTGTGAACTTAATTATATCAAGGCATTTGAAATGTAATATTTATTGCCACTGTTTTTAATGCGCATTATAAAATTTGGAACCTAGAACTTGACTTCAGAATTGTTTTTGAAGAGTGTGATTTTATTAGGATTAAATGATCATTTTTAGACACTGTCATTGTTAGTGATAGTAAGTCATCAAAATTTCTGTTACCATCTACCACCAAGTAGATCCATAAACTGCAAATGAACGTTATCCTGCAACTCTTACCAATACATAGAAAAATATAATTGATAAATTGAACCTTTAAAACAAGATCATTACAACAAAAACAGAGTAATAGGTTTTGTACCTGGAGAATTTGGCAGCGTTCTGACGAGCAGTCGATGTTCTCACAGGGCTGGTACATTCCCAGGGTCACACAGTTCAGCAGGATCACCATCATACTGACCCGTTCAAACCACGTAGAAATGGGTTGTTAAAGATAACGCCATTTAGCAAAGTGACACAAAAGCCATCAGCATCCAATCTATTTTTAATATAAAACATTTAATGACAAGTGATAACAGGGAGAATCAATAAAACACAAGGTAAACACCTTTTGAGAAAAGCTGAACTTTCACAGTCTATGTAAAGCTGACTTGTCAGTACAAGAGCCAAGTTTTAAAATCTTTTAGGAAATTTCTTCAGGACACAAGATTTTTTTTTTTTTAATAATTTCAGTAAGATATTACATTCAACTGGTTCTTTTGTTTAATTTCACTCAGGCTGAATGCTACGAGAAAAGTCGGGGAAGCTCTAATGACACCAAATATTCTAAGCGTATTGAGGCATGAACAGTGCTTGTTTAGAGGAAAAGTTAACAAATCAGGTGGAACATGCAGGGCAAACTGAGCCAGAAGGAAAACTGGAGAGTAATTTAGTATGCATTGTTCAGGGAGGGAGTGCATCGCTTGACAAACAGGCTTATGAAGGACGATATGCTGTAATAGCCCAGGAGATCCAATATGTCCCACAGGCAATGCAGCCCATGATGTTCAAACACACCCCCTTGATGCCCATCATGTACAGCCAAGTGGGAAGCAGCCTCAGAAAGAAATGAGGCTGAATATATGAAAAGTTGTTGTTCTCTCAGCATAAAAAACCTGCAGGTTTAAACAGATAGCGTTGCCATAAAAGGCTGCCTTCTCAACATATTGTTTTGCCCCTGAACTCAAAGCTTCTTGCAAAGGAATGGATTACTGTAGGTATCAAATAATGGATAAAGATAGGTTATGAGTGGGAAAAAACACATGATCTCACTTCAACACATGGGCAGAGGCTTCCACACAAACACCCACTTGTCAATTCTCACAGAGCAGTTAAAGCAAACACATGCCAAACAACAAACAGGTTGATGTGAATAAATGTTGGTATTCATCCACCAACACTTAAGCAAACAGCTCTCCGCCTTTTTTTTTTTTTTTTTTTTTTTTTTTTTTTTTTATAAATCGACTCACAGAAAACTGTTGAATTTTAAATTAAATCAATGCGTATGGCTCTACAAGGTGGTATGTTAAATATTAATGTCTCACAAGTTGAGAAAGACGTGGCGGGGGTTAATATGTGTCGTACAATGGACTGATAGACTGCATCACAGTACTGTGGGAGACTGTTATATTTTAATCACCCATTTTTTATATTAAGCTTTAAATGACTGCTTTGTGGTAGAAAATTAATTGAAGCTGTGATAAACCTGTGGAATGAAATACTGTATCTGTAATGCTCGCCATTCAAAAAAAATACATGAAACCCCAGATGGATAAAAACTAAAAAGAAAGAGATGTTATTGTTGGACTGTTTCTTACAAAACTATTGCAACATGTTCCAGAGAGCAGAAACAAGATGATCCAAGCTACAGTTTGAAATAATTTCCTAGAGCTATGGACAGTCTTAAAAAAAGAAGAAAAAAAAACCCCACAGATTGTAATATTGTCAGCAATATTTTGTTTTGAAGGAACACATTATTTGTACAGACAGTGCCTTGATTTCTCAGAGGAGTTCTTTGTTAAATTAAATTGCATCTAAGTAGAACATACCTTGGATACCATTGTATCTCCCTGCTGTTAAAAAGAAAAGACAGTAGCAGGGAGATGGTGTTAGTATCAATTATATAGGGGATGTTATTGTAATACAGAGATTCAATTGGACTCAAAGTCATTTTTTATTGGCTTGAGTGATTAAAATTTCTTCCGAAATGACTGAACCAAGTAGATTTTTTTATGCATAACAATTCAACCAAGTAACAGTTAAGGAGGAAATCTGCTTGATGAAGTAAAAGACCGTGGCTCATGTTGATTTAAATAGTCTACAACTGAAATAACCGATCAAACCAATCAATCTAAACAATCATTGCCAACACAGCCTTATGGTTCATTTTGTTGCGTCCCAGAGAAACTTCAAATCCATCCGACCAATGACATGGTTAGAGTCACCTAGTTTAATGTTAAGTTGTCATGTGATATTTTCTACGTATTGTTTGCCTTAATACTTTTAATTCACAATCTATTCTTAAAAAAAAAAAAAAAAAGTTTTTACATAATTTCATACTTTCTCATATTTTCACTTTTCGTCCCTTTAAATTTATGTCAACAGGTTTGGAAACTTTAAATTTCTCCCTTGAGTAAACCTTTTTTTGTCTTGAAATTCAATTCATACATTTTAAAGATCCGATATGATTAAATAACAAGCCCAAGGGCAACAAAATTAGAAATTATGATGATATTCAAATAGGAATATTTTGTATGAAGAGGATTGTCTCTTCTGGAGGCCCACCTGCAGGTACAGTCAAGACTGAAAAACCTTTGATTTCAGACAAACTTTGTAGGCAATTGTGAGCCAGAGGAAAAATTCATAATACGGTTTCCTATGTCTGCTGCTTTGAGATTAACTGATCTAGCAACAACAAAGGACATCAAGAAGTTTTTATTTTTTTAGATTTTTTTTTCTCAGACTGCTTCTTCTTTTGGTTCCTAACAACATCTGCAACTCAAAACAAATTAAATTAAAATATCTTGAAAATACACCAAATACAATTGATTATTAATAACAAAAGGGATGGTTGTGCATGCATTTCACACTTAAATGCTGTTTAAGAAACTTTTGAATAGCAAATGGGGAAAAAAATTAAAAGAGAGACTTTTTCATTTTGAACCAATCATGCCCAATTACTATCACCAAAAACAATATATGGTAGTTCCATTGCTCTTTTAGTGTTTTGTTTTGTCTTCTGAATCGCTTATGCCTTACTGGGTCGCGGGGAATAGAGGGATGCTGGAGCCTATCCCGGCTGATTTCAGGCGAGATGTAGGGTACACCCTGAATAGGTCGCCAGTCTGTGACAGGGCAACACACTCACAACCATCCACACACACACACTCATTCCTAGTGGCCAATTAATCTTAAACGCATGTTGTTGGACGGTGGGAGGAAAATGGAGTACCTGCAGAAAACCCCTGCATACATAGGGAGAGCATGCAAACACCACACAGGAAGGCCAATGTTTCAAGCCTTGCGCCCACTCTGGGATTCGAACCCCGACCTAATTGTGAGGCCATTGTGCTAACCACTGTGCAACCATGCTGCCCCTTCTAGTGTTTTAGAAAACAAGAAAAAAAACTTTTTTTTGTTTTTAAATGTCCGTCATAAATGCTTTGGTTTTATAGTTTAATTAGATTGTATTTATTTAATTTTGTTTTATCCATTTTATTATTTTGCAGAAAAAATAATTGTATTATAGTTTTAAGAAATAAAATGTTCAGAGTTCTTTAACACAAAGTGTGTTTTGTGATAGAATGGCAAAATCTTTACTGTTTCCTCTGTAGAATCTGTAGAAATGATTTCATTCACAAGAAATAAACAAACAAGACAAACAGAAGGAAATTTTCGTCACTTTTTCTGTGTAACACTTCTTAATGAAGAATTTGAAAACATCAGAATGTGTCAATGAGCT
Organism: Neostethus bicornis; assembly: GCA_902685375.1. Lineage (NCBI taxonomy): Eukaryota > Metazoa > Chordata > Actinopteri > Atheriniformes > Phallostethidae > Neostethus > Neostethus bicornis. The sequence continues at coordinate 18,046,145 of LR738542.1, read as the reverse complement.
CATGTGTGAAAGTTTTTCTTTGACGTGAAAAGCATGTGAGATTAAACTCTGCGTCAACAGCCTTCAGGCTTTGAGGAAATATCTGCGAGGTATACAGTATTCACAAGCCAAAACAGTTTTATAAAATAATTTACGGTGGTTCCAGAGGTATCCAAATTTTATATAAGGCACTGTGCATAATGCAAGCAGCATTCAATAAAATTTAATTATATTTAGCTACTTCTGTAAAATGAGGTAATTAGTGTAGGTGGCTTGAAGGAGGATTTTTCTTTGCTTCATTATACAAACATGCCAAAGAGAAATTATTCAAAGCAGTAATTTCCACTACAGTAATAACACTCAAAGAAAATTAATCTGAAAATAGCTTGATACAAGTGTTTAACCAACAGATAAATCTTTTTTTTTTCTTATTCACATGCTGTAGAATCTCTTCAACCTCGAGACGAACTACCAGCAACCCAAATAAGAAGACTAGATAAACACAGATTAAGAAGTTCAGGTATAACAAACAGGAAATAGTTTAAACTTAAACATTTGAAATCCCTTCACAATAATAAGGCAAATTTTACAGCATGCAGTTTGATCTACCACCACAGATTAAAACAATCACTTTACATCACAGAGTTTGTGGGAAAAAAAAAAAATCAAAGATTAAAGAAAAATCCAAATTTCCGTGCCACGAGGGAACACAACCAAACAGATGCTGGTGTGCCAAACGCATCAGTGTGACAGAGCCGGAGAGCTTGGGGGCTGGAAGTGTGATGCAGCAGGAACAAAATGAATTCTTAATACCTCATTGCATGACATTACACTGTCTTACTTCTCCCTAATGTTTTCTCATTATTTCCAAGTTTGCCACTTTCCGGATTTTTTTGAGCCAAAGAGGCATACAGAAACAAAAGTTCTACAGTTTATTTAGCAAAAATTTGGCAACCAATGAAATAAGTTAGATGATGTTTTTAAAAAAAAAAAAAAAAACAAACCAAAAGCTTAGAGCCTTTTAACACAGGACTTTTTTTTCTTTAAAGTTCAAAACATCTTGTACTGCAGTGATCTAGTAGCTACCGATGGGTGCCACATTAATCTCTTTACAAAATGCATTGTCAATTTATGACCTTGAACTACCATGACACAGTAGAAGGTGTGAAAACCTGCTTGAAACTGAAATCTATGAAATTTGATGATACTAGCTTAGTTTGGTCTCTTATGATGTAGAGAGGCAGTTGGCTTTTCTTAACCGTGTTGCTTTTATTCTTGTTTTGCTTTTAGATGCTGGTAAAATGCAAGATGGTCTGTCTACTCAGTTTGCAGTTGATGTGCTTCAACCTTCTTCTTCATACTTGACCTTCATCCAACAAGAAATAGTCAGGTGCATCTGGCCACAGGTACAAATATTTTCCATCAAATGGTTGTTGCTGGTCTTCTACAAAGAGCTAGCATCTATAAAGCTACTTGAGCTTCACTTTGTTGGAAATCTGGCAGGTTTCTACCCACTCATATACCATCTCTGAGATCCCAAAAGAACTCAGGTAAAGAAGACTCAAAGAAAAGTGAAAGCTCCTCTGCCTCCTGTTATTTTTAAAATAATAACTCTTTTTTGGGATCTCCCTATACACACAGTCTGTTCTTTGGGATGTGGCCCTTTAACTCAAATTAGCTTGAGGAAAGAAAAAGAATATATATGGCCCTCCAGTAAGAGCAAACTGAGAGAAATTTGGTCGTACCACTTGCTAGTGGTATGAACTGAATCTCGAGACATGTAGACCCCAGAGAGATTCCTAACATTAATGGGATTTTATGCCTTTTCTAACCCAGCGCCAAAAAAAGGATTTCATAGCAGAAGCTCGAATGTTACAAGAATGTCTTCTCATGCTCTCAACACCCTATTGTCTTCAGGAATTGTTGTTAAAAGAGTGTGATAAAATGAACAAACATTAATAGATAAAATGTGTTGCGACATTGATTAAAAAACGACAAAATTCGGACAAAAAAAGGAAGTGTCTGTCAGAGCTGTTTTTTCCAAGTATGCAAATATATACTGGTAAGTCCCATCTGAAACTATACCTCTACGTCTTTATTCATATGTTGAGGCATTTTTAACTTCTCTACAATTTGTAAATAATTGTATTAGCATTTCATATTAATAGTGAACTTAATAGGCTGTATTAAGTTCACTTAATACAGCCTTGCCACAAACCTTTAGGTAACTGAATGATGAATAGAACACATTTTCTCCACTTTTATGGTTCTTTTTTGGCTTATACATTTGTGACCCAGAGTGGAGTTTTTGCTCAATCTTGATGGTCAAATTCTGTTAATTAACAAGACAGTTATTTTTGCATGACATTTGATGCACAATTGGAACAATATTACGCGATAAAATAGTGCCAAATTGGATTTTGAATGTGCTCACATGTTAAACAAAATAAACATTTCTACATGGTTATATTTTAGCAAGATTGAGTATTTTGGCAAGTAGTATGGCAATTTTGAACAAAACTTTAAAAATATTTGGAATTTTTTTTTTTTTACTTCTCTGAGAGTAGTCATAACATGTTTTAAAGCTTTATTTTCTCCTTTTCAATCTTGAACAATTCCATAACTTTTGGAAAAGCTTAAAAAAAAAAAATCCTTGAATTTTTCTGTCAAAGGTTCTTCGATCCATTACAGCTGACTGGATAAAGCGAGAATGGATTGTGCTTCTGTCTTTGTGTGTGTGTATGTACGTCTGTGAGGGTGTGTGTGTTCTGGACAGCCGTAAATGTCATGGGATATCGTATGGAAATGCTTCACAGCATCACATGTCAGCTCCACTTTTCCCTAAGCTGTCAGGTCAGATGACTTCCCTCCAATTCTCACACATACAATAATGCACCCTCAGAGAAACAAGGAACTTAAAGGTTGACTGGCTAATAGTCAAGATTAAAGAAGCAGCAGGGCTCCTTTCTTCCACGAGCTTCCTATTGGGGATTATTTTATGACTGATTCCTGTTTGATTGGTGCCCATTCATCTTCCAAATGATATAAATGGGGACTAAAATTTGTAAATATAAGGGAATTTTATACATTTGATATATGGTATCAAAAGTATCAATCAATACATGTTACATATACAGTAATTGTAGAAAAATCTTTTCACCACAGACCACGCAGGCGTCTGAAAATATCTTAGACCTTGGACCCAAAAATGTGTTTGTGAGATCTTCCCAAAAAATATTTGTTTCAAAATTTGTTTTATGTGATTTATTTGCATGACTAATTATTTAGTACAAATAACTTTTTTGTTTTTGAAGCCTATGTGAGTCACTGTTTTAAGTTCTGGCTCAGGCCAAGATTTGGAACTTGCATGTTCTCCCTGCATACGCCTGAGTCTTTCAGGGCTTCTCCTTCATTCAATCTGCTCAGAAAACATTTAGCAGGTTCAATTCCCACAGTGAATTGTGTTTGTGTGTTCTTTCATGTGTGGTACTGCAAAAGTCTGCTGACTGATGTGCCTCTTACATGTTTTACACAACTGCAACGGGTCGTACTGCATTAGACGGGTGAAACAGGGTCAATAGAATTGAAATCATCACAGTTGATTTAACTACTTCTAGAAGTCCAGGCCCCAATTCTTCTATATAGAACCCATACCGAAGCAGAGAAGCTTCCATCTACATTATGGTCTGGGGAATGGTACCAAGAGAGCAAATGGATTTTTCTCTCCTTCCAGATAGACCATGTAGACTACTGATGAGATGGTGTCATCAGAGTAGCGAATAACCCTAAAGGCATACTGGTGAGGATCTGCAGTGACATCAACTGAGTCTTTGATCTAGGCTATAACTTGGTCCTTGAAGCCCTACACAACTATCAGGGTTGATGTCATGGTTCCTTTACAACTCAGACATGTCACTGTGGTGCTCTAGAGCAAAGAGGCTATTGTAGAAAACTTTTGGCAGATGTTTGCGCAGTATGACTTTGAATATGTCTTGCAGAGCAGTAGTAAAATCTTGGAGGGATCTGTGTCTAATAAGTTGTGCTCATGCTGTGGGGTGTTGACTCAAGGTTGTGGTGTTAAGCCGTGTGTGGATGGATATGAGGGTCACCGAAAACTTCAAAGCAGACTTAGAAATAACTTTCATGGCTGCCGACTAAACCCTTTATTTGTAACTATTTTATTAATTTTATTAGAAATACTATTTTAAATGTAAATAGTTGAAGGCAATTTCAAAACTGGTTGTAGCTGATAGGAAAAGGTTTTAATTCTATATTGACTGTATTTTAGAAACGTCATTTTAACATTTAGATTCAATAAAACTGCATTAAGATAAGAGAAAACAAGTTAAACTGTGCGAAAGACACAAAGGAAGTAAGAAAAAGAAGATTTTTTCTTGAAGTTCCAGGTTATGTTACACATTAAGTATATTTCCATAACTGTTTATCTTAACAAATGTAATCGTAATGTACATTCAGTGCATTAATTTAATGTTTGGTTACTTTGGGAATCATTTTAAGTTCAGTTGCAATAAAGTTCTTAAACAAAAATATTACTTTGAAATAAATTGCTGCGTTGAGAACAAGAAATCAGCAAAAAACAGTAACAAAAACATTCCAAAATTCAGCTAGAATAGTAGCAGCATTACAGCAGTAAATGTTAGTAACTAATCACAAGCATATGCATAATCTGATATGAGTTGTAAATATTTATTTAGCTTTTTTCTCAAGTTCTTCTTCATCTAATTTTGCTTTTTTTTTTCCACATTTTTTTTTCACGGAAGTCAAACTGATACTTTTCTACATTGCATTAAAGGCTGTAAAGTTAGTTATTTTTTTATTTGTACCAGCGTTATATCAAGTATATTTGTACACATACTCACAATTTTGAAATAATTATAGATGTATATGGCTAAATATACATTATATATGACCTGTGCACTTCTGCTACAGAAGATTAAGATGCTCGGGCTGAAGGCAAGCTCTGTCCTGTTGCTGTGGCAACTAGCTGCACCAAGTATTAAGAAGCCTCCGTTGTCTGTTCATCCCCCTTTAATATGGCCTATCTGCACTCATTATAACTTTTTCAAAGAAAAACACAGTGACTTAGCATTCCTTCGAATCAGAATGATGCACTTAATGCAGACTTTATAATGATTCAACACTGGTGGATCAGTTCACTGTAGCGGAACTAGCTGACACTGATATAGATATTTTTTCTATTAAATGGAAAAGGCTTAAACCAAATTCTTTGAAGAGCTGCGTTCATATTCATAAGATAAAGCTGGATCATGCCGAAATAACTGTTTTTCAATCTTTCAGACTTTTTTTTCACTAAACACTACAGACTACAAATTACAATCACAATAAATGTGATAATTGTGAAATTTAGAATAACAAAAATAGAACTGAAATATACTTAAAAAAAATCAGTTTCATATCAGTGGGCATTGATTAAGTCATGTGTGGAACTTTGGTGGCATGACAGAGAAACACTTTTCTATATATTTAGTCAGTATTTATACATATCAAGATTGACAAACAAATTTAGAAATATTCTTGTGAAATGTTTGGAACATGACAAATTCCTGTAACATGGAAGGTCACTGCATCGGAACAGATTTAATAACAAGTGACAGCTCAGGTGTATCTTAGTAGTGATGGGGAGATAAAGTGAATGGAAGTAACAGACAAATACTAAGTGTGCAATTACAGATAGAGTCCTGCATTTGGGACAGGAAAAGACCCAAACAAGCAATCTATTTTTCAGACCATCTGGTAAGATTTGCTGTGCTTTCCATTAGTAAGTCATCTTAAACTCTCTTTCTACAGCAATCATATAGTATGACTGCTAAAATGTGTAGGTTTTTCTCTTCTGCCCACAGTCGCATTTCCTCAATGATTCTATCACTTGGCATGGCTATGCTTGTGTAACAGAGAAAAATCCACATGAGCAGACTGACCACCAATTACACAATGCCATATTCGCTGGGCTAAAAATATATAGTATTGTCTGCCAGTGGTAAAAATATGATAACACAAAAAAGGACATTTTTACCATTGTTGCTTACTGCTGTAGAGTTTCATCTATTTGCATCACACTCAAACAGCAGGGACTCTCAGATATTTAATCGTAGGTAAAAGTTTAAAATACGCCAAGGCTGATGGATAACACGGAGATGTTTTTAGCTTGTGATGACAGCAGTGTGGGAAGGATACACCAAATAGGAACTATCATTGTTTGTGTCAAGTTGTTATCAGTTCAGAAGTTAGAATGCAACACAATTCTATCTTTGACATGAACTATGTTTTAGACAATATGCAGCGAATTGAAAAAGAAAAAAAAAAAAACAAAAAAACACTTTTTATCTATTTCTGTTTTGCTCCTGTCATTTCTGTTAAAGAGAATAGATGAGAGATTGATGCTCTCTTTGAAGCATAACCAATGTATAACCTAAACATTGGTAGAGTAGCTTCTTTTAAGCTGTATATGATTTTGTTACTACTTTACTTAGACTAATAGATGCATCTTCTTCTCCTTTCGGCATTTCCCTTCTGGGGTCGCCACAGCAAATCAGTTTCTTCCATCTAACCCTATCTGCTGCATCTTCTTCAGTCACACCAACTATCTTCATGTCTTCTTTCACTGTATCCATGAACCTCCTCTTTGGTCTTCCTCTAGCCCTCTTTCCTGGTGGTTCCAAACCCAGCATCCTTCTGCCAATGTACTCGGTCTCTCTCCTCTGCACATGTCCAAACCATCTCAGTCTGGCCTCTCTGACTTTATCTCCAAAACCTCTAACATGTGCTGTTCCTCTGATATACTCATTTCTGATCCTGTCCATCCTGGTCACTCCCAGAGACATCCTCAGCATCTTCATCTCTGCTACTTCCATCTCTGCTTCCTGTCTTTTCCTCAGTGGCACTGTCTCTAGACCAAACAGCATGGCAGGTCTCACCACGGTTTTGTACACTTTCCCTTTCATTTTAGCTGAAACTCTTCTGTCACACATCACACCTGATACTTTTCTCCACCCATTCCAGCCTGCTTGAACATGCTTCTTCACCTTTTTTCCACACTCTCCATTGCTCTGGACTGTTGATCCTAAGTACATAAAATCTTCCACCTTCTTTATCTGTTCTCCCTGTAACCTCACTTTTTCATTTGGATCCCTCTCATTCACACACGTACTCTGTTTTACTCTGACTAATAGATGCATATTTTTTTTTTATTTTTACTTTTACCCTTACTTCACTACAAAGTTAAAATGTTTTATTTCAATAAGACTACATTTCTACATTATGCAGCATTTTTATCACTGTAGGTATTAGTATTACAAATCTCTTGAGTAAGCATGCGATCAGTGTAAATAAATGATTGAATACATTGTTTTATCAAACTTTTTTACGCATTGCCTAAGCTGCTTCATTCCAAAAAATAAATAAATAAAAAGGTGATCAGTAATTAGAACACTGTTGCTTCCTATGACAGGCCGATTGTAGGTCAAAACAGAGTTAAAATCTCAAACACTTTTAGGGAGAAGTTTTGCATTACCAATTAAATAAACAAATGTAATTTTATTTATTTTTTCTTAGTGGAAAAAAGAACTCATGTACTCAATAGGGAACATTTACAAACTTTTCGTTCCATTGTCTTCCACTTATCCGGGGCTGAGTCATGGGGACAACAGCCTCAGATGGGAAATCCAGGCTTCTCAGAGTCGAGCTGCATCTCACCGCTCACCTGGAGGATTCAGAGGCGTTCCTCAGCCAGCTGTGAGACATAGTCTCTCTAGTGGATCTGGGTTCTGCCTCTTGGTCTCCCCCTTCTAGGACGTGCCCAAAACACCTCACCATTGAGGCAATCGAGGCCTCCTAACCAGATGCTCAAACCACCCCATCTGGCTTCTCTCAACCTGGAGGAGCAATGGCTCACTCCAAGGTTCTTCCAGATGGTAGAGCTTCTCACCGTCTCTGACTGACAGCCTGGCCACCCTGCAGAGGAAGCTCATTTTGGTGACTTGTATTTGTGATCTTGTTCTTTCGGTCACTACTCATTGCTGGTGACCATAGGTGAGTGTAGGAATGTAGATCGACTTGTAAATCAAGAGCTTTGCTTTTTGGCTCAGCTCTTTCTTCACTTCAGCTTCTTTTCTTTTTCTTTCTTCATTGGAGTGTCATTTTAAATGTGGACATCAAGGTCCAACAAAAAGTGTTTTGTAGTTTTCCTTTTACTTTAATACTTAACTTTTTTTTTAATTTAAGTACAAACTGACAAGGTGACATATTAATATTCATTAACTTAACAAGAGAAACTAAGTGTGAACTCAGCTGGGACACATATTCAGTAGCAAGGAGAGAATTCCGAAACTAAGATGCAAATTTCTGCCCGGAATAAAACGCAAACATATACTTTCACACAGCATATTAACACATGCCAGTCAGCAGTTCCCAAGATAGTGCCATGCAGATAGCGATCATTAGAGGCAACAGTTAATGACAGACTAATGACTGTCATTTACTAAACCTGGGAGAAAGGCTTTACAGTGTCTGTTTCAACCCAAGGGTTATTAATATACACACATACACTCACACAAACACTCACACATACGAAAACAAGACCTAAAACCTTCTTTTTTCCTAAAGAACAGTTAAAAATGTTCTTACTTATATCTCTAATTATCTAATTATCTCTAATTATGGTCTTGTATGCATAATTCCAATGCATAATGTGTTTAGAGGAAGGTGTAATAACAACTACATTTATTATTTTTAATCTCCATTTCTAAGCCAGAGCCTGGAATTGTTTCCTGCTGTGCCATATTTTCCTCCTCCGTTTCTTACTGGCACGAGCTGTAACTTATGTAATGAAAATATGGCAGAACAAAATCTTATTGTTTAACTTTGAATTAATAGGAAATATGAATATTGATAAAATAAAATAAAAATAGACAATTAAATGAATTGTGAACAATTTCCTACTTAGTAATTAGGAAAAGTTAAATGGAATAGAAAACAGTATAGAAGAAAAAAAATACAAAACAGCTGCTGCTATCACGCACACATAAGCTGTTCAAACTGAATGTGAAATATTGTGTTAATTCCAAAGTCTGCAAGTCTTTGAACAGTTAAGCTCACGTTAAAAGTTCTTCTCAACAATTCACACGTGGCCAGATGTTGAATATCCAGTAACCCTCTATCCACAGGAGTTACTTTGTTATTTCAGCATCTGCAGGCTCAGTTGGTGATGCCATTCTGATGATTACATGTATTGGCAACTATCAGCATGAAGGCAGCATGACATGGACAAGGGCTGTCTGCAACTGAAGAGGTGAATGCAAAAAAGAACTTAACATGCAGAAGTTACAAATTAAATCTTCAGGTCAAAATCTCAGTGGGGGTGGCATACACTCCAAATGAATCAAACTTTTCAAATTAGTCGTCTAACTTCAGAAAAATAAACTTTATTAGAACAATCCATCTTTATCCCTCAGGCCAAATTAATTAATTTTGTCCCTAACCTGTTCTGGAAAGTGTATCAAAACTTTTCTTCACACTTAGTGTGTTAGTAACAATGTTTTTGTCTGGAACTGGGGGTTATCTGAAAGTGATGTCATGACTACATAATAACTTAGTGCCAGAAAACTACAGATTAATTTGCATGTGCAGTAAGAGTTTAAAAAGATTAACATTTGTTTTATTGTGTTGCAGACACCAGAATCTAAAAGGTATGGTGTGATGCTTACCACATGAAATAGTTCAGCTATTGCCATTACATTCCTTGTGTTTATGTTGTCTTTATCAGGGGTGTCCAACTCCGGTCAGCGAGGTCTGGTGCCATCACCGTTTTCATTGGGTTCCTGGTTCAATACGGTGAACGGTCTTTTCAGCCACGGAGATTTCAGCCACGGACATTTGAGCCAAAAAACTGCGACCTAGGATATTTGAGCCACGGTGACTAGGCTATTTAGTTAATAATTAATTAATAAAAATTACTAAAAGCAATTATTTTCTGATGTGCAACTGTTTATTTACGATAAAATTTTTACATAAAATATCAATTTTTTTTAAAAGATCACAATTTTAAAAAGTTGTGACATTTTATGTATTTTTTTTTTTAAATGTCCAAGGCTGAAATGTCCTAGATGCGTGGCCCACATGGCTCAAATATCCTAGGCTGCAGTTTTTTGGCTCAAATGTCCGTGGCTAAAATCTCCGAGGCTGAAATGTCCTAGAACCGTTCAATACAGCTGATGCACATGAAGTGAAATCAACAGCCAATACAATTTGGTACAACAACCCAATAACCTGGATCAGGTGTCTTGATGCCAGAACACAAAAACCCTCCAGGACCAATATACAGTTCTGTATATGAACCAGGAGTTGGACACCTCTGCACCATATATTTATATTTTCCAAACTTGTACTTCTTTTTTTACCGAATACTGTATATTCCTGCGCCCACCAAATTTGCTAAAACCATACACACAATAAGCAAAGTCAACTTAATAATAGCAAAAAAATCTCAAAACTAAATGACTAAAGAAGAAGAAGAAGAAAAAAAAAAGAGGGCAAGTACCGACTTCTCACCAGTTGCATTAGCATACTGATTAACAGTACAATTAGCATAATAATTCACAATGACATTACCATAAGCACTATGGCTTGCGTTCCATGGGGACCAAAGTGATTCATGACTCTCATTTTATCACCACACAGCTGTCACAACCTCATCGATGGCCATTCAAACTAGCCTAATGAACAAAATCACCTCTTTTATGACAAATATATTTTAAAGGGAACCAAGTACTCAATTGTGGTCAACGTTATCAAAGTACCAAAGTTATTGTCCACGCACGTGACATTTTAAGCTATGTTTTATTGTGTTGCTAACCTAAATCAAAGAACTCGATATCACTTTGGAGTCTTTATCTCTGCTTTGTGGTTCAAAGTTGTGCGTCTCCGACTCATACAGGGGAATAGTGATTTTTTTATTTTTTTTCTATGCATCTGCACTTAAATACGTATATTTGAAGTATTCTACTTGCTGCCTTATGAGTATTTTGTTTGTCCACATAAGCAAGTAGTTTGAAGCCTTTACTTTGTTCATTATCAATAAATCTTTGTCATTGCTTGAAGTATACTTTTGTCTTCTGCCTGTTTTACCTGTTTTTTGTTTCAGTTGTTTCTCATATTTCACCTTTTTAGTCAGGTTAGTGTTAGTTGATATGTTTTTTGACAGATTATATATTTTTTCTTTGCACAAACTTGAGGTAGAGTGTGAATTTGCGCAGAGGCTATCAATCCCTACAAAAAAGATATACAGTGACTGGATATTGTATTCAACAAGAATCACCCAGACAGATGAGATGAAAACAGCCAGATAAACATTAATGTCCACTAGACATCATTAAAACCAGCACCTGCAGCCAGCAGCAGGCAATTAATTCAGTAATTACATAAATTTTGTGGAGCAGACAACTTGTAAAAGATAGAGCAGTTTAGCTTTATTCATCACATCATTATTTAATCAGATCACTCAATGGACATCTCAGCAGATATCCCAGGGCTGTCAATTTACATTAAACAGACCTCATTTTCCTGAGGCATTACCAGTGGATCACGTCAACATAAAAGGAAAATTTTGTTACATAACCTGACACCGACAGCATTCAAACACTTTCCAAGGCAAAAACAATTTTGATCTAATAAAGTGACTATTTTCCTCTATGCTAAAAAAAATCCCGAAATATTTCCGTACATTGCCATTACTAGTTTCAAACCCTCTGGCCATATGGGGTCTGTGATTTTTATCCTCTGCATATTGGACAATTGATTTAAAACTAACATGACATATTTACAGTACACCAACACTTAGACCCTGACTATTTTGTTAATCCTGATGTTTGTTATTTAAGTTGGATGTCACAGTGGCACAGTGGTTAGCACAGTGGTCTCACAGCAAGAAGGTCTGGGTTCAAGGGGCCTTTTTGTGTGGAGTTTGCATGTTCTCCCCATGTATGTGTGGATTTTCTTTCAGTACTCCGGATTCCTCCCACTCTCCAAAAACATGCATGCTAGGTTGATTGGTCGCTGTGAAAATTGTCCTGGTGTGTGTGTTTTTAGATGTCGGTGTGTGGCTCAACGGTCGACTGGCAACCTGCTTGAGGTGTATCCTGCCTTGCATGTGTAATCAGCACCCTACCCTCCTCCCGTGCAACCCTGTTAAAGATAAATTGTTTAGAGGACAAAATGAAATTGTTTGTCATTTAAGATGATTTACTGTTTTCAACCAATCTTATCAAAGTCTCTTGAAATATGAAGACCATCAGATCAAAGAAACACTGGTTAAAATGTGATTGCAAGGTACAAGTGGGACTACCATCATAGAAACAATTAACTAATATTTTTTGCCACAGCATGGGGCTCTGGAGATAATGGAACACTTGTTAATGGTTACGGTAAATGTAACAAGTTGGTCAAATCAAATTAAATGTCGATTGCTCATATTGTATCTTGACCCAGGATAATATGCTGGAGATAGTTGTAAAACTTAATACAATTTTGTCATAGAAATTATTAACTAAACCTGCATGCATCAAGAGGAGCAATTTTCAAATCACTGAAAGCCTGCAAAATCGTTTCCCTTGCAAGTTTAAGGTGTGTGCGAAAAATAATGCACAATTGTAATATGTTGAGAGTGCATTACTAATAAAAACAACACTAATCATCACTTATTAAAACTAGTGATTCCAATTAAAACTAAAATTTAATCATTTTCTAAACCATTCCTCTATGGCAACATCTTTCGTTTTTAAATCAGATGCACATTTGTCTGACAAAATAAACAATGAAAAACGGTAGGTTGCTAAAAGAGTCAGAAGTTAGTATATCGGTTCGAAACGGAGGAACATGTGTTGAATGAGAGGCAATTTAAAGTAAATCAAAAACTATTAATTTTCATTTTCATTTTCTTTCAGAGTTTTTTTTTTATGTGCCAATTCTTTGACTTTTCTTAACGCAGGGCGGGGCCATTGTTTTCTGTCTTTTCTCAAATGTACATGTTTAGTGTTGAAAAGCATTTTTATTTCAATGTTTGAAATAACCCCATTTCCACTACTTTGCTAAATGTGCAAAAAGAAATTTATCTGCACACATTCTATTATTCAGCTTCTCCCTTTCAGGCCAAACACCAGGGAATCACACTCTTATGTCAATAAAATCCACTGCCTGATGGAAATTGCATTGTTGTGCAGCAACAGGGAGCTGAGACAATAAGAAAAACATATTTGAGTGCTGATTTTAGATTTTCTATCAAATTTAAGCTTGAATTTAGAAAAGAAATAGTAACATTTGGATAAATCAGACACTCAAATTTAATCCTCTCGTGCAGTGTAGCCATTACAGTGGACAGTTACTCAATAGTTGCCAATTAAGGTTAAATTTTCTTTTTCATACTTAATACAAAATGAAAAACATTTGAAAGAAAATCCCTAGGTAGCCTTTTGTGACTCAAAATTCATGCACAAAAGGATTTAAGTTACCTACTCTATGTTTTTTTTTTCTTTTTTTTAGATGCTTGAGATCACAAGCAGTGCTTTTATATTGGTGTTTTATACTTTGTAAAAAAATAAGCTCCGATAGTTAATCTGTTTTTACTTATTGGTTCTTAGATTTTGAGTTTTTATCCAATCCTTTGTGAGATTTTACAAAGAGAAATGTGACGTTGTAGAACAAAATGATAAATCATGAGCAAAGTCCTGTCACAAAATTTAGAGTTTATACTGTATGTTTCTTGGAATAGATCAAGTTTGAGGCCCAAAACCTTCCATTTCCAATCTAGTTTGTGAACAATGTGAACAGCTATCAATCCTTTGTTTAGAAAAGATTTGGCATACGTCTCTAATGTCTCACATCGGCAGAGTAATCCCTATTCCAGGTGATGACATGACCGAGTTACATTAAAATCTACATTCCCAGCAGTCATCTCTATTTGTTGTAAATGATAACTTGCTATTTCAGCCGCTCTGGTGGGTTGATTGGCCATTTGTCCTGAATTTGAGCACCTGGTACACTGGCAACATTAGACAATGAACCCCTTTAAAAACGGCATGCTTGTTTTCAGGGTTTAGATTTTGTTCATCCTAAACCCCTCTTTTTAAACAGATGTCAGGTAAACATTTGTTTTAAACAGAAACGGTACATATCATTACACTATCCGAGACAAAGTCATTAGATAGATGCCGTTGCTAGATTGTAGCAATGCTAGTTTACCCCTGGAGTTCCATGGGCAGGCTGATTTAAAATAAAAAGAGCTTAGTGAATATATTGATGATGGAAAATTGTTCTACGATTTAAAAAGCAGATTAAACAATAAGTTCAAATCATTCAATTATTATCCACATCAACATCATAAAAACATATGATCACACAACTCATTACAATTATGCACTAACACACATTTTCACAATTCATATACGATAGATACAATCTCACATTTACTCACAATTAAAACAAAATAGAAAATACAAATCTCTAACATTCACACATTTTCAGCTCATTTACATGCAGTTGAATGATTGCAGATTTATTTATATTCTAGGCACTTATTAGTCAAATGCAGAAACCTTTGAAAATTTGTGCATGAAATAAAATCTGTGGGTAACTGAGTTTTAGTCAAATTTAGTAATCTGGTTAAGATGAAAAAAATGTGTTTTCTTTCCAGAGTATGCATCTGTAGTGATTGATACCACTGTAAGTTAATCCACAGGTTAGCTTGGGCTACAGCTATAAAGGCAAAAAAAAAAAAATACAGAAGCGAAGACATAATTAATCTCAGAATAATCCAATATGGGTAATTCTGGGGGTCACGTATAGATTCATGACTGAAATGTAAAATGGTCGTAATGTTACATATCAGCTGTGAGTTCAAGGATATACGATTAGTGAGATTGCAAAGGGAATATTAAACGTCATCTTGACCTGAACAATTTAAACATCTATGTCATTTGCTCACTTTGATAAGACTTATTAGTCCCACTTCATTTCTCCTTGAAGCCAAAGATTTATTTAATCCAATGTCTTAGATTGTGTGTGCTGATTTGTCTTCCTAGGGTCTTTCTCTACACTTTCCTGCTCACTCATATTTTAATTTTCAATTTTCTGTCCACACTTCGTGACCATGGAAGGCAATTTCTTCAACAATTTCCGCAATATGTCACATGTGGTCTCCAACATGTTTTTTGGAATCTGGCTAACGATCCTGGCTAGGATAATTCCACACACTGTAATAGGCCTAATTATGTCTACATCTTCAAACACAAATGATTCCTCGGACTCTAAACCAACCATTCAATTTTCCTCATCACTCAATCTACTCGTGTTGTAGCCGAACTTTACATATCTTTGCTTTTTCTAACTTTCTGACTCAAGAGTATGCACTTGAAAATGTAGCTTTTTTGTGTTCTTGAGCCCTTCTTCAGAACATGCTGTACACATCTATTTTAAAATGTTTTAGATTTGTTAAATTAAAGAAAATGTTCAGACAGCTGTATGAACCTAAGTAGAAGTGAGAAAAACTCCCCACCCACAGTAAGCAAGAAAATGTCTCACATTTAGACAGCTGTAATGCTAAAAGTAAAGTTCATCAACGTAGGGAAAAAAACTGTAATAACAAAAAAAACAATAAAGAACTCTATTGCTTCTTTTCTTGCTGATTGCCTGAGGCAGTCTTCTTTAATGCTGGCTGCCAAATGTTTCTTCAGCACTAGCAGCTTCTCTCTGTTCATTCAAGATTATTTAAAAGACCAAAAAGTAAACTACTTGCTGTCCAGAAGGAGAAGCACAACTAGAATTATTCAGTCTGAGAAAGAAGTAGACTTAATCAAGTAACTACAACATATGTCAAAGCATTGGTGAATTCTCCTTTTTTCAAAGAACTTAACCTGAATCTTTATCGTTTATGGTAAGTTGCAGATGTATTCCCTGGGTACTTATATTAAAATGATACATTTTCCATCACCAGTTAGTCTCTTTTTTATTATTATTATTTATTGCAAGTATGTTGAAGAAACTTTGCTGAAAGAAGAAGAAGATGTTGTTAGGGGCAGAGATTCTTAGGATAGTTTGTGTTTTGATCCAGATGCTCTGATTGCATTACATAGAGTTCCAAAGTATCATGCATATGAAAATTTTTCTAGAGGTCTCCAGAGGATCCCTCATTTTGATATTGGTAGCATTTCCTGTTTGCTGTTTGGTAATGTCATTTTAGCAGCTACTCTCTTAATCTGGTACATTTGTCTGGCATAATTTTTCCTCATTATGCTTTTATCTGCACAGCACAGTGTGAACACAAATCTCTGTAAATGCTTATGTTTCTGTGAAATATGGAATGTTTTCATCCACCTAGTATTTAATGCTTTCTAGGAACAAAGAACATTTTTCTTTCCCAGATTCCTGGAAATAATTATTTGCTTAATATTGTGGAAAACCTTCAGGTGATTTTTCTTGAATTGGGCTCAACTGACCAACTAATTATCACAAAAATTTGATTTAAGGAACGCAAAAAAAACCTGAGATATGATGCAGTTCAGATAAACCAAAGAAAAAATCTTGGTGGCGTCTAAATCCATTTATATAATAATATGGAATGCACTGATTGCGACCAAAAAAAAAAGCAAGTAGAATAGCACAAGTTTTTAAATAAACTGAGAGCAAAAAGATAGTGAGAAAACTAATATGACAAGAGGAATTTCCCTCATCTATAGGGAACAAAACATTTAACCTTGTTCCAATAAAAAACAATGCCAATGCTCATGTTACTATTTGATCAGCTGTATGTTAAGTGGGACTTAAACATTCTGAAGGTTTAAGATGTAGTCAAATTTTCATTCTCCTTAAATAAAAAGCCTCTAGTAATTTTAGAAAGAAACACCATAAATCTACTTCTTGGGAAAGGAAAACCAAAAATTGAGTTCTGAAGCAATGGCATTTTTTTTCTGATTGCTTTTCAACTAGCCATCTAAATTAGATAAATAAAATGACTAATTTGACAAGTAATATTTACCCAAATAAATTATGTATGCAGCTCCATGACAATAAATGATGTTTTCTGTTAATTCTCATTTTTATTTAAACATTTAGATTCCAAGCAGACGTGATAGTATTTGCCTAGAAATAAATAAGTAAATAAAAGTAAATGCATTAACATGCTCATGCAGAGAAGTTTCTGATGTGAACAGTTTGTCTTTATCCATACACACACAAAAATACTTGTTTCACAGATCAATACAGTGCACCATTCACTCTGAACACACAATATGAGAGAGAGGGCTTGGTCAATACCAACCCTTTCACTTTAGGTGTGTAAAATGAACACCCAAACATGTCAGCACAAAGAGAAAAGCTCACAACGCTGAAGTCATATATTTCCTTTCTTTATGCCTGTCATTGCTCTGAATGTTTTTGGGGTTGACACATAATCTATCAGCGATGCGAAACACCGAGATACAGAATTTTTACACACTGCATGAGAACATTTTCCGTGACTCAAAGGTCTTTAAGACTGACCAACGCAATGTGCTAGTTTGCGAGCCTAAAGCCACTCACAGCAATTTAAAATGGTTCTATCAAACACCACCAAAATCAGAAATTTTGGCCTAACAAATTAATGAGATTCGCAAAATTTTATTTTAATCAGAGCTGAATATATAACTCTTGAACATCATGGACTATTTAAGATTAGAGCAATTTATTCAGATTGAATTACAAGTTAATTCAATTACAGATTGAATTCAATGCAAGCCATTTATTTAATGTGAATCAAATATTTCTGATTCACTTTGATCTAAAAGGTCTCCTACAGCTGCAGAATCAGCAGGTAACTTGCCTAGCCAGACGTCTCCTTCAGATCGGAAAGGTTTTATGTGAAAATGAGTCTGTAATAGTCCATATGAACTATGGTTCATTTAAACACAAATACCCAATAGCCACTCTGGTTATATATGCATCGTGTAGAAGCTTAGTCTAGTGGATAATAATTAATTCAGAAATCACTTCTGAGCTTTTTAATGTAAGAGGCGGGTCAAGGGTGAGATTTGTATCGGGCCGAATAGGCCTGCAGAAAAGATCTGAGGATGAAGGCAGTATTTAAGACTGAAGATCAAAGTGCCAAGAGCAAAAAGCCTTTACAAAAATGTTTTATTTAGATCTAAATAAAAGGCTTTTTTTTTTAAATTAAAAAACAGCCTTAAGAACTGGGATTAATGTTAGGGAGGCAAGTTTTTAGAAAACCTCTAATGAATACATTTACTCTATTTTAATTAAAAAAAAAAACTTTGACAAGAAAAAAAAAACTTTTATCCAAGCCTAAATTAAAACAAACAAAGTCAAACACTCTTTCATAGTCATGCTTTTTAATGCCCACCGAGTTACTTCAACATCACCAACATGAACACTGAGTCCCCTCAAGATGTCCATTAGGAACCAGAGGCTCAAACTCCTACCAGAAATAGGTGCACATTCTATGAAAACCATCTAACATCTATATGTTTTTTGGGGGGAAAGAGTTTCATTGACAGGTATGTGTAGCTGCATACACCGTCTCTCCAACTTTTACACTGTCTACTTCTAGTACTTGTGTTATAACACCCGCAAAGTGTGAGTCAGACATCACCAAGATGTAAATGGTGCACTTTAAAAAGCTTAAAAAGCAAAACCCCATGAACCTGTGGACAGTTTGTTCAGTAACACAGAGCCCTTACTGTTTTTAAACAACTATGACGATAAATTAAATACAGTTAAACAGACTATTTGGAAAAAGTGGAAAAGCACAAACACTATTTTTATAAAACCTAACGTAGTTCCAGTAAGAAACACAAACATTTAACAGTCTATCTAGCACTAAAAATACTATAGTTTGCTAAGTATAAATACTGTAAATGTGGAGAAAGCTCATAAAGAAAATGCTACAATCTACAAATATGTATCAAGCCGTCTATATTTGCTTGCCAAAACCAACGTGCTTTTGCGGTGGACTGCCAGAGGTGCCTTTTCTACTATAAATCCATCAATTATTCTTATGTTGTCTAAACCTAAATCTGTTAAAAGAAAAATTGTTTCAAAAGAAAATATGAAAATTGGACTTTTTTTCAGTCTGCCATCCATAAGTTTAGAGAAACCAAAAGAAATGTTCAATTTAGCTTAAAATTTTGGCAGGTTCTTAAAGCAGAACAAACTTTGGAAAAACATAATCGATCACAGATTTCAGCTTAAAGGATATGGACTGGAGACCATGCGGATGCATAGGCTGCGGGGACAAGTTGTCTGTTTAAGGCAAAAGAAGACCACGGGTACCAACTCAGGATAGGGCACCACCAAAATGCTGGTGTCACTACTTCCGTCATCATCATCGTTTTCCTCATCTTGTTCACACTCTTCCATCAACTCCTTCTCATTTGCTTTATCCACAGCCTTCTCTTCCTGGATAATCCCTTCTTCTTCTATCTCACCATCGTCTGCTTTTTTTTCTTTGTGACTCTGATGGAGGTAAGGGGAGAGCCTGCCGGGGGACAGCGATGAGATAGCACCATCATGGCTGCTCCTGGCTACTGTTGTGACCTTGGAGATTGTTGCGGCTGATGGTGTCATTGACGTTGATGTTTCAACGCTAAGGCCCTCCTCCTCCTCACTCGTCATTGCCACCAAACAGTCTAAAACAAGACAAAAAAAACAGAGTAAAAATTTACATTCAAAACTGTGTGACTGATGGACACAAACAGCAATAATGTAGTTGGGATTATAATCAAAGTCAGAGTCAAAATAACTACCAAATACTACACACTAACATTTAATAAAGCTTAAAAATTTTTTCAGAATACGGATTTTGTCAGATTTGCACTTGTAAAACAAGTTGCAGCTCATCTTGAGTAGGATGCATGTTAATGTGCTAAAATCATATTAACATAAAATGTAAAAGCAAATTAAAATAAAATAAATACAATATTGCCAAAATTCAAAAACTACCTAGTCATCATTCATGGAGACAATTCAAGACATCTAAAATATGGAGGTAACACCCTTTTTTTTATTTTTTAGTGTTTTAACAACTAAAAACTTCCGGTCATTTATACACAAAGCAGAGGGTTTCTTTAGCATCATTGTTACTGCTAAACATTGCTCTGCTAATCCTGTGGGTTTTTTGGGGGGGATAAAATACAAGACGAACATTTAGCCACAGGAAAAAGTTTGTCTGCACAAGTGAAAAATAATCACTACAACTTTGCAAAAGAAACAACTTCTTTGTCAGCAGCTAATTAAAAGTAAAAAATATTCAGTGGTGTTGCATCTCACAAAAATTAACACAGCAGCAATTGATGACATTGACTTTATTAAAAAATAAAATTTCAAACAGTATGGTTTTCCTTTATTGTTTTCTTTAAAAAAAATAAATTAACAAATGCCCCGCAACAGACTGGCGACCTATTCAGCTGTACCCTGTCTCTCGCCTGACATCAGTCGCGATCGGCTTCGACACCCCAACATCTCATTAGGGATAAGTGGTTCATAAGATAAAACAAATGCATATTAGTTGAGTAGGTAATGTTACCCTACACTCTATCATATATCCTTCTTTTTTTTTTCCATAGTTGGACACTTTCTGTGAGACAAATTATGGGATCACCATAACTTTTCTTCAATTGTGCTGTACACTTTCATTCTTGCACACTCTGAAGAAATCTTTTTTGGTGGTCTAGGACATCAATCCCAGAAAAAAAAAGGACCCCGTAACTTCAATTTATCTAAAGAAGTCTGCAGTGTATAAACAGACTCGTGTGAGTTTAAAGTTTTTTTACTTTCCAGGCTAGGTACTTCGGGTTTGACAGAGAGAGTTAAGTAATTGATTAACAAAAAAAGAGGGAAACCTTTTTATGTGACATTGCATCCCAAGCACACCCAAAGTGCAATGGTCGATCAACCGTTATTATTTAAATTCCACACTTATTAACCTTGTGTGCTGCTAACTAAAGGAAAACTCTATGATGGGCGTTGGCTTCCATTAGTCTGTCAGAAATTGTAGGAATAAAGTGATTTCACAAACACCCTCTTCTCTACCCTCGTACTCCTATCTCACCAATTATTAATGGGAGCTAGTGTGTTCCTTGAGCAGTGTAAATCTCTTTCAAACAAATGCAGGCAATTTTAGCAGACAACGCAAAGTATTTATTTAAATTACAAGGCAGAGGAAAAGACATCCTCTCATTCACATCACGGTTGCTGCCAGTGGCCAAAAAATAGAAAAACTAATTTTCAGGAACATCTGAGCACTGAATATGACTGTGTTCACAGCAGACACCGGACTAATGACCTGTGGTACTGAATCTCAATTTTAAATCACAAGCCTGATTACACCACACCATCAAACTGTCTCTGTAAAATAATGTTTACCTCCTATTTTGCAGGAAAAAAAAACATTGAACAGCAAACAGTGACCACAGTAATTACATAGATTTCCTTCCACGTGCAAGTTTTTAGGAGGTCATGTTTTGAGGGCTCTTTGGATTCTATGAGAGTATTGTAGCTTAGATCCTTAAGCTTTGAGTGCCATTATTATCAAACTGTCACACACTCATTCCAGGAAATACTGCCACTCCGTCAAGTTAAAGTGATTCATTTTCTAATGATTACTGCTATGAGTTATATTCTGCATTGTTAATAATGAACGCCCTTGAAAAGATATCCACAAAATCACAGACAAATTCAATCCCAAATTTAAAGGGTAAGAAAAAAAATCCAAGCAAACATACCGTACCCATATTTTTAACTCAGATTAAAGGTTTTAAACAAATCCACCAGAATCTCCAGTCCCAGCCCAATCATTTTTCAATCATTATTACCTAAGCTAATAAAGTAAGCCTACTGCTCATCGACTTTCCTCTAGACAAATGAACAAACTACGGTTTAATTCTGTTCTCATTGAGCATTCACTCTCCCTTAGAAGAGAAAGAAAAGGTGAGCAAGCAGGTGGATTAAAAAGTACAAAGGTTCTATTCCGTATTAAATAGTTTTTGGGGAAGCAGAGCACAAATTTCAAGGGGAAACAAAATTTACAGGGCTGCACGGTGGTGCAGTGGTAAGGACAGTTGCTTTACGGCAAGAAGGTCAGGGTTCAAGTCCCAGGTAAGGCGAGGCTTGAAACACTAGCCTTTCTGTGCAGAATTTGCATGTTCTTCTTCTGAATGCGTCGGTTTTCTCTGGGTACTCAGGTTTCCTCCCACCCTCCAAAAACATGCATGTTAGGTTCATTGGACACCATTGGGGGGCTCACAACAGACTGGCGACCTGTTAGAGGTGTGCCCTGCCTCTCACTTGCAATCGGATATTATTGGCTCCGGCACCCCCTGTGACCCTATTAGGGATAAGTGATTTAGAAGATGAAATAAAACTAACTAAAACAGCAACCTACCTACCTTTACATATTTTAGCTTGGCTCAAAGACTTGGATAATACACATGAGATCCTTCTTTAATTAACTAGCCTAACTTTAATTGTTCTTTGAGACTTAAATATAAAATTTTTCATGTAAAGGGAAAGTAGTTGGACTTTTATAAATAACCCTTAATGTATCATCCAGAGCATATTTGTGGCGTGCTTTGTTTTGGAATTATTGGAGTTGAACATACGTATGTGTTACTGCTAATAACAGGAATCCGTTTAATCTGGAGTTGATCCACCTCAATTCTATTCATGAACGGGAGGTATTCAATCCAACTGGATCCTCACATGAGGCATATTTGAGTAGACTAGCACAAGGTGTTCATTTCATAAACCGTGCAGTGAACATAATCTTATGTATAATCGTGCAAATGTTCACTTAAAAAAAAAAACATTCCACATTTCGGATGAAGACATTTATGATGGCCTCTGGACTTGTGCTGTTTACAGAGCCAGTACTACCAGTAAAAGGTTTCATTGATTTGTTCAAAGTGTTACGACTCTGTTGCTGGCAACATGGGCGTCTAATGCCCATGGCAAACTGCTACACATGTGAGCGTGTGAGCATGTGTGTTGGCGTGCCAACACTGTAGGTGTTGATGGATATTTGGCAGGATTTGCGTTACTGCTACATGTGGTTCATGGATACGGGTAAATTTTTCTCTTTGTCTGTTTTAAATTTAAAAAGTCTCTCTACGTGTATGCCTCCGTTATCCTCCTGTGAACAGATTAAACAAGTCAGGTGTTTTGGATCAAAAACTATCCACCCTGACTAATTTGTCTATTTACAAGACATATAAGTGTGCCAGGTTACTAAAACATGTTGTCTAAATTAGTCGAAAAGTGTAGAGAAAAATGATTTTTTTATAAAACCACAATTGTTTCTTAAAATATTTCAGGATTAAACTTCTTTGAAACATCAAAGAATAAGCTCCTGTCAAAACTACTGATGAATATACTACTATATTCATTTTAAACTAGCAGTGTATTTCTAGCAGTTATTCCTCATTTCTATGTTGAAAGCACATTTATGTCTAGACACACAGATACATACATCTTAACCTCTGCTTGTACTACTTTGACTTGGGATAAGCAGTATATGTATATGTTACATCCAATCTATGAAATTGCCCATTTCATGATATGGGCAGTCTTATTTCTATTTCATGAAAGGGGCAACGTGGTTGCTCCTTTCATAGAATGAGCAGTGACATGCACAAGTTTTAACAACTCATTCACTGGATGTGTGAAAAAAATGTGTGAAATGTGAGAAACGTTCAAAGGAATGCTGAAGAAAATTTACAGAGATATACAGAAGTTGTATATTTCTTTTATTTTGGTGCAAACTCTACCAATCAAAAATGCGCAACATGTTTAACAGCTGTACACACTTATGAAGAGCAAAGGTTCAGTTAGCCTGAATTAAAATGATTGTTCCATGTACTTATTATCTTATATATTTGCTGTTTCTGCGCTCTGTTCTTTACAGTCCCACAGGGTGTAGATATCATTGGAGATGACACTTTCTAAAGGTGAGCTGACATTTCCATAAGCCTAAGAAATAGCCTTATGCTCCAAACATGACAGCTAACAGATTTAGCCTTTAATTGATTGGGAAGTGATCCCATGGGGCTGGTAGAAGCAGTGAAAAGGGCCAAAAAGGTCTGAGAGGAAATTAATTTATGTAATGTTATTTACCATCACTACAGAGAAGGATAGGAGAAGAATTCAAATGAGTTTCACATTAGTGTAATTTATTTGGAGAGAAATGTATTAATTTTTTTTTAATTGAAAATTGAAAGCGTATAAGGTTTGAACTTTGAGATGAATAAAAATATTGTTTAGAAAGTGTTAAATTTGGAAGGCTGTAAGTCAACCAAGAAAAAATATTACACTAGCAACAAGTTTTTTTCTTTGTTTCTGCAAAATATAAATTGTGTGCTCTTTTATAAAATGCATGTAACTTTTTTCTATTAAATTTGGCAAAATGTTTTTCAACCACTAAATCAAACATAAATCAAAACATTTGAAAATTATATGAAATAGTTTACTACTGCAAGGTTCTGGTTATTTTTTTTTAGATATGCCATAAAAAATAGTCACTGCTCAAAGTTTCTATTTTCTGTATTTTAACAACTTTCCTAAAACACCTTTGTTAATTAATTTAAGAACTCATGCAAACTCGTGAATGAACACAGTTAATTACGGTCATACCTAAAGAAGAAATGACTGCATCATGTGAACAACTAAAGACAGCTTTTCCAATCTTTGATGTGGAATGATGAACTTCACAAGCATTATGCTTACACGTTTAGATTTGACTAACTATTTGAGCTTGGGTGAGGCAATAATGCACACAAATAAAGGAAAGATAGGTGTGTAACAAACTTAGAGGTAAATTACTTTGGAAAAGGTGGGAAAAGAAATTTCCCAATCAGAGTTGATACATTGGGGTTTTTTACTAGAATGAGTTCAGCAAAATGTTGATATAAAGCTCCAAAAATGTTCTTGTAGAGACAAGCAGGTTGTCTCCTCCAGTGAAAGTAAGCTTTACAAACAGAGCAACTAGTTAAGTGCATGTTGAATTATTCATTTCCTTGTTAAACCTTTTAGGTGCAGACATTTCAGTGTGTATCCTTTCTAAGCGAGGACGTGCACTTGGCTACAAGTGCTGCCACTGCCAGTATATTTGCGTTTCAACTTGTTTCCAGTAAAAGTCTGAGCAATTTATTGATTTATTAGGTAAAAGTCAACTCAGCATGATAATTTAAAATATCACTGCTAATAAACATTTTCAGCTCAACAGAAACCTGCTGCTAGTGGCCAAAGCAGCTCTACTGGACACACGGCTGTGTTCAATGAGCTTATCTTTTGTCCTTGTATCTCGAATAAACAACCCTGCATGTTAAATCACTTTACAATGCCCACAGCAATGTACAGATGACTTTGCTCTTGCTTCCGCCGCCTCCTCACAACAGAACTAAAATGTAAAACAAATGGTAAAGCATCTGAAACAAGAAGGGAGACAAAGATTTAACATGGAAGATTAAAACTAAACAATGGTTTCTTTTCTGCTGAATATGCAAATGTTATGTCTGTCCGAAAAAACTTGTACGATATTAACCATTCTGAGTTGTTTCATCAAATCAAGCATCATCTACACAACAAGCATGCCTCTAGCATCCCCGTTAGTTTCATACAAGAGGTGGGGTACACGTCTTGCTTGTCCTCAGCCTGCCGCTGAGACAAACCTGCAATCACCAACACATTCACTGCCATGGGCGATTACACAGTGAATAAACAATCTTTTGATTCAATCATAGATACATGTTTTTGGAAGGGGAGAGGTGGTTGGAGAACCCACAAAAATCTGTGGAGGGACATGAAAAATTTATACAGAAGGATCTGAGCTCTGAATGGGACGAGGCTCAAACCAATAACAACACATGACAAACATGACTATTTTATGCAGGGATATTAAATATTAGAGTTACATTCTCTCATATTTATTATAGCCTTAATGTCTCTATAATATAAAAAACAATCACTGCATCTTTTTTTGATTAAAGTAGAAAAAAAAATTCTTCATAGTTTGATCTTGCTTTTTTTTTTTTTGTTTAATTTTTTGTTTTTAAAAAAGACGTTTTTATTCTAAGATGTGGTAAAACAAAACCATTGCAACCTATTTTTATTAAATGGTTGTGTAAAACAGTCATTTGTTTTTGCAAAATAAGAAAAATAGTTCGTTTCCGTCATGGGCAACAGTCTGAATAAGTATCACTGCTGTTCTCAGTCTGTCCTCTATTAGTCTTGATGTGACTGTGACAGTATCAGACCACTACGATCTATGGTTGGTAAAAATAGACGATAATGCAGTTGTACCCCTTAGTTTACCACTGGTACCACAATCTGTCTGCAAAATCACACTTTCTTTAAATTGCATAGGGACACAGCACTGGGATCATGTATTATTTTTAATACAGCGGGTTAAATGACTGACAGATACAAGAATGCAATTAGGAGGAGTATAAATACACAGAACCTGGCGAGTACTTCATAAACAGCTCTTTATTTATTGGCAGAGGAAGCTGAATAATGATCACTGGTTCAGTTGAATCCATTCGTATATTACATCAGTTTTGTTGCTAAAATGGCAGTCAAAAAACTATACAGTATTTCCTCAATTCACAAAGACATGAAGTGAGAAATACTTACTTTAAAAAACAAACAAAACAAAACCTTCCTGTAATATTAATCCATGGATATCAATACTTTTCTTAAATGCCTAAAGTTGGTCCAGAGCTGAGTGAGGGATTTATGTTTCATTTTGTTTTTTTTCTTTATCTTTGGTCTGTTTCAAAACCTGCAAGAACAAAAAGTAAGACTCTTCTAAAACTTCTAAAACTTTAAATAGCCTCCAACTACAGTATTTCTTGATTTTTACTTGTAAGTGCACTTATTGGTGTCTAAAGTTTCGAACAGTAAAATTGTGAAGAAATGCCATAATCTATCAAGCTCTTGTTCAGTTGGAATTAGATCAGGTTGGTTCCAGCATAGTAATGATTAGTTAAAGCATAGAAATGATTTATATAGACCTGGTTCAAGTGATTTTAAATCTATTCTGCTGCTTCGGGTCTATTAGGATGGCAGGCCTTTTACTTAATATCTTTCCTGAACCTGCTCATCTTCTCTTGTTTTTATTTTATTTTTTCAGTCTTGTTTTATTGTCATCTCTCAATCCCCAAAAATGCCAAATCCTATTGCTTTGTTTACTATTGTTTTGTTTGTTTGTTTTGCTTTTTCTCACATGTCACAATAATTTTCTCTTCTTAGTTTACAAGATGACGCCATTGAATAAAAGTAAAGATCAACAATAAGTCTTCCCCTTTGATTGTCTTTTGTCCATACTTGCATGTCAATATAAAATTACAACTGAAGTTCATCAGATATTCAGTGTAAAAAATAGAGCAAATTTAATGGCTGATTATTGGAAAATATCAAGTTAGTATTTATGTTTTCAGTTTTATTACTACCTGTTAGTGATGTAATCATCCACAAAAATCACAATTCCGCAAACGTTGGCTTTTAGGTTGTGGTTTGGTTCATTATCAGTACAGTATTGGAATAAAATTCACAATTGTTTGCCAGTTTTTTTTCTTTTTTAAAAAAATTGTGTGTTTATTAAACCATTTTTTAACATTATACAATTGGGAAAGTAAAATATCTGTCAGGTGCAGCTTGGGAGTGGTACAACTAAAATATTCTCAAATAAGCAACAATGGTATGAAATAATGTGTTAAAATCCTTGTAAACAGTGAACAAAATGATTTAAAAAAAAAAAAAAAGGGGGCAGCACTAACAGTTCAACAGAATATGGTCTAATATGGTCTATCCTATAAACGCTCCAATGAAAGAATTTGTGTGACAATATCACAATTAGCAGCGACCAGCTGCTGGAACAAGCTGGTTGCCAGGTTGGACAAAGTGCGACCGGACTGGGACACCGGTGGATAGGGACGAGGTGTTTGCATACAACACTCAAATTTTCTTTTGAGATGAATGAGGTATATTCAATTCAATTATACACATTGCTGGAAAACGCCCATTTTGAACGTGACCACCGTTTCCATCAAGATTTATTCACTTTTCATTTCATAAAAACACAATGACCAAGCCAACGATAACATTGATAATAACATTAAAATTCCAAAAAATACAGATGGCTATGAGAAAATAAAAAAAGTCATAAGCTAAACTCTGCCTAAGTTCATTCTCAAGAATAACAGGTGGCGCTAGCAACATTTGCCAACCCTAGTCTTCCAAGTCATCCCAAATCTCAGTCTGCAGCTTTCTGTTTTGTAAATGGCTCTAAATTCAATAGCTGATAAACAATAAAAGTTAATTTATCATAGAATATGCTCATCCAATATGCTACAGTATGTGTCTACATCAAGCAGCTGACGGTGCAAATACACTCTGCGGGATAGTTTGGGAGGAGGACTCTTTGTTATCACAATTGTCCACAATTTGTTCAACCATTTGAACAAACCATTTGTTCAACCAAGCCAACCATTTGTGTTTCAGGACACACAAACTTTGCAGAATCATTCATATACAATCCCACACCAGCCCAAAACATCCCATACCAAAATAGTTCAGGATGAGCTCAACCAAACTTGAACGGCTTTGAATATACTTTGAATATACAGAATGTACTTTTTAAGGAGGCTGGCCTCCTTCAAGGTCTGTCCCACACTGCTGAACATGTTTTATCAGGCTATTGTGTCCAGTGTTTTATTTTATGCAGTTGTGTGTTGGGGGGGAGCGGGCAGTGTGAGGAAAAAGGACACTCAGAAGCTGGACCGTATCATTCGAAGGGCTGGCTCTGTGGTTGGACTTGGTCTGGACTGCGTAGAGAAGGTGGTGGAGCAGAGGACATTGGCCAAGTTAAGATCTGTCCTGTCCAACCAGAGTCACCCACTATACACGGTCTTTTCCAGACAGAGGAGCTCTGTGAGCACCAGACTGCGCTCACTGAGATGCTCCACGAACAGACTGAAGAATTCTTTTGTGCCCTATGCTATCAGACTTTTTAATGCAGCCACGTCGGGCAGAAGCAGTAGAGAGCTGCAGTGATTTTACTGATTCCTACTGTTTTTACTGATTGACTTTTACATTCATTTAGAAGCACTTTTATCATTTTTAGCCTTTTTACTTGTTTTATTCTTTCTTATCTATTTTATATTTTATTTTGAACTGCTGTATTTGTGTGTCCTGATATGTGAGAATGGGAGCAACAGATGCCATGACAAATTTCCCTCGGGATTAATAAAGTATTTATCTTATCTTATATTACGATGCCATGTACACATGAACACACAGAAATTTTACACTAAGTTGAATCCACAACTTTTGATTTCATATCAGTCAAGAAGCAAAAGATTATACTCTTCAAACTGTATTAAACTAACCACAGCCATTTAGAACGGCAAAGGAATACATAAGGACTGCATAGTGCATTTGCATGCAAACTACATTTCAAAATGAAAAAAACATTTGGCAAAGAGATGTTGTGGGAGGTCAGAAAAAGTTAATTTATAAAAAAAAAAAAAAAAAAAAAAAACTGTGAAGAACTAAAGCCTGAGACCATCAAAAGCTTTAGAGAGGATGGATGTGATAAAAACGAATGGAGCGGCGAGTCTGAAATTTGTATGTCTTTGAAAGACAGAGAGAGAGAAAGGTGAACTTGGAAGAAGTGTGAGATGATGGATGGGAGAAAAGGGAAGATGTGTGGGGTGATATAACAGATGCCTTGTGAGTAAGAGCAAGCCCGAGGCAAAATAACTCATTCCCAGAATCACACAGGGCACTCTCAGTGTGTGATTGGTAGTGTGTATTAGTGTGTGTGTTTGACACATGCATAAGTACTCGTATTTATTCTTTAGTACATATTGGTTTCTATATGTATTATGTTCATGGTACTTTATAGAGGTAATGCGTCACTAGCAAAGCGTGCAGGGAGAGGAAGCTGTGGGGAAGAAGGAGGGATGGCACTCCTGAGAGAGACACATTGTAAAACAGGACAGGGGAAAGTTGGACACAGAGCAGAATAGTATGTGTAGGCTGTAAAGAACAGAAGTGAGGGAAGGAATGGAAATGGAGGATAGAAAAAATACAGCTAACAGACAAGGAGAAGCAATGACAAAAGTAGTAATAAAAACGATAGTTAACACTTGGGCAGATCCAAAAACACCACATGCTTATTCTAACAGATGGTTAACGGCATATCAACACAGCTGAGCTGAAACATTCTTCTCAGGATTTTACAGGTGCCTTATCTTTCTACAAATTCAGAACCAACATCCCACACTGATTTCTACCCTAAAATCAAGTTTAGTCTTGATACAGTATATGTTTGTATCTGATAGACTCTTTAATGCAAAGGCATTGAACAAATTCAAGAAACAATGCTGCAGGGGGTCACATAATCCTATTTACAGCAGTGCTATGGGGATCAGTCAGACACGTTGCAATGCAGCTCTGTTGATCCACAAAGATAATTGGCTGTTTAGTTCTCACTAAATATGTCATCATAGAAGATAATCAATCTAAAAACAACATTGAGAATATGATAGACTGAGTTTGTGCCAACGGGTAACATACTAACATGCTACTTTGAAAACAATGTTTCATTTAAGCTTTGTAGTGAAATTCTAACCTCATTTATTTTTTAGGAATGTTGAAGCTAAACTATCATGGATTTCTTTGTAGGTGAACCCTATACTTGAAGCTTACGTCAAGTTTATACCGTAATGTTTAAAATGAAGGAATTATGAGGGTCGTTATTTCATCATCTCAATAACCAAATTGTCATTCATTTTGTCAGAAAGTTTATTCATCACACCCTAAATTGAATATCTGCAGTGGAAATAATGAAAAGATTGTGGGAGACTAACAAACCATTACGGTGAAATGATAAATGGCTCTCTGTAAAGGGTTTAGCGTCTCTCTGTTAAGGGTCTGGTAGCTGGTTGCAGCTATTGAGAGCTAGCCGCAGAACCCTATGCTGCTGTCAGAATATTATTGTAAAAAACCCAGCATGTATCAAAATTTTTGTTTAGAGACTGGGATTTCAAACTGTAAATAAGGTAATAAAACTATTGGATACATTTTCTTTCCTCGCTACTACGTTGTACTCATTCTGATTTTTCATGTGATTCCGTCATGACCTCTCTGGCCATCTCGAAATGAATAGGAATATTTTCCGATAATGGTTGCCACCCAATGTTAGTCAAAGCCAGTTTGTTAAAATGTAACGTCTCCTTATTTTTCACAAGTGTATTGTATTATAAAGGTCTAGAAATAAACATTTTTGTGAGTGTTCAACTCCTCCAATTTCCTTACACAACTTAATCCCACACTCTAGCACTCATGTCCCATAACCATTTTAATGGACAAATGAGAAACATGAACAGCTCAATCAGATATTATTTATTTTATTCCAATGAATTAATCTTTAGATTTGACTTAATCAAATTACTGTAAAAAATAGAGAAGGTAAGACTGCTCATTTTCTCAGTTTGAGTTGGGGTAAATTAAATTCTATTATGGTTCTCCTTTGTTTGGAAATGTGGAAATCAGGTAAGAATGAAAAGGAAACCCGGGCAGTTTATTCAATAATGAAGTAAGAAGTCAATCAAAGGATTACGGATAACATGGATGACTGAACAACCGGTACATTCTACACAAAGACAGGTTTCTATGACTGTTTTCCCTCATAAACCCAAAAAAGGACAAGGAATGAATGTCATTCTTCTTCTATGTCGTGTTAATAGTGGAATATTAAATTACAAAGGGGAGATCCATGCTGTCTTTGTGTTATAAAACAAACTTACTATTACAAGCATTTCTATTTATGCTTTATGGATGGTAAAACATGCTTCACCAAGTTGGCGTGATAAGAAAATTCAGGAGAGTAGAAGGGCACCCTCTGAATTACAATAGATGTATTGCGCTTACATGAAGAGAACTGCCCAGAAACACAAACCCACACATTCACATGCAATGATATCATCAGCTGCTTCCTTTTATATTAGGATATGTCAAGACTTTTAGCCCATCGGCCCACTTACAACCAACATGCATGAACAAATGCACAAATGCTGAGAGCATTTAAATTGTGTAACATGCTGGTTTTATGTAAGTGTGAAGCACACCCACTCTATGGAAGCTGCAGCTCGTAGCGCACTGAGGTGAGGAGAAGACAGAAGCAGCAAGTGTGAGAGGGGCCGTGGGGAAACCATGACAAAGAAAAGAACAGAAAAACTGAAGCGATGTTACAGGTTTTTAACCAGTGCTTAAAAAAGATACTAAGTGTGGAGGAAAGATGTAGAAAATTCTTACTTCAACAAATAAATTCCTCTAATAAGGTGATGTGCTGAGCCGAAAAGCAAATCTCTTGATTTACCAGTCGATCTACATTCTTACTGAGATCTGAGATTGCTATATACTAAATACTGTTCATGGCTATATACTAAATCATTTGCATGACAAAAGATACCAGAAATTCTATTGTGTCTGATTCTACTGACATTTAAGAGTTTTGTTGTTGCACTACTTAGTGTACATTTTACACAAAAAAAAAAAAAAATCCAGATAAGTTTTTGGTTGGACACATTTAAAAAAAAAAAAAACCTTCTGTCTGAATCTACCACTGAGTTACATATCAATATTTTTTTATTCCACGGTAAGCCCCTCGTTTAACCAGCTTGATACATCAGACAGTTTCTTTACATTGCGGAAACAGTTAGTCATCATGGTAATAGGGTTCATTCACTCTGTAGGGAACGGGTACTTTTTTTGTACTTTTTCTTTTGTTTCTTACTTTAACCAATCGCTGCTTTCTGAACATGACTGTTCAGATGACGGGATTAGCTAAAACACAAAGCTTTACCAAAATCCCATTGGCAGCAGAATTTTTGTTCCTATTTGCTCTTAATCAGGAGTGAAATTAAACTGAGCAGAAGTATGGTGGCCAGCATTTCACTGTAAATAGAGAAAAATGTGCTTGAATATTTGTTTTGTTTGGTGTTTGTTATGGTAATTTAATATATTTTAGTTAGTTTAGTTTTAAATGCAAACTTATAATTAAAAATCTGAAAACAAACAGAACAAAAGTAGTTATGCAGTCATATAGGTGAATGTAATTAAACTGAATAAGTTATCCTAGAGAAGTTTCACAAAGTTGTCTGTATCTGTTCAAGCAGTTGCTCAGAAAAAAAAATATCTGTTTTTTTTTTTTTTTACTCCGTCTTTTAATTAGTTAACTACTTTTTATTTTTCCTCTGGGGTAATTTAAAGACAAGTTTGTTTGTTTAATAAAAATTCTGTCTGCATTATTGACCTCTGTAAATCCCACTCCAATTCCTGCAATTAAACCAGCAATGAAGATGTCACTAAGAAAAACGGATAATTTGTATTAAGACAGAAAATGCCAATAGGTTCCGTCTCCTCGTGGCTTTATAAATGTCAAGCATGAATTGTTTTACACTTAAAGAATATACAGTACAATGTTTTTTTCTTTGTCTTTTTTTTTTTTTTTTTTTGTCAAAACAGCATCTTGAAAAGATCCACTGACAAAACTTTTTAATGTTCGCTTTTTCTACACCACATAAAGTGATCAATCGTTTTAACATTTGTTAATCAGTAAATTACGAGCGTGTAGGGAGGACAGGCAAGTGGAATGTCTTTGATATGATTTGTTAAATCATTGATAGACTAAACAGTAAAAGAAAGTCCCATCCTTCGTTATGTTCTTTTTAATCAGCTGTCCAACTTTGTTTTAACAAGGTCGTTCATCAAGTTACATTTCAGAATTATATTTAAAATAATAATGAAGGCAAATGTAGCTGTTGACAGAAAAAACAAAAACAAAAAAAGTTTCCGATAACGATGCAGTGCATTGATTGACAAAAAATTAGCCAACATTACTTAATTTTGTTAAAATAACTAAAAACAATAAATCTAAAGTAAAAGTGATTACTATGTTGTTTCCATCAACTTCACTGTAATAAGGATGAAGTGAATTAAATTATATCCATTTTTATGACAATGACATGGCTATTTTATGTCACCTAACATATGTATAACTGGGTAAGCGGCATTAAGAATTACCGTTTCACCAAAACACATGGTTAAAAAAATCAGACAAAGTGAACCTAGAATTTATTTTCTGCATCCTGAACATCATCTCCTGATGTACGAATGATGTCACTACCACCAGGACAATCACCTGCCAACTGAATCAGACATGCTGGCTAAAAACTAAGTTAAGATGAATTCTGAAAATATGTGGTCAGTGCAGGTGAGGTATCAAATACATTAAAGACCTTACAAAGATCTGTGTGTACACACATACTAAAGGGCTGTTATTCTAGAGCATGCCTGAAAGAGCTTAACAGGGACAGACCTACATGATAATAAAGCCCAAAACACTTGCCCCAGTAGTCATGAAGTGGTTTGAAAAGCCCAATGCCTCACATCAAAACTCTATACATCTCACTAACTGTCACCTGTTTCTTTACAAAAACTATCCCCACCACTAATAGTGCATGCCATCTACACAGAGGTTCACACCACCCAATATACTAGTTACTGGAGAAAAAAAAATCCAACTATGATCATTTGCTCTTCCTGGACTTCACAAACTTCAATACTTTCATTCCTCAAACTTTGCTAAAAAAAAGCTCTCTTCTAGATCTAGATTCTGATCTTCTGATTGACAAGATCCAAAATCTCTTTTCCTCTTTCATTACGCTCACCATATGGCAGTGTGTCTGCTGAGCATGCTCCTTGCCGCTTTTGTCACATGAATGCTCGACAAGACACTTCACCATCATATATTGAAGTTTGCAGATGACACAGCAGTGATGTGACACAAAACCAACAATAAATACCGAGAGGAAGTAAACATCTGGTGCAAAAGATCAGAAATAACTTCCCAATCAAAATGAAAAAGAACAAAGAGATGATGGCAGACCTAGGACGGAGCGCTCTCTCTCACCTGTACACATCATATGAAAGATGTTTAAGTATCCGAGTGTGCAAAAAACTGAGGAGCAGTAACAACCCTCCATGTATGGACAGGAACACTCCTCTGTGCCTCCGCCTTCTTGGGAAGTTTCAGTGAGCAGGACTTAGAATCACGGTTCCGAAGAACTTCTTACCACTGTGCAGTGGAGAGTGTTCTCTACATCTGCATCACTGTGTGGCATGGCATTGTACTCCAGCTGACAGAAAGTTTTCACGATAGAATCAGCATAAGAACAGAGTGGTCTAGATGATATGGTGCAGAAACTTCACCCATCCTGCATGAGAACTTTTTCAACCAATTGTCTAAGACAGGAAGCTAAGAAGGATCTAAAGCATGACCAGCACGTTAAAGAAAAATGTATCATCCAGCTTATTTTCCATCTATTTAAACATTAAAACTCAAACACATTTTTCAGAAACACCTTCATCCTGCTCAGGTGCAGTATTCATGCCCCCAACCAAGACACCCTTGTAACAGTACACAATAATAAATAATTATAATATAATAATGAATACAGTGGAATTCAGTGATCAGCTGAGTGGTACACATATTGCTTGAAAGGTGTTTATGTTTAGTGATCATAAAACCATGATGATAAAAAAAAAACATCAATTTCTAAAGAAAATTCTATATCAATTGAGCAAATTTGACAATCACAATTTATTCCACTCACACAAACCCGATTTTATTAATAATTCATTTTAGGTATTTATTATCATAATTTTTTTTCAAATAAAATAGTAAAAAAAATATGAAGCAGTAAATCTTACACACTTGTCTGTCTAAGCAGAGCAAATCAAATGAATGAATGTGTTAAGCTCTCAGTGATCTGTCTAACACCAACAGGCACGTTTAAACGCTCTATTTTAATGTGATGAAGCAGAAAATACGAAGCGATTGCATCATCTATTTGCCACCAAGCTGGGTTCTGCATTTCCTCCCATCTGCTCCCAGCAAAATCTGTGATGTTTCACAATATATCATCACAGATTCTCATTAAGTCAGCAAGCTTTCGTTCAAGCTGTGAGACAATGTGCCCCTAAAAGATGTCTAAAGTAACACAACATGTGTAAACAAATTCAAGACATGCTCAGTTGCTGACACTGTCTTTCTTAGTGAAATCCAGATTTAACATGCATGTGGGACGTTCCGCTTTCTTGCAGGCAACCTGCCACTACGTTCAAACAACTCCTATGTAAAGTGAAATAAAAGCTCTGACAGGACAAAAAGAATTCTTGGAATCTTTGAACCATTTTTATCTTGTAAGCTCTGCAAACACAACCAGCATCCCAGAAGATGCCTCATTGTGGCAAACTATTTTGTAATATACACATATACACACTTTTTTTTTTTCTTTTTTTTTTAAAAAAAAAAAAGACAATTCTACTGTTCTTGTCACCGAGTTAACAGCAGATGCAACAGATACACCAGCTCATTAATTCTACTTTTCAGATGGCATTTTGTACTCCTGTGAGTTTAAGAACATTGTGAATTATGAAAAATATTGTTGAAAAATGACTGATGATGAATAGAAGAGCATTTTCTGCCTAAAGTTTTGTGTGTAGCTAAATTGAAAAATTGAAGATGCCTTGAAAGTGTGTCACATTTATCAGCTTCCCTTCAAAAGACTTGGTTCATTACTATTTTTGCCACGATTGTTCTCTCTCTCATAATTTTTTGGGGAAGCTAAAAAGAAACCCTCTATGTATGTATTTATCTTAGTTTAACAGATTAAAATAAGCATTACTTTCTCACAAGAACCTATGTCTCAACTAAATGAATATGTTATTTTAACATCATGAATTTTTCTTTTTTAGTTTTTCTTGGAGTATCATTTCAAGCAGTTTTTACCCTAGGCAGGCTAAATAAAACATAGTTTAGCCGAGTCGAAGGGTAGAGATATGGGCTTGCATGCAAATGGTGCCGGGATTACACAATATGTTAAAATGGTTTAAATTTAAGGTGTGCTTCACAAACTACATTCCCAAGCAAATTCAAATTAAAAAAAACTTTACTGTAGTATATTTATCCTTTAATAGGAAAATTACTTTTGCTGCCTTGCACCACAGCAGGCAGTCATGATGGGTGTACGTTCTATCTACATAATGCAACATAAACACAGAGTATAACTAAGGTGCACAGCCTATTGAGATCTACATAGTTGCTTTTTTTCTCTCTAAATACAAGTAAAAATGTGTCAGAGTCAATGTTTCAGTTTACAAAAATATTTTAAATCATGAAAATGCTTTTCGTAGAACAGAGGGCAGATGTAGGAATGAGCAGCAAGGCACCAGCTACTTCTGAAATGTCAGTGGATGTCCCAAGTGTCACTTCCAGTGACTGGTGGGTCATTAGACTAAAACAATTCCAGGTAAAGTACATTTTAAAGTAATTTCCTAAGAAGTCATTCTTTCCAAAGTGTCAGATCCTATTAAAAAACCATCAGTTTAAGTAGTTTTGTCAAGTTCAACTTTGAAACATAAAATGCCCTCCTAAAGTCAGTGTGTAGCTACTCTACTTATTTTAGAACTCTGAGTTGCTATTGAAATAATGTGGGGAAGTCATGCTATAATTGGTTTAATTAATTTTCACATTATTGTGTTGATCAAGCTGGAGCTACATAAGTTCTGTCATTTCAGCAGCAGCCCTGTTGAATAGTTGGCTGAGTTAACAATTACTCACATTTGAGAACTTGGAAAATGTTCAGACCAACATTGATTTCTAGTAATGTACATAAAGATGGAGGGGTGAAGATAAAAGGAGAATTTAGGGCTTCAATGTGTCAAAAAAGTCACTGCCCAATAATTTGCAATCAATATTCTTGAAAAAATGCTAGTAATGCAAACCATTGTGTGCAGACAAACAACTCTTACTGTCATTGCCAGATTGTAAGTGTACTGTAAATTGCTTGAAATTCAGTAATTCATTACTGAATTACTAAGATGTCACATGGCAGACCACAATAGATTTACTATCTAAGCTGGAGGGAATTGACACTTTTCCAGTGTTAATCACTTATTAATGTAAAAGGTAGCTAATTGTTTACATAAAAAAACATGTGATTCTAATTATTCAAATAAAAATGCTCACATTTAAACTAAACTAAACCTGACCAAAACTTTGAAGTTTAGGTCAAGAGTGTTTTTTTCCCGACAATGACTACATTTTGGTCACAAGGAAAACTTGCCAAATTTTTATTGTTGCCATAAAATGTTGCTAAAAACTAGTTTGGCCAACATTTTCCGGTTCATAAAAAAATTAAAAACCCTAAAAAACTGAATTTGAAAGTAAAAGACATGGAAAGAGATTCTATTCAAGAGGAGGTGAAACAAATGGAAATGACTAACTAGATGCCAAAAAAATGTAGAGATAAATTTGATTAAGAAAAAAAATTTTTGTGAAAGAATGGAAAATACTTTGTCCGACTGATTGCATGGCTTGTATTTCTCAAAATTATTTGCATAATCCACACCCTTTTTTAAAACCAGGGAACAATATTTTCTAACAACAAAATTATGCATTGATTAGGTGTACTTGTTCTTTTGAAAGTGTTTGAGCCTGTAAAAGGTCAATCTACTTACAATTATGATCAAATGAAGGTTTGATTTAGTCAATTATTTTTATTCACATAGACAAAAAAAAATAATCAAACAGCTCTACAAAGTCTTGTATGCACAAAAGTAATTTTCCCTTGGGACATTTAAAGCATCTGTTTATCTGAACTAAATTACCACCCAGGTTTTAAATAGGTTGTTTACAAAGGGAACAATAAGTAAGCAGCAAAAATGTAACACAAAAAACAACTGATAATTCTAAACTAAGCATGTTTTTTTTGCTCGACATGTGGAGGTGATGAAACCAGAGCACACTGAAAAACTTCTAGACTGTGGCCAATGGGGACAAGTGTCCAGATCATTACAGTACAGACAGAATGACCAAGACTTTTCCTCAGGTCCATAATTGTCTGCATATGGAATTTTAAAATTATGTACAGACAGACAGAGGTCTATCAAATCAGTGTCTAACAAGATTTTTGTGAACACACTCCTGCTTACGGAGTTACTTTGTGTGCAGAAATCGGGCACAGTTAAATCTACTTACTTCTAAGAATCCCTTATTGTTTGTGTGAATGGACAAAATAGCATGTACAAATGTTTACTGCAGCTCTTTCTGCAAAGTTTATCACCAAGACAAGCAAAAACAGTCATTTGAAGGTATAAGAACTTTTAATAGTTCTTTGATGGAAAAACTTTTTATGACTTGAACCAAGAAAAACTGTGAAAAGAGAGATTTTTGACAATTTGAGGAGCTGTTTGAACTCTCAGTTGTTCAATTTTGGTGGGATTATTTATATCGGCCAAATCACATTTACAGGAACTGTGAAGGACATTCATCAGATAATCAGATAAGAATAGATAAGCTAACAGTTTCTGCAGTGGAAGAAAGTGGAACATTTCGGACATTCAAATGCCCTTGTGCTTGAATCTACAAGGTTTGTTTAATCA
Organism: Neostethus bicornis; assembly: GCA_902685375.1. Lineage (NCBI taxonomy): Eukaryota > Metazoa > Chordata > Actinopteri > Atheriniformes > Phallostethidae > Neostethus > Neostethus bicornis. The sequence goes on along the minus strand of LR738542.1, from coordinate 18,006,581 downwards.
AACATGCAGGAGTCATTGATTATGTGTGTGTGCCTATAAACATAAAGTACATAATGTGTAACAAAAAGCAAATAAAAGACTTTTTTTTGTAAAAAGCAAAGTCATTCATTTATGTTGTGAGTATAGTTTGAGTGTTGGTAAAAATGCTGGACAACTCTGGTTTGTAAAGAGATGAAAACCCACTCAAATCTTACAAATATGACCAAATCAATGTAAAACAGTCAAACACACTATCAATAGGAGAAAGGGCTGGGTCAAGGCCTGGCATATTCTTCCTGGTTATATGTGGGTTCTCACCAGGTACTCCTGCTTCCTATCATCCTCCAAAGAAATGATGATTTGTCACTGAGAATTCGCCCACTGAAATGAACAAGTCCAAGTGGTTGTCTGCCCTATGTGGAGCCCTGCAACAAATTGTCGACCTGGTCTTAGTCTGATCTGCTCCTGATATGACATGTATATGTATGAACCTCATGCATATAAGTTCTGACATCCACATGGTCCACATTGGAGTAGGAATATCAGAAAATTGATGAATGCATTAACTAACAAATGGCTGTATGATGGCCATGTGTAACTTTAGCAGATGAATGTGTTGAACTCTGAATTTAGTTCTCCCATAATATCACTCTGAAACCTGGAAGGCTTAAAACCATTCGGGAAACCTTTTCGGTCCTTTTGGTATACAGTATATAAGTTCAGAAAAAAATGTAAATTTATTTATTTGTAAATGTACAATTTGACCGAAATAAAAGATAAAAGAAAGAAAAGAAAGAAAAGTTAAGATATTGAACGATATACCTCAAACCGATTCGGTGTCGGGCCGATTTTCCGCCCACCCTGCTGCAAATGACCAATGGCAAGCAATGAGGCTAGTAACAAAAGAGGTAAATTTTAAGATTTGTAAGACAGAAAATGTTATTTCTTCATTTAAGATGCCAACCACAAATTACCACACATTTACACTTGACTCAAGTTTGAGATTAGAGCAGGTTTCACCCTGAACAATCCTAAAAAAATATGCTCTTATATAAAACAGCTGGGCACTGAAAAAGGCAAATACATTTGCTTTACATCTAGTGTTTTTACGTGTTATAATAGTTTGAAGTGTAGCAGACTGAAACTAATGTTAATTACAAGTGATATTTATGTCAATACTGTTGCCATGGTTGCATCATTTTCAAGAAAGAAGGCTATTATTTGACTTTTTAATGACATTTGCTATGAGTTATCAAACATACTAGAAGTTCAATCAGTGCATGGATTTGTGAGATTTTGTTTCTATGCTAGAAATTACTAAAAGTTAAGGGAGGCTACTTTCTCTATGTTCACTGTGTGTATGTGTATGTGTATGTACAATTTAAAAGATGATAGAGAGTAAATCAGTATTGGTTGTTTTATGTGTTTTCCAGCTATTGTGGACATCTTCCTTTTTTCTTCTTTTTCTGGGCAACTACTTTAAATGAAAAATGATTTCCCATGTGTAAATTACAGCTTTATTATTGCACTTAAAGTGTTAACAAACAATAAAGAAACTGAGTATAGAAAAAGAATGCACATTTCATCTCTCAAAGTGTAAGACGGGCAATGTAAAACATTTTAGTTGGTTTAAAGTTGTATGTCTTTAAGTGCTAGAGCATACAAATCAAACTTAATAACGCAATCGTCATAAAAGCTTCTCTATTGGGACTGAGCTAGTTACACTGACCAAAACCCCACGCAGCCTTTGGATCCTGTCACATAATGAGGCCTTTTAATAGAATAATAACTATAGTAATGGCAATAACAGATAAAAGAAGCCCAGAGAAAAACTGGGACAAAAAATAAAGTTGGACATGAAAGCAATTACAGCAAGAGAGAGCACTGGGTTACCACCACTAATTATGTTTCTTTGCACTGTCCAGCTTAAAATAAGTCTGGCAAAAGTGGAAGAGAAATAAAGGAGGGAAAATTTTATTCTTTTCCCCAAAGTCATCTTGACATAAGGAGGCACAGAGCTGTAACTGGCCAAGGACTTTTATCAGTAGGATCTTGTTTCTGTGTCCACGTTCGCCTCATAGCCTGGCTGTTGGATACCCCATGGATTTTTATTTTCCCCCACTTTCCAACTATTCCTCATTAGGCTGCATGCCAGGTCACAGAAAAGCGACCCAATGAAGATAGAAGGCAAGCTAATGGACAGTGGGGTAAAGCCGATGAATCTGATGCAAATTTGATTGTCGGACTGAAATTTTCCAAGATTGTGGTTTGATTTGATTAAAGATGAGTAAAGTTGTGTTACAGAACATAGGCGCAGAAGGAGGTTTGTTGTTTATATCTACAATCACTAAAGCATATGTGCTCATGTAGGGGGTTGCTAATAGTGCCAGAACACAAAGCTTTACTTAGCTCAATGTAAGCTTTTAAAGCATGCAATAGATAAACAATCATTGTTTAATCGTTGCATGTAGAGTAACTGCCTCTGTTGCATGTAGATGTGATGTATCTAGAACACAATGCATCATATTCAGAAAAGTATAGAAGGTCAAAACTCTCCATCTGTAGTGTGATCTCATCCCTCATCTCGTGTCCAACTGTCTTCTGGTCAGATAGATTGAGACTACGGTGACAGCTGGTTGTTTTAAAGAGGCAGTTCTTTCAGTAATTGTAATTGTTTGTTAAGTAAAACAAACAAAATGTCACCATTATTTTTTGTTCCAGTGTAGAGTTGTTACTTTATTTGAACTTTGTTCCAATGTGAACAATCTAAATTGTTTTGAATTGATAGAAGGAAGGAGAGGTTGGTCAGATTGTAGCTTTTCACACAAGATGTGGGGGAGGTGTTGGCTTAGTGATAAAGTGTTTGTACTTGGACCAGGAGAAGCTGGTTCGGGTCCCACTGAGTCCTTTAAGTGTCCCTGGAGCAGACACCTAACCCCCTAGTTGCTCCCACGATTGGTGCCATCATGGCTGCATGCTGCAGTGCAATACAGAAAAAAATCAAGAAGTACATGGAAAGAAACTGATTTGGTTTTTGAAACTAAATCATTTACGTCTTTAAAAGTATTTCTGAACCTCACACGTACTCTTGCATTGAAAATTTAAATAATGTTAACACATTTTTAAAAATAATTCTCCAGATCCAAGACAGAAGATGGATATATGATTGATTGTAATAAATTTATCATGATAAAAAAATACAAATGAGGATTAAAACCACTTTTAAAGCGTAATAGCGAAATAGATACTTTCAAAATTGTACCAAAGTTTCCATTCCTTTATGTAATCTGGTTTCTTATTTATTATTGAAAATAAGATTAAATTATGAGCAAACAATGGATGATTAAAAACTTTAATAACTCATTACAGTCATTTGAATGTATTGTCTTTTCTTTCCCAAAAACAGATTAAGCTGTTCTGAGATTGTTATGCAGGTGATGAGCCAGAATAGCTTTATGGATTGTTCTGAAAATAACATATAATCCATTCCAGTGGAGGTGGGTGAATTTGGATTTGTTCAATGGCAAGACACAGAGAGAGAATAAGATTTTTAAAACAGATTTGCATTTCTTTGCTTAAAAAAGGAGAGTAATTCTGAAAGAAATCAATGTAGATGTAAAAACTAAAAATTAAAAACATTTTTTTAGTCAAACACATAAAGCCTCACTGCTTCAGAAGACAGTATCATTTTCTTCTGCCTTCATACTCTGTTTCTATTCACTGCTCATCTCGCTTCTGTCTATCCTTCTTTGTAAAGCTCTACTTTAATTATCAGCTGGCTGCTGCACACTGAGTAACAGCTCCTGACAACCAGGTGTGGTATGACAGGAACGCACATACACACACACAGGATCACACTTTAACATAATGCACGCAATCAGGAGGCGGCGTAAACAAACAATGGGAGACACCAGCAGATATGAAATAAAAACTCTGTCGGGCACACGCAAACACACACTGCCACTCTTCAATAGAGCTGCAAACAATATTGTGGGCTAGTTGGAAATGGGTGCGGAGGTGAGCGAGGATTAATTACAGGTGCAAAATAAAAAGAGAAGATTTGGAGGACAGCAGGATTTATAAGACAGAAGCTTGATGGAAAAAACAAAGGAGGAGGCAATATTCAGAACATAAAGATAGAAAACTTCCAATTTTCTAGCCTGACAATGAAGCGACAAAGTAAACTCGTATCCCAATAAAACACCTCAATTTTATTTATCCTACCCCACTTGATCATTTAACAAATCAAGAAATAAATGTCATAAAACAAATCAAACAACTTTTTAAAGCAATTGATACTTTGGTAAAATATCCCTCATTCTTTGTATTGGTGTAAGATAAGCAGACAATAAAAATGTAAAGTATCATTGATATCAAAATCTGGGTTACTAAGGAAGGACACTACCTTGATATTAAAGGCTATGCTATAAAAATGACTTATACTATATTTAGAAACTCATACAGCAGTAGATGAGAGAAAGTCCTTTATGTTAAACCAATTATAAGGATTTACGTAACCTAACAACAACATTCATCAGGCTTTTCTGAGCCTTCACACTCCTCGCTGAGCTGCACCATTTATTAATCATACTTCATGCTGGTGTTCAGTAAGAACAGTGTGTGGGTTTATTCTTGATTTGGGATTGTGACATTTTCAAAGCAAGTTCAGAGAGTGTTTGCTGTGTAAAAATCTTTCAACCAACTCCTGCCAACTGTTTGAATGGGAAAATTATGACCTCGAATAAGCAACAACAAATTTGCATCCCAGTATTAAAATGCCTGATGTTGTATAGAAAAAGTGTGCTTGTCATAATACTTTTTTAAATCCACAACACCCTTAGTCTATAAAGCATCGGAGTGTTAATCTGTACCTCCAGGTTTATGCATTTTTTATTATAGTCACCAACTAAATTGCCTAAATCTGTGAGCAATTTAAAAAAAATTAAATTGTGACAAAGTTGCATTTTCTTCTTTTCTAGTAGAACTTATACAGGATAAGAACACAAAAGAAAGTCCCTTTAACTGTAATTGTTTTCTTATTTTAGTTGTAACTTATTGTAGCCTCTTGGGCAAGATCCCCATAAAAAAGTTTTTAATCTCAAGCGGATTTTTCAAATACATTTTTGTTAAAAGAAAAAGATTTCTTTTATTTTTACTACCATAGAAATTGTAGGTTCACTCTGATTGAATCAAAACCATGAATATATACAGTACATGTGGAATTTTTATGATTTTAACAAAACTGTGAAACAATTGAAAATATGTGTTATCCTCATACTAGCCACCTTTTGCTTTGATAACTGCTTTGCATACTCTTGACATTCTCCTGATGAGATTCAAAAGCTGGTCACCGGAAATTGTTTTTACTTCAGAGGCGTGCTTTGCCCGTTTTAACAAGCGGGATGTCTTCTCTTATAAATGGGATTGGAAGCATCACGCGTGTTGTGCAGAAGTCAGATAGATAGAAAGCCGATGGTCCAACTGAATATACTGTTAGAATTTGTTTTGTAGCAAGAACAAAGCAGCAAAATGAGTGGCCATCATTATTTTGAGAAATAAACATCAGTCAGTCCAAATAAAATGGGGTAAACTTTGAAAGAGTCCCAAAGTGCATTGCAAATACCATCAACCACACAAAGAAACTGCTTTACACGAGGACTGTTCCACCAAAGAAAGACCAAGATTCACCTTTGCTGTTGAGGATAAGTTCATCCGGGTCACCAGCCTTATAAAAAGCAGGTCAAACAGCAGCCCAAGTGGTTAGGTTAGGTCTGTAGCCATCCCAGATTAGAGACCTGGGCTGGTCTCCAACTGGGGCTAGAGACCAGCTTTGGAGATGGTCATTCTCCATCACCTTTGGAGAGGTTTCCCAATTTCATTTGGGGAATTCCATGCTGTATTCTGCACAGATGTTCCTGTACACTATACAAGCCACTTGGTTGTGATGCTCTTTGTATGCTTTTCCTGCCAGTATCTTATACCCTGCAGTTATGTGTTTCTCGGGGGCCTCTTTGCACAGTCTGTGCCTGGGGTCTTGTGTTGTATGATAGATCTGGGCCTCGATTGCTCTGCTGCTTAAGGCCTGCTCCTGTACATCGATGATCAGTGCCTCTGTGCTATTTATTTGTTCTGTATTTACACACCTGTATGTGCAACTAAACCTGCTTTTTCTGCTCAGTTTAGGTGCACATTTAAGCAAAAATACAGTTTCGCCAATTATAAGACTTTATCAACCTAAATGTTAAAAAACTGCTTGTACATCGATATCTGCTCTGTTTAATTTTCCCTTTAGAAGTGAGGGCGCACGTGATTAGTTGTATGTTTTTTCTGTGTCCTGTCACAAACTGGCAATGTCTCTTACTTCTAGATTGATAACAAGTTGGGATACACAGTGACATCTGACACCCTGTGATTGACTGATAAATTTTGAATATGAAATTAATCCTTTTTTCTTTGTCCCTGCACTCTGTTACTAACAGGAATATGAAGGCTTTCTTCTTCGAGGATGACTGTTTAAGTGTCTAAGTGATGTGGAGCGACGCGCAGCTTTTTGAGATCAAAAAAGGCTCAAAACTGACTTGAAACCAGTATTTAACATGTAGTTGTTGCAATAAAGCTGCTACTTTAAGAAAGATTTGTACAGTTTTAGGAAGTTTGTGGTAGCATTTGCAAAATTGTTGACAAGCTGGTTAATTTCAAACAAACATTCCTCTTAAATTTGAGGAAATTAAAATAAAATAACATTGTCTCCATTCATGGCTTTTTACATTTAAAGCAGTTCTAAAGCATTTACATAGAACATTGACATTTATTTGTGGAACCACCATAACCCAGCAGCGTCCCATGGCGTTTCACTTTGTGTGCAGTATTTTGTTTTACACCTCTGCTGCATGATGGCTCAGAGAAACAAGACGATACAGAATACAAGACAGATGCCATGTTACTGATGTTTGGGAGCACCACAGTGAGAATATCTGCCAACATTTCAAAACAAAGCTTTTAAAAATGTTGTCAAATAACAGACAACTGGACAAAAAAACCCACACATTTCTGAAAAGTAAAACACTGAAAAATCTTCTGAATCACTTATCCCTAATATGGGTGTGTGTGAGGAATAGTAGAGCCTATCCCGGCTGATTTCAGGCATAAGGCAGGGTACACTCCGAACAAGTTGCCAATCCACACACACACTCAGGCGATTTCATAGCGGCCAATCAACTTAACATGCATGTTTTTGGAGGGTGGAAGGAAACTGGAGTACCTGGAGAAAACCCACGCACACATGGGGAGAACTTACAAACTCCACACAGAAAGGCCAATGTTCCAAAGCCTCATCCCCACTCTGGGACTTGAACCCCAACCTTCTTACTGTGAGGCCACTGTGCTAATCACTGTGCCACCATGCAGCCCAAAAAGCTTTGTAAGAAAGAAAATTGGCTGGTGATATGTTTATATTTTTATACAGGTGACTACTATACTTGAATGTATCCAATGCTGAAGTAAAATAAGAAAAAAGCCTTTAATTACATCTTGACGCAACCACTGCTTTATACTTGGGATCGACATGCTTACCGTTTCATTTCTAAAATCAATAATTTATTCTGGTGTGATTAAGGCTTCCCTTCTGTCTGTAATCCACAAGGAGGTCCCACTGTGCTTCAGATGAAGCTGCTTGCATTCAATCCTCAGTGTGTTGCATCACAGGGAACTGCCAAACTTCAAAGATCATTTCTAGCATGCTATTTGCCACACACTTCATTGAAAGAACGAGCTACAAAATTTAACTTAATTGTTTTTGGGTGAAAAGGAAATCAAATTTTACTCCTACAACGTGACTATTTCTGTTATACATTGATCATGTAGTTTATATACTTTTCTAAATGTAAGATTAATTTTTTTTTTTTTAGCACATAAACATTTAAACATTTTTTTTTCAATGTTAATCAAATTAGAAAGTTACATTTGAAAAAAAAAAAAAGTATTTGTGTATCTGGTTTGTGCATCTAGAGTATTTTCCTCTTTTTTTTTTTTTTACATAACCTCCATTGCTACACGTTGTTATTGAATATATTTTCTTGTGCTCTACTTACTTTAAAATATTCAGGGCAAAACCAACTTTTTTAGGCGAGGTATTTCTTCTTGTTTTTTATCACAACACTATGTCAAAATGGGACGATGGATACATTTAGATTGTAGGAGCAAGAAGAAAAACAAAGAAGAAAAATGGAGATGAAAAACATAGACGCTATTTATACCCACCACGCTTAAGAGTTTCGTATGTTTTATAATCTCACTATCGTAGTATTTTCTATCAATTAGCTTACAAAAGCCCTCTGGAGAGACATATAAGCACACATTGAAACAAATCTAATCAATCAAGTTGATTAAGGTGCAATTTAGAGACCAATAGTCAATTTTTTGTGTGCTTCTTTGAGTAATTGCTCATTTGTTCGTGGGTCATTCATCAGACTTTTTTTTTATTTTCTTACTTACCCTGACATCACAATACCTTATTCTTTTTTTGCAGTACTACTTCTAAAACAAATGCTACACTGACTGGCATGCTTAAAGATACAATAGGTATGTGTTATCCAGCCTTTAAGCAAATGCATTTTCAGATTTCAAAGCAATGTTATGTGTCTACTGATTTCTCTGCAGCAACAATGAGAACTGTTCTTTTGAGCAGCCAACATGGTGGTTCCAAGCCCAGCATCCTTCTGCTGATGTACTCTCTCCTCTGCACATGTCCAAACCATATGAGTCTGGCCTCTCTGACTTTATCTCCAAAACCTCTAACGTGCAGTTATTCTGATCCTGTCCATCCTGGTCACTCCCAGAGAGGTCCTCAGCATCTTCATCGCTGCTACACCCATCTCTGCTTTCTGTCTTTTCCTTTGTCTTTTCCACCCTGCTTGCACATGCTTCCTCACTTCTTATCCACACTCTCCATTGCTCTGGACTGTTAATCCTAAGATTTGTAATCTTCCACCTTCTTTTTCTCTTCTCCCTGTAACTAACTCTTCTCATTCACACACGTATACTCTATCCTACTCTGGCTAATCTTCATTCCTCTTCTATCAAGTGCAAACCTCCACATCTCCCGCTTCTCCTCCACCTCTTCCCTCATCTCTTTGCAGATCACAATGTCATATGTTTCTGAGTTAAATGTTCTACAAATTTGAGTAGAGAAATATTTTTTACTCCAATAACTTTATTTTTTCCCCAGGATGTGTGTAGCTAATGATTAAAAAGAAGAGTACCTTCAAGAAAAAGTCAAGGTTCAGCCAGCCATAAAAATCAACAGCTGCTTTGCTTCTACTGACAGAGAGCTGCAGCACAGATGAAAAAGTAGTATTTTAACAGCAAGTAATAATAAAAAAAAAAAACTCAATACACTTCTAGAAAATGTTGTTGGGCAAGTATGGTGCCTCTGGAACGAGAGTTTTCAGCAACCAAATTTACTGGTGAACACAGCAGACATATTGTCTGTGATGTCAAGAAATGAAATTCTGAAATCAACTCGTTTAAAGTTTGAAAGCTTGCAAAAGTAAAAAATGATAATAATTAAAAAATTAAATAAAATAACAACAAGGATTACAGAATACGTTTTTTTAAAGTCTGCTTATCCAGATAAACTGTTTAGATAAATTGCTGTGGCTGTATCCAACCTTTAAACAATCGAAAGCCTCATTAAGGCAGTAAAACAAAATGACAAAAGTATAGATCTCCAAGTACATGCATCACCAGTGGGGGAGTCCGATGTCTACTTGACATTGGCTCTGTTCTTCTGATGTATTCCCTGTGCGCATCCCCTCTATTTGTCACCTCTTTTTGACACTCAGCTCCCGCTGCATCACTGGGTTGGACAGAGTTACTGTGTGTTTCAGTGCATGAGCACAAGTGTGTGTGGGAGGCTCCAACCCAGCCAGTAATGATATTTAAAGCCTTTTGGGATGGTTGGCTACACAGCGTGAACAATACCTGTGCATGAAGGAGTGTGTCGACACATTGTAAGTTTGTGTGTTAGTTGGCCTCCTCTCTCCTGAGGGCCATAATGATGTGCAGTCAGGGTCCGGGCCTTGAGTTATGAGAACATATTGATCTGAGCAGGCTTTGCTGTGATTGAGGGTTGTTTGTGTGGAGAGTAACTCCCCGTCAGTGAACTCGGAGTACTATGGTGTGGATGAGAAAGTCAAACGTTTTTTTCCAAAGTTTATCTTCCACATGTGACCTCTTACAAGAACACCCACTTGAACTGCAAATGGTTTAGAAAACTACATACCGAAAAAGCACAAAGCCACTGTTTTTATTTCAATCTGTCAATCTTCAAAAAAATATCTTCATTATTGAACTTTAAGCCATCAATCGTCTTGGCAAACTAATTCACCAACATTCTGCTGCAACTACCAAAACATTTAATCAGAAGTTTTGTCAATTTTAACTAAATCGTTTTCACAAACTTGTGAACTGATTTTCCCTCCTTTTATCCAATATTTTCATGATCATTTCAGCATATTTTACAGATTTATTAAAAAGTAAGTCTGCACGAATAGGCTTTTGTTTGTTGGTGTGACAGGCTTAGCTGTAGTGAAAGAAATTTAGTGGGAGTGACTGACAAGTTGTTTGAGTGTGGGAAGACGTGTGTGGGGATATTCCGTTGTGAAAACAAAATAACGTGCTTTGTTTTGATTAATGACAGAAATACTTTAATTCATTAGACAGGGGAATGGGTAAAACACTACAATAAGCCCAGTTGTGGTTGTCACTAAATTTTTGATTTAGATGTAATTGTACTAATGGATACTTAAAAATAGCTCATTGGTTTAAAAAATTGCTAATAAATAAACTAATTAGATGAAACAAGCAATCACTAAGCAATCCATGAGTGTGACTGCTCAAACATTTAAGGTTCTTCATCCAAGAAGGACCGCATTACATTCATAGGATTCACAAGGGAACACTGATTTAATGCACGCCACAGGTTCTTCCAATATGGGAGTGAAAACAAAATTAAACCGGGTATACTGATGCAATATTTGCAAACCAGAAAATCTAATGTTTTAAAGACCTTTTGGACAGAAATAAAATTAGAAGAAAAAAAAAAACTTTAAAGTGAGGCGCTTACAAAAACAGTTTGCATGTTATACTAAAATGTTTTGGTCAGCTTTCTAGCATTAACTTAAACTTTATCTTTATTTTTCATTTTATTTCACTAAATTCCAGTCTTATTATTTAACTGTTAGTCAAGGAAAAATTTGGGACTTTGGAGAAATGATTAAGGATGCGTGTGTGTAGTGGAAGAATGTATGAGAAAGTAATGGGATATAGTGTGATTCAGGGAATGAAAAAGAGGGTATCTTGGGTTTGTTTATGTTTTAAAATGGGGTTTTAGTAATTTTTTTTATTATTATTATTTTGTCATGTATGGAAAGTGCTTCAAAAATAAAATATAATTTGGCCTCACAGCAAGGTCGGGGGTTTTATTTCCAGGTGAGGCAAAGAGCATGTGCATGCTCTTTGAGCATGCTCTCCTCGTGTATACATGTTTTTTGTTTTTTTTTCAGATACTCTGGTTTCCTTTCATTCTTAAAAAAATATATATGCGTTAGGTTGATTGCATCTGACCCAGGACATTCTTGAAAGAGTTTTTACTCGTTAAATAAAATAATAAATAAAAATCCAGCTTGGAAAAAAAAAAAAGTTCTGGCTTTGGAAGATCTCTTTCTGGTGGAAAGTGTGACACTGACAAGCTTTGTAAATGAGGTCAAAGTAGGGAATTTTGTTAAGTTTTGCAACATTTGTTTATGCTTGTTGAAAAAAAGCCTCTTCATTCTCCATGTATTTTTTTCTTATACTGACTCAACATCTGTCAAAAGGGAAAAAAAGCTAAATTATTGAGCGAGGCTGAAAAGTAAGCAGTCATTGATAAAGACAAAAGTGGAAAGCCAAGTCAAAGTACACTGACAGAAATAGATGGGAATTCCACATAGAAAAGATATAAAGAGTAATTTAAAGGCTGGACCAAAGAACTAAATCAGCACCTCTCTGACAGTCTGGATCAAACAACTACATCAAGATACTCCCAGACCACATGTTCATAACAGCTCTGTCAGTCAAAAGCCAGGGCCAGTGCAATGATACATCAAGGGAGCCTGTGGTCATAGAAAAGTAATGTGATTCTCTTTTATCTTTTTCCCTAAATCTGCCAGGGGTGCTTTAAGAAATAGCCCACAGGTCAACACACCAAGTGTTACAGAGTGCTCTGTGGATCTGTGATGCTACGAGTGCTATGAATCATTAGGTCAAATTATTACAGAGGTTATTTTTTTTAATATACATTTATTTCAGGAAGCTGAGTTTATTTGCCAATCATTAACCACAAAAAAATTAAAGCAGTGCCCCAAGTATGCAGAAAACAAATTATTTGGTTTCAAGGCCATCACAATGAGGTTCAGCAACTCGCTTAACCTCATCAGATCTAAACACCATTAAATCTTTATGGCAAAGAGCACGGCCTAGAGAGCTCAGTGGATTTCCATTTCTCTTCAGTGTCTCAAAGATGTGGCATCATTAAAATGAGAAATGACCCAATATGTTCTGACATAGCACAGGGTAAAATGTGACAGCCTTTCCGGAAGGGCTACCAGTGTTCTGAGGACAGAGGCCCTTCTCTTGACAATTTATTTTATACACTAAAATTTTATTCCATAGTGTGGGAGTGTTTCTCAAGTCAATAGAATGTGTCTTTTTACAAGAGAAAGTTGTTGAGCTTTGTATTGAATGATTATACCTCAAATGAAATCTCTTTAGGATATTTATTCAGAACTTTAGTATTTTTTCCACAACTTTTTATAAGTTACAATTGAAACTGATCACCCCTTTTTAATTTTGAATCCCAATCACTTGAGACTTGTGAAAAACACGAGATTGGTTTTGATCATTATCATGCAGTCTTTTGTCTAACATCTCTAAAAGTCTAATCATTGACAGCTTTTCTTTAGAGGCAATGTGTGTTTTACAACATCTAAATGTGTGTCCCAGGGATATTTTAGGCATATTTTTGTCATACAAAATAGTCAATTTAACCATACTTGGAAAATGCATGAAGACTGTAACTGAAGAAAAAAAAAGTATTACGCATAAATAACATACATATACTATGTATGCATTCTCATATACACATTCCAATTTGCGCAGTCTGTGCTCTGAGAGTAGCAAATTATAATACACAAATAGACCTGTTTTGGTCACATTTGTGTGAGTCAGCTTGACTAAATATGAGTTTTCTGTCATTAAGAAACTGCTCCTCATTTATTTTGGAGTCAGATTTATTTCACTGCAAAATACCAATTGACATATTACATCAATATACAAAACCATCTGCCCACCAACTTATAATTACTATTTAATAAAAATTTGATACATTTGTAACGTGCAACAATTAGTCTGAAATCCAAAATCAAGAATGGAAATGATCAGTAATAGATGGAAACTAAACTTAAAAATAGCAACTGGTGCAGCATCACAGAAAAGGAACATAGTCTCACATAAAGGAATTTGATTCCGCGTGAGGAGGCATTCTACAGAGTGGAAAGCAGTATAGATTTTTCTGTTCACTGATGGTCCAGGGAATGAGAAGATTGGAAACAACCTGGAACTGTGTTACAGAACCATTGCCAAGGACACACAGCAGTTTTCCCAATACATTTCTAGTCAGACCTTTCCACCCTGCCCTCAGCTAAAGAAACAAGGTTCTGATACTTTGCATTAGTTATGGACCTTCTAAAAACAATCATGATGTGCTACTATTCCTGCAGAAGAGTAAAAGACAGGCTGCAAGTCTATCAGATATTAAAGCAGATGCTGCAAATGGAGTCATGTAGGTCAACAAGGATTTTCACCCTGAATGAAGACGGCTTGGTAAGAGTAGCCTCATTGGTTGGAACTGCATAAGCAATTTTAATGTTAAGGAAACCATGCGTTATGGAGGTAAGGTCACATTTGATACATTAAAATCCCAAGAAGCAAAATCTGCAGAATATGAACATTGTAACTGTTTTCTTAAATGGCAATGATGCTAATGGTTTTGATAGAATCCACCACTTTACATTGCATTACTATGCACAGAAGCCAGGAAGACTTAACAATTCTGAGAAGGCACACTTGTGGTGTTAGCGTGTTTATAGATCACAACGCCCTTAAAAGGAAAACTGGCTAAGATGTTTGAAAAATGTGAACGAATCAATATGTTCTTTGGTTGCATCTTCGACTCTTTTAAAAAAAAAAAAATCCCTATTCAGCACATGAGGTTGGTAGTTGTGCTCTCTTCCCACTCCTCCTGTAGTAGGTTGGCTGTACCATTCTGAGAAATTTCAAACGAGATGCACAACAGGATTGACAAAAGGGTGTGCCAATAATAACCTTAAGTCAGTTTGTAAGACAAAAATAATATACAAACATTTTTTAAAACTAAGTAAAGCTGGTGTACATTGTTAGAAGGCTTGCACCATACAACACATATAATTTAGTGTTTGCTTAAACTGCACAAAAATATTTTTTGTGGGCTTATTTATAAAAACAGTCAATTTCAGCAAGATTTTGTAAAAAAAAACAAAAAAAAAAACAAAAAAAAAACAGAAAGTGACAGTGTCCTAATAACATTTTTTTTCCTCATTAAATCTCCTTCTTCACTAACGTAAAACACATTTTAAGAGCTATTACATTTCATATTTTTAAGAGAAAACATAAGCATAGATGTTTATTAGAAGAACCACGTTACCTCTGTGTCAATTTTCTGACGAAAGCATTTAATTTCCTTTATCCATGCTTGATTTTTCTCCATATTTACCCACACATATAGGTCGAGAGAATGAGTATTGTGCCAGTGAATATGTTTCTTTGTTTGAGCCTAGAGTGTAAAGAAAATAGGGATCCTTGTAGGCATCACTTATGGTAAAAATAGCTCCGCAGAGAGTCATTAAACAAAAAAAAACCCAAAACAACTATTGCTGCACAAGTGCTGTAGGCATAGAAATACACTTAAACAGACCATATGCTAATTCCACTGTAGGAAAATACTTTTGAGATTATTCCAAACTACTATATGTGTGAATGAATACTTTTTATAAAAAAAAGAAAGCAATTTATATATCTGCACCAGGTATTTGCTATTCTTCTGTGATGAAGTTCAGATCGATTCCTTCTTTTTAAGTGTGAACACAAAAAAAAAAAATACATTGGCAAATACAACTTGCAGTTAATTTATTTTATAAGATTTTCTCTTTTTCTTTAAAGCTAGATGAATACATCTTTATTATGGTGCTTCTTTGGACTGAATAAACATTCCAGATTCCCTATTTCACTTTACGCAACTTGAAAATAAAACAACTTCACTCTTGCAACAACTTCACTCTGAAGGGAAGCCTTGTATATTCAATGTGGTCAGAAAAAAAAGAAAAGGCAAACACCGTCCCACTTTTGTCTGTCTAGTGAATACTACATCCAACAGGCAGTATGCTTTTAGAGCCATATACCAAACTGTCATTTGATACCACAGCCATCAGCTAGTCAATCCTCTGGAGTCCTGTAGTAGAAGGCTGTGGTTTGACAGCTAGATGATGGATCCTATGATGAATGGCGAGTCAGCACCATCACAATAAAATTGCATCAGAGGACAGGGTATCCAGCCAGCTTTGTATCAACTATGTTGACAGTGACCAACATAACCAAGTGTTGCATTGAACAAGACTTCATCAACTTCTCTATATTATATCGAAATCCCATTTACCAACAAAAAGTGATGCGTCAACATAATAGACTATGTGAGAATGTTATAATAGTCTGAAGATAAAGACCTGATAAACATGAGAAATGGTTTGATGGTTGATAAGTTTCCCCTCTGCTCAAAAGCCAAATTTGGCAATGCATGATTCTTAAAAATCAAACATGAGAAAGGCTTTGATATGTGATAAGTTTCCCCACAGCTCACAAGCAAAATTTGGCAATGTATGATTCTCAAAAATCAATCTTTATCAAACTTTCAGAATAATCAGGTGTCATTTGAAAACTGGTTGAATTATTCAAAGCTGCTTTTGAACAGCTTATTAAAAATACTCCAAGTATGAATTTAAAATCTGTTCAGTGATTATATTAGTCACAGAAGGATTTTATTCCACCAGCAGACTGGTGGAATAAGAACAAGTGCAACTGAGTTTTAGAACAAATTGGTCTTTTTTTTTGTTTATGAATATTTGTTCTTGTATAAATATTTAAATCCAATTATATGTTTTCTAAAACTGAAAATACAGAATATTTTTTTTCAGACTTGAAGTGGTCGAAATGATATTGTGTAAAGTCCACTATACAAACAAACAAACAAAAAAAAAAAAAAAAAAGGGAGAGCCTCAGCTTGATTTTAGGTGAAAACAGAAGTGGAGCAAAGTGTTGTGTGTGCACCGACCAAAATGGATTATTAGATAATAAAACATGACAACCATATCTTCAAACTACTTTATCAGAGCAAAGTCAGCCATACTAAATTTATGCAGATGATTCCTAAACCCAGAAATTTAAAAGTAAGAATACTGTTGCTAAAATTCCTAAAACTTCCAACACATCACCTCTGTTCTTAAAAAGCAACACTAGCTTTTTATCCAATACAGTGTTGAGAGTGGCATTTAATTCTTCTATAAAGAAAGCTCCTTGTAATCCTGGTTTTTTTTACATCTATCTGAACTTTTATCTTTTTTCCAGGACTTTCTCTGTGGACTCCTGCATCTGTGGTAATTGCTTGTTCTCGTTTGTTATATTTACAACATCTGACAGCTTATTCTGTCCCTCTGATGTAGATTGTTTTTGCCAGATTGGCACTTTTTCCCCTAATGCTAAAAAAAAAAAAAAAAAAAAAAAAAAAAAAAAAAACAAGAAAGATGCAACTTGCAGTGTATTGTTCAGTGTGGATCAGCTTAATCACCCAAATTTCTTGAACTTATATCTCATTTCTAAAACCTTGATAATCTAGGGATTTTCCCCCGACCCCAAAAACATGTACATCAGGCTAATTGGCCGTTTTAAATGGCCTGTCAGGGCTCTATCTGTACTTGGCTCTTTGACAGACTAAAGAATTGAAGAGGTTCCCCTTTCTTCTCAACTTGCGAGGATACTCACTAGCGCCTTTGCAATCCAGAAATAGATACTGTAAGTGGCAAAAATATAAAAAGAAAACAAAGGGATTTTTTTTTTTTTTTTCCAATTTTAGGGTCAAGAGGATTCTATCACCTAGCCAAACTACAAAAGCTGGCAAAAGACAGAGTCGGCAACATCCGTCAAAGCACATCACCAGCCTATCACTAGATCATTTACACAGACACAAACAAAACCAAAAAACACATGTACACATTTTTGGATAACAGGAAAGAGTCAAACATGGAGAACCCATTTATCTACACAAAACGATCTGTACTTTATTCCCTATTGAAGATGGATAAAGAACGAGCAGCCTTCTTGCTCACATTTCTTTTGTGCTAAGTGTCACTAAATCTTGTGGTGCATCATCCTTTTTAAAA
The DNA here is from genome assembly GCA_902685375.1 of Neostethus bicornis. Classification (NCBI taxonomy): domain Eukaryota; kingdom Metazoa; phylum Chordata; class Actinopteri; order Atheriniformes; family Phallostethidae; genus Neostethus; species Neostethus bicornis. The sequence goes on along the minus strand of LR738542.1, from coordinate 17,989,038 downwards.
CTTAAGTACTTTCAGCAACAGTACAAATGCAAGAAACTATGAAAAGTATAGTTTTATCTTGTATGGCAATTATTACTATTAGTTTTAGTGAGAATTTCTCAATGCAAATCTATAAACATGCTTAATCTTCTGAAATCATATTTCATACACTTCAGACATTATTTAAACAACAATCAGACATTTAACACAAGATTATGGTTTAAATCACCAAGAGTCCAAGACACTCAAGTTCAACTGTGACCCCTATCCAAAAGGTGACTGTTCTCATGAGCAGTTGATTGAGACATCAAAGCACATAAATCCTCAGTATCTTTGCAGACGACATTTCAAAATCTGATACCATGGACTTTGACATCTATGTGTTTTCACAGATACAGAAAAAAAAAAAATCTTGTTTATGTTTTGAGCTCCTTAGAGTGTGGTCTGCTATGTTCCTAGCATATTGCAAACTCAACTGAAGAGCAAAAATAAGACCCCATTTTTTTGCAACATTTTTGAGGTTAATCAGAGGCTCTAAATAATGTTTTACCAAAAACTCCCACATTAATGTTTTAAGTTTAATAGATGCACCAATGATAATGAGTCATTTGCCAGTTTGAAAACTAAATTAAATAAGTAAATGCCTGCATAATGTACTGTATATGTAATAATTTTCATCCACAAGTAAAAACATTATGTACTGCTTCCTTTTTAACATGCAGTACACGCATGAGGGAAAATGATGAGGCATTTAGACCCTTCTTCTGAGTATGATTACAGATGAGGTGAAATGTCATATCTGGGGTTTTAATTTTGACCTTCTCTATTGGTTTTCACGCAGCATTCTCCTCCAAAATCAAGCTATCCATCATCTCTATAAATTGTATTGGACATGATGCTGATTATTATATGAACAGATTTTCAACTTGATTTTCTTCATACATTTTGTAGCAATAAGTTGCCTCTCAGTAATAACCAAGCTTAGCAGTACTTGACATCATCTTATATATATCAGAACCTGCTACAGTAAAGCAGAATACTTTAAGGTAGCAAGATGTTTAAGATAAGTTAAATGAGCGCCACCTATCGTTTAGTGTTATCGTTTCACTTAAAAGTGTCTGAAAACGATTGCAAACGGGTTTTTTTCCCCTACACAAACATTTCTAATCTAATTTTTAAAGAAATGGTAATATAATTTTTTTAATTACTATATTTAAATGTATTTTTCTTTAGAAAAGAGTTTAAATAGACACGACAAGACTGTTGAACACGACTCAAACATAGAGCGGATAAACAAAAACGTTCACAAACTATTAAAATTTGTTTTTGTTTTTTCTCAGTTGCATTGAACTGCTCTCAAATATTCTACACTACTTATACTGTAAGAACTTTATTCCCTTCATAAATTAAACTGAAGTTCAGGTTATGTAAAATGCAAGTGTTTTCAATAATACATTGTTTGCTCATTTAGCATATTTTAATATTAAAAAGACAAATACGTACCCAAAATTGTAATAAAATTGTAAGTCATCCAAGACTTGGTTCAAGCATTTCATTGTACATGTAAATGTCTTAATTCATGCGAAGCCATATCAGTCCATTAACAAGCTAAATGTGGTGCTTAGTCATTTTTTTTTTAAAGAAAGGAGGACTTGTTGCTTTTCTTACCTTTTCAGACATCAAATAAGAGTGGATCCATAGTTATTTAGAGGGAAATAAGGTTTGTAATCCTTGAGTGTAAGATCCACTTTTAAATTCTTCTCTCCTGCTTCTGGAACTCCTGAACCTGCTTTGCGTCCCTGATGGAGAGCTTTGATATTCCAACCAGTTTACCTCAAACCTGGAGCAAATATCCGATTAAAATCAATCCTATGTATTCAGAGTGTTCCTGCTTATCGCATTTCCCTTCATTTTCAGATCGTTGCGCACTGAAATGTATCAGATTGGAGCGCAAACAGAGCGCAGAAAAATGATGGTGAATTGGACACCGGTGCGCCTTGGAAACGCACCTGTCTCCTCTTTCTTTTTTCCTTTTGTTTTTTTTTTATTGCTCAGCTACTGGTACAATAATCATTGAAACTTGAAGGACAAAAAAAAGGAATGGTTGCACCATGGTGTGATATCCAAAAGCTTAAGGATCTGATGTGTCCATGTGCGCAGGCTGACGCGCTGTGCGTCGTGATGGAAAAGGTTTGGTTTACTGTTCCAGATCTGTGTCGTCAAATGTCAAAAATAGACTAAATGAAATCAGAAACAGAAAGGTATAAAATAAAAATAAATATTTTATTGGCACATCTGTCCGCCTCCTCGTTCCCAAACACAATCCAAAATTGAATAAACCAATGTCTTCTGATCCTGAAGAAGTCACACCAACCAAATATTGCTTTGAACCAGCTGTGTGGGAGGAAAAAAAGAAAGTCATCCAGTAAACCAGGAGAATTTCTCCAAAAAATGAAAACATTCGTGAAGTTTGGCTTTGTCAAACTGAAGTGTTGAAGATTCCACCTGCCTGTTGCAATTATTTGGTGGATTATTTTACACAAGAGTCAAACCTTCAGGTGAATTCAGACTATTGCAGATACTCTGAATCCACCCACAATTGACAGGTACTGGAAGCTTTCATGTGAAATACAAACACATATCACTAAGGTAAAAGAAAAGGTCATATGTGCAGGGTTAAAATAACTAATAGTCACTATTTAAACCTAAAAAAAGTTATAAAATAGTTTTTATATTTATTTGATACATTTTATAAACGTACTTGAAAATGTATGTCAGAATACAAGGCACCTTTGTCTTTTTCTTGTTTTGGGGGTTAGCGGTTTCTTAGAGAAGGCACCTTTGAATTTTCACAGATAGGTAGACCACCTTCTCTTGGAGGCGCACAAATATGTTGCTTTGGGGTGGAAAAGATGGATGACTGGATGAATTAGTGCAATGCAATACAAGGGCTGTATTGAATTTCTAATTGTTAGTCAGCTTCTTATCCGTCTTTAGAAATCAACGCGAGGGGCAGGGTACACCCCGAACAGGTCGCCAGTCTGTCACGGGGCCACACACATACAACCATACATACACATACACTCATTCCTAGGGGCAATTTGACACCGGTCAATCAACCTAGCATGCATGTCTTTGGAGGGTGGGAGGAAAACGGAGTACCCGGAGGAAACCCACGCAGACACGGGGAGAACATGCTCCACACAGAAAAGACAGTGTTCCAGTGAACATGCTCCAGTGAACATGCTCCACACAGAAAAGACAGTGTTCCAAGCCTCGTCCCATCTGGGACTCGAACCCACTGTGACATCGTGCCGCCTTGATTTCTAATTGTACTTTTCAATTTCTACAAAGCAAAGGAGGGATTTTTTTTCAGCTTAATAATCTGTTTTTATTTAGTTTTTTTTTCAGTTATTTTACCACATACAATGAGAGGACTTTTGAACTTGCTACCAAGATAACTTTTTTAAGGACACAAAGAAATTTATTTATTCACAATTTTTTTTTTCTACTAGTTGAACAAAATGTTCAGCATATATAACTTACTGACAAAATCAGGACTTTCAAAAGTTCTGTTTTACTTTCTAAAAAGTTATTTTTTTAAACAATGGAATGAGCTATTGTCCTGGAAAAGAAAATACTCCATAAAAAAAAAAAATCCACAGGGATCATTTAACACAGTTTTTTACCTACTAGGCATGTATTAGCCTAAATTATCTTAGTACATTAGTCAAGCAATTCTGGTTGAATCTGCTTTGACGTTCCATGATTCAATTCTCAGTCTAAGAGTTTTTAACCTTCAGTTCATAAGTTCCACCTTCCCAAATGGTGAGATCAAGACAGAATCCGCACTGACATTGACTGAGGGCTGGGTTAGAATTCATTCCCTCACACTATGACAGTAGATAAATTATACTTTTACATCCCAGTTCAGTGAGTTCTCAGGACAATATTGATCTTCAGCTGATGTTAGAGTCCTTGAATGTTTGGTGGATTAAACTGAAAATTCCCTCAAAGACTTTATGAATGTGCACCCATTTCAATAATTTAATCAAATCATTATATAATTAAACATGTTCACTTGTCTAACGATTGGATGATAATCAAAATTTGAACACCATTGTGAAATTGGATTAAGAGTTGGACACCATAAGGAGTGTTTTTCGGGTTATTGGAGATCTAAATTATTTCATTTAAATTTTCAACTATTTATTTTGGCAATCTGTTGACATTACATAGCCAGTGACTATATTCCTCACTAAATTATTTGAAGTTTAAAAACTGTCCTGGAGATTCGGTCATCTTTTTATACTGCTTGATTATTTTTAAAGTTCATCTTCTGAGTTTGTGAAAGATCATATACAGTGTGTAGTCACAAATAATGGCCAACACCATTGTATAAAGTGTGTTTTCCTTTACAAATGTGAGAAATGGGACCATTTTTTTAGTTAAAAAAAAAAAAAACAATAATTTTTTATTATTGAATCATCTCCAATAGAAAAAAAAATCATTTTCGGAAAACCTTTTGATAGAATAAAACCGTCTATCATGATAGACATTTAATCCATCACACGAACTGTAAGTCATACGCACATCTCATTAGTATAGATGTCAATAAATGTGTCTGTTATAATTAGTTTTGACATTCACAAACACTGCACCTTTCACACAACCCACTTGAATTTTTAAGCATTGAAGGACAGTGAAAGGAAATAAGTTATGAGCAAATACAAGGCTGATGTCAAAGCTGATGATCAAAACGTTCCATGAGCAATAAAGCATATGACATAACTAGGGAATGTGCCAGAGATCTGTCTGCTGTTTCATTTTCTCTACTTTCAGCCATCCTAGTTGATTAATAACGGTGCAACAGAAAACTCCTTCACGTGCTTATTGAAAAAAGGAACTAATTAGATTTGATCAATGTAAGAAAATTAACCAATACCAAAATGAAAAAAATAACAAAATCATCTAGATTTTCTTGAGATTATTAAATAGCAATATAACACATATCTATTTGGCTACTTGCAACAGTATTTAGTACCAATCAAGGTTTTGTTTTTGGGCCACATGGAGCCTTTGCATGTCAGAACATTCAGTTGCAACTCTGCTTCACTTTATAACATCAGTAGATCTAATCACAGACTAAGTCTCACCGTTATGAAGTTCCCATTCAACTGATCAGAAAAAAGTATACATGAAAAGTAACAGTTCGTTTTTAAAATTGCATTTCACTCTGTCCTTTGCCTCAACAAACTAAGAACGTAGATGAAGTCACCTCCAAGACACAAAAAACAATCTCACCCTGGAGGTAGAAGCAGCTAATGTGTACCTCGGTCACATTTTTACAGTCTGCTCAGTGACCAGCTGCTTTGTTTTATATCAGGTTCTCACATCAGTGATAAACCACATTGAATTAAATAATATTGACTACTGATATTCGGAAACAAGAAATAGTACAACATGACATTTTTTTTTTAAATCATCACCCTAGGGGAAAAAAAGAACAATTACCTACAAAATGATCTTGTCCTCTAAGACAAAACATACTCAGACAAACATTTGATGTTTTCAGTTTATAAATCAGAATCAGAATGCTTTTATTGCCATGTCAATGAAGAATATCAGAGACTAGGAACTTGCTTTGATACAGGTGTGCAAAGCAAGTTAAATAATAAATAAATGAATATATATAAATAAATATAAATAATTTATTATTTATATAAATATAAATAAATGAATAAGTTCATTTATTTATATATTATTTATATATTATTTATACATTTATATATTGTTTATTTATTAATGAATAATAAATGAATGTCTTACTAGAAATTAATATACTTTAGTAACAAAAACCTCAAATACAAAATCTCCTCTTGGTTGAAAGAGTGATGTTGAAGAGTTCTAACTGTCACTTATTCATCAAACAACTAAAAAACTCACTTAATTATTCACAAATGTACATAGTTTTTTAAAAATTATTATGATTATTATTTTAAACAACCACTTCCTCTGCAGAAACCCATCAACCTTTTCATGAATCAAAAGGTACACATCACCCAGTTAATTGGGTTTGCTGCTGATGACTCATTACCGAAATTCCACTAGTTTCTTCCAAAATACGAAAGAAAATGAATAGGTAAGTTTTAAAAGGATAAATATATCCTATCATCTATCCTTTTGTAAGTGGCGAGCAGTCACCCAGTTGGTGTGACAGCTGTGCATGCAGAGAACCAGGAACATTAACCAAACATGTGGTATTGAGTCAGTACTGCATTTGATTTTTTGCTATCACATAAATTTACTTCCTTAAACCACCATTGTGTTTTTGAGCTAGATTTGAACAACTGAACTGATTATTCAACTTTCTTTCTGATTCCCTGAACTGGAAATGTTTGGAGGGCTAAACTGTCAATTTCTGAATATACCCCAAGTTTTTGCATTCATGCAGTTCCAGAACCACTTGTCCAGCAAAGTTTTGTAACTTTTAACCAGAGCGTAATCTGACTCATGCAAGATGAATATGTATTGAACACTGATTTAAGTTCTCTCTTCATATTCACCCGGAACAAGTCTAGCTGAAACCAATTGGGAGAAGGTAAGACATTAAGTGATTGATCTCAAGCTGATTGGTTGGATGGTCAAGTTGTGCCCACCTCATAGAAAATCCACTCACAACAGCAAAATTTAACAAAGAATTCCTAAATGCATTGGAATGTGTTGAAAAAATGTTTAGACATTGGATGCAACGTGAACTAAGAGCCCGCCTTCCGGCTGCTTTGCTGCTAAGTGCTTTAGCCGCTAACTCACTGGCCAAATGGATTCTACAGAGTTTGTAAACTCACAAATATTTTGAGAATTCATCTGGCTGGCCACGTTAATATCAGTTGATATCAGGTCAAAGTACATTGTAGTTCAGAAAATGGAGAGTAAACAAATGTAGACAATGCTTATTCATTCATCCTTATTTTTTTTCATTGATTAATTTAGAACCCAAACCTGCAAGGAATTTGGCATTAAAAACACATGTTAAATACTCACAAGTCTATTAGTACAGTGGGGAAAGTAATTTCTATTAATCCTTTGCCAAAGTAAGCTATAGAAATGAACAGCTTTGCTTTGCACACTTGAACAGTGTGGCAGTCACAAGCAGTGAAGTACTGATCACATAGAGGGAAGCCTCCTGAGGAGATCATCAAAGTAAGAACCAGCTGCAGTTTTACCTCTACTAAGTCACCTTTTCACCCTGTGACTATCTAGAGTCCACCCTCTGTCTGTCACAGATCTTAACTTGACAGGTCTTTCATCGTTAAGATTCACTTTCTTAAATTTATTGCATTGGGTTTTTTTTTTTTGTTGTTGTTGTTGCAAAATGACAATTTCAAAGTTTAAAATAAAAGAAAAAGAAAGAAAAGGGCATGATGCAATTTTTTTTTTTCCAAAAAATTGTAGAATGGTACAGAGTGACTTGGTGACTGCTGGATTTTCGTCAGCTTAATGGACCATTGAAAATCCACAGCAGGAGAATCTTTGCCAATTAGAATGTTTTTGCTTCATTCTGTCAGGCTTGTGGTTCTGGTCAGCAGCAGTGACCTTCAGGGTGAAACGTCCACATAGAATGAGTACTTTGTGTGTGCATTTAAAAAGAAAATAGATAAAATAGTTTGTACAATTTTCCAACAACAATTTAATAATTTCCTAATTACATTAATTATGTCTATCTTATCCTCAATGATATTGTACAAAAAAAGTTTGATTGTGAAGAAGTTTTGCCACGTGTTCCAAAGAGGTGTTGTCAATTCTGAATTTAACTGATAGGAGTGTTGGAGTTTTAAAACATAGAGAGATGGTGAGAGTGGTTCCTTTTGGCCAAAGAGAGAGAGTTATGAAACCAGGTTGACACAGACTATAGGAATGTTTGACTCTTAACACAGCGGTTTAATTATTGTTCACTGGTGCATCACGTTCGCTTTCTCAGGCTAAAAGTGATTCCTCTTTTTCTGGTCATTCTTCTGAGGGGTCTTTCTTTTCCATCAGTCACAAGCAAGATGGTAACTGTCTAGGTTTTAAGAAAATCTGTCTAATATCGGCAGCACGGTGGCGCAGTGGGTAGCATAGTGGCCTCACAGCAAGAAGGTCGTGGGTTTGAGTCCCGAGTGGGAACAAGGCTTGGAACACTGTCCTTTCTGTGTGGAGTTTGCATGTTCTCCCTGTGTGTGCGTGAGTTTCCTCTGGATACTCCGGTTTCCTCCCACCCTCGAAAGACATGCATGTTAGGTTGATTGGCCAGTGCCAAATTGGCCCTAGGAATGAATGTGTGAGTGTATGGTTATATGTGGTACCCCGCGACAGACTGGTGACCTGTTCGGTGTGTACTCTGCCCTTCGCTTTAAAGTGGCCGGGATGGGCTCCGGCACCCCCCGCAACCTCTTTATAGACGGATAAGAAGATGACTGACTGACTGTCTAATATCTTTATTTCAGAGACTGCATACAGAAAGTTAAGTGTCACTACCTAAATTGTCTCTCAAACTCATTTTACCGACTTTGTTATCTTGTTCAAGTCACTATTGCATTTAACAAAATATTGACAATCACAAATATCGCAACTAACATTGTTTTTTGCAGGTGCTCTAGATTCTTCCACATACGTACAATATGATCCGTTGCCATAGCGTATTCGATGCCTGGTATAATTTTAGCACATTTTCTTATGATATACTACTTGTCGGCAGACTGTCGACCCGTCTAGGGCATACGCTGCCTCTCATCCTGAAACTTGGACAAACTCCAACCCCGCTGGCAACTTTAGATAGGGAGAAGCGATTTTGAAAATGAATGTATATTATTTGCTTTGTTAAATGGTGATTATTTGATTAAACAAATTTCACAGTGTCGACTATTGACTAATGTGTGTCTTGCATCTGTCCAGCTGTTTGCATTGCCTGTTTTTTCTGTCAAACATAAGAAAGGAAGAACACAACTGTTGTCTTGTTTTCTCAAAGGACTTTTTTATTGGTTTATGTTTCCATTTTCCATGCAAGAAAACCAAACTGAGACCATTTTGTAACTAACTAAATGTGAGACTCCTTTACCCATGTGCTCTCCACACTTTTATAGTTCATCTGCAGGTTTGTATCTTTGTCTGCTCTTTATCCATCTGTTTCTGTTTCCTTCTGAGCTAGGTACTCCGCTCTCACAGCCTGTAGAGAAGAACATCACGGGTTTAAAAGTTAACTCATAAATTTTGAAAAGCGATGATACAGTTTTCGGTTCTCTGTGCAATCACAACATGTTGGATCCAAGAGTGTAAATAATAGATTGATCAATCACTGACCTGAGGCCTGTACAATGAAGCTGGATTTACTTTTAGTAAGAAAACTTAGGGGGTTCAAGGAAAAAAAAGTGACCGAGCTCAAACTTCAGTATTTTGTGAAGTTGATACTCTGTTTCTAATTTTCTTTTGTTTGTTTGGCTTGCATAATAGATTTTCCGCAGCTCTATGACACTACTTATTTATGTTTGAAGGATCATCAATATAAAGAATGAGCCATGTTTTCCCCAAAAGGACAGTATTCACTATCAACCAGAAAATCACTTCTATTGCATCAAGCACCACATAGCAGCCATCATTTTTATTGCTTCAGACAATACCATTTTAAATTAAATGTCTGAGTCAGTGTTAGTGGCACTGCATTCTCATTGATAATGTTTTGGCTTTTTTTTTTTTCTTTCAGTCACAGAGCTTTTTCACTTCAAGAAGTTCTGCTAAATGTATGAAGTTTCACCATTTCCTTCATGCGTCTTTCCCCATCCAATTTATAAACAGTCATAGTTAAAGATTATTTTTTGCTTTCCAAAGATAGAAAATTGACAATACAGCACCAATGACCAAGATTGTTTTAAGTTTAGCTTCTATTAAGTGCTGGAGTTTTATCATATCAGAGCTATGTTGAAGGTGTGTTATTAATGACTTGTGGCAATGTAAGCATCCACAACCCAAAGTAGGTTGACAAATGTTGCTGCAATGTTATACAATTTCATTGCTTTGCTAATTAATTACCTGTTTTGAATGTTGTGAATTTCAATTATTCATTTTGATTCATATTTCCCACAAAAATCAATAAATTTCCTTGTCCTGCACATTGATCAACACACAGCTGAAAAATGACCATGATGTTTCAATCAAGACTTTCACCATGTGTATATAATAATTTGATCCGCTAACTACTAACCAATACCACCAACCTATACTGGGAAATTTTGCGTAAAAAATTAAAACAGACACACTTTAAACCCATTGTAAGAAAGGCTGGTGGGCCAAATGGTGAGGTGGGACTTTGCACCAAACTGATTTTTTTTTCAAACAGCTAACAGCCCCTCTGCCTTTGTGTGTGCTTGTGGAGTGCTTCCATTTTTCATTGAACATCTGTCAACATACATATAATACCCATGACAGCCAGACACCTGTTTGTTGGCACATGTATTATTCATCATACCACATGTACAGTATATCATAAAGACAAACAACACACAAATATGCAAGTAGCTGCATTAGTATTCACAAATAATCCTCCTCTTTGTCTTTTCCGAAGCTGGACCCACTCCAGCGCCTGCTCCCTAGCTGTGAAGCCCAGATTAGTACTTCCTGACTGGGACGCAGTGACAGAGAACTGCCTTATCATCGGGCAGCTCCAGGGAGGCTAGAAGCCTCAAAGCTCCTCTAGAAAACCCACATTGTGTGGCAAAAAGTCTATTTTTCAATCAGCCACAGAGACTTATGCTCTTTTGTGCTTGTGATGATTCTTTAATGGTCAATTATAATGAGTGCTCTGGGGTTTGTCCTGATTTGGCAAGACATCTCGACAACTGCAATGACCACTGAGACCATAGAAAGTAAATTTTCACATTGTGTGGATGCCTGCCTCTCCACTCAGATTTAAAGCTAAAAAATTGAACCTTTTTATGTTCATGCTGCACAAGGAGAAATGGTACATTGGGTGCTTCTTTTTGGTGTATAAATCCTCTGCAGAAACGTATGCCAAGGTTATTTGTTTTTCAACTTTTTGAAAATAGACTTCCAAAGAAAAATGTTTTCTAAAAGTTTTTTTTTTTTTTAACAGACCAGAAAGTAGAAGCACTGATAAATTCCAGATTTGTTGTGCCCAGTTTTTTAAAGATTATCTGGATCTCATCCTTTGGAAAATATTAGTGATGAAGTCTTGAAAACCTAACCGAAGTGTCATTATTTTCATTTTCACTGGCTTTCCAATCCCCCTACACCAGTGCTTATGGAGCCATCAGTTCGCACCCATGGCACTTTATAACATGGAGACAAGTGTGTAGAAAAATATCCTCTTTTCAATTTTAAAGAAAGCATCTCCATTTATTGTGTATTTTGTTCTTTTTATTTCATTCCTTGTGTATTTTTGTCTCACTGGTCACTAAATTTGTAAGTAAGCTAACAGGCAGCTCCCGGCAAAAAATATTCAGGTGTAAGCATCAATTTGGCTGGACTGTCGAATGCTGGCCATTTGATACACACACACACACAGAAATGTTTTCTTTTCACCTTTCTCTATTCTCATGTCACAGTGAAAATGGGCCTTGATTGTTGATCAGACACTTTCCCAGAAAAAGGCCAAAGGCATGTACAGTAGGTTCAATTTGAGGTTTCAACTTTTTCCCACACACACAAATTCGCTGACTTTTTCTTGCAATCCATTCGACCCATGTGTCTCTTTTGACATTTAACAATGTGTACTCATCTGCTTTATAATTTCTAGTCATCACCAGCCACCTCACCATCTAAAGAGGGTTAACTTACAAATTGAAATAGGCAAGACAGGGTCAAGTTATGATGGCATTTACTGGCATGTTCACAGATGCCATCTGAGCATCTGAAATTAATTTGTAGATAAAATGAAAGTTGATCATTTGACAAAGAATGACACTAATTGCGGGTTAGATCTTTTAAACTATCAGACAATATTGGTTCAGCAAGAAAATAAGAACTTTTTAACCTAAAATTGTCAGAATTTAACTTTATTTCTAACTTTTTAAATTGAGATGACTTTGATAAGGTTTATTCCGCCACTATTTTTTGTGTTGTAATGGTTGGAATTTTGTGTTTTGTTTTCTCTTTTTTAATTACCTTGTCTTGTCTGGGGTTATGAGCGGTGATCTTTGTGTTAAGTATTGCTGGACAAACTTCCCTCTCCAGTGTCAGGCCTATGTACCAACCTTGGCAAGTATTATTTCTTCATGTATGTTTATGTTTCATTTTATATCCTAAATGTCTGTGCTCTCAGTGGCTTTTTTTCTTGACCCAACAATGAAAACAGAGAAAGGGAAAGAAGTGAGAAAGAAGAGCAGCGAGATGCAGAAATAAGAAATGGGGGGGATAAAGTGGAGAGAAAACTTATAGATACAATATTAGGCATCACAACCAACCTGATAGGTCAACTGGACAAAGAAAAGAACCTAAAACTTAAATTGAAACACACAAAGGCAACGTTCCATTTCTAACCACAAAAGATCCAGAACACTAACATCATTTATAAGAAGCTCTTTGCCAAATGTGAAAAAAAAAACTTTGCAATTTGCAACAATGTTTTAAAAAAAAGTTTGACAAAAAAGATTGCAATTCAAACAAGTAGCATTTAGAACATTTTGTAATGTGAAAAGTAAGAAGATTGAAGTTTAATGTATGTGACTAACTAAATCTGACTTGTTTCAAGTATAACAGCATGGTGGTCACTGGTGCCGTCTGATAGTGGGATGGATGCACTGTGGGCAGGCCACCTCCTGTGGACGAACCATCTGGTGCCCCTGGCAAGCAAGGGCAACAGGATGACCTGGAGTGTAAAGACCAATTTACTAAACATGTTGTTCAACACACAGAAAGATATATAAATGCAGGCATTGTCTTGTGTTCGCTTGACTGTGTTAATAAAACATAGTTATAGACTGAAAATTGATGCTTTATTTGAGTTCATAAACACCACACTAACTGCAGTGGCTTTTTAATATTTAATGTTGGGTGAAATTGTTAAGAAGCAACTAAACTCCAATGAGTGTCACAACTGACTAATGGCTTTCTTTTGTGTATTTAATTTGAGATGCAGAACAATTTGACCAATGTGACCCCATAACCTTGCATAGGATGAATTTATTCCCAGGTTATTTTGCATGTCTGTGTGTGTCTGTGTTTTTTTCTTTCCTGTGCTGATTAGAAGTCACCGTGCCTCCATACACCTTTTCCCTTCGACTCCAGCAGCCATGTACTTAATCAGACGGCAGGACTTCAGTGACCCCTGCAGATCTGCGTCTGTAGTGTCACAAAGCTCTGCTGTTCACCAGGAGCCTCATGTCCAACATATTTAACAATATTCATCCCTTGATCTTCATAATTGCTCAATTTTAAAATACAGGTTGAACCCCTTTTTTGTATAATTATATTTCTACATTGTGCCAGATTATCTATAAAACTTCATACAATATATACTAACTCACTAAATAAGCAGGAAATACTTTCATTTGTATCATTAACTTTTAGGATCTTGTCATTGGGATGTTGTAATAATAATAATAATAATTAAAAAAACAAAAAAAAAACAAAACTTTCTGAAACATCAGACATAATTCCCCCAAAACCGTATGACCGTAAAACAGTCTTCAAGAATAGTGTGAGCATGATGCCGACCTGCTGAGATGGTGTACCTCGAAGCTGAGTATCCCCTGTGTATTTTTCATTTAGAGTCGTAATGAAACCACAGATGTCAAACAAAGTTGTTAGGGTTTAATAGGCTTGATGGAACCTCGGATATCTTCTCTGAATACTCTGAATAATTTGCTTAAGTTTATCGTTAGTTTTCATTAAAAAAAAAGGATGGGTCAAATGTGCAAATACACATGATTTTAAGATACTCTCTTTTAAAAATGAATGTATGTTGTAACATTATTTAAAAAAAAAAACTATACCAAAATTTCATCTGAATAAACAATGTATTGGTTTTTATATTCTAATAAGCCCTTGTACAAAAATTCTTTGTGCTACCAAATTTCCAAATGGTCATCAACACATTCACGCATTTGAATGTCAGTCAGTCATCTTCTTCATTCCGTCTATCCCTTTCGGGGTTGCGGGGGGTGCCGGCCAATTTAAGGCGAAGGGCAGAGTACACCCCGAACAGGTCGCCAGTCTGTCGCGGGGCCACACACAGACTCATTCCTAGGGGCAATTTGGCACCGGCCAATCAACCTAGCATGCATGTCTTTAGAGGGTGGGAGGAAACCGGAGTATCCGGAAGAAACCCACGCAAACATGGGGAGAACATGCAAATTCCACACAGAAAGGACAGTGTTCCAAGCCCCGTCCCCACCCACGACTCGAACCCACGACCTTCTTGCTGTGAGGCCACTGCGCCACCGTGCTGCCTGCATTTGAATGTTATCAATTTAAAATGTGATTGTTCCAATACTGAACAGAAAGAAAAATGTTCTTATTAACTGTCTGCATCTCATTTGGTATTATAAAGTCTTCACTTGCCTCAACATTGTCACATGTAGAAAGGTGAATTAAATTTTATATTGTGCAAACCAATTCCTTTGCCCGGGGTTATGAAGACAAATGCATACACACCCCAAAACTTACTCATCTGCTACAATATGCCATGGGAAACAGCTCAAATGAGCAAGAGGAAAAAGGATAACATGCTTTGTGTACAGGCCTGACTATCAACTAATTTGGCACCTCAGCAGATGTGACAACACACCAGCAGAGCCTGCAGCCTCATGCAGGGCTTCATATTTATTGAGGAAAGTGAGGTTTCATGTGCAGGGCTGAAATGAAGAAGAACTCAGGACCACTGCCATCACTCGATTCTTTTCTTACCTTTACAAAATGTGACTAGCTAGGATTATCGGATGAACCGACAAACCGACCAACTTGCAACTAGTTTTCAGGGCAGTAAAGCCTGTTGCATAAATTCTTGATAGCTTTCCAGCTAATTTTAATTCTTGTTTTGATATTTTACTTTTGGTTGTTTTCTTATTTTTCTGTAGAAGTGTTTCTTTTTTTTAATTTATTTTTTTTCAGACCTAATTTGCTGCTTTAATGAGAAGATAAACAAAAAACTTCTAATTTAATGGCTTAAATGGATTTTTAAAACAGTAAACACTTTTTCAAAACTTTTAGAAACAGTTTAGAAACTGCTTCTAAACTGTCAACATTAGGGTGTGTATACTTGCTAAGGAAAATTTCTAAAGAGATACTTCTAAAGAGATATTTCTCTACTGTAATCCCTTAATGTATGCAGTAAAGCATAAATGTGTAAAAAAAACAAAAAAAAACAAAAAACAAAACAAAAAGAAAATATGCACACGTAAAGTTCTGTACCGTCATTCACTGGAAGTACATTTTTTTGTACATTTAAAAGCAAAACTTGAGTTAAAAATACCAAGCTAGTGCTATATGAGATTATCAGTTATGTTCATTTTCTGTTTGTCCACATTCATCATAGAAATGTATTTTATTGCCAGTTTGTCCACATTCATCATAGAAATGTATTTTATTTTTTGGGTTGTTTGTGCTGTCAGTGTTTCTCAAAGACCTTGAGAACAAATCTCAACTCAGCAGCGTATCTGGATGTATGTATCTGAAAATACCTACAAGTTTGCAGCAAATAAATAAATCAGAGACAAAATAAATTATTAGCATAAAAAATAAATAATTTATTTGGCCCTGCACCTGACAGATTTACCAACTTTCTCATGAGTTAAAAAAGGGATTGACAGGGTGCACTCCACACATGGCTGCCCACAGTAAAACTTCTGTTCTGCTGAATTATTCAATTCTGGAGTCTGGCAAGCAGCCTGTGTGTTTTTCAGTGTGTGAACATTTATTCCTGTGTTGCTCCAGGTCTGTATGTTACCTGTGTCCCTTCATCCGCTGGCTTCCCCCTTCATCTCCACCCACTCTTATCCAGTCTCAATCTTGGTGTCATCTAGATGAGATGAATATGCATGGTATGAAAATGAGGGTCAATGCTACACTGTCTGCAGCAGGAGGACACATTGAAATGGTTGTCATGGTAATGAGCATTTAAATCAACTTTATGGACACATCTCCGTTAATTTAGGATTGGTCTGCGGGAACAGCAAAAGCTCTATATTCACCCTTCCCAAATAATATCACACATTATGTAAGGTAGACCAAAATCAAGCATTGAAGAAAGTTTATTTCAGCCTCTGATGTTTGTGATCATCTTCACACAGACCCATGATGCAAACATAATCACAACATCTGCAAAAAGAAAAGATTCAAACCTCTATTAATTTAAATATTAATAATTAAAAAGACAATTGGTTTCAAAGTAATTCTGATTCTTTAGCAAATTTCAACCCTAAGTGGAAATATTTCAAACTTTTAACAATTCTAGTGAGACAGTTGATGGAAAATTAGAATAGATACTGATGCTGTTGAAGGGAAGTCCCTCCGGGCAGTTGAGTGATGGTTGGTACAATGGACAACAGTACACAATATTTGAAACATTTCACAAAGTACGTAGAGGAAAATATTAAATACATACCCTAAGTTCATGTAGCAATTCAAAGTGTTATAAAATAATTAACCCGACATTGTACAATAGTATATGGATATGGTATATATGGTACATTTGTTGCTGGGCAAACTATTAATTGAACAAAGCATTTCAAAATCTTTTGTTCTCAGAAGTTTTTGAAAATCTATGAAAAAGTAATTGCTAGATTAAACCTACCTGCATGTTTGCATATCATTTTCTGTGCAAGCTCCCTTTCTCTGCCTCACAATTTTGATCTCAAGTGTAATAATACAAAATGTTAAACAGACATCAAAATTCAAAATGATCATCCAGTCAAATCATGTCACATGGCTTCTGCGCTTCTCTTCACATAAATTTTCTACTGTGCAAAATTTGACTAAATCAAATATAGGAGTATGTCCAGTCATTCAAGAATAAATCACACAGTAAGAGAATTGCTAATGTAGGAATTGATTACGACCCAAACAGGTTGCCAGTCTGTCACAGGACTTCGTTTCTGTATCAACTGTAAATTGATTTTAATTTTGTTTGAACTGATTGAAAAAAAAGTTTAGATTTAGAAAAAAACAGATATTTTATTGTCTCAACATTTGGTAATGATAAATGATGCAAGGCTTACAGTGGGAAAGATGGTAACTGCATTCATAAAAAGTCAGGTGCAAGCTGCACAACTGATGGACCCATTACTGGTAAATGATAGAATGCGAGGAACCATTTTAGAATCTTTTCCATCTGTTTAAACACAGTTTTATGAGTGCTTTCTTGGAACAAGATGGGATTTTTGACTATCAATCCCATTAAATGTCATCAGTAATGTGTCCGATAACTGACTGCTTTATTTGAACAATTATGCTTGCACATGCTATTTATTTCTATGTACCTGAAAAATAAGGGACATAAAAAAGGAATTATGTGTGCAAAAAGCAATGGGTCACCTTGGAAACAGGCACTAAGAGGCAAGTGTCTTTCTGAGAATTATAAAAAATATTCAACTACAAGTGTGTACAAAGTCTATTCATCAGGTCCTGCGTGGTGGGAATGCTGATTGTTTGCCAGGCTTTTTTCAGTTATTTATTCATTTTAAATTCACATTTGCTTTTCTTCTTAGCTGCAGGATCAAAACCCCACTGAACACCACATGGGGATTTCAGTGTTTGTGTAGGCCAACAACCGAGAATGACGGAGAATATCAGAGAAACTGACACAGAAAAAAAGCTTTGATGGTGTTTTTTTATTTCATTCCTTTGCTCCTGATTGCACTTTTGATTAAGTGTTTTTTTTTTTTACACTTTACATTTTTTTTCACCAATACTTCTTCTTTTGGCATTTCTCTTCAGGGGTCACCATTGCAAGTCCTTTTCTTCCATCTAACCCTATCTGCTGCATCTTCTCCGGTCACGCCAAGTACTGTATCTTCATGTTTTCCTTCACTGTATTTATATACAGTGTATATACTTTGCAAAGATTTTTCTGCTAGCTTCCTTTTCTCAATTTTTTTTTTTTTTTTTATAAAAAGGGACTTAAAAACAGTACAGGGAGTTTTATTTACGTGTTCAAATAAGGATGAACGTTTGAGTCATTAGATCAAATTTTATTTCACAAAATGCGAAGCTTCCCTCGAATAACATTTTTTAAAAATGTAATTACCTGTTAAATGGTTGGACACCCTAAGATCTGGTATTATGCTCATGAAAATCATGAAGACTAACTATTCTTAAGCATTAACTTTTACAAAACAAAAATGTTACCTCATCTATTTCATTAACAGAAAAATAATCCTGAAATGTATTGAACTTTTTTGTCCTTTGAAAGCTGTACTGAATTTAAGTTCATTGACGCTACTTGGACATTGTCTAGAAAAATACATATACCCATGCATTATTAATTTTAGAAATTATTGTCATTGTACTGTGACATTGAAGCTTCAATCTTAACTTCAACAATGTTGAGCTAATTAAATCAAAATGATTTTAACAGAGTGACGAATGACGCCAAAGTGACATCAGACAGTAAAAATGTAAAAAAAATTCCCAGGTTGGCTACCCAAAGAGGGGAAAAAAATTCCAAACAGAAAGAAAAGTATTACATTTACATTTATTACATTTATAAATGCATTATCTGTACAACAAACATGTCAAAGGTCTTCTTTTCGGCATGGATGACGCCATCCAGTGGTTCTTTTTTATGATGTACGGTGGCCTTTAAAAACTTCAGCAAAAAATCTTTTCCTGTTTAATATTAAATTGTTTTGACCATTTTCTAAGTTGTGTTCTTAACAATCAGCTGGCCTTAGCGCAATAGGCTGCCAGACTTCTTTTTGTTTGCTCAAAGTGTCTGTGATGCTGCTGCTGTCCTAACAGATGGCTGCAAAGAAAATATTCCCTCCACTATTAATAGAAAATATATATATAATGCTGAAGGACTGAGCTTCTCCAAGACAAAGACTTTGTTTGGTCCATTCCTTTAGACAAAACATTTATTGCAATTATAGTTTTGCTGCCTGTGTCAGCTCCAGTTCAGAGTTTTCTGCTCATTTTACTTCTTTCTTTATCTTCTAAATGTGTGTTTTCCTTAGTTTACATTCTTAGATTCTACAAGTCTCATTCTTAGATAATACAAGTAAAAAAACTCTGAGGTTTGACTGAAAATCTAATCTCAATCTGTGGAATGTTAAAAGTATCATACTGAACAGCACACATGAGCTGTGGACCAGTCAGTCAAAAAGAAGCCCCCAATTTGTGGTCTGTTGGTCAAGTTGTCAACAATCAAGCAGGTTCCATGAATGGATGCCCCACATAAAAATTGCCATCACATACCTCAAGTGTGAGTGTTTGAGGAGACATTAACCCTTTCATGCATAGAGGTCACTGGAGTGGACAACTTTTTAATTGTTGTTTTTTCCTTTATGAGCAAATCTGAATATCAGAATTGCACAGAATTGAAAAAAATTCTGGAGTTGTCCATCATAATTCATGCATGAAAGGGTTAACAAACATGAACATGAAAATGGTGAATAAACACATAATATGATATATTTTTAGATGGTAAATCTAAAAACAACAATAATTGTTTCAAGTGCAATCCTAATTTACATCGGCTAAGAACATACAGAAAATTGTGTGACATCAGCAACAAACAGTCATCTATAATTTTATGCAAAGTCTATCATATATTCATGTTTACCTCATATACATATTTACTTTGTATATAATGATCGAAGTCATAAAAAGGTCCATTTAAAAATAATAATAATAATGATAATTCTTCACCTTGATGACAGCAATTTGCTGTCATCGTGTGGTAATAAATGAGTACTGCAAAGTAAATGAAACTTGTACATTTACGCCAAACATTGTACATTTCCTGTTCGTGTCATTAGCAAATTTTTCTGTGCAATGTGGAAATGAAGTGACACAAACAGCGGCCTTTCAACACTCTGATTGCTTTCATTCATACAGGAATGTAGCAAAAGGGATCTCTTGTCAATGGGAATATTGATTTCACAATGTTTTCTTTTTAATCTGAAAGAGTACATGATTAAAAAAAAAATAATACAATTTTATTTCATGACATAACCTCAACTTTCTCAATTGTTATAGTTATTGTTACAATTTAATGTATGCTCATCCAGCAATATTATAGTCACTTTCCCTTTAGTTTTCAAATTAAATATGTGTCTCTCCCACAAACTATCACATTAAATTAAAATGTTATTTTTCCTCATCTTCCTTTAGGAGTTTTATTGCGTATAAACAAGATGAGCGTGTTAAAATGCATGTGACATTCTTCTTAATACCAGTTAAATATAGAATGTTTTTCCACACAACTGTATTTTTAGTAAACTTGCTACTTGAGACTGAATAAGTTTATCTTTTTTTTTAACATTTGTAAGCTCTACAAGAAGTCAGGCAGACACGCATAGAATGACAAAGTATAACTGCTCAAATTGTAAGGAACACCAGAATGTTTCTTTAAAGTTTCAACATCAATAGCCATTTTTCTGATTTAAACACCCACATTTGAAAATACTTAATTGAATTAAAAAAAAAAAAATGTTTGTCACTATGGTAATGAACAATCAGTACATCTGGTCAAATAAATGCTTTATCTCCATGAAAGAATAAAAAAACAGCTGACATGCTGTCAGCTGTCTTAAAAAATGAAGTTGAACTTGTTTTGTTGCAGACATATAAAAAAGAATTTTGCGTGGAATTTTTACTTTCCAGATATGAAAACGTAGTAAACAGATTAAAATTGATGACTTCAGAGGTTAAAAATGATTGCAAACTTTGTTTAATAGAGGATGCAAAATTAGTTAAAGCATCTGTTGTTGTTTTTTCTCTTTGAACCACATTTTTTTCTGAAAATATCTCACATTTTTCAAACTTGTAAACCATTAATTAATGTTATCTTGAAGGTTGATCTTTATGGAACACGTGTTTTGCATCATCCCATGTGACTAATAGCTGTTACTAACTGGTTGTCAAACTAGAAGACAGAGGTAAGATTTAGGAGTCATAGCTACCAGGAATTATTTCAGTATGGGGTTAGGAACCTACCATGGGCTGAACAACACCCATACTCAGGAATAATTTTTTATCATTTCTTTTTATGTGTTTGTTTTAAATGTCTGAGTATATGCCTTATTGATAATCTGTCTTTAAGCAGCTGATAACTGTCAGGAATAAATCCTGGGATGTTTGTAGCCAGAACAAACTCTAGAACAGGGGTGTCAAACTGACCTGGAGGTGACACGAAGGTTTTCCATGTGTTTTTGTATCCACACACCAGATCCAGGTTATTGACTTAATGTGCCACGTTTTATTGGCTGTTGATTTCATTTTATGTGCATTGACCCAGGAACACAAAAAAACGTCACGACACCAGCTCTCCAGGAACAGATCTTGACACTCCTGCTCTAGAATCACCTGTGAAATAAGAATCAACACCTCAGAATGGGATAGATTAAAGTATTTTAAAATCTGATGATCGTCATCACTCCATCATATTTAATGAGATCAAATTAACCAATCATGAATATAGTGTTATAGTAGGTTAATTATATATACTGTGTATATATATATATATATATATATACATAAATAATTGTAATAAATTGACATAAGCTCTGTGTGATGTGTGTGGGTGGGGGGCAAGGGAGTGGGAGATATTTCTGAACACTATTTTTAAGTGGACTTTTTTTTTCTTTTTGAAGTAAACTATTTTAGCCAGATCAAGAAAAATCCAGGTTGGTTTCGATTGAAAAACAACTCAACTTTACAACAAATTTTAAGATAGAACTGACTCTTGAAGGCAACTGGTTAAGTAAAGAAAGCAACACCTTGAGTCCAACCTGATCAGGTGAAAAACAGAGATTAAAACTATGCAGAATCAGTCAAATCATCTGTTGTCATCTTGAGATCAAACTCGCAACAATGATTCTTTATAAAACTGTAATAAAATGTCATAAGCTGTGTGTGTGTGGGAAACACGTGGGAATTTCTAAACACTATCGATAAGGGTTTTTTTTTTCTTTTGTTATGAATAGAGCAAATTTACTCAGAGGGAGAAAAAAATCCAGGTTGGTTTGGATTTAAGAAAATAAAAACAACTAACCTTTACAACTGATCTTATGACACTGTCTCTTGAAGGCAGCTAGTGTGAAAAGAAAGCCACACCTTCAGTTCAACCCGATCAGGTGAAAAAAAAAAACTTTTCCATGCACTATTTTTGTCACGCAGCAGAAGAGAGAATCTTTCAAAGACAGAGTCTTCATCGCAACCATGGCTGAATCCCAGCTTAACATTATGGAAGACGGACACATGGGAGTTAACGTTCCAGAGTCTAAACCCGAGTTTTTCTACAGCGAAGAACAACGAGCTGCTATAGAACAACTTCTAAAGAACGGCGATGGAGCTTTTAAAACCCAACTGAAGGAGGACAAAATCAAAGACTTTCTTTCTGCAAGAGAAGTCAAACACTTACTGAATACTTTCAAACGTTACGGAGCGGAAAATAAGGAAAGTAGCAGCAAAAAGCCAGAGAATGACGGCAATGATTCAGGGGTTCATTCAACTTACTGGCCCCAGATGTCGGACACAGAGGTGCCATCGCTGGATATCGGCTGGCCAAGCGGGGGGTTGTTTAAAGGGGTTACCAGGGTAACCGTGCACACTCACCCCCCTAAAGATAACGGACCCCACATAAAAGAAGTGGTTAGGAAACTAATCCAAGGGGCCACCAAGGTGAGAGGATCAAAACTAAAACAACAATCTGTAGTTATTTTATTATTTTAGCTTGAGATTTTTATTGATCCTACTGGTAAAAGTTTTACTTTCACTTTTCCTTTTGTAGTTTCTTTCATTTGACCATGTTTTCTATTTTTTCCTTTACATGATTTCAAATGAAGGTTCGTGTCCTCTATATCATTACATTTATAAACCACATTTAGATCTAGTTCTAAATTTATCCCTTGCAGTTTAAAACTCAGCATTGTTCAACCATTCCCTCTTTTCCCTCCATTCCCTCTTTTCTCTGACAATGAATGTACAAACCATCTTCATCTCAATCTGACTTTTGACTTTACTTTCAAAATCTTTAACATGTCATTTGCCCTAATTTTCTCATGTCTGATCTTATATATCCTTGTCACTTCTGAGACTTTTGGAGCTACAAGCGATAAGGCTACATGTTTGTAGCTCTGTTGTTACACATTATTCTCATGTTTTTAAAGAAACTGAAACTTTTTCTGGTTTCATATGAAGTATTTTTATTTAATTCATTGAGTCAACATGCACTGAAAGTTAAATGCCTTTACCTATTAGCATTATGGAATTAAATTATGGAAATATGATGGCTGGCTGCACAGTGGGGCATTGGTTAGCACAGTGGCCTCACAGCAAGAAGGTCAGGGTTTGAATCGGGGTGGGAATGAGGCTTGCAACACTGGCATTTCTGTGTGGAGTTTGCATGTTCTCCCTTTCTATGCGTGGGTTTTCTCCGGGTACCTCGTTTCCTCCTACACTCCAAAAACATGCATGTAGGTTAATTGTCTCTAGAAACGAGTCTGTGTGTAGACGGTTGTGTGTTTGCCCTGCGACAGACTGGTGACCTGTTCCGGGCGTACACTCCCTCTCATATTGAATCACCCGGGATAAACCTCGTCAAGGAATAAGCGGTATAAAAGAAGAAATATGATGGCATGTCTACACAGTTAATCCAACGCTGAATGTGTAAATACACAAAAATAGGCACACATCCGCAACGAGGATCCCTCTTGTTAAATAAAACACTTTTCTTTCTGTTATCTGCTGCAAAGACAAAAAAAAGAATTGTAACAAATTTATTTCAGTTGTTTTTAGTACATGTACCAGTGTTGGGGGACAACTTCTACAGGCAGTTTTTCCTCTCATTCCTTTCTTAAGTTGTTGCTGTAAATTGAAAGCACACTGCTGTTTGTAATGTGATTGTAACACATTATGTTCTTTGAAGGAATGTGAGGGACTTAATCTACACTGAGGCACAGACGCACCAGTGTTGATGCACTTTTGTGTTGTTTCTAGCAGTTTTATGTGAAGTTGTTTTGTTCCAAAGATTTTTTTTATCTGCTAGTAACTGAGGACCTGAAATGTTTACCCACAGACTCCAAGAGAAAAGCTGAGTCATCAATTCCAACAGTTCACAGGAGTGCGGTGACATGCATTTTTTTGGCTCAGCCAACCTCTCTTTCCTTCTTAGAAGCAGCAGAAAAGAAGGAACAAGTGTGACTCATTTACTAAGCTTTTAGGCCAAAACTATTTTTTGGGGAAACTCCATTCAGTGTTGTCCCAAATTTCCAAATGTTCTGTGGAATTCCTCTTTCTTGTGTTATCTTTCCTACCCCCCTCTCTTTTCTCTTCTTTTCCAGGGATTATCATTTTTTTTACTTTCACTTCTAAGATACTTTTATATTCAGGTATTTTTTCACTTTCTTTTAAGGAAATTTAAAATACTTTGTGTACACATGAAACTTACTACATCATGGCACTCAATTTTAGATATTGAGCTATCACTATGTAATTAAATATGAATAACTTTAGTTCTTCGTTCAACAGTCTAGTTAGTTTTCTGTGAAGAAATACAAGTATTCAGACATGAGACTATAAATTTAAGATAAGCATAACATCTGGAGCATCTCTCTTCCTAACACATCTTTGTTGATTTGTTCTTCTTGGAAGTTTTTTTTTTTGTCCTGCTTTTTCTCTACTTCTGCCTGAGGATGACCCAGTACGCAGTAAATAGTGCACATGTCTCATCTTGTAATGTTGTTCTCAACCTCCCAGGGTTTCTCAAAGTTTTTGTTGAGTAGAAACAGCTGGCATTGCTGCCTTGGTCACATGTATTTGCTTAAGATTTAAAGAAAAAAGTTACCATGACAAGTTTGCCCTGATAGAACAGTGAAACAACCCAAAGAAAAATTTAAGTTTATACTTAACAGGGAAGATTGTAATTTCCCATAATCAAACTAAAGTGTGGATGCACTTAATCTATTGGACTCACTGTAAAATGACTTCTTTTTTATTTAAAGGTGTGCGTGTGATATACAGTATAATCGTTATCTTTTTATGATAATAATAAACTCAACCCTGTAAACCTATGCCCTGCTTTATATTCTGACTGAAGAGAAACCAAAATATATGTACAGAAAAATTAGTTGTAAAACTTTTTTGTTGTGTGATTTGTTGCTTTCAAAGCCTATTTATTGAAACTTTTTCGTAAAGTTCCACAGTAATTTTGCAGTGTTTAAGTTAGTGTTTCACTCTGGATCAAAAACTAGATCTCACAAGTATATTTTTGTACTTTAAATGTGTTGTTCTTTCCTAAAAAACTCTTTTTTTTTTATCAAACATAGTGGGGATGTTACATGTTAAACAGAGCATTAAGTTGAAGCTAACATTCAGGTTCTTCATGTTGTGCTCCAACCTTTGCTTATAACACACGTTTTCACAAGTTGTTGATTAATATGCCAATGAACTTTACCCTTAGGGTAAAGCGTATGTAAATGTGTATTTGCTTGTTTTTAGTCTAATTTCACACATATTTAATAAGTCTGAGCCCAGTAAAGGAAGAAGGGTACTTTCACACATCTCTTTTATTGTGTTGACATTTTATAAGAATATCGGCATCACTCCACAGACATTAATTTCCATAAAAGATTCTTGAGGTTTGACACTGCAAAAAAAATACTTTTATTCATCTCTTACAGGTAATTGCAATAGTAATGGACCTGCTCACTGATATTCAGATCCTGCAGGACCTGATGGAAGCAACTAGTCGTCGGTCTGTGGCTGTTTACATTTTGTTGGATACCCAAGGTGTACCACACTTCCTGGACATGTGTTCAAGGCTTCAGATTGGCTTGCAGCACCTCAAGGTAAACTGCATGCTCACTTGAGAAGCAAACCAGAGCAAGTCATATTTCAATAGAGTGAGGTAGATTAAAAACCAAATGAGCCACATGTTTGTGACATTGTAAAAAAGACATTTGG
This sequence comes from Neostethus bicornis, assembly GCA_902685375.1. Classification (NCBI taxonomy): domain Eukaryota; kingdom Metazoa; phylum Chordata; class Actinopteri; order Atheriniformes; family Phallostethidae; genus Neostethus; species Neostethus bicornis. The sequence goes on along the minus strand of LR738542.1, from coordinate 17,962,944 downwards.
TGGATTATACAATACTGAATAGGCATGTGTAGAATTTAGTTACATAAAAAATATTCTTTACACATCATCCTTTCCAAAGACACCCTTCTGCCAAAACTTTGATTTGGGTCGCAAACAGACATAAAGTCAATAAATTCATTCATCTTCTGAACCGCTTATCCCTGACAGGGTCACGGAGGGTGCCGGCCCTATCCCAGCAGACTAAGGCAAGAGGCAGGACGCCAATCTGTTGCGGGGCCAGACACACACAACTATCTACAGATACACACACTCAGGGGTAATTTCATAGTGGCCAATCAATCTAATGTGTATGTTTTTAGAAGGTTAGAGGAAACTGGAGTGCCCGGATAAAACACAAAATGATCAATGTTTCAAGCCTCACCCCCACTCCAGGACTCAAACCCCAAACTTCTTGCTGTGAGGCCACTCTGCTAACCACTGCGCCACCGTGCAGCCCCATAATTATTGTGTAATAAAAAAATGACCACGTGTGTAATCACAATGATCTAAATGTAATGAGTATGTAGTTCAATCAATTGAATCAATAGAGAATCAGTTTTGGGGTCAATATGCCACACATTAATGATTAAAATTACACTAGTTCTTAATTTCCGTACAACTGGTTGTACTCACCCTCCTTCAAGTGACATTGTAAAATATTGTCTGATGTTATCTGAAATTATTTCTATTTCTTTTCAAATTGCTTCACACTCATATGGGGTACGGGAGTTTAGTGAAATTCATTTTAATCTGGGGGAAAAAAATCCTCAATTGTCTCTATCATCTCTTCGGGTTAAAAAAAAAAAAAAGGAAGGTAAAAACAAGATATTATTGATCTTACCCAGTTAATCTGTGAACTGTTGGTTAGAATGTCTATTTGTTAGTTGTTAGAAAAAATAAACTGTAAAATGGACAAACGAAAAATGTTAATTGATTCACATATTCGGTGTGTATTCCTGGAAGCAAAACTCATTTATATGTACGCTTTCTTCTTCTTTTGCCATTTCCCTTCAGGGGTCGCCACAGCAACTCAGTTCCTTCCATCAAAACCTAATGATTACAAATTAGAATAAATAATCAAGTTTAAGTGTCCCACTTAGTGTAGTATAAAACAAAATTTATTTAACATAGTTATTGAATTTGGGAATGTGGTTTTCTTTGTATTTAAATACTATTCGTTTGATGTGCCCAGCGAGCCCGAGCACGACACTGATCAATTAAAAAAAAACAAAAAAATAATGACGATTGACTAATCAGTTAAATTAATTTTTAAGTATTTAAGTATCTTAAAATAAATAACCATTACTGCAAATAATTTCATAAAAGAATCAAATTTTTTAACAATCTAACCATAGTTGTAATTAAGTTGATGAGTTGAGTGTTTTCTGTCACAAAATTACCTTTGACCTTTCATTGTGGACTGTTTCGTTTTGACTGTGATATTTTTTTTTTTTTTTTTCAGCATATGAGAGTCAGAACACTTCAAGGCGTTGGCTTTGGTTTGTCTTTTGGGAGATTTCCGGGTTTAATGAGTAATAGATACATGCTTGTGGATGGTGACAAAGTCATGTTTGGTTCCTACAGGTGAGTGCTAAACATGTGTGTTTAGCATTTTGTGTTAAATGCAATAAATTTGCATTTGTGTGAATAGTATGCATTGCTAATTGTCTAATTTTATTTGAAAGAGAAAGTAAATACACTCAGGAAACCAACGTAGCTGTAATTCTCAAAACAACAGCATGCATCACATTGTGTATCACACCAACTTTTGCAATGTATTGAAAGCAACCACACGTGTTCAAAACCAGCTACATGTCAGATGTGGTCAAAACTGACAGTAACAATCTTGACTGTGGAGTTTAATTTTTGACAGATGCCTAGTTTTTTCTGACTTGTATTACAAGTCCCACAAATAATAAAAATTGTTTAGATTAGTAGTTGACTCAGTAGTAGTTGACTGTTGCCCCCCAACCCGGCCCCGGATAAGCAAAAGACAATGAAACGGAAAGTAGTTGATTTGTAGGTTCAAATGTAAACCTAAAGCATTATCTTTGAGTCTGTGTGATCTAAAAATAAAGATGGTATTAATGAGAGCTCATTAAATACCTCGTGATTGATTTCAGTAAACAAAAATAAAGAGGCACGTAAAAACTAAATGAAAGGTTTATTACACTTTTTTTTTTTGGGAATGAAAACAAAGCTTTATTTTAAGTCTGTATGCAGAAAACCAAAAGATAATTGTCAATTAAAAGACATTTCTCAAAATGATTCAATAATGGATCGTTTAAGACATTTGCATTTGTTTTTGATTTAGTAACAAAATTACCAGCTAAAGAGGAACTTGGCTTTTTAACACTATGGTATGTAAATGCCATACTATCAAATATTGTTATAAATTCTTTTTCAAAAGAGTAATGAAATTGTTTTAAACACTATTAGCCCAATCTAAATGTTAGTTGCTTATGCCCTGCTCACATAAAATGAGATGCATCGGTGTCTAGGAAAATTGCGGCAATTTTTCTGCGTGTGAATTGTGTGCGATGAAGAGGTTGTGATAGATGTTGCTTAAATTAAAGCAACTTGTTGGCGTCATGTCTGCTTTTGAATTGGGAGATAAAGTGATCTAAAACAAATGCATGTCGGGAAGACATTAAGCAATGTTTGGCGACAATATACCGTAAAGCACTCAATGGATGGCTCTCATTGGTGGTCAGGCGATGCGTCACAGACATAATACCAACCCATTGGTGATGTATCGCCAATGTGTTTGCGGTGGGAGCATCCAACATCCTTTAGTAGTGGGTGATTCACAAATTGTACAACAGTTCATCTCACTTTCTCAAGACTCACACCAACTTTCTCAAGAATAAATACAAATACAAATACTCCACAGCCAAACAAGATTATATAGAGAAGAAAATGCATGAAAAACAAAAGCAACCTAACGTCTTCTTGGAGGCATTCTGAATTTCAAAGCATAGCACGGAAAATCTGCACGCAGAAGAATTTGGATTTTCCTGCATGCAGCTACTTTTTACAGGCACTTGAAATTAGGTTAATTGTGGGGACACAATTGTGCAATTATCATAGTTATCTGCAATTTATTGCAAGATGTTCAGAGACACGTTGCCAACTAGACAATGATGTCGCTGTGATCACTCAAAATCAGTCAAATAACAGTACATTTTCTACCGAACATCTACAGATTATGGCATACTGACGATTATGTTCGTCAGATAAACGTCACCACTTACCTGTTAGTAAATTGGGTTGTTACAACTTTGTAATGTGGAGAAAAAACTCAAATGATTGTCGATCGTTTGTCTGGTGCTTACAGTTGACAATCCCTCAGTTGACAATCCCTCAGACTTTCTGAATTGGAGTAGATTTTAGAAAATTCTGGCGCGGTGGCAAAATTTTAAGTCAGAGTGATAATGATGCAATCTGTCACAAAAGGCCAAAACTTGAGGTGAACAACACTCAATGAATGAGATAGTCAGCCGAGCTCTGCTCGAATTGAACAATTTTTCCCAAATCTGCACAACGTCGACCTATCGCTATTTTATATGAGCAGGGCGAATACTCTATGTCAAACATTATTTTTTCTAAACTGTGTGTGTGTGTTAGTATGTTGCTTCTGAGAACACATCCTAGTTAGCAATTTTCGCTTTGTAAATCTGTCTCCTGCTTTTTAATAAAATACTTCCTCTCATTCTTCATTGTCATTTTACCATAAACTCTTGGCTAGGCATAAAATTCTCATTGATGTGACAAACAACCCTAAAGATTGCAGTGTTTTAAAAAAAAAATGTTTTAATACAATACGACTTAATTTTTATCTTTATTTGAAAAAAAAAACACAAACAATTTAACAATAAAACAACAGTTTATACTTAAGAGAAATGGGAAGAAGCCAAACCTGTGCATAATGAAATTTTGATGTTTTCTTAATGTTTATGTAAAGTACATTGAATCGTCTTGTACATAAATTTACTTTATAAATAAACTTGCAGAGCCTTGTTGATCATTATATAAAGGCTGATATTTGGTGTTTAATGCTTGTTGAAACAAGGTGCAAGTCAAGTCAATAACTTTTTGACATACTTGTGAAAACCTAACTGTCCCACTAATACAGCCTCCATGCTGTAATATGAAATTTTAACAACTGCCAAGAGTTATTAATATTAAGTCTTAAATTCATTGAGAAAATGCTTGGCAGTCTTTCAGCAAAAGTAATTCACATCTCTTTTTAAATGAATTTTTTTTAATAACACAATTTCTTTGGTCAAAACACTGGACCAAATGCACTTGTGTCTCAATGATTATTTCTCTGTAGCGCTGTCTGAGCTTTTGTATGAGCATAAAAAAGTTACTGTTGTTGATGAAGTTTATAACTGATTAAACTTTGTATCTGTCCCAGTTTCTCCTGGTGTTCATCCCGTATGGACCGAAACATGATCACAGTGATGACGGGACAGGTGGTTGACTTCTTTGACAGAGATTTTCGGGAGCTGCACGCCATTTCTGAAAAATTAGACTTATTTAAGGAATTTCAAATCACTCCACCATCTCTTCCTCTGAGTGCCTCTGTTCCATCTAAGGCAGATTCTAAACGGACACCATTGCCAACAACCACATCACGCTTCCAAGTCAACTTGGGAGACTTACAGAAAGGCGACATCCAGGTGCCTGCACACAAATACAACAACCCCAAATACTTACTGGCATTAGCAACTGCCCCACCTCCACCAAGATCTCTGCAAGAAACCAGGCCAAGAAGGGCTCAGGCTTTTGTTGAAGTTTCAGCAGAGTCCGATCAGGCAAGACCTCGACTGGCCAGCAGTGAGAGAATGGACAAAGTGGACTCCCTGCCTTCACAGCCACCTAGTGAAAACATGGACAAGCCCGTTAATACTGGACAAAAAGGGAAGTTTATATTTAGGTCAACGAAGAATAAGCAATTGACTAAAACAGCATTCAAAAGGATGAAGGCTCGGCCACCTACGGTTGAAACTGTAGACAATATCGATGTGACTGTCATACGTCCAGTCAAACGAAATCTGATGAGTGTAATTATTGGAGCACCTGAGCAAGCGCACAGCACTGCAAATGATACTGAAAGTAAGTATTGATGTGATATATATTTAATCTTGGATAAATTATACATAATTTATTATATTACTTGGATTTAAAGTTTAAGCTATGCTTTGCTCACACAATAATTACACCTGATGTGTTTTCAGAATGAAAGTATGCTAATATTTTTCACTTTTAACAATCTGCTTTTGTTTGCTATTTGCAGGTACGAGGAAAAACTGTGACGAAAAACCAAGTTGTAGTATTTCTTGAACCCATCCTTCCCACCTCCAACCACAGACTGTTTTCAAAATAATTTGCGGGATATTTTTTATTACCAGAAAAACATTTATTGCTAAACTCAGGCCAGATTAATAAAAATCTAAAAGATTTTTATTGCTATTGCCTGTAAATGCAGTTCACAGTCTAGAAATGATCTTATGGGACGAGGCGCTGATGTTATAAAGTGTTCATGAGTTCAACAGCAGACGAAACTAAACTGTTTTCATGACAATATGTTCTCCTACTAATGACCCTTAACCTCCTGCCCAAGCAAAGTGGCTGAAGTAATCAAGAGTGAGAAGTGTCAGGTGTCATCCGATCTGCTTGACTCAGGGTTCTGGAAATGTACAGGTCCTGAATTGGTGGAAAATTACAGTCGATTACCTTCTCAGCTTAATGCACTGTGTACTGCAGTAAACACGTGAACATGTTTTTTTCTTTGTTTTAGGATTTTTATTCCCAACCCCAAATGTGAAATGATGTACTTTTGATGAATTCCACTACAGTAAAGCATTTGACTTTGCTTTCTTTTGCTGTAAAGATTTTTCTTTGTACATTTAACAGCTGTTTTTATCCATTGAACATGGGTTGCCTCACTGGATGAAGTCAACATTTATAAAACTATAGGAATCATTTCAGAATAAAATGAACGGAGAATTTAAAAAAAGTGTTGAAAACTTGTGAGTGAAAACTTAAAAGTACCACTACTTGACTATTTTCTTTGTATTTTAACATTAAACGTGTGGGTGGAGACGGTGGCCGCGTGGTTAGCGTGTTCGCCCGCGGACCGGAAGGTCGCGGGTTCGCGTCCCACGGAGAGCACGTCTAGGGTCCTTGGAGAAGACACCTAGCCCCCACTTCTCCCACCATTGGCGCCGTTGAAGGGCAGCCTGCTGCGGTGTAAGGAGTGCAGCAAACAAATTTCCCCGGTGAGGGATGAATAGAGTAATTCAAAATAAAATAAAAATAAAAATAAACTTGGTGATATGAGGTTAAAATAAAATTTAAAAAAATGACATAATAATTGTCTCCTCAAAGTTAAAAAAAAAAAAAGGTAACTTTATCATCCCACAATTGCAGACACACACTATTAAAAACAAGTGTAAAAATGATACTCTTGATGTGGAAATGTTGGGTCATTTTACAAGTAATATTTAAAGGCTTCAGGGTCATTCAACATTTTTGCTGCAGTGAGAAAAAAACATCTTTTTTTTTCTAAGGAGAGGGGCGGGGGTAGGTGGGGTGAAAAAGAGGAGGAATAGGGTACAGAAGAAGAAGAAAGGGGGAGAAAGTGAAAAGAAAATCTGAAGTTGCAGTATTCTGCATCACGACCAACCTGCTGGATTATCTGAGGGGAAAAAAGTACAAACAAGAGTTTAACACTAAAACCCCCAAACCAGTGAAATTTTGCGCCGAGCAGACCCCTCAGCATGGAGCCCCCGCAAACCATTAGCGGCTCGTCAACAAGTATTTAATTTGAATGTTTTCTAAGCTCTCCATCCCCCATTGAGGTGGACTTCTACTGCAGGAGGAATCTTTTTCACCAGTGTTACTGAGTGGATGGAGTAAAGGATTTTTTTTTTTTATCTAAAAACTGCTGTTTTAATTCATTTCCACAATTCTTCATTTTAAACAGCATAACACGATTGAACACCTCTCGCTCTCACCTACACTGTGTTGCAGAAATGAAAAAAAAAAAAAAAAAAAAAAACAGTAAAAGTCAGATAAACTTCTATAAGATCTACTTTAGAGCAGTGAAGGTCAAAGGTGATGGTGAAATGAAGGCTAGAAGTCTCTGGTTTGCGTCTGGCTGACGCTCATTCAGGTAGTTCTGGATTATTATGAACCACGTGTAAACTCAGTAAAATATGATTTATCCACCATTTTGTAAAAACAAAAAAACACATCAATGCAGACATTTAGTGAGCTAAAAAATCTTATTTGCATGTTGGCCACATCTTGACCAGATTGATGTGCTCCATTGATATGCTCATTCATACAAAGCTGTGAAGAATGTGGGTGTGTGTGTGTGACATGAAACTGTGTATAAAGTTAGCAGACACATCAACCAGATAAACCAGTGTTCATCATGTCTCAGGTTAAAAAGAAGCGAATGACTGCGCAAGAGGCTTTGGCCATATTACAGGATATGCCAGACTGTGACTCTGATGGTGGAAATGAGGACTATATTTTTGAAAATAAAAACACCACCACAGAGGAAGAATGTTCTTCTGATGAAGAAGAGATCACTCCTGCAGCAGAAAAGCTTCCCACAAGAAGATCCAGCAGGAGATCAGCAGTCAGCACTGTGATTCGAAAAGACAGCTCAGACAGTGAAACTTCATCAGATGATGATTCTACTGCATTGTACGTTTTTCCTCCTCCAGCCAAGAGAAACAAAACGTGTGAGGCTGCTAGACCATCAGAACTTACTGCAAAAGATGGCAGTGTGTGGGTTCAGCAAGAAGTTGAGGACTTCAGCGGTGATCCACAAATGCCATTCCATGGAACAGAAGGACCGACGGAGACAGCAAAACGTAAAATAACAAGTCGTCTTCAAAGCTTTCTGTGTCTGGTGGACATCTCTATGCTTTCAACCATCAGAGATTGCACAGTCCAAGAAGGCCACAGATCAGACTCCAGCTGGCAGATGAGTTTTTCTGAGTTGCTGGCTTTCATCTCCATACTTTTGATAAGAGGAGCCAGGGAGAAAGTTGATGCTGTTAGTGATTTGTGGTCCAAAGACTTTGGCAATTCATCCATCAAAGCCACAATGTCCCGTACTCGATTTCAAGAAATTATGAAGTTTCTTCGTTTTGACAACAAGGTAACTCATCCACAGCGTGTACAAACAGACAAATTTGCTGCTATTTCAGACATATGGCAGCGGTTTGTCCAGAACTGTTTGATGTCATACCAGCCTGGGCAACATGTAACTGTTGATGAGCAGTTATTCCCAACCAAAGTTCGTTGCCCCTTTCTGCAGTACATTGCCTCCAAGCCGGATAAATTTGGTATCAAGTTTTGGATTGCAGCAGATCTGAAGACAAAATACATGTGCAATGCCATTCCTTACCTGGGAAAAGACCCCTGTCGTCAAAAGGGAGAAAGGCTATCTGAAAATGTTGTTGTGAAGCTGATGGAGCCATTCATGGACAAGGGAAGGACAGTGACCATGGACAATTTTTTCACATCTTTGTCCCTGGCTAACAGACTTCTCCAGCGGCAAACAACTCTTCTTGGCACAATCAGCAAAATCCGAAGAGAGCTCCCAGCAGTGGCAAAAGGAACTAGTGGACAACAGCTGTACTCAACACAGTTGTTCAAATCAGGGAGTACACTGCTTACAGTGTATGCGTCCAAAAAGAAGAAGTCTGTTTGTCTTCTGAGCACCATGCACCAGAGGGTGGAGATTGAAGACAGTCAAAAAAAAAAAACAAACATTGTCACTGATTACAATCGATTGAAATGTGGTGTGGACATTATGGACCAGAAATTACGCGCTTACTCTGTGCGTACAGGAACCCGGAGATGGCCGGTTGCTGTCTTTTACAATCTGTTTTACATGGCTGCCACAAATGCCCATGTTCTTTACACGGCATGCTCTGGGGTGAAAGAAAGTCGGAGGGGGTTCATGTTAAAACTGGCCAATGAGCTCCGAAATCGGCTTTTGCAGGAAAGAGCACAACAAGAAGAGATAAAGAGAGAACTTTTGGAGCTGGAAAGACTTTCCAAAGGAAAAACTACGCAGTGTCAGGTGCGCAAATCATGCAAAAGAAACCGCAGCAAAAATAAATGTCTGCATTGTGGGAAGTTCACTTGTCGGAAATGCAGAAAAGACTCAGACTGGGTTTGTAAAAATTGTTAATTTGTGAAAAAAAAAATAAAAGTTGCAAAATAAACTTAATTTACTGAAGTCATGTTTTTTTTTGTGAACACTTTTATAAACAAATTTGTTGATGGTAAATTATTACAACAACTAACAAACAAAAACCTCTTCCAGAAAATTTGCCCTGAGGGATGAGTGTGTGTAGGACTGCTGTGTATGTGTGTGTGTGCCTTCGAACTGTAAAAGTGTAGCAAAACACTGACCTACATTACCTCCAGAAACTACTCACAGCATTTCACATTAACCACATTTTTTTGTGTTTTAGCCTTATTCTAAAATGAATAAAATTAAATTATTACTTCAAAATCATACACAAAATAACCCGTCATGATAATCAGTCAAATTAGATGGCTGGCTAACTATAGGGAGAGTGCTGGTGATGTCAGACTTCTTCCACTTATGGATGATAGAAGCCACTGTGCTCATTGAATTTTCAGAACAGCAGAAACTTTTCTGTTTTCAACCCCAGCCTCGTGCCTCAAGAATATCTTGTCACAGAGGTCTACATACAATTGTTTTGTTTTCATACTTGATTTGAGCTCTCACATGTACAGTCAATACAGACTGTATAATATAGTATCGACAGATGCCTGGCTTATCAGGCTATACTGAATTTACCACAGGTAAACTCCACTGAGCAGCAGACCCGTCTCAAGAATGATCAGAGGAAACAATTTAAAGATGCATGGTAAACGTTGTAAATATTTATGTACATGGGATTTTTTTTTCAGGTTTTTTATTTTAATAAATTTGCCACAACTTAAAAAAAATTCTCATTGTCATTTTGAGAAAGTTTATGTAGAATTTGGAGGAAAGAGTTTAATTTTATTTATTTTAGAATAAGGCTGTACAATACAACAAAAGTGGTGAACGTAGGCCACTGTAAATAATATCTGTTGGCACAGCAAGTCTGGCAGACAGCATTTCAACATGTTGCTAAACTCAGAAAAACAGGATTCCTTTCCAGCAAATCTGAATTACAAAGAACCCCTGACCTAAATAGTTGCCATTGAGGTCATTTGAGCAGTATCATTTAAAAAACAAAAGGGGAGCTGATCACCTTTAGCAGGGAGGGGGGACGGTCAGAGAAACTGAAAAAGCCGGGAGTCCTAGTGTTAAACCAGTGATATAGTGTGCGAGTGTGAGTGAAAGTACATGCATGCTGCCAATGTGAACCATGTGCTTATTAGGACCAACGGATTGTTACCAGCCCCAAAAGATTGGAATGAGGGAGGCAGAGACACACGCAACCCGGGCCCGCGCCCATCCAGATCCCGGGACCCTGAGGCTTGGCCAAGGAGCCGCCCACCCACCCAGCAAGGCGCAGAGAGAAACCCCTGCCAGGGCCACCCCAGCACCAAGGGGCACGGGCCTCCCCGATGCCAGGACCTACAGGCCGCGGGGCAGACGCAACAACCGTACCCCACGGCCCTAGGCGAGCCCAGGGGGTGACAGAAGTCAAGGCCCGGGCCGAGAGGGGAGCACTCACCCCAAGGGCCCAGGGACCCGACAATCCCCGAGCCAGGACTCAATCGGGGGCCCAACAGGGCCAAGCTACCCCATGTGCAGTCACCACAGCCCAACACCCAGCCAGGTGCCAGACCCAGGCAGCCCAAAGACCACCTCCACACACCTAATGTCCCTCTTCACTACCCTAGCCCCTTACCTGTAGTCCTGCCAACTCTCTAGTGTTGCTCACCCCAGTGCACCTCTTAACCCCAACTGGTGACGAGGGGCCCCGGTAGGGCCAGGCGAGACCGGCCCCGGGCCCGTTTCCCCCAATAAAAAAAACACACAACCGTATCTCTGGGTGTCTCCCGCCCCCCGGAAGCGGGCAACACAGAAGTGACTGTGAAAAAAAAAAGTGAAAAAAACATATTTTTATCATTTTAGTTCTGCAGTAAAATGTTTCATTTCATCGCTCGAAGGTTAAAGAATTCAAGCTCTATTCCGAGGGCTCCTGTTATTGGTTCTTGACTTCCTCAGCATTGTTTTATATATACAGTTCAGCTAGATAAGCCTGACCTCTCCTGGAGGCTTTGGAAGCCACTTTGACCAGAGTACCAAGTCTATTTTTATCTCTCCAAACTACATACTAACAGCAAATGATAAACTGAATCAATAAAATCAGTATCATAAAAATAATAAAACTTTTCGAGGAAACATTAAATGTGTATTTGCATTACTTTCTTGTAGATTGCATCCAACAAAAGTTCAAAGCACAAACATTTTGATTAATCTTATATTTAATTTGCAAATTCTGTAGTTTGTCAGTTCACATAACAAATTAGTTTAAAACAGTCATGAAGCAACATCTTACAGGAAATGATGGACTGCACTGTTTACACCACTAACATTGCCATGTTAACACACAGCATCTGAGAAATGAACCATGGGTCTGATGGGAACTGAGCAGTGAATTGGGGGTTGGGTGTAGCAGGTTGTTGATGGTGCAAGACTGAAACAGGAAGTCAAAATTTCAGCAAGAGGAGATATCCTCACAGCATCGTACTTGGTATTTTTACTGAAACGCAGCAAAAATGAAGACTATTTAATATCTTGTAAAAACAAATGTATTTATGGGCGTACTGAAAAAAACCGTATCTTGCATGTATGTCAATCTGGGCATGAAATCAAATATACAAACGCATATATAAATCTAGATAAGTACAACATTGATAGACAGAGAAACCCATTTTGTTTCTTTTGCTCAAAACTCAGATTTGAAAACTGCAGAATAATAGTTTAACATCAACAAAACATCTGCATGTTTTATGTCCATTAAATCTTTTTGTTTTGTTTTAAGTCACCATCAGTTTTTTGTCTGTTTAAGAAAAGGCTGTTACTGTACATGACGATTTGCAGAAATAGTTGTAAGAAGGAAGTGAGGTGTGTCCGGATGAATTCAGAGTGCATTCAACTGAACGCACAGCTGCCACTCAACCCACAACCTCATGAAAAAAAAAAGCAAAAACAACAGCTCTCATAACAGCACACTTTCATTTTTTTTGCACAAAAATAATTTAATAGAAAAAATTCTACACAACATGGATGAGAATAAAAAGAGTGATACACAGCATTTTAAATATTACAGCAAACTGTACATCCTGTATGCAATTATTAAAACACATGCCAATCAACACTTTTACAAAATGAAGCAATATTTCAAAAGTAAGATATTGCTTATAGTTCAAAATTAAAAAAAAAAGATGAACATTTTTTACATTCTGACAAAGCATTTTGGTGGTAATTCAAAAAGTCTGTCAGGTTAACATAAACCAAGTAAAGCTTTAACTAAAGAAAATTGTTGTAGATATGAAGGTTTTATTTTATTATGTCTGAGTTATGAGAACTTTAAAATAAAAAAGCTGTCCTGTTCTTAAAATAGCATTTATGGAACTGGTGAAACATCACATGCTGAATTTGTCATTTGTAGCAAAGAAGGGATTTCTGTAAAATGAAACTTGTCACCCTAGTCAACAGTAATGCAAAGACTAAACAACGTTGTAAAGTTTAAACCACAACATTCTTTCATTATTGCATAAACTTACTATTTTGGGTCTAGAAAGGACATGATCATGGCTTTTCTTTCTGAAAACACTAACCACCCAAAGTGTTTCTGTTACCATGTTTCTCTTCATTTTGGTGTGCTCTAACAAATATTCAGGCACCTTGACAAGAAGAAGGTTGCTTATTAGATAATGAAAGGCAGACTAATGTGGACGTCCATTTGATCTTTGCTCAGTCCTCGGGTCCTTGGTTTATGACCTTCTTCTTCCGGACAGAAACCAGGTCATAAAACGGATCCTTAGTGATACTCGCTCTGTTTGAAATAGAGATGGTTATCATTAGACAGGTGAGATAGTATTTTAAATGGGCATCTTCCTTATTAAACATTGGGTTCAATCATTCAAGATGTTACAAAATCCAGATGATATTAACCTAAAGAAGTATGCAACATTGTATTTTATTTTGTATTGAAAATATATTGTAGGTTTAAATGTAATTTTCACATCTGATTTGTTAATTAGAAAGGAGTAGTCATAAAACATTTAAAGATGTACTAAATTTCATGAGCTTAGTGGTTTCTTTTTAGACAGCATTGCTTTGTAATCAGTGTTATTTTAATTGTTAGAGAAAAGTTCTGTTTTAAATCATTTTAAAATGTTTGTGGTCTGACCTGATGGCTTCAATCCAGGAGTCTCTCTCCTCAGCGCTGGAGGCACAGATGGTATAAGACTGGTGCTTTCCCTCCACCACCCGCCCGTCTGTCTCTGTTTTACATGCTTTGATCTTCTGGCCTCGGCTGTTGGGGTTGTACAGCTCCAGACAGTACTAGATTATATCAGAGATTTAACATAGGTTTATGAAAATGTCTGTAAATATTACCATCAAACTTAAGATGAGTTTTACAGATCAGCAATTAGTCCACTTGTTTAAATGGAACAAGATTCTAGTGACAGTGTGCATGTCTGTACATGAGGGAGGAATTTAATTCTTGTTAGATGAAAGAAAAAAAAAACAAGAAAAGTGTGAAAACACTACTTTGTTGATTTTAAAGCACTATTGGCCTAAAAACAAGCGCAATATTCCTTTTTTTGTATTTGTTGGGCTGTAATTTTTATTCTACTTGCTATATAACACAAAGTATGTGAAAAAAGATGATTTATGAGGAAGTTGAATGTACTGTATAATGCACTAAAACGCTTTACTGATTTAAAAATTGATTGACTTACTAGTTCTTAGTAGTACTTAAACCAACTTCTGGAGAATTTTGATAAAACAAACAAAAACTTAAAACTCACCGGTTTGCGTGCGTATGTCACTTCTCTCACACAGAGATTCTCCAGAGGAATAATACCCCGGGGCTCTTTGTCCTGTAAATAGATTGTCTTTTTTAAGATGAAATGTGTTTAGAGGTGAAAAGAATTCAAAGAACATATTTGAAATCAACTAACACATTTGATTTAATTTTTTTTTTAAATGTGTTTAGTAAAACAATACACCAAACTGGATCTACGTTCCAACCCTCACCTCTGGTCACCAGCTGTGGGTGGTGACCGAAAGAATGAGATCGCGGGTACAAGCGGCCGAAATGAGCTTCCTCCGCAGGGTGGCTGGGCTCTCACTCAGAGATCGGGTGAGGAGCTCTGCCACCCGGGAGGAACTCGGTATCGAGCCGCTCCTCCTCCAGGTCGAGAGGAGCCAGATGGGGTGGTTTGGGCATCTGATCAGGATGCCCCCCGAGCGCCTCGCGGGCGAGGTGTTTTGAGCACGTCCCACCAGGAGGAGACCAAGGGGCAGACCCCGGACTCGCTGGAGAGACTATGTCTCACAGCTGGCCGGGGAACAACTTGGGATCCTTCCAGGTGAGCTAGAGGATGCAGCCGGGAGGAGAGAGGCCTGGGCTGCCCGCTGAAGGCTGTTGCCCCCGCGACCCGACCCCGGAACAAGCGGAAGATGACGGAACGTAATACACCAAACAGGTGGAGTAACAAAGTAACTGGAGTAACTGTAGAAACCTTACAGTAGTAAATTCAAAGTAGTAGAGGCAATTGTCAGTCAGGATGAACCACCTTCTCTTCCATGTCTTAACACGACCTCCTGAAAATACAGCAAAATTATAAAGATTTTTTTTTCTGTGTTGTCTGTTCTCTGGTCAAATCCTTCATTTTTATGGAATCTTTCCAAAACAAAACAGCAAAATGAATTTGAGCGTGGTTTTTATGCTATATGTTCATGTATTTAGTGTGGACGCAAGCACACATCCGCCCCAATGTCATCATAATTTTATACTTCCTCTATACTTTCCTGTGCATTACCTCATTTGTTAAATAAAATGAACAAAATGAACAAAAATTCCCATTTTTCTCAAGTATATAATATTTTTTGGAAAATTTTTAATAGGATTTTACCAAGTTTGAGAAGCCAGCCTTCCCTGTCTGGGTTGAAGAAGGTATGTGTCAGATCATTTCCATCATCCTCTGGGATTTTGAACGGCTCATTGCGTATGCTTTCATACAAATTCTAAGAAAATTGAGGGGAAATAAGTTTAGATCATTAAACACTCATCAAGAATTTTCAAATAGTTTTTCACGTCTTAATGCTTGTACTCACTGAATCACAAGGGTTAAAAAAACCTTATGAGTGGTAGTTATTTTATTTGTATTAGAAGAGCTGAGATTTCAAGATTAATGTCATATTTGGGATTTAATGATTGATGTTCAATATAGAGTGTGTGAAAAGATTGAAGTTCTCACTGAAAGCAGATCATTAGGTAGATCCTCTCCATTGTTGATGCCTCTGTTCATAGAAATGAAACGCTCCAAAGGAGTTTTGTCCTTCACGTTGGGGTTGTGCAGACTGGTATTCAACATTATGATGGCAAAGGACAGGATGTAGCACGTGTCTGAGTCATCAGAGGAGTGAGGAAACCAAAAGAAAAGAAATAGAAAGAAAGAGTTTTTTTTTCATGATCATCAAAAAGTGGAAGTTATGTAAATGTAAGTTATTAAAAACAAAAAAATCTTATAAAGAAAACTGTTGTCTTCACACTACGGCCATTATTCAAACAATAATAAAGACTTTAAGCTAACCGGTGGACTGAAAGACATTTGGATTGCAGTCACAGTAGCGTGTGGCAAACGCCTCCATCATCCGGTCAATCTTCTGAGCTTCACCAGGCAGTCGGAAACTCCACAGAAACTGTCTATCAGACACACACACGGCATACCACATTTCACACATCTGTACCATCTGTAATATGTGTTCTTCAGCTTTTCATCAAAGTAGATACCAAAGTTACATCAAGAGTTTTAATGTTTTTTTTTCCACTTCTAGACATGTTTATCTTTATCGTTTAGTTAGAAAAATACAATATTCAGTTTACAATTTGAGGTTTGTAGTAGTTGAGGTTTTTTTTGTTGCTGAGTAAAAAGATTTTGAAATGACTAGTTGACCACAGATCTGCATGAAGGAAATTTCACCAGACCTTCTTCTGAACCCACGTTTTATGTCATAGCCTGTCTTTTTCTCTTTTATTTCCAATCAAAGTAACCCAGATGTTTTCAATTTGACAATATTTGAGGTACAAGAAAAATCTAAACCATAACAACTCATACCATACTGTACATGTGTTGCTATGCCAAGGAAATGAATCAATGGTGTGTCTCAAAACTTTACATTTTATGAAAATGGAAATAAATCATTTTCTGACATCTGCTAGATTATTCAGCGAAATAGTGGTTAGTTTTTACCTTGGAAAGATTCATTTCCTCTTTTTGGATGACAATGACACTAGATGTGAAAATGTATGTGTAATGTTCCTGCTGATTCAGATGATGAGTAAAGTATAAATGAAGACAGAGGTTACTAACCTGAGGGCCTGAACCAGATTTAGGTCAGAAAATCCATGCCGTTCTACAAAGGCCTTTAAGGTCTGCAGATGGAGTTCATCTCTGTAAACCAGTAATGAGTAATACAACAATAAGAAGACATCTTTTTTTAACAAGAGATCAGTGAATTTTTCTTTCACTCTTGTTATGTACACTTAAAAAAAAAGAAAAAAGAAACTCCAGACAATGTTTGTGTTTCTTTGCTCTGCTCATATGCATGTACTACCCATCCTTACTAACATGAGATATGTTTTTTTATTTAAATAATAAGTGCTTTTTTTATGTGCGTTCCTATTGTCCATTATCAACTTTGCCCCACCTTTCTCCAAGGAACTCTCCAATGGCAGTCTTGTTAAGTCCCTCTTCATTGTAGAGAAAATCAGCAATGGATTGAGCATTTCCATCCAGCAGCATGTTTTTCACCAAGTAATTAATACCCTGCATGGACAAAAGTATCAACAGGATGTTTTTTTCTTGTTTTTACAATTTTGCACATTTAGCAAAAGTCCATTGAGACCGGAATTGCTGGCTTATGAGCTATATGTGTGCAGTTTCACAATGATCTCATAAGTGTTTGGTGAAAAAAAAAGAGCATGTAGCTTCTGTAATTCTAATTCCGTAAAACTATATTCCTCTTCCTCTTTCTCATCAAAAAAAGTCTATAAAAGCAAATACTGTGAAAATCAGATTTGCTTGTTCACATGCAACTTTGTGCAGCTTTGTGCTCAATACTCCGCTATTCTATAAACACATTACCAGATGATTTCAAACTATTGGCAAAACTGTTTGTTTATCTTCAAAGTTAAAACCCTGCTACTGAACAAAACCACAGAAACTTTGCTAAAGTTAAGTCAGTTTACATGCACACACCAACACTCGGTGAGGAAAAGAGAAAAAAAATCAGCTTTTTGAAGATGCTTGTAAAAATAAAACTCAGTCCAAGCATGCAAAATGTGTCCCAATAGGAAAGATGCATTCTGCTGTCATGTATCATTCCACTATAGACAAAAGAGTTTTTAGTCTCAACACACAACTAACAAAAGCACCAAAACACAGAAATGGTTTCACTCACCTTTTTAGGATCCATGTTAAATTTTTTCTTCCCATTTGATAACTGTTTGCTCCTCTCTAAGGTTTTGCTGTAGATAATTTTTAAAAGGGAAATGAGTCAGAAACTTTGATAAAGTTGATAAAGACAGTTCTAGGATTAAGTGTGAAGCAAAAATTGAGTAAGGAATTGAAACACAGCAAAAAGTGGGGTATAAGTGCTTCTAATCTAAAACCAAATAGCTAAAGATCATCTGCAAGGATGTAGTCTGGTAGCATGACTAAAAATGATAACACGTTAGAAGACTAGGTTGTCAAATAAAAGCTGGGTATTTAAAAACAGATATCACTTGATTTTTAAAATGAGTCTTTTAATATTAACGTGATTCTTATGTTCATCAGGTTTTATATTTCCATTAACATAACTTCTTTTGATTTTGAAATGTTTCTGTGTCAACAATTGATCTGTTATTTTCTAGAGACAATCTCGCCGTTTTGTACAGCTTAATTATGCATACATCCCCAGTTGTTTTTTTTTTTTCTCCTTTTGTCAATTCCCTTCAGGGGTCTCCACATCAAGTCATTTTCTTCTATCTAACCCTATCTGCTGCATCCTCTTCAGACACGCCAACTATCTTCATGTCTTCCTTCAATGTATCTATAAAACATTAACATCTACTGTTTTTTTTTTACTACAAGTAATTTCCACAAAACATAAAGGCTAGCATTGCTCAAAGAACTAAACTCTGTTTCAATTGCCCGTTTGAAACAGACAATAGTTTTAATAGTTTCAATATGACTTTGAAAACAGAACCCAGACAAAAAAAAAACACAATGGGAGCTGTGTGTTTTCCCAAAATGTGTTTAAAGTAGTTTTTGAACAATGTAAAATGTACCAGGTCTATTCTTTGGTAGACATCTTGCCACCCTCATATTTAAAATAAAGTTGTTTGTGAACTACTTGAATAACTTAAAAATAGATCATTTTTAATATGTCAAATTAGTTTTAATAGAGCAAACACAAAGGGGGTTACTATGTTGGAAATGCATTCAAAGTTGCAGTATTTGACAACATGAGGGGTTTGTTGATCATCTATAAAAATTTAATGTATAAGATATAATAGATTTGAGTTGGTGAAGGTTGGTGTATATAGAAGGTGTTTTAGGTTTTAAAGGGTTTTCCCCCACACCAACACTCACTTCTCCTCTGCATTCTCAAAGCTGAGTATGTCTGCCATGACGTTGTCTATCTCCATCTTTAATTTCTAGAGAAAAACAAAAGAAAGGAATGTTGACCATTTGATTAAGTTGATAAAGTACCATTTTAACCAATGTACTGTGTACATATAGATACTGTATATACACACTTCTTTTTGGGAAAAAAAACTGTTTGGGTTTCTTTTTTACCTGAATGTCATCCAGAAGGTCTTTTTTGTACATTTTGATGCTCTCTATCTCCATCCTTTCATCTGCTGTAAAATCTGAGGAAACTGAAAGAGGTGGACATAAAGCTGCTTTAAAAAAATCTGTTACATACGGATTACAGGTGCAATTGTTTTTATTGAAAAAAAGCAGATTTTTAAATGTACTTACAGTATTGACATTTTCAAAGCTTTAAATCTATGACTGCATGGCATTATGTTCACGCCCTACTTGAGGAATGATTAACTCGACCAAGTTGAATCAGTTTCTTTAAATATTAAATACCTATTAGTGGAAACGCTCAGTTTCATTATTAACACAAATGACCAGTACGTCTGCAATAAACAGTATCATTATCAGACAGACAATATTAAGTTCTAGTTATGATATTTCATTTTTAAAAAATGTTTGAAACAGCATCCACAAGATGGGATGCCAAAGGATCGGATTTGACTGTCAACTAAAAGTGTAAATATCAAGTAACAGATCACGTGCTGTTCTGATAACATCAGAAAAAGACTATTCTATTTATCCAGCGGGTTTCTTAATGATTGTACTGTCCTTAAAGCCAACAGGTCTTTGAAGGTCATCACGATTCAAAATAGGAATTTTTCAAAGAATGGCACAGAAGATAGAACAATTTTTTGTTTTTTTTTTTAATTTCTAAATAGTCTTCCTTAGTTTCTGACAAAAAAAGGATGAATCATAAGAAACTTGTTTAATAAAAATGGCCAAAATTAATCCCACGGTGGCAAGGATATTTAAGACATTTAACAACCTCCTTTTAATAAACACACCCTAAGGGATTGTATGACTGGTGACTTTTAGAAAGTTATGTTAGTGAAAATTCAGAAATAGCATCTGGGCAGATCCAGCAAGTTCATAAACTGCTCAAGTCTACGAGGTTGCAACATTCCAAAAAAAATGCTGATTAAAATATTTATTTTTTTATTATTCGGAACCTCCTTGACTAATGTCTTAAACATACACATAAAAAGCACTCTTTTTTAATTTTGAAAGTAATAAAGTGTTAGTGAGTCATTGATAGGGAGGGCGTGTAATTTTCTGATTTACTTGGCAAAAATTAGCATCCTAAAAGTTCAAATATATTCAAATAGATAGGAATGGTAACTGGATTCACTTTTGTTAAACCATAAACTATCATGTCTATATTTACAATTTTCATAAAATTCTTGGTAAAATCACTGTCTTAATAGGAAATGTGCAACAGAATTATTTTAACGCTTTATTATCACATAAAAATGGTTTTAGAGGACAAGACATTAATATTCTAACGTTTTTAAACAGACATCATCTGGTTTCTTTACCAATGCAGCAGTGAATAAAGTTTATCAAATACTTCTTTTCTTTTCCTTTTTTTTGTTAACTTAATGCAACTTGTAACACTGTTACTTTTAATTGACTCTTTTGAACACATAACATTTAGAACAATGTGCTTCCTAATGGCTATTTTATTTTCTTCCAGCAAGAAGGCGTTACAAACAGGACATCGAATTAGAACAAGAAAGTTTTAAATGTTACTGAAGATGTTTAAAGGCTTTTGTGGTATTTAACTTACACTTCTCCACCCTTCCTTTGCTATTATTGCACAACAAATTTGACAGGCAGAACACGTCATCTAAAGTCCTATTGTAATAACACATTAAATATTAATGAAAACATAAATTGATAAGGTCATTTTAAATGATTGAGATGTCTTAATAAATATATAACTTTAATATTTATCAATGATGACATGTGATGCTGAGAAAAATAGTCTCTTCTTTATTTAGCTTAAAAATCAAACCCAGGCATTGTTTAAATCCAGATGCTGAATATATACATTATGTGTGGTTCACCAAGACAAGCAGAATGAAATTGTTTTAACATGTTTAAATTTATGATGTAAAATAATTGAGAAAACGAGCAGTTTTAGAGAGTTTTGAACATTTATATATATATTTGTATGACTAGAAGTGTAAGGAGTGCAGCAAACAAATTTCCCCGGTGAGGGATGAATAGAGTAATTCATTATTATTATTATTATTATTAGAAATAGTGAGATCCAACCAGAGCATATATCAAGGATCTTCAAGATTACTCATTTTGTTCTGGTCACACAAGTAAATCAATAATAAACTTACATTTAGAATATAGGGTTCAACACAAAATAGGATGATGGATGATGTGAACAAAGGTTTTTAAGTTCATCTTCAAGAAACTAGTGTCATACTTCTTGAGCACAGTGACAAGAAACAGACATACAGTATCTTCAACTTTCAGAATAAAGTAATAATAGGAGGAAAATAGATGAATAGATAGACGAAATAATAATAAGAATCTAGTACTTACCCATCATGAAAGTGGTCATTTATGTCCAGGCACAAACTAAAAAATGATAACTGTCAGTCCTGTAACGTAAAACACAACCAGCCTGGTTTAGTATACAGTGTTGTAGTAGCTGAATGAAGTTCTTTTTTTTTTTTTTTTTTCAAACTCCACCTCTTCCTCATCTATCACACTCTCACATCAGCACTTTGCAGGAGCTAGTTCACTTTTCAAATATAAACCATAATAGTTAGGTATATTATGTGTTTTAATAAAACAAATCAATAAAATGACCTGTTTTGGATTGTTTTCGCTTTCGGTGGGAACTTTTATTGATAGCTTTTTTTTTTTCTGAATAGAAAACCACAGTTGAGAAATAGACCTAACCTTTTAAACTTTTGGGGGCAGCTGTATGAATAATGTGGTAAATTGTTGAAACTTTAACTTTCGAAACAGGAGTTCTTTTTCACATCTGTGCTCAGTCTTTGCTAAAGATTGAAAAACCTACAACAGTGCAGCAAGGTTTTTTCACAACAACGTTTTTGAGCTGTAATATATTTTATTCAGAACCTTCATTTACATGATTCCAAGTGGTAACATTTTTCTTTCAGCTTCCAAGTTGAAAACATTTCTCTAAGTACAATCTCAAAATTTTTGCTAGTTTTTTTTTTTTTTTTTGCAAGTCATTTCTTGTGAAGTACAATTAGAGCAAAGCTCTATAAAAATGACATAAAGTTGAAAAAAAAATCAGTTTTTAAATTTGAATAATTTTTTTTGGCAAACGGTCTCAAACGTTCAAAAATATGATAAGATGAGTACATCTTGTGGTCACATGAAGTGTTACAATCAGTTGGTCCAAAACTGATTGCGCAAGAAAAAAAAAAAGTGCTTCAACAGATGTTTTTTTTTTCCTCAAAGCATTCATACAACCAATGCATTTTTGTCATTCCATCTATTATTGTTTATCTATTATTATTGGGCAGCCTGCTGCGGTGTAAGGAGTGCAGCAAACAAATTTCCCCGGTGAGGGATGAATAGAGTAATTCAAAATAAACAAAAAATAAAAAATAAACAAATTATGTTTTATATTAGCAACATGTGAATGAGTAATAAAAATACAAGATAATTGCCTATGATGCTTATGTTGTTTGTGCGGGAAACTGATTATGGTATTGTAATTCATTTGAATCGAAAAAGGCATGATCCTTTAAATAGATTTTTTTTCGTTTTGCTTTGTGAACACACTGCAAAACTGCACAAATAGGGAAGTTCTGTATCCAGCTGCTTTACTTTGCAATCTTCCTCTTTTACATCATATGACTCATCTGATCTGTTGCAAAATAGATTATTTTAAAAAATTCTCATATTTTTAAGTCTTTTGTTGGTGTTTGAACATTTTAATATGATCTGTGTTGTTTAGAAAGACACTAAAAATTAAAAAACAGGATGTTTGCAAACCCAAAAAGAGGTGAAGCTGAAGACTAAGAAAAAAATTGGGTTGCTCAGGGAAGTGAGCGAGGGAGGGAGGTGTGTAACAATTTCCTGTAGTTGCACACTCATCTGAGTTTTTCTACCTTCCTCTTTGAGTCTGTTTCTGTCAGAGAGAGCGTGGACGAAGTTGAGCGGAACAGGATGCAGGCTATCAAATGTGTGGTCGTAGGAGATGGGTATGCCTCTATTTTACTCCACTTTCACTAATCATTACTTTTTGATCTTCAAATATACAGACACAGTTGATGTGTGATCAAATTTTTTGGTTTTGGACTGAGAGATGAGCTCTGTTTGACATAAATATGACAGATTCTATGAGACTCGATTGACTTCCGTTGTGATGCGAGTGTGTGGTGTTCTTCAAACACAAGTTCAAGGTTATTGCAGTTGTTTGAGAATATACTGTGTTCAGTCTGATGGATAAATCTTTGGTTGTGTGCATGACAGTTCTGGTTCACAGTAAGAGCACTGAAAGATGTGTGCAGGTCCTGACTTGTAGGAAAAAATGCTGCAAAGAACCAAAGTGAGTGTGTAGAACCCCACCACCCTCCACCGGCATAGCCACCCACTCACACATATTAGAGTCTGATTGGTTTTTCAAAAAAATGTGCCAACAAAAGCAAGAAATTTAGAAAAAGTGATAAAAAAAAAGTCCCACTTGTTAAACGTGGGAAGTCTTGTATTTTATAGTTTATCTTGTGAGCTTAAAATTTGGTCCAAATACTACTGAAAATCTTTGATGAAAAGGTTTGGATCATAATTTTTTTCCTCACATTATCAGTAAAATGCCCGTTAGAGCAGAACTAGAAGTGCTGATTGCATCATAATTTGGTCAATGTGATCTGTGGGACTTCACTGTTATAGTTAGAGGTAAAGCATGGGTGGCTGCATCTGTAGTTGTGTTTCCTGTTCTGCGTTTCATTTAGAACTGCCGCCAGGTCTAAAAATTAAACAACCTACTGGCAATATAAATATTAAAGTCAGAGTCTTTGAAAATACAAAAACAATATCACACATTGTTCATGTCTTGAAACTTAATCTTTTTTAGCACCTATATAAAACATAAGAGTGATATTTTTAAATAATAAATTTACTTGGAAGTAGTCTATGTAACACAAGAAAATATAGAATTTTAGAGTTTATTCCTGGCTAAATGAGTAAAAAAAAAAGCAATAGCGACTGGCCTATTCGCTCTGGAGTTTGGAGAATTTAAACTTTGTTAACGCCTTAAAAAACTAGGTCTTCATAGAAAGATTTTTCCAGGTTGTAAAATGATTTACATACATAATCTGCAGACTTCTCACATTTAGCAATCCTGAAATCTCTCAGACTTAGATAAAGAAAGATGGTGAATTCTGTACTTTATAAAAAAGCGAAAGAAAGCTAAAAAATTTCTGTGATGAACATGTGCTAAATAATTTTTTGTTATGACTCTGCTATTGGAAAAAGACAAAAATGGAAAAAGAAAGCTGTAACGCTCAGCTTCAGACAGAAGAGGAAGTTGCTCTAAGAGGAAGTTTCATGAACTTCTTTTGATTTACACTTTGACACAAGTGCCATAATAAATTCAACTCAGATCAAGAATCAATGCTTTAACACTGACTTTTACCTTTAATTTCAGCAATACATTTAGTGGT
Source organism: Neostethus bicornis (assembly GCA_902685375.1). Lineage (NCBI taxonomy): Eukaryota > Metazoa > Chordata > Actinopteri > Atheriniformes > Phallostethidae > Neostethus > Neostethus bicornis. The sequence goes on along the minus strand of LR738542.1, from coordinate 17,938,378 downwards.
TTAGTAACTGATGCAAACACGAAGTACTTCGTAAAGTACACATGAGGTACTTTGTAAAGTAAAGTAGTTCAACTTGTTCTACTAGTTATACTTGGAACAAATACCTCTGTTGGGCCACTTAAATTCAAGAAAATTTTTGACATCAGTCCTGACAGAATTATCACCAGTAGCTAAGTTGTTTGATGTTTGTTGTTACATCGATGTCTTCATACATTCAAGTAGTATACAGTATGTGGTTAAATTGGATTTTGTACTATTGTAACTATTACACATGTTCAAAGAAATAAAAACCAGTAGTTATGCTAATTTCTAAATGTGTTTAGTTTTAACTCTATTTTACAGCTAGTTTGTGCAATGATGTCTAAGACTGTTGGCTGACTATACAAATGCTCAAAATAATTAATTAGGATCATTTATTTCTTCATTTTTCTTTCTGGACCTTTTTTCTTGTCAATATCTCCACTCATTTTCATCAAGAATTTTCTTCTTTTTTTTTTTTCATCATTGTGGTTGAACCATTTCATAATATGGTTTGTGAAGATTTTTCAGTCAGGCCCCAAACTAAAGTATCTTAAAATAAAATAATAATTTTAAAAACTAAAGTCTCTTCATATTAGCAAGTATTCAAGATTTGGTTAGGTTGTAAATTTTTGTAATTTGAGGGTTCATACAAACACCAAAATCATCTTCTTTGATTGTAAGAATTAAAAACAAAATGCACATAAGTTTCAGATTTAAACCTCAATACGCAGGATGAGCAAACTGTAGGAAAATTTAATGTGCCGAGGACAAAAATAAAATATGTCAAATCTTATGATAGTTCAGGTTGACTGCTTCCTGTTTTCATTTTTAACTGATGCTTTTGAAACAGATCACTTCCTGTTTGACACATTAATTAAACATGCATAAACAATTATATTTTGCCTACTTTTTACAGTTTTTACCGGCACATTAGAATCATTTACGTAAATTGTTTAAAGTAAATAAATTGTATCACTTTTTGGAAGCTCAAGGTAATGACTAAATGTGTAAAAAATTGCTCCCCCCAAAAAAGAAAAAGATACAAGACATACACCTGTGTTTTTTCTAAGTCACCAACAGTTTGTTTGAAATATCCTCTTCCCATTTTATAAACTTGAATTTTTATACTTTATAAACAAACATTTTTTAAAAGGAATTGATTGGGCTTTTTTAAAGGTTTCAAATAGTATTTATTTTTGTGCTGTGTTTTTCTTTCAAATTACAAACTAAAAATGCTGATTGTGGTAGTGTGTGTCAAACAATGTCCGTGTATCTCAAAGAAATATTTGCATATTTTTGTGTGTGTATATTAGATAGATTTATCTGAATGACAAAAACCGGAATCAATTCAGTTACTTTTTTTAACATAAAACAACACCTGAGGACTGTTAGCTGTGAACAAACCATTATGATTGATGAAATAAGGTATAAAAAATTTTGCACCTAGGGCATTATATTTCATGTTCTGGTGTTCCATGAGCAAAATATTAAAAAAAAAACCTGACTGACAGAGAAGATAGTTACTTTATAATAAATTGAGTCCAAATGTAAAGAAGCGTCTTGACAAATAATAAAAAAAAAAAGAATAGATGAACTTTTTACCGTTCTTGTTGAAAGCCTAAGATAACTTCATTTTCAGAGCAGTGTTTTGTGTTAATGCTTCCTAGAATTGAGGGCAAGTTCTGGTGATGTGTTGTTGAAACGCTAGAACAAAATAAGAACTGGGGCCCGTTGATACTTGTTGGATTATTTCTCACATGTATCTACACTCCTGCACCTGTGGATGTTCAGACACGTTGTTCACTGCACTTCTAAAACTAGTCAAGTTATTTAGTTTCAATTCAGTTGAATCAAATTTGAACATGTTTGTATTTTGGGGCAATTTTTCACAGTTTACTAATTCCGAATGGTCTATGTAAAAGAAATACTCTAAGTATTTCAGTTTGGTATTATCACTAAACATAGCAAATAATCTTGATAGGAATGTTTTTCAGATAGTTTCAGTTTTCACATCATACAGCCCTATCTCTGTTTGATGTCTGTTAATGGACAAGCTTCCCCATTTTTTTTTTTTTTTTTGGCAAAAAAGCAGGCTTAAATGCTAAAAATCAGTAAAATTTACAATTGGGGTGACATTTCCTCTTGTATTTTATAATGCATACTCTTTTTTTAAATAGTAGATATTGTCCGATTTGTTTGTGTTGACATATTTTTATCTAATGTGTGATCTTTCCTTGTGTATTTCAGAGCTGTGGGTAAAACATGCTTACTCATCAGCTACACAACCAATGCCTTCCCTGGAGAATACATTCCTACTGTGTAAGTACAAACCACACTTAATTAGATGATGCACAAACACCCATACACAGTCTCAATAAAACTGAAATCGCACCAAGATGCAAATTTTATACGAAAAGAGATGAAAAGATGAACAATTGATTAAAAATTGGATTTGATGACATCAGGATAGCATGCTCACTGTCAATTTTAGAGTAAATAAAGACAGGCTGAGACTAGCTCAATAGTAATGAAAACAAGGTATTACTTAAGTTTAATTTTCTTCACAGCGTATCTACTGAATACAATGAGGTGCATTTGAACACATCTACCAAGAAGGCTAAATTATTCTCATCAAATTTGCAAACATTTGTATTTACAGTTTGTTGTAGGTTTCTTTGTTGGTACTGTGTTACAACGTTATACTTATTCTAGCATTTATTTTGACATTGTTGGGTCACTTGAACAGTTGTACAAACGTTCTAAAAGTAAAACAGATATAAGGAAGAAACGTTTTTTAAAACCAAAAAGACGAATCTCAACTAATTTGTGACTTGTCTGTACTTTCTGAGAAAGAAGCTTATTCGTTTTCTTAATTGTCAATTTTAAAAAAACAGAACTTGTTGCAGACCCTTTAAAAAATAATAATAAAAACATTTTATAAATATATATTTAGATACTTTAGAAGTGGTTTTTATTTTTCCTCCCAAGTTTGACGTTAAAGTTGTTAAAGTTTGACCACATGGTGGCAGTGCTGTCACATTATTAGACTCTTTCTCAAGGGCCATGTCAATCAGGTGAAAAAATGACAGTAACATAAAAATCAAGTCAGGTTTGATTTTTTTCTAAAATGTTTCAAGACTTTGCTAAATTTTACTCAACACAATGACATTTTAAAATACAATCGGATTCATTCAAACCTTATAGTAAGTCATTAAAAAGCGCTCAGTGTTTCTAAAAAAATCTCATATTTGTTATTTAAAACATGTTTCAAATTTCTGATAAAAATGTCCAATATGGACCACAGTGTGATGTCATTGTTCCTACAAACTCTTAATCAAATGAGTTGTGAAATGAAAACAGGCCTCCTGGCTTGTTGACTTACCCCTGACTTTCTATCCTCCCAACAGATTTGACAACTATTCAGCTAATGTGATGGTGGACAGCAAGCCAGTAAATCTGGGTCTCTGGGATACAGCAGGACAGGAAGATTATGATAGGCTCCGCCCACTCTCCTACCCACAGACGGTAAACAATCACTCCTACACACACATACATTCACACATACATATTCACACATAGGTCCTTGGAGAAAAAAAACAGTGGCCCCATAAATCAACTCTTGCCACCCAATCACTAACAACTGACAAAATTACACCCAATCTATAACAACTGACTAAATTACATCTGCATGAATTAGGAATGCAAGAACAAATAAGAACAAATCCAAGAAGATGAAGCATAGAAGCAATTTGTATCTTTTTTTTAAATAAGTGATCCTTTTCTCTACTTTTAGGATGTTTTCCTGATTTGTTTCTCCCTGGTGAGCCCTGCATCCTACGAGAACGTCAGAGCCAAGGTAAAAACTATGCTTGTGAAACATTTTATTAGACTTTGTAAATGTCTAATCCAATGTTTGGACAAAATCAACATGTGTCTATTGATTTATAATAGCTTCAAAATTTAAATGTGTTGAGTACCAAGACAGGATAGTAGATAAACCATGTATCCTGACCAGAGGAAATATTTAAGTAAATTAAAATGTGACTCATACCTCTGAATGGAGTGAAGCCCAGAGACAGGGTCTAAAATTATGTGGGTTGGTGATTCAAAATGTTGTGGAGATTGGGTCTAAATTTAGAGGTCATCAACGATCTTTGCAGAAGTTAGCAGGTTACTGGAAAAGAAGTAGGGAGTTTCCAGAAAAGAATCAGAGGCAGCGATCAGGGTCAAATTTAGAACTGGGTCAGATCAATCAAGAAGATATTCAAAGGAAAGTAGATCACTGTCGCAAGCTTGCAAATAATCTGCCAAAAGAGAGATGGGTTAAATACCTCTTTGATTAAGGTCCTAATGACATACGTAAGTATGAAGCAAATTCAACCTTCAATTTTACAAAGAAAATCTCACTAAATTAGGCCTGCTTTAAACAAAGTGGTACCCCTTCACCCCATGTGATGGAAACACAAACAATTAAACAGGATTTTTTCCGTTTCATAAACCATAGTTGAGTTTATGACAGTTAGGGAAGTGTGGTTGTATAAGTGAAAACAAGAAAAAAAAATCAATGCTTTAAAAATCTAATAGGAGCTCCTTTTGTGTTACACAATAAATGTTTACATTGAAATAGCTCCGGTTAACAAGGACAAATGGGGTACCTGAATTTTAATGGATTACAGGGACATTGTAGAAAAATTTCAGGAACTGATTGAAAATTCAATATAAAAATTAAACGTGTCTATTTTTTTTTAACATTAATTAAAATTTTCCAAGTAAGCCACTGTGTTGTAAAACTGAGAACCCAAGCCCTATTTAATGTGTTCCATTTTTTCCTCATACACTAGTGGTATCCAGAAGTCCGCCATCATTGCCCGTCTACACCAATCATTCTAGTGGGGACCAAGCTGGATCTGAGAGATGAAAAAGACACTATTGAAAAGCTGAAGGAAAAAAAGCTGGCGCCGATAACCTACCCACAGGGCCTGGCTCTGGCTAAGGAGATAGGTGAATGCACCTCTTGTTTTCAAATGTCTGTTTATTTGAAGATTAAAACTAAAACCCTGCCATTACAATGCCCTTTCAAAAGGTTTCTGAGCAGATCAATTGTGTTACAGATGGCACTGCTGACTAAAACATGCCTGATGGTGCTTTAAATGAATATTTTGAATTTAAAAAAATCTAAAACACAAGTTGATTGAAATAAATGGGTTGTAAATATTTTATTTCTTGGTTACATACCGTTTCCTAAAAATTGTTTTTAAAGCATTCAAACTGAAAGATTTTGGGAGTATAAACTGCGTGATTACTTGTGTGTATAGATGCAGTAAAGTATCTGGAGTGTTCAGCCTTGACCCAGCGTGGCCTGAAGACCGTGTTTGATGAGGCTATCCGGGCCGTTCTCTGCCCTCAACCTGTCAAAGCCAAAAAGAAGCCCTGCTCACTATTGTAAATGGTAAGATGTCTAAAACAAGAAAAAAAGCAGATGTAGATTAAATCAAAGATTATATAAAGTTAATTAATTGAAAAGCAAGACAAGGGTTTTTTTTTCTGTTATTTTACATTATGTTGAATAAAAGGCAACGAGAAAGAAAAAGACTGACACTCAAAGCTGAACCCTAAGAACAGATAGAAATATCTCAGGGATAAAAGCTTTTTGTTGCAAAAGAATTTCACAAATGTCACCTTTCCTTGGTGGAACAGAATTTCATTTTGCTGCACAGCTAATTATTTTCAGGGATTCAGGGCAGATTTCCAATTTCACAGATGGAGCAGATGTGATGAAGTGATTGCAGTATTGCAACAGCTTAGTATAGAATGTTTTGCATTGAATTTTATGCATGCTCATATATACTTTCTGCAGAAAGAAAATAGCTGTATTAAAAAAAAAAATCTAACTTTGACTTCATGACAATTACAAATTACACTGTTAACAGTTATGTTCATACTTGGTATTTCTTTGATTTTGTTGAGGAAGGGTGCTGTAAAAGTTTAAACATGAAAGAGTCACTAAGAAAACCAACTTGTACACTCTGCTTTAAATTGTACTAATTTTCTTGAACATTTGATGTAATGTATAAATGTTTAACTTTTCTCATGCTCTTTTTATTTTCAACAGGACCAAAAGAGAAGATTAAAGAATATTCACACGTATACTGGATGAAAAAATATATAAAACATGTAAATGAACAACAAGGTCCAATTGTCTTTGGTGGAGTGGACAAAAAATAAATATCCTCATGCACAAAGCATGCTATAATATACAGGATTTTTGAAAAATATATCCACCAGAACTGCCCCAAGTTGAACATTTTTAGCCAAGGAGCAGCTTCTTTTAAATAAATCTATCAGATTACTAGTTTATAAAAAAAGATCTATTTGTTTCTTCTTAGTATAAATTTAAGCCACTGTAACTTCAAATGAGGCGTTTTTTAAACTATATTTTTGCTTTTTAGCAATTTGCTTTACTTGTACTAACAAGTTTTTATTTGTTATGATGTGGAAATAAAAGACCTTACTAATCAACTGATCACAATTTGTCTTTGCTTTTTACATCTTACATGTAGCTGTCCAGTTTCTGCTTCAGACCTCCCCTGAACCAGCATATGCATCAAAGTGAGGACAGCAGGAACAAACGAGGACTGTAGATAGTCTGTATGATTTAATACTGATTTATCAGTTTTTTTCTTGACCACCTGTTACAAACATCATCTTTCACACTTTGGTATCTCCAAGTGCAAAATACTGTGACCGTGATATCAATGTGAGTAATGTGTGGCATTTGCCAGTGATTACCTTAGTAAAGATTAAAAATGAGATCATCGCCACGCTATCAGTGGGAGGGATCCATTACTCTTTGTTACGGCACTGCTGTTTCATTACTGTGGTGCAAAAAGCTTATTTTAAAACCAACAGCAGCAATACATGAGAACAAAATTTGACAAAATCAATTGAACTCAATTGATTGTAGATATGGTTGCGTAACTCACTTATTGGTGCTAAAAATTCTTAATATACAAGCATAAAAAAGCAAAAGAAAAGGTGTGAATGGAGATTCAAGTAGAAAAAAGAAAGGTTCTGTAGGTACTCTGGTAACAGGTAGAAGAGGCGATCTGGTGAACGGTTATGTGAACGTGATTGATAGAATGGTTTTGTGAGAACAGTGTTCAGACATATGCACTTGGAGAAACAAACTAATGCACTGCCGATCAGGCTGTAGACTTTGAGAACTGTGTGTATGTGACAGTAGCGGGAAATGGAGTTGATATTTCAGTCTGATTCAATTTATAATACAGACTGAAGGTACAAGACAAAAAGATAAAACTAGCAACACAAGACCAAGGACAATCATTCAGTTTGACAAAGTAGACCAAGTTAAACCAAATAAAAATAGGAGTAGATATGTAGGTCAGATAAAAAGAATTGCCACAATTTTATTTCAAATATAAAATCATGCAAGTGAACAGTAAAAAAGTTAAATAAAAACTTCTGAATATACATATACGAACATCTTTTAATAATTGTTTTTAATCTGAGAACTTGAGTGCAATTTTACACCAAGTTGTTTACCAATGTGTGGCTATGAATCAGAAAGAAGAGTTTGTGTCAATATTCCCTTTTTGGTGCTATTTTTCTGCCTTGCAGACGGTACTCAGATGGTAGTAAGAAACCAAGAATCATCAAGAAGACAAAGAATAAATACTGTATATGGATTTAGCAGTTTAACTCTTGCATTCGATTGATAGGAAATTATATTGATTATGTTACACCAATGGTGGGAGTAACTAGGATTGACCAACTAGAGTAAATAGTTACAAAAAAAAAAAAAGAGATTAAACAACATTTTCATTTTAGATGTAAAAATTTAGAAGAGACAAAAAACATTTAAAATTTTAACAGAAGTAAAAGAACATTTAAAAATATTTCTTCTTCACAATTTTTTGTTATTTGATTTGCTCCATTTTTTAAATAAAAAACCACAACATTTCATAACATGGAAGAAATAGGAACTATTTGTATAAGAATAACCATCCAACTGTTCAAATCAGCATCCAACCAAAAACCTCAGATGTCATGAGGTTTAGCTCATTGAGCTACATGCCTTCTTCAGACATTTCCTGCCATGGTATTTTCCTGCTTGAGTCATATAAAAACATACCAGCAAAGTGAGAAGGTTGAGGAAATAAGAAATCAGCATCTGAATTTGATCCTCAGATTCTTGTACAATGGGCAGGTGTTTCTCTCAGTGAGCTGTCTACCTGTTCATGATGATCACTGACGTATTATCTATGGCTCCATCTTCTCTGACTCAGAGGACAAAGAAGAACTAGGAATGTAAAACGAGCTTCATCAGGTTTGAACCAAGGTCCACCAGTTTTTAGAACTTGAAGTTAAAACTCTGAGCTACTCTTCCACAAAAAGAGAGCTGTCATATGTCCTTCTCTAGAGAACAAAAAATAACAATCACATTTGTTCGGATTTGGTCAAAGTCAAGGGTTTTCAACTTTTCTGGAGGGCCAGTGTCCTGAAGGTTTTCAACATGTTCCTGGTTCAGTACAGCTGATGCACATCATGTGAAATCAACTGTCAAGAAGCCCCATAAACGGGTCAATTGACCATCAATACCTGAAAACTTTGTGGAGGTGTCTCAAGACCCAAGGCCTTCTGCTTTTGTTATTAAAACAAGGCACTCAAGAGTTGTTTGGAAGGCACTTAAATCTGACACGTTGACTCAATAACCTGGACCAGGTGTGTAGATGCAAAAACACATAGAAAACCTTCTGGACACCAGCCCTCCAGGACCGGAATTAGGCAGCCCTTGTCTAAGTGGCCTAACAAATTTCACCTCAGTGGCATGGGCTCAGTGAGGAGACAGATGTCCTCTCAATGGAACACCGGTATAAGGAGTTTTAAAATGCCAGGCACAGTTGATTATAATTATTTTTTGTACATGTAGAAAATATCGTATGTCAGCACATTAGATGATACAGTATGCATAACAGATGGGTGTCAATAATGCTGAATGTATTTTTTTTTAGAAACTAGAATACCATCTGTGCAAACTGTGTACATTCAGGGTGCTTTGTGCTTATGTGCATATAACCACATAGATTACCAGAATATTTTTTAATCTTAGATTATAACATGGAAAAAATTGTATATCAATTTTCAAATTTATGCTCGTCAATAGTGTAAATGGCTAGGTATCTATTAGAGAAGAAAGTGTTAATGTATAAGTTAAGGCCCACGATCATAGACATGCTGAATGCTAAGAGAAGAAATATTTGTTTAAAATCTTCCAGAAGTCAATTTTGCTGAACACACTTCCAAGTAATATTGACACAATCTACAGTGAACAGGAGAGTAAGTGTACACTCACAGTGAGCTAAATACCACACAGCAGGTGGAGTCAAAGCTTTTTGTGCATCTTCTTTGTCTCCGTATGAAATCAATTTTACTCCCTCCTTAGTCGATAGTTGTACCACAAGACTTGTGTTATTTAGTTATGAGAAACAGTTTTACTTTTTCTTTTTGAGAAAAAGACCATTTCGAGCAGAAGAGCTTGAAGTGGTCTTTTCCTCCTTAATGTGTTGTATAAAGGCAAAAAGACTGTTGTGCACAGAGTATTTGTTAGATGATCATTTCCAAATTAATAATTGGAAATAAGTTTATTGAAAATGGAATAAAGTTTATCTTGTTTGATCCAAGGAAAATTCGTCTGTTTAATGTAGTTTAGCAATTAACTATTGTTTATGTCTCATTTCTGTGGTTTTTTTTATTATATATTTTTTTTAATTAACTGTGTTATGTCCATCAAAAAATATTGGATTATATTAATAAAACAAAATTGGCTTGTCACAAATTGCAATTTAGTGCAGCTATTGCGTAATCTCTGAAAAATGCTCAAATTACATTCTGCTGCTCATTCAATAAAGTCAACTTTTGTCAACATTAAAAGTCAAATCGAATATATATTAAATATATTTTTTCCTATGGAGGAATGATTCCTGGACAATCAGGAGATGGTTGGTTAATCACAAGTTTCACTTCCACTTTACCAGAGTTGTGTGGTGGATTTCATGCTCCTGTTTTGGTGCTGGAAGCACTTAGCTGTGTTCAAATTAAGTGTCATAAGTGTGTTGCTCTCATTAAAAGATCTAGGACAACGTTAATTAAAAAAAGAAAAAAAAAAACCTTTAGTAAAAGAAACAGCTGTCCATGATGTCTGGATGGCAAAACCTTTTTATAAAAATGGGGCATGACCTGATTGAACTCTTTGACAGGTAGGGGTTTTAGTTTGTCACAAAAATAGAAGAAGACGGTGTCAAACCAAGTGACAAAATTAAATTGCTGTGGAACATACACTGGACAAGAAGCTTAAAACTTAAAATCGTTGAGAAAATATCTACAATGAATGCAGCATAGTTTCTTTGTAAACAGTTGTTTGATTTTTAAATGGTTTTCTTTTTTGCAATGTTCAATGAGATAATATTTTTGGAAGATAAGAAACTTCATGAAAACAAGTTTTTTTTTTATTAAAGACTATAAATCATAATGATTTGTGCTAATAAATTAAAATGTCAATTTATGCCAATAGGAACGACAAAAAATGTTCACCGTGAAAGCAACCGTAATTTTTACTGAACTATGAAATATGCCAAAGTGATACTGTGCAACTATATAAAATTGAAAAATGGCAAAACAAAAAACAATGCATCATTGAATTTGAAAAAAATGATCACTCGTTGCACAAAGTTGTTTTTTTTTTACAATTTTACCAGTAACAATTTGAGATTCAAAATATCTTGAATGTTCAGTTTAGAACAGTGTCAGGATTAAATTTATTTTGCAAGTTTAACTGATTCATTTCAATTGTGTTTTTTTTTTTTTTTGCATTTGAATTGAAACATTTAAGAATATGTCAAATATTCAAATGATGCCACAGTCTATTTTTAACAATAAATAAATATTCATTTATTTAAGCCATTAACAAACTACTGTTTCCACAGTAATTGAAAAGGTTTTTTAACTGCCCTAAATAATAGTAAAAATGTGTCTCTCTTTTAATTTAGGGTTGAATGTGTCCCTTTTGCTCTAATAGGAATTTATCCTGATTTTCTCCCATCTCTGCATGTTCACCCTCAGCCTTGTCCTCCAATTTCAAGAAATGTCTTTATTTTTTTTAAACAGACTCAGACTCATCACCTGTACGCCCACAACACCAGCCTTCACAACTCCCCTGTAGAAGGTAAAATCAAGGATGACAAACTGCAAAAGAAAAAAAACAAACTGAGGTCATCTGCGTGAGGACCACAAAGAAGCTCAACTTCTCTATTGTCCGGATCATTTATACGTATATATACTATATGTACAGTATATAGTATATATTTCCTTTAAAAGGAAATGAAAATAAAATGACAACAGAAATTTGATGAACTGGTAGAAATAAACTTCACAAGTATTGCCTCCTAATATCTTACAATTTTAATAAGTACATGCACTCTGATTTGTTCTATTTTCTACACAGATTTTTTAGCTCATCTAAAAGAATCATCAAAGGCCTAGTTTTTAGAACAGACGTCAAACTGACATCAGAAAGGAAATAATCCTGTTCAGCTTGATCGAATTCTATGATGAAGTATGATTAGTTTTATATAATGAAGATTGTTTTTTCATTGAAAAGGAGAAAGAGGGATGACTGTGTTTTCCTCCCTGGGTGAAGGCTCACAGTCTTGAAAATATATATTGAATAACACAGGCAGTTGAAAATATATATTGAATAACATTACAAGGAATCCAAGGGCTGGAAGAAAAAAAATGAATGAAATATAGCAGGCAGAAAATTACATCTAAACATTCACATTCTTTTTCATTTTATGCTTGTTTTTCTTCTGGTTCTTCTCAAGTGCTGTAACCTTTGGGAGAGATTTCTGTAGACTATTTTGACATGTTTTATCCCTCCACTTGATCATGTCTCATATAGCTTCTTAATAAAAACCTCTGAATTTTTCTCTTCAACTCTTTACCACAACAATGAGCAATAAGCTAATATTTAAACAATAATCTTTGACACATTGTTTGCTCGTCCCGGGGGAGGGATCTCTCTTTCACGTGGATCCCCATGAGGTTTCTTATTTTTTCCCCACTGATGGGTTTTTTAGGAGTTTTTCCTCACCGAGAAGGAGAGTCTAAGTGCATTAATGTGCTAGTCTTGTTTAGTTAGCATTTGTTAGTTATTTTTCTTGTTGTGTATTTGTGTTAATACATTCCTCTTTTTCTTGTGAAGCCCATTGAGACGGACATTCTGTGATTTTGGGCTATACAAATAAAATTGAATTGAATTGAATTGAAAAAATTGAATTGAACAATGTCAAAATTCAATGACAATTTATGACGGCTTACTTGAAATATTGAAAATATTTTCAGCTTCCACTATCTATGCAGTATACAATTTTATTTATTTATTTATTTTGCTGGCTTGTTTTTAAGAGTACCTAGACCTGCAAGAATGACCTGAACAATGACGATATAACTGGACTCTTGGCTTTATGGGGTGGCTCACTCATAAACACATTTTATTTTTAAAAGTTATTTTCGACCATCTCATGTTTTGATGTTGTAAAGCATTTAGGATAATGTAAAGAAATTACAGTCCCAGTCATTTTCAGATCTTATGTTATTTTCGTCTAAGGTCTTAATGGTTTCTGTCTTTGCCATAAATATCCAAACTCTTTGATTTAGAAAATCTTGCCTGATTTCAGCCAGAGGGTTAATTTTCCCAAGTTGTTTTGGGAAATCAGTCCACCAGCAATGACTGAATTGATCAGTAATGATTTGTTTCTAATCTTTGTTCCAGTTCGTACATAAAGTACACTTGTAATTTCATTGATTTACTCTCATAACAATGCAATATCATGCGAGCCTGTTTGAATGACTAATTACTGTACCTATATGTCTTAAACTGTCTTCTTCTTCTTTCGGCATTTCCCTTCAGGGTCGCCACAGCAAGTCAGTTTCTTCCATCTAACCCTATCTGCTGTATCCTCTTTGGTCACACCAAGTATCTTCATGTCTTCCTTCACTGTGTCCATGAACCTCCTCTTTGGCCTTTCTCTAGTCCTCTTTCCTGGTGGTTCCAAATCCAGCATCCTTCTTCTGATGTAATCTCTTTCTCTCCTCTGCACATGTCCAAACCATCTCATTCTGGCCTCTCGGACTTTATCCCCAAAACCTCTAACATGTGCTGTTCCCCTGATATACTCATTTCTAATCCTGAGTACATCAGGGGAACAGCACATGTTAGAGGTGTTGGGGATAAACAGTTTAAATAGTATAGATTGTAGACATATACAGTTTATATGTCTTAAACTGTATTTTCTTTTTATTTCTGTTTGTTTTGGATCTTTTGAAGAATTAGAATGGAATTAAACGCCACTGTATTTCTATATGTTGACAACTTATTTACATTAGCTTCATATTTGAGACCAATCCATCAATAGAAACATACAATATTTCTGAAACAAAAGCTGTGGTCCAATTTCAGTACATTCACTTTAAATGATGCACAATTAATTAATGAGATATTGAACTTTTCAATGGTTTAATTTCAATTTGAAATTGTTAAATTTGTTCAAATTGTAAATTTGTTATTAGTTTGGAAGTTTTAAAAGCATCAGACTGTTGTTTCTTATTTAAAAATTTACGTATCTTTCAGAAAAGCAATCAGTTTTCCCTAATGGCCACTGAAATGCCAACCTGTTAGTTATACGTATGTGTGGTTGCATGTGACAAACAGATGAAATTGCTGTTCCTCTCATTTTGTTTTGAATCCTGTAAGTTTCCTTCACAAACTTCTCAGGAGTCACAAAAGGTTTTCTTTTCATTCGTCTCAGATATGACATTTTGATTTTCCATTGACTCTATGAAGTAAACGTGGCAAAAACTCTTTAATGAGCAACATTCACAAAGAAAAGTTTCAAATGATGCAGTAAATCAAATACAGCACGGCTCTTTCTTGGCATTATTTGACCTCCAATAACACTTGAACAGATCTTCCAAACACAGCCTTGGTATGATATTAAGATATTTCTTTTCATTTTCTAGCAACACAAAGCACACTTTTTCTGTACTGTTATAGAACTGTTTTGCTTCTTTGTATACTTGTGTTTCCATCACAAGAATGATGACTATGAGGGAAAGTAAGTCTGTTTATTTTAGATACTGAAATACTGGGCTAATATTTGGTCAATTTTCAAACCTTTTTATATTACCATATGCTTCTTACATGCACAAAAGTTTTTTCCACATGTCTTTTGTAATTTGGAAACTGAAAACTATGACAGCCAGATCGTTGATCATTTACTGTAGTCTAAGTCTAAGTAGTCTAAGTTCTAAAATAAATATATTTTACCATTTTTACCATTACCCACCTAGAGTGGGTGGTTACCCACCCACTGCAGTGATAGCACTGGGAACTGATAGTAAAAAGGTTGGGGTTTAAGTACCAGAGTAGGGGCAAGGTTTGAAACACTGGCCTTTCTGTGTGAAGTTTGCATGTTTTCCCTGTGTATGCATGGGTTTTCTCTGGGTACTCCGATTTCCTCCCACCCTCCAAAAACATGCATATTGGGTACTTTGGCCACTCTGAAATTGCCCCTTGGAATGAATGTGTGGGTGTGGTTGTCTGTGTGGGTGACCCCGCAACAGACTGGCGACCGGTTTGGGGTGTACCCTGCCTCTTGCCTGAAATCATTTGGGATAGGCTCCAACACCCCTGGCAATCCCATTACGGATAAGCAAGTCAGAAGATGAATGAATCAATTATGCACCAGACTCCACTACAAAATGACATTCAGAATGATAGAATGAAGTCAAGTTTGTAGATTTTATGGGAGGTATGCTAATATTTAACCATGAGAGGGATATAAAGAGGGGAAAAAAGCTCTTCATTAGCCATACAACCTTAGGTTAAATGTTGTCAGTCAGTTCCGTCATTTTGTCCTGGATGGACCTGCATCTACTGCCAAAGGGCAGCAGATGGAAGAGATGATGAACTGGATGTTGCAAGTCCAGCAGGATGTTGGACACTCTTTTCAGCAAGTGGTAAAGACTAATGACTTCTGTCAGAGAGTGCAATCCCGAAGACTTTTCCCACCTGTTAGAATGACTGCTGTTCAGTGTTTGTGCAGCAGCAGAACCATGTTCAGAATATTAAAAAAAAAGAAAAGAAAAAAACACACACCCAATGCTTCAGATACTGCAGACGATATTGCAGAAATCTAGAGATGTTTGAACCCATCAGATTCCTCAAATTGTAGAGGTATTGTTGAATCTTACTCACAGCTTAGTGCAAGGGCTCCGAGACCTTCGTAATGGTCATATCCACCAATTAAATTCAGCTGATGTATCTTTAGAGATTTTTCCAGCTTTCCACAGTAATTTATTTGGTTGTGACATCACGGTGCAAAATCTTTCACCTTATTCAGTGTTTTATTGTTTGTGGTAATGGGTCTGAAGACCATGATGTCACCTTTTGCTTAAAGCATCTGTGGCTGGTCTTCAGGGCTCCTTTTCTGCAGATCTTGTCATTTTATTCCTGGTTTGGATCAGTTTTTCTGTAATCTAATTTTCTGTAACAGCAATGTTCCAAAATCTCCATGTTCTCCATGATAAACATTTACATATTTTCCAGTGGTCAATAATTTAATATTTGATAGATCAGCATAACATTTTTGTTCATCAAAGGTCATGTTCTTTAATATGACTTTGATCACATTTTTTCTCGCTGAAAAAAATAGAAAGTCCTCATATAAAAGATTACAGAGAATAATCTGTCTGAAGTTCTTCAATCAAAAACGTTACCGAACTACACAAAGGAAATTTAAATTGTTTTTTTTTTTTTTTTTTAGCATCAAACGTGATTATTCAGGATCATTAACGTTCTTGTCAGTTGAGGACTTTTTAAGATTATCACATGAGGTTCTGGAAATTGATCGATTGATCTGGACAAGAACATGCGCATATAAAAGAACATCATCCATTTCTTCAAAAAACTTTCAAACAGCTAAGAAATCCCCTCAATAATTCCTTTTGAGATTAATCTCATACTCATACACGATGAATTAAGTTATTGTGGATGCTCGTCCACGCGTCTACGGACCTGTGCGCGCACGCGCCAAAGAAGTGTGAGTGTGTGTGTGGGGTGGAGGCAATTCATCCCGGCTTCTATCATTCTGGTGAAAATCAGAAGGTGTTTGTGGGTTTAATTGAGTCATCCGTTCCTAAATATCATTCAGATGCTAATAAAAAGGCAAAGTTTGAATCTAATTTTGGTAAGTATCATTTTATGTATTTTATGTTTAAATATGTTTAAAAATTTCTTCTAGTTTGAATAATTGCGTGTTCATAATCGAATTGTCTGATCAGTTCAGTAACAATTGTGATCGTGTTATTATGCATGAAATTTAATTCATTCATAAGGACTAAGATGAAAGTGTATTCATATTTACTTAGAGTTGCCCAAAATAGTTTGATCTGCTTTTTTTGTTGTTGTTGTTGTTCTTGAATTTGATTTTAAATGCGATTGAAGAGAAATAAAAAAAATGTTTGGTGTCTCTAACACATATTTGGTGGTTATTGTGGAGAATGATATCTCAATCAAATATGTCAGTGTGAATTTAAAGAATAGAAAAAAAATAAAGACAAAATTAACTGAAGGGAATAAAGTTAAGATAAAGCAAATCTTAAATTAAAAAACTATGGGTGATGAATGACAACAGACCACATGTGGAGCATAATGTTTCTTTAAAAAATCAGAGAACATGAGAAAGAATAAAGGAATGTTTGTGTTTCACCTTAATAGAAAAAGACAATGATTAGAGTCAACCTAATGAAACAGAAGGAAAAACATTACTCATAACCCTTGTTTCTCTCTTTGTGTCTCATTATCTGTCTGTGTGGACAGAGAAAAGCTTTTTATCTAATTGGTTAACATCCACTCTGTTGCTTTCAAAGCTTTTTAGTCCATTCTTTTCATCAGGACAATTTAACACGTAGTTGCAAGGATGTAGAACACTGTGTGGGAGGAGGGAATAATTGTTGCTAATATTGTGTTTGGAGACCGTAGTACGGAATGGAAACAAAGCAACTTCAGAGTACCCAAAAACAATCTGTGGATTCAAAACATTGTGAGTGTACCAATTAATTTGTGTAAATTGTGATAATGTACACTTTGGTTGCTGTGGGTAAGGACTACTTGAAATGTTTGAGTGCTTGTATGTGATTGGAAAAAACTATTGTTATAATTCAGAACTATTAACTGATAAATCAATGGGAGACAGAACCAATTCTGATACCCCGGGAAGTTAAAATTCCAGAGGTGTAGAACTAATCTCAAACCACCATGAGGGAGGATAGAAACCCACTTCCGCTCGATCCCTCTGACCCATCCGGAAAGATTTTATCGCTCTGTGGGAACATCAGTGATGGTTAATAAAGCAATAGGGACAAACAAGTTAAAAATTCAGACCAGTTGAAACAAAATAACATTTTAATTTTATAAGTTACAGTTTATTACATAAATTTTATCTTATAAATTGTATGATATAAATTTATCATTTGAAACAATTTAGCAATGTTAGAGACTGACACTAATGAGCTGCCCGTTTTTGACCAAACAACCAAAAATGATCTCTAAATGCAAAGTGCCATGTTTTATTTTTAGCTGTACTTTAAGAAACCCCCACATTTGTTTAATCAAAAATTCTATCTAAACTTTAAGCTTTAATAATTGTGTTCACACATGTCTACATGCAAACAAAGTCCATAAAGAACTCAGCGACAGAGGTTATCTTGATGTTCCATGACAATGATGTGGGAGTATTGATCTGACTCTGACCAATATAGGAGTCCTTGCCCATCTTTCTACTGAGAAATGAAGAGGTGACAATAAAAACTGGACCAAAATTCAACAAATGCAATTGCTGGGCAGCAACAGAAGAAGCATTTGAGAAAGAAGACTTCTTCTTCTTTCGGCATTTCCCTTCAGAGGTCGCCACAGCAAGTCAGCTTCTTCCATCTAATCCTATCTGCTGTATCCTCTTTGGTCGCACCAACTATCTTCATGTCTTCCTTCACTGCGATCATGAACCTCCTCTTTGGCCTTCCTCTAAGCCTCTTTCCTGGTGGTTCCAAATCCAGCATCCTTCTGCCGATGTACTCGGTCTTTCTTCTGTGTACATGTCCAAACCTTCTCAGTCTTGCCTCTCGAACTTTATCACCAAAACCTCTAACATGTGCTGTTCCCCTGATGTACACATTTCTAATCCTGTCCATCCTGGTCACTCCCAGAGAGATCCTCAGCACCTCCATCTCTGTTTCCTGTCTTTTCTGCAGTGCTACTGTTTCTAGACCAAACAGCATCGCCGGTCTCACCACGGTTTTGTACACTTTCCCTTTCATTCTAGCTGAAACTCTTCTGTCGCACATTACACCTGATACTTTCCTTCACCAGTTCCAGCCTGCCTGAACACGCTTCTTCACCTCTTTTCCGCACTCTCCATTGCTCTGGACTGTTGATCCTAGATACTTAAAATATTCCACCTTCTTCATCTCTTCTCCTTGTAATCTTTTAAGAAAGAAGACTGATCATACATAATCTGTTGATCAGACTTAGAGTCAGTTAAAGCAGCAGAGTAATGTAGAGGCTGAGTAATATGGAAAGCGTGGAAGCAGTCGAAGTTCACAAAATGCCACGCAATCAAACCAGAGTTTGATAATAGCATTGAGCGGAACTAGGGGTCTGATACCAAAGCTGAAACTCTTGCTCTGGTTATGGAAATTTCACCACTCTTTTTGAGAAAAAAAACTGGGTTCGCCTGTGAAGTTAAATTATGTACAGTAGTTCTACATGGATAAAGATTGACTCTTTCACAGTCTGTTTCTTTTAGAAAGGCTTGGACTTAGGATCGGAGTGTCTCACAGTGTGAAGTGCCAAGCTGTTGGGAACATACTAATTGCTCCATTTCTTGATCCCTGTATGATGGACAAAAGGCTTTGCTTCAGCCTGTAAGTAGGGTGGTGAGTCCTGACTGTTCGTGTGCACAGAACTGCGGTTTGGAGTACAGAGCAGTAATAGAATGTCTCATATTGGGCACTCTATTATTCTGCTGGGAAACTTGAATGCTTAAATTGGCAAAGATTTCTGGGAACACACACCAATAAGAAGTCAAGTGCTGTTTTCTATTATTGAACTGGTGTGCTAATAATTAATTCTCTGTGATCATTAACATGTTAAGGCAAAAGAAGGTCCTTGAAAGAAATTGTTTTTTGGTTTAGTGGACTTGCAGCCTCACATTTTTCACACTAAAAAAGATGGGGTGAGAAGTATGATCACTCCCAAAGGACTTAGAGCTATTGACGTAGGCTCAAATATCTGGTTAGGATACTGCCCTGGATGCTACCCTAGTGAGGTGTTTTAGGTGCACACTATAAGGGGGTGACAGATGTCTTATTTTGGAACACCTTGATGTTTTCTTTAATGGACTGGGAGGGTATTTGGACTTTCCTTCTTAGGCTGCTGGTACTTATTTCTGAATGACTTCTAGATGCATGAATGCCCCTATCTATAATGTAATTATTCATTTTTTCTATTATTTGTTTTGTCAGTGAGCTGTCAACTATTAATCAATTTTGTGATTTTTTTTTTACTTGGCAAACTGATACATTCTCAAAAATAAGAAAAAAAAAACCAAAACAATTTAGGTAAGACTTTTTTATTCATGATTTTTTTATGCACATAAATACATAGTAATGTTTACTTTTAAACACCCATAAACCAGTTTCATATTTTCTTTTTAAAAACATGTTAGACATTAGACTTTCAATCAGTTTGTTGCTTAATGTGATATTTGTGCTTGCTTTTTCACCCATTCAAATATCATGAGACCTAAAACATGATATGCTATCATCTATCTTCCAAATACCTTTATTATCTGCACTCAGCAGATGCACAGTTTTTTTTGTACCCATGCACACAAAGCTCAATGTTGCCTTTGTTTTTTGGAGTAAAGACCATTGCTCTTCAGTCAGCATTCATCCACTTTCTCATTTATCTCTATCATTTGTTCTGTTTCGGGTCTTTAAAGGTCCAACGTGACCTTACATCACTATAGCAACATTCATTGGGACATTTTTCTTGGGAATGGTTATACAGCAGTAGACAACAGCAAGAAAGCAGTTTGTAGAAAAATATTGTCAGTCTGTTTTAATTGTTTGTCAGAGATTAGAATGGACGTTGCCGTGAGGTTGGAATCTGGAGCATACCAGAAAGTGTCTGTGTAATCACTTCTAGATGATACTTTCTAATCTGGATGATTCACATGAACATGTTGCAGTGAACAAGGTAATACATACTGTATTAGTTAAAATAAACACATGCATTGGTACACTTTGGTTCATTTTTCACCTAACTATCTCTTTTGGCCTGGTCATTTTCCTCTCCCAGATTGTATACCAGCTGCTTCAAACACCTCCTCAGGGAGTCAGTGTTACAATTTATGACCTGCAGAGATGCAGCGCTTGGCGTGCATCTTTTAATATATCTTGAACACTTTGTACAGTTGATCCTCTTCTACCACGCTAAATGCCACTGAAGAACATGCAGTTAGTTTAGCTTCTAAGCTTTCAAGCATCCAAACAAAGAACTTTCTCATTTAGTACAGCAACTTAATTAACTGTTCTGTACTATGTATATTATCTATGTCGTTCTCTGTGTATTTGAAATGTAGTCAAAATGTACTTGATGAGTATAAATTATGACTGGAAACAGATCAAATATGTTAATGAGCTTTTTATTGATAGGGCGAGTTTGCGAAAATTCTCAAAAATTATTGCAACATCTTTTTTATTTCAGAAAAAAAGAATAAGACCCATTTTTTATTCTTCAGGTGAGGTAATAATGTACGAGAGTTAATCTACAAATTCCTATTGCAGTTTCAAAATCATTTGGACTCATACTTAGATGCAAGTTTTACCTCCAAATATATTTAATTAGCTAGTTAGATGCTTAGTTATATTCTGGAAATACAGTTAGATTGGATGGAGATTGTTATAGGTTAGCATATCTTTACTTGTACTAAATTTTGGGGGGAAAATCTAGAGTGCAATTAGTAAACTGGGGGAAATAAAATTATATCTAAGGGGTGTAGTCATAGTCAATCAAATTCAGTTGATTAACATCTCCTGGTTAGGTTATACTTTGATAAATAAATTAGATAATAAATGAATAAATGAAAAACAAGTTATAATCAATGATACTAAAGAATTTTGATACAAATAATGAGGTGTGAATGCTGCAAATAATCGAAAGTCAACCAAATGTAAAAATATTTCGAATTCATGTTTTTTATTATTATTTGTCAAATGGTTTGTCACTATTCACATATGATAAGCTTAAATAAAGAAATATTGGCCTGAAATGGATTTTGAGTTTCTGTATCTGTTGAAATATGACACACAGTGAAAACTTGTATTCCCCTGTCTGAGTGCTTGGCTGTGTGGGGTTGGCTTCTTTCACCTTTTTTTAAATTAGAACCAGTTTGGAAAATGATTGGGTCTTTTCTGATAATTAACCAGAAGAACCTGAAAGTAGCCATTGGCTCAAGGTTATTGAATTGGCTCAACATCAGTACTACATGAGAGCCATCCTTAAATAAAAATAAACAATAATTGAAGGTTGTACAAAAATGAGTACTTTATCTTTAAAGAATTTGAGCCTTAGAGAATTGGAGCAAGTCCTTCTGGCCAAATAAATGTATTTCTTTTGGAGACCATAAGTAATTGTATGTCAAAAGTCATGCAATCCTCTCCTGAGAATTCTATCTTCATGCACCTATTCGATCACATCCTTGACTCAAGTTATTCCCCCAATCACACCTTCCAATAGTCGGTCTGAAAACCACTCATTTTACAACTATTTCTTTCTTTCTGCCGCTGTCAACTTCATTTTTCTGCCTTCCTGTGAAAGCTGCTGTCCACCTTTTTCTCTTTTCATCAGTGGTGTTCATAGGTCCCCCTGATTGTCTCATCAGCGTGCCCGATCCACAAAACAACACACACATCCAAAAACTCATCATCATTCTTCAACCTGGCTCCTTCTTTACCAATAACTTATTCACAGGGAGATTATTCCTGCTAAAAATGTTTAAAGCAATCTAGTTTTGCTGGGGTGTAATCAATAAGGACTGGCGTAGCCTGTCATTAAGTCTATAAAAGTGAAGCAATAGAATCGATTCACAGTTTAAGCTTAATTGTAACAACAAAGGTTTAAATTCTTTGAAACTTTCATTTTATGGTCTTAACCACTTTGGTCTTTCCAAGATCAGAGGGATACCAAATGCTGTCCTGGTGAATAAACAGAAGAGAGGACAGTACACCCTATACAGGCAGCCAGTCTTTCATATGGCCACACAGATAAAAATAAATAAAAATACATTTCTTTTTTTAGCTTTACTGGTTTAATTTAGGTTGTTTACAAAAATTTCATCAATGGGGATGTTAACCATGGTTTGGTTTTGTTACACAGTTTTTAGTTCCCTCACCTTTAGTCCAGCAATATTAATTTATGCTTGTGGTCACTATCAACTTTATCCTTTAAGGTCAAATCATTTTCTTTTAAAAAGAGAACCAATTATCAGCCATTACAGTGAGCGATGAGAGTGTGCCTGTGTGTGGTATGGTGATTATTAAGACACCAGGACGGCTTCATAAACAAGCACGGTACTAATGTGACTAAATACATAACTTTATGTTTTTGTTTCAGTGCCGATTTGTTTTTGTTGTGGCGAGGCGAGGTGGTTTCACTCAGTTGATGACTGGTTTAGTATTCATTAACTCTGTAAGACCTGAGCCATCAAAAATAGCTAGTAAATTCAAATTTTTTGGAACTGAGAAGTGAATAAACTCTTCAAACAAATTCTACAAAAAAAGCAATATCATGCTGTTTATGAAAAATTTTTGTATTACATTTGATACAGTGGGGTTTTTGACAACTATTTGCCCGGAACAAGGTTCATTTTAGGCAAAAATTTTTTAAACATTTAGAACATGTTTTGTTCTTTTTCACGTAAGTTTTTTAGGGCTTTTTATTGGACTTTGCGGTTAAAGGAAAAACATTTTCTGTCCTTGTTAACTTTACTTTTTTCACAGAATACATGTGAAAAGTGATTGCAGCTTTGCCTGGTTTCTCTTGTAGAGAAATAGTCAGTTTCAGTTCTTTGATCAAGTGGCATGGGATATGGAGACTTTGACAATGACCAAAAACAAATCTTGGGCTGCCTGTAGTGCCATAATTTTTTTTTTACCAGGGAGCAACATGCATGTACCAGTTAACATGCAGCAGGTTTCTGAGGTGAGTATTGATTCTGATGATAAAATAGAGGTGTCAGGAACCCTGTGTAGCAAATATTACATGAACTGCTTTATGGGCTTAAAGCAATGTGGCTATAAACTTTTATTTTTTTATATCATTCCTCTCTTTTGACATCCTGATTTTAGCCATCACCCTCATTACTTTTAAACAAATCTACCCTGACTTCATTAGCAAGTTGTACCTTTTACTGTAGTTTCATCCTGACAGCTCATTTGAATGGGAATTTTAGAACCTGTGAATGAGTTCTATTTTTAAGAAATGTATTGAGAAAAACTAATAAATTGCCACGGTGATTGGTGTTAATCAATAGCAAGAGGAAGACAGCATATAGTCAGCGCCATAAAGCCCCCAGAGTACCACTCAATACATGTGTGCAACATCTCTCCTCGTTGCTTGGCAACCTGCACAGATTCAATAAATGGGATACATCAAGCTAATTAGTGAGCTATAAATGTGCTTTTTCCTCCTCATTTTTAGTATTTACATTAAAATCCATTTAAACAGAGCAAAAAAAAAAAAAAACTTCACCCACTCAAATGATCCTCCTGGCTAAAATGAGAAAATGTTGAATTTGCATTTCCACATGTTAATGTTGGTGAGATGGACTTATTTGTGCCAGCTTTGCTGAATGAAAGTGGAAATAAAAGCTCTGGGTGAATATATTCCGCGGTTACTGAGAACCCTGTGATCAGGATAACAAAAATAGACTGTTTACTGACTAATGGACGGCATCTAATGACTAAAAATAACATCAGCAACTTGCTGACAAAATAACTGATTCATACTTTAATTGGTGGTAATTTAACTTCAGGCACACACATTTTTAGATTAAGAATAAAAACATTTATGTTGGAACAGGCTCGTTTATTTTGATCAGAAGTGTGGACGGTGTGAAGTTGCGTCACTTCAAGTCTGTAAATACTTAGTATGATTTAGTATTTAGTATGATATACCCTTTTCGGAGTTGCTGAGTGGTGCCGTGATTAGCAGGGTGGCCTCATAACAAGAAGGTTGGAGTTCAAGTCCGGGAACGGGCGCAGGTCTTGAAATACTGGCCTTTCTGTGTGGAGTGTGCATGTTCTCCCCCGTGTATATGTGGGTTTTCTCCGGGTATTCCAGTTTACTCCCATGTTTACTCCCCATGCTAGGCTACTAGGCCACTAGAAAATTGACCCTGGGAATGTACGTACTGTATGTGTGGATGCTTGTCTGTGTGTGTGGCCCACAACAGACTGGCAACCTGTTTGGGCTGTACCCTGCCTCTCAACTGAAATCAGCCGGGATAGGCTCTTATACTTCTTACAAACCCATTAGGGATAAACAATTCAGGACACAAAACAAAATATACCCATTTCACTTTTAAAAATCAATTATACATAAATATCTTTTCACCATCTCAAATCTTATAGTCTATTTAATGCATTGTATTTCAGCTTTCATTTTGTTCAAAATAACTTTTATCTGTATTTTTTCTTTTACAGATGTAATGGGATGAGGTGTTATATTTAATATCTTTTCCATGGAGCTCATCCAGGTCACCCAGGTTTCCGTACTACCTCAGGAAGCTTCTACACCTACATGGAGCAACAAGATCATCCTGGCTTACTCCCATTCTGTGCTTTTTCCAACTCACTCAGAACCTTTTCTGAACCTCAGCCCCACCGAGAATTTATTTGTTCTTAACAGTAGCTGCTATAACTGCACTAGAAATACCCCTGGACTTCTCCCTGGTTTGGCAGGAATCTTCATTCCCCTTATTTATGGAATAGTTTGCATAGTTGGTTTGGTTGGAAACAGTCTAGTAATCCATGTTATTGTAAATTATACAAAGAACGAGTCTGTCACAAACATTTACATCCTCAACTTGGCCATTGCAGATGAGCTTTTCATGTTGGGTCTACCTTTCCTAGCAGTGCAAAACGCTCTCCTCTCTTGGCCTTTCGGATCACTGATGTGTCGTGTGGTTATGACAGTGGATGCGTTCAACCAATTTACCAGCATCTTCTGCCTCACTGTCATGTCAGTGGATAGATACCTGGCTGTGGTCCATCCAATTCGTTCCTCCTGGTGGAGACGACCTCATGTGGCCAAGGCTGTGAGTGCTACAGTGTGGGCAGTCTCTTTCCTAGTGGTGCTCCCAGTGGTGGTGTTTGCAGATGTGCTGAAGGATGATGGGAACTGTAGCATTGTTTGGCCTGAGCCTGCAGAAGTGTGGAAAACTTCTTTTATTGTGTACACCTGCTCCGTTGGCTTCTTTTGCCCTCTGCTGGTCATCTCTTTGTGCTACCTCCTGATCATCATCAAGGTATGTTGTTTATTTGAACATACATTTCTACCTAAAATAACATTAATCGCACTTTCAAAAATCTGTTTTGCCGTTAATGTCTTGTATGTTTAATGTGTTCAGCTGTTGGACTCTATGACTTGTGTTATATTTTCTTATTTTCTTTTCTTTTTTGTTATAACAACTTACAAAAAGAGTGAAAAAATTACTTTTTTTAAAGTAAAGTACGTAATGGGCTAGATCCTTCCCAACTGATATCTATTTGTCTATTCAGTTGTGATTGTACTTCATTCTCTTTTCTTTCTTTTAAAGGTAAGAACAGTTGGGAAACGGACACAAGTTACATCTTCTCGACGGAGAAAGTCAGAGAGAAAAATAACCAGGATGGTGGTTGTTGTTGTTGCTGTCTTTGTTTTCTGTTGGTTACCATTTTATGTCCTTAATGTCCTGAACCTCCTGGTTGTCCTGCCGGGAGACTTTAGGGGCCTTTATTACTTTGTTGTTGTGCTTTCATATGCAAACAGCTGTGCCAATCCCATTTTGTATGGATTTTTATCTGATAACTTCAAAAGAGGCTTTAGGAAAGCTCTGTGCCGCACTTCACGCAGGGTGAAGAATAACGATAGGGTGGGCACTGAGGTCAGACCAACAGAGGAGTGGGGTGGCATGGGATTCCAACCACAGAACAGTGAGAGAACCCCCGGGAGAGAAAGTGGGAGAAATGATGCTGAGGGAGAAACTGTTGGAACAAAAGGAGACATTGCAATGAGGCGGATATGCAGAGTATCACAAAAGGAAAACAACGGTGGAGTGAAGGAGTGTTTAAAGACGTCAACTGCACAGAGAGAAGATCATGAAGAAAGTTTAGGCTCTGATTCAACTGAAGGAATGTCATTGAAAAGCCATAATTGTAAAAATGGTAAAGCAGAAGGACTCTTTGATAAAAACTCTGTTCTGGACATCAGCCATTTGTAACGTTTCATTACATGCTCTGCCTATTTTTAAATGTAGTTTCTGGAATGTGATGAGATGTCAAGTGTAAGAATTTTAAACGTCTGAAAAAACAACTCGTATTAATTAATAAGTGTTCTGTAATTGAAGTGAGGTTAATGACATATATTTTACTAAAATGTCTTAACAATCCAAAGGAATCAAATGTAGTATGAAAGTTATAGCGTTTCGTACTGCCCAGGAACTTTTTGTGATTACTGAACAAGTTTTTTTTTTTTACTTGTTCTAGGCTTTGAATGCGTTCCAATAGAAACAATTGTCATCAAAACCAGGACGTTGAATTGAGTGTCAAACTCTGAGCCTATAATTTTTGTTCGTTATACATCTCGCTCAAGAGTCTACAGCTTGTCAGTGCAATTATTTACTAGCATGAGTCCAACCAGTGAAGGCAGATTCAAATATTGATTCTATTTGGTTCCAACTCTCTTTACTAGTAGAAAAACATTTGTTTTGAAAACTCTATTAAAATCCAACAGAGTTAAAGTTTTCCCATTTGGGCCTAATTCCTCTGATTTGAAGAGTCTATTTAGTTAGTGATAGTTTGTGGGAGCTCATCTTTTCATTCACAGCAGATGGAGGGCTAGATCACCTCCAATTCTTAGGGTCAAGAGGAACAGCAAAAAATAGAAATTGGAACTGCATCATTAAAAACCATAATTATGTTTTCCCTTAATAATCAAAAAGCTTTTATGCAAAGAACATTTTGTACTGAAAATGGCAAATGTGTTTTATGAATCATCTCACTGTGGGAGATAAAACAACTAATGACATGTTGCGAAATGTAAAATGTCAAGCGTTTTAGAAACGAGGAACTTCCTACGAAGGTAATAAGCGTTATTCTACTGAATTATATAAATTTATAATATAAAGGCTTTAGCTGCTTCAGATAAAATGAATTCAAGTTTTTTTTTTTTTTTATCTTAGAATGCATGAGTTTGAATGAAAATAAAGTGGGGTTTTTTTATTGCGGAAAATGAAAGTAGTAGTAATTCTCACCACATCTGAAGAATGTAAATGTGTTTACAGTTATGTAGCTTAATGTGGAAAAAAAAAGTGAAACTAAGAAAATAGTTATTATTGCATTTATGACTGAAATGTTTGTGTTTTTGTGATGCTGTGTAATCTGGATATGTATATTAAGACTTTTCAAACAACCATCAGTAATTTAACCCTCATATCTTCAGCCACACTTAATTATTTGCTGTAACTATGTTGTATTAATCATTTATGTGAGATGTGATGAAGGACAAAGGCGTGTTATACATTGACCATGCGGTAAATAAATGTTGAGTAAACCTTACATGTTGTTTTCAATATTGATGCAAAAATAATGTAAATAAAAGTAGCATGAATAATTAATAATTATGAACACAACAGTCACAAAATTAATAATAATAATAAAAAAATTTACTCTGGTCTAGTCAATAGTTTGGCAAAATTTATTCAGCAATTTGGATCCAATGCAAAATGTTTGTCTTTTTTAAAACAAAAGATTAGGAAAGTAATTTTATACCCTCCTCGGTAGTTCATGGTTGCACAAACTGAATCACTGTCTGGGTCAAGGTCTGGCTTGTTTAAACACAGACTGTATGTTCACACTATTAAAATTAAATTCACAAAATTGTTTCACATTCATTAAATTACTCTATTCATGTCCTACTCAGGTACAACATCTCCAATCCACTTTAAGTAAGGCTGGTTTCCTTGTTCAATGGGCAGACTGATGACTTCGGCCACCTCGTAAGGATGATTAGAGCTGATGAAGAAAAGAGAAAGAGTTAGTGGAATCCACACATAGAACATGTTACATTAGTATGTAAAGCTGCTCTCTGAATGCATAATGATATTGTGGGTTGGAAATGATAAACACAATGTTCCCCTTTGAGTGGGTCATGAGTAAATGGCTTTTCTTCCACTGACCAGATTAAAAAAAACTTACCGGACATATTCAGCAAGAGCAGGCACTTTGGAACTTCTTGTTTTGATCATCTAAAACAAAAGAGATGCTGTATTGAAAGCAAATAATGGATCTGAATGAATCATAGTCTGAAACTAGAAATGAAAAATAAGTTTTGTCTCTCCTGTTTGGGTCAAAATCATCTAAGAACATTACTTCCTTCATTTGCCTAAGATTTTTTTAATCGTTTTTTTCTTTCAAATAGACAGAAAAGCCACCAAAGTTGTTAAAAAAAATTATCTGTTTCCTATTTCTTCAGAAAATGTCATTTTGAATTTCCGTTCTTCTTTGACCAAATTAGGAAACAGTTGTAATAATTCCAGTCTGCCACTAGATGTCAGTGTTACTTTTCTCTGATAAGTCAAAAATTTTAAGCAAATGTTTCTTTTGACTTTAAATTTACTTATTAAAAAAAAAACTCAAATAATGTAAAATTTCACACCACTCCATTGTCTTCCGCTTATTCGGGACAGAGTCAGGGGGAAACAGCCTCAGTTTAACCACATTCACTAATGTAGTTAAACTGAGTTATTTGGGAACGTACCAGAAGCACTTCTTCGTCCTCTTCAATCTTCCCCTGCCACTCGTATCTGACAAAGAAAAATTCCAAAAATTGTCCAGTTACTATTTTCTCAGCATTCCAGAAACCTTCACCAATCTAAATAAATCAGTTTTAAGATATTAAAATGTATACTGTATGTACAGTGGTGGTCAAAAGTTTACATACACTTGTAAAGAACATAATGTCATGGCTGTCTTGAGTTTCCAGTTATTTCAACAACTCTGATTTTTCTCTGATATAGTGATTGGAACAGATCCTTCTTTGTCACAAAAAACATTCATGAAGTTTGATTCTTTTATGACTTTATTATGGGTAAACTGAAAATGTGACGAAATCAGCTGGGTCAAAAATATACATACAGCAACATGAATGAGCAATTTTGGAGACTTAGAAAGTTGTGTCAATGACATGAGCTTCATAGCATGACCTCTTAACTTCTTGTGAGTGATTATGAGTGACTACAGCTGGTGACTTCTCTGAGGCCATTTAAAAAGGGCTCATTGGATTATTGCCGAGCAGTCTCTCTGGTTGGACTCTAGAGCAATGACCAGAGCAATGGTCGATTTTTATTTTTGAAATAACAGGGGATTTCGGTTCCCTGTTAGGCGTAATATACCAACACTGGTATCTCGCGACATTCTACAAGCAAGCAAGCAAAACACCCACAAACGCTACAATGGGAAACTCAAAGGAGCTCAGCACAGATTTTAAAAAGAGAATCATTGACTTGAACAAGTCAGGAAAGTCACTTGGAGCCATTTCAAAGCAGCTGCAGGTTCCAAGAGCAACAGTGCAAACAATTGTTTGTAAGTATAAAGTGCATGGCACTGTTTTGTCACTGCCACGATCAGGAAGAAAACGCAAGCTGTCACCTGCTGCTGAGAGAAAACTGGTCAGGAGGGTGAAGAGTCAACCCAGGAGCACCAAAAAGCAGATCTGCCAAGAATTAGAAGCTGCTGGAACACAGGTGTCAGTGTCCACAGTCAAGCGTGTTTTGCATCGCCATGGACTGAGAGGTTGCCGTGCAAGAAGGAAGCCCTTGCTCCAAAAGCAGCACCTTAAGGCTCGACTAAAGTTTGCTGCTGATCACATGGACAAAGATAAGACCTTCTGGAGGAAAGTTCTGTGGTCAGATGAAACAAAAATTGAGCTGTTTGGCCACAATGCCCAGCAATATGTTTGGAGAAGAAAAGGTGAGGCCTTTAACCCCAAGAACACCATGCCTACCATCAAGCACGGTGGTGGTAGTATTATGCTGTGGGCCTGTTTTGCTGCCAATGGAACTGGTGCTTTACAGAGAGTCAATGGGACAATGAAGAAGGAGGATTACCTTCAAATTCTTCAAGAAAACCTGAAGTCATCAGCCCGAAGGTTGGGTCTTGGGCGCAGTTGGGTGTTCCAACAGGACAATGACCCCAAACACACATCAAAAGTGGTAATGGAATGGCTAAATCAGGCTAGAATTAAGGTTTTAGAATGGCCTTCCCAAAGTCCTGACTTAAATCCCATTGAGAACATGTGGATAATGCTGAAGAAACAAGTCCATGTCAGAAAGCCAACAAATTTAACTAAACTGCACCAATTCTGTCAAGAGGAGTGGTCAAAGATTCAACCAGAAACTTGCCAGAAGCTTGTGGAAGCGCCTAATTGAAGTAAAAATGGCCAAAGGACATGTAACCAAATATTAGCATTGCTGTATGTATATTTTTGACCCAGCTGATTTTGTCACATTTTCAGTTTACCCATAATAAAGTCATAAAAGAATCAAACTTCATGAATGTTTTTTGTGACAAAGAAGGATCTGTTCCAATCACTATATCAGAGAAAAATCAGAGTTGTTGAAATAACTGGAAACTCAAGACAGCCATGACATTATGTTCTTTACAAGTGTATGTAAACTTTTGACCACCACTGTATATGTATATATACAGTATAGATTTTATATACTGTATATAAGAATTTATGCCATATCTGATAGCACAAAAAGAAAATCAGTTGACTAGAAACTTACATTGATGTGATTGCTGGAACAATGTTGACACAGGCAGCTAGTTTTCGTTCGACTATACCTCTGTCGCATAAAAAAAGAAAAATATTTTAAATATACATACCTAGCAGTTCTAACTAACTACAGGCCAACCTCAAATTTGTGTGTCAGATAAAAACAGTAGGTACCCTGCTCTACTTTTTTTTTATCTGCCAAAGGCATTTAAAACTGTAAACCACATCGTGTTAAAAAAAAGACTCATCAGTTTTGGCCTGTCAAATCATGTGGTTTCCTGGTACACAAACTATTCGAGTGACAAGACCCAATGTGTTGAACATGATTTGTGCTATGAATTCTTTAAGTATCCATAAGGAGTTGCCACTGGTTTCCATTCAAGGAGCCCTCTTATCCCTTGTGTTTATTCATGACATAGAACAAAACATTTATGATACCAATTTGGCATTTTTTTGCCGACAACACAATCATTTACTCTTTTGGCTTATCTGCTGCTGGAGGAAAAACTAGTACTTAAAACAAGCCTCATTTTGAGAATCTAGAGAAGAAACTGAAATTGAAGGACAAATTTTAATTTTGAAACTAAACTTAAAAAGTGTTCAAAAGTGACTTATCACTGCAACTTTTTATCCATTTGAGATCACAGAGACGTGTTGTCCATTAATACTACAGCTGAATGTTTGAATAAGATTGATTCTTTGTATCAAGCTTGTAATAAACTGTAAGGCCTTTTTAATCCCAACACAACTTTAATTTTTGATATTGATCAATAAAAAGCGTTGCATATGACATCACCTTGCCAACTCTTTAGCAACAGTATTATTTGGGCAGGTAACAAAAGCTGCAGAGTGTGTTCCAGATGTGTATGTTTCAGATGCCATGGAGAACGCTCTCAGTCCCACAGTCCTCAAAAACTGGAACATAAACACACTAAGAAGTACAGTCTGAAAGACAAAACCAAGAAAAGAGGCAAATGTAAATGATTAAGTTTAATGGTGCAAGAATGAATATCAAATTTCAGTGCAAAATTAAACAACAGCAAACTTTTCCAACAAATTTTTAAGAGTTCTGCAGGAATAATTACCAAAATCAAAGTTTTTAAAGATCCACTAGGTAGTCCCTCATGCATTGCCTGTTTGAGTAAAGAAGACAAAAGCTTGTTTGATCATCCAAATACAGAATTTCTTTTACTAAAGCAAGCAACATATATTTATGAATTAAAAACTATGCTCCCTGCAGCTCAGGGACGACATCCTGCGCCCAGTGGCGTAGTTTAAGTATCTTGGGGTCTTGTTCTCGATTGAGGAGATTGGCAAATGGATCGGTGCAGTGTCCACACTAATCAGGACGATGCATCAGTTCGTCGTGGTACAGAAAGAGCCGAGCTGCATAGCTCTCGATTTACCAGTCAATCTATGTTCCTTTTTTTACCGATGATCACCAACTATGACAAAAGAACGAGGTGACCAAAGTGACCAAAAGAACGAGATCGCAGATACAAGTTGTTGAAATGCGCTTCCTCCCCAGGATGGCTGGACTCTTACTCAGAGATAGAGTGAGGAGCTCTGCCATCTGGGAGGAGCACGGAATAGAGTCGTTGCCGGGGTCGAGAGAAGTCAGATAGGGTGTTTCAGGCATCTGGTTGGGATGCCTGACGAAAACCTTGCAGGTGAGGTGTTTTGTAATCACAGTTTGGTGTAAATTAATATTGTGTGTCAGTGAAATAGAGAAGATCATGTTCAATTTGCAAATTGCTTGCAGAATGGAAGTGACATACGTTTTTATTTGTGGAACTTATTTATGGAATTTATTCATGGGTGGAGACGGTGGCCGCGTGGTTAGCGCGTTCGCCCGCGGACAGGAAGGTCGCGGGTTCGCGTCCCACGGAGAGCACGTCTAGGGTCCTTGGAGAAGACACCTAACCCCCGCTTCTCCCACCATTGGCGCCGTTGAAGGGCAGCCTGCTGCGGTGTAAGGAGTGCAGCAAACAAATTTCCCCGGTGAGGGATGAATAGAGTAATTCAAAATATTCAAAAATATTTGCATAGTGATTAACATTTTTCACAAGTTTCTGTGTATGAAAACTATAAATGACAAACAAAGCACAGTGTTGTTGGTTTATTTCTTTTTTTTTTTTTTTTTTAACTTTGAATCAAAATAATTAAGATAATGTAATTTTTTTTTCAAGCAAACAAATATATTAATAATAAAATCCAGCTTTGTGATTATATTTAATGTTCGAGACATCACTGATGAAGTGTAACTGTTCTAAATACAGTATTAGAACTAGGGGGATTTAGAACAGAATTAGGGGGACACCATCTAATTTTAGGACAATATGGTATTTTAAATGTAAAACATAAAAAATATTCATATAAACCCGGTTATTCTTCTTAAACGTGTTCTCTATCTGATCAAAGCAACGAGTAGCTAATGAGAGAAGCATTCTGCTGTTCCTCTCCAAACATGGCTGTGCGATTAAAAAAAGACACTAGAAGCAACTAATTCTGTGTAGTGTTCAAGTTAAACATATTAAAAAGATCATACATTACACGGAATACTGTTTTTATTACTTACATTAAGTATACTCTCTGTAGGTTTAGCTGCTTCTCAGCAAGGGAAAGTCTACCGTAAAGTGTGACGTCGCAATATTTGGGAAACTGTCGTAAATGACCGGACCTTGTTATAAGCAAACACATATTAATATATCAATATATTTTGCTGCCTTCTAGTTTCATAGATATATATTATTATATCTGTATATATCGATATTTATATCAATGTAGATATATAGATATATATAAATCAATATATAGACATACACAGGGGCGAATCCAGGATTTTCTGAAAGGGGGCGGAGGCGTGAGGTCATAGACAAAACGAGCACCTGTGGTGCTCGCCAGTATAGGGGCGTCCGGAATTATTCCCCCTCAGAACATTTTGTAATATTAGTGAGTTTTCTGTATTTTGGTCCATATTTTGCTCAAAGTTTATAATAATTAAAGTACCGTAGTAAAAACACTCCCCCACCTTGGATCCGCCTCTGACATAGATCGATATGTCTATTTATGATAGACTACTTCTGACCACTATAGGTAGTGTGTAATAGTCAAATTTGGTGTCAGGCAGGCTTAGGAAAACAGAAAGATCCAGCATAAAGCCACAGAGACCCAACATCAAAACCAGCAGAAACAGCAAAAAAAAAAAAAAAAAGTCTGCCACTGCTCCCCGCAAGACTCATACCGCCTACTTGCTACACATGTAGCAAGTGTGGTGGGAGCTGCAGCTCCCGCATAGTCTTATTTGGCCACAGCCGATGCTGCACAAACATTTAAGTATTTAGGCGCAGACTCCATTGTCTCTAGAGACAGAAGCATACCAACAAGATATTTTGTACATACCGACAGACAGATGTATAAATTTATATAAATTTTTTTTTAATGTTTATGTATAATTTCTAAATTGTATGTAGGCATAGATATGCTTGTTTGAACATCACATTTGATTTGTCCTTTGAGTCAATTTGCTGGAATGATGTTAATTTATTGAAAATTGTCTAAAGTTTTTAATGTTTACCACTTGTAAATATCCAGTTCAAAACTGAAACATGCTTGGTATATTCTCCAACGGTACTTGACAGGGTCAACTGTACCTGCAGTTTCATCATATTTTACTCGCTATGTCTTGTGCAAACATGCATGTAAAAGTTACAAAGAAATAACTTCTAAAACTTTTGTTTTTGAAGATTTATTCTTTCTTGCAATGGATACATTTTTCATAGTGTTTGAGTTTCTATGATTTTTTTTTTTTTATATAAGCGCAGCCAGTATTTCAGGCAATAACATTTTTGGTAAATTATTCACAGCAAACTGAAAAGTTACATACTGTAAATTATTTGATTGTTGATTTAAAAAAATATTTAAAGTGTGTGTGTATGAATATATTTGGTCTCTAAAAATCTGTTGTCCATTTGACTAAATAGTCTTACAAAATGATATGTAATTGGGACATGTTCACAATGTATACCATTTTAAGTTTATTTATTACCTTTTAAAAATACAGTATGCACTGCCACATGGTATGACTTCAATAATGTAACAGCAATAAATAGCCACATGATGGCAGCTTTTTTCATCAAACCAAAATATATTTATATTTCATAATGAGCTTTGCCTACCAACTCACACTGAGTACATGCACCTACACGCACACATATCTACATTAAATCAGTTCCCGCCAGCAAGGTGCCAGCAGTGTTAAGACTTGTGCACAACCAGTGTGCTTGTGAGTGTATGTGTGTCATAGTGTGTTATTTACAACTGTGTCCTTGTTTCCTCACACAAGACATAGAGCCACTTTGTTTGATAATATCCACCACCTCCTTCACACACTTCATGTCTTTGCCCTCATCCTTGATTAAAGAACTGCAACAAGCATGTCACACACACTGGTATCCACACAGACACACAAGTATTTACACATCCGCACACACTTGACATGCTCACTTTGAACAAGACAAATTGAGCTGTATTTGATGTGAGTGCTCTACCAGGAACACATGGACACACATGAAGACGAAGTGAGAAGCATTACAGGAGCTTGTCAAGCTTTTGCAAGTGCAATGAGGAGCAATAGAAGGAGGAGGGATGTGTTGGTCGTGGGAGGGGGTTTGTTCCCATGGAAACTGTGCAGTCAGCACATCTGTACGTGTTATGCGCTGTCCTCTCTCATTGGCATCCCAAGCGTAGCTGGACATGACAGCATGCACCGACATGTAAGGGGCGCATATAAAAAACACACATATGCTTCTTTTAAAGCTGTTGCCATGACAATGGAGCTTTTAACTTATACATTATCATCTTATGAGATAAAACAAGGTATGTGTGCATGTAGAAACCAGACAAAATTAACATCTCCCTACTGGGTATCTCCTTTGCCCTCTCTTTTTCCTCTTGATTTCTGTCTCTGTTGCTGCCTCTGTTCCCTCTGTCTCTTGCCCGCTCTCCCTAAAAGCATGAGGAGAATCAATATGTTTTCAATTTGCAGCAGAGCCTTCCTCCTCTGCATTCTAATCAGCCTTCACTGGCCCTTTAACTTCTAGAGAGAGAATGAGAGAAAGACAGAGACACAAAAAACAGAGAAAAGGACAAGAAGTAAAATGCAGACATCAGCCAAAGGACATTTCAATATGCAGCTAAGACGTTAACATCAAAGTCACTAAAAGATTCCCTAACAAACATCTTTGCTTAGTTTCTTTGTCCCCATATGCAACAAAGTTATAGAGAATATGAAGTTGAGATCACATCTGGGATGTTCATGAGTCAACAAAGTTTTTTTTTCTACTTTCTGTTTTTTTTTTTGTGTTATTAAAAAAGTGTTTTGGGTTCTCTTTCTAGAACAAGTGAAAAATGATCAATTTCACATGGTCAAGATTCTTGACAAATGTTTATTAGATAACTTGAGCAGCTAACACTAATTAAATTGTGATAGCATATCCAAGGATTTTAAAAGGATCAAAATTGTAAAATTTAAAGTTCCATGTCACCTTTTTTCAGTACTTGGTGCATTTGTTAAACTAAAAAAAATCCATTTAAAATAATCAATAGGAGTATTTTCAAGATTGAGTCAATTTTCCAATACCATGTAACCACACCTGAAACATCCCGTTTGGTCAAACAATTGTAAGATACTAGCCAGAACATCAGGCAGAAAAGCCAAACTGAGATGGTTTGGACATGTGCAGAGGAAACATGGGCAGAAGGATGCTGGTTTTGGAACCACCAGGCAAGAGGCCTACTGGAAAACCAAAGAGGAGGTTCATGGATACAGTGAACAAAGACTTGAAGATAGTTGGCATGCCCCAAGAGGATGCAGGAGACAGAATTAGATGGAAGAAACTGACTTGCTGTGGCCGAAAGGAGAAGAAGAAGAAGCCAAAAACATGATGTCTAAATGTCAGTAAACATACTTTTATGGTTTCTGATGGATTGTCTTTATTGTTTTCTACATAATAAAACAGTTTCACAATGTCATCTTACCAACTCTTTTTGGTTATTTTGGTTATAAAATGTGTTGTTTGAGTAAAATTTAAAAGATAAATACAAAATTACATCTGTCATTCTTTTGTATCAAACATGTTGTACACATATTTGCTGTACTACTAAAAGTTGTATGACACAGTTATCTAGAGCAAATAACTGAATTCTGTAAATATTTTTATGGAAAAATGTGAATGATGAGTGAATAAGTGATCACCGAATGATCTCTTGTTTTAGCCATTAGTTGAGCATTTTGTATAATCAAAAGTGACTTTCACCACACTTTCACCTCTGGTTTTTAAATTGTTCTGACCTTGTGCAACTTACTACTGTCACAAAACTTTTCTACAACAATTGCACATATTTTTCCCAATAAAATTATTGCACCTGATTGATCATTTCTAATCCTACTGTGTAGTATGCAGCGCTAAAGTTTTATTTAAAAAATATACACATGTACACAACCAACCACACATTCATTCCTAGGGGTAATTTCACAGTGGCCAAATAACCTGACATGCATGTTTTAGGAGAGTGGGAGGAAACCGGCGTACCCGGAGAAAACCCACGCATAGATAGGGAGAACATGCAAACTCCACACAGAAAGACCAGTTTTTCAAGCCTCGTCCCTCAAATGCTAACCTTCTATCTGTGAGACCACTATGCTGAGTGGGGTTAGCCTTTGTCAGGGGGACAAAGAGACCTAAAAATCCCTATTTTATTCGGTCATGAAATTTTTCTGCTTAACATGTACAGTAGTTATCGATAGAAACACAAACCAAATGCTTAAAAAAGAAATATTACCAGGTGTGTGTTTTCTTTCTGAAAGTAGGTGAAAATTGTTTAAAACTAACACCTTTCAAACTCTTCATATTAAATTACTCAGTTACATATCCTTTTTATAGACATGAATAAACAACTGTTTAGTTTAGTTTATGCGTGAGCAAACTGTCTCATAATTTGCTCATTTCTTTTTTATGTTTTTTGCTTTTCAGGACCTGAAGCCCTTCTCCTACATAATAATAGAGCTTTTTGACCTCCACTCAAATGTGTTTTCAGCTAAGATTAAAAAATAATTGGGCTATGTTTTCATGCAATTTAGATGACATTACCTTCAGAAAAGCTTTGTGCACTTTTTTCCTGATGAACTGATTCATTTCTGAATAAAAGATCAAAGCTTAGTCATGCTTTTCTTTTTATGTGCACTCAGTGAGCATGTTGCTGTTTACCCCTCTGGTAACAACTTTTAATGAAAGAAAAAAAAATTAGCCCGACCGGGTCAGTTCATGTGCAAAACAAATTGGAATAAACAAGGTTGTGATTAAAGCTGGAGCTCTATCACAGTAAAATGTGATATAAAACAAAACCTGTTCACTCAAATTTGACCTATTTTTAATCCAAGCGCAGGCAGCTGTCTCCTCAAGAACAGTGGAAAAGTATTCATATCCAGCAATAAAATTGTCTTGAAATGTATGTACAAGTATGTGAGCATGATTTATTTAAATGATTCAGCTTAAGAAATGTAGAAAAATGTGAATACCCCAACTAGTTGAAAACTTTCTATAAAAGATAATTCTCCAAAAACAAATGTGAGCCTGAAAAGTTTGAGGACTTTATACTAAAGCGCATTTTCAATAAAAAAAAATAGGAACCTAAATCTTCCCAATTCTTTGTTAATCTCCCAAGTTTGGAAATTTTGCTATTTCACTAGCTCATTATTATCCTCCCCGTATTCCCAATCTGCATTACTAATTTACCAACGCACCATATTTTCTTTCTGGCTGTGATTTTGCTTGTGGTGTTGGAGCAGAGCTGAGGAGGAACTTTCAAGTAGGCCAGGTTGCAGCAGGTAACGCAAAGTTATTCATGCAAACTGGAAGCTCGTGATGAGAGTGAGAGGAACAGGACACCATGGTTTACCCTCAGGCAGGAAGGACAAGAGAAAGTAAAATAAGACAAAAAGGAAATGTTCAGTAATGCAACAAAGACAAATTATTGTTTCATGTTTTTAAAAGGTTACAGAATGAGAACAGAGCAAGATTAAAGAAAGAGAAAAATGAAACTGTGCCGACCCAAATTAATTTGAAAAAGTGGGACTTGTGCGTCGACATTACTGGAAATATATTCTAATACATATAGACTTTAAACAATTGGTCTACACACAAAAGTATTTTATCAGCCACTGATTTGATTCTGTATTTTATTCTGTAAAAGATCAGATGAGATCTTTATATTAACATGACTGCTTATTACCTCCTGAGCTGGCAGCTTATCATTATTGTTTCATTTACGAGTTGTCCAAAAAATTAAATGTCTGAAAGTTTTTTTCAGGCCATTAGCACCAGGCTGTTCACCTAGCTGCTGACTTTAGCCATCTAGTTTGTTCTACATCACAAGCAGTGTCCTAAAGCAGATCTAAATTTGAGTTAAAGTAGGTAACACAGATGCAGGTCAACACAACTTTCTTTCACTCAGACAAGTTTTGTTGTTCTGCTTTTTTAACATCAGTCTCAGACATTGTGACCATGCGGACTTCATTCTAGAAGTTACTAGCAGGACTGCTGCTGGGGATTTTGAGATATGACTAGAAAATCTAATGTCACTAACAATTTAAGTGAAGTTTTAAGAGTTAAGTTGAGGTTTTAAGTGTTAAGAGTTTTTTTCACCAATAAAAAAAAATACTTTTTTTTACATAAAAGAGGGGTTGCCTCATTTTATTGCCTCATTCTAAAAGCTTCAATATGATCCTGGCTGGAATCTTATTCTTTGAGTGGTTTTGACAATAGCACTTAAAAACAGTGGGTCTCACTGAAACATGGCATTTGAAACTTTCAAATATTGAATATATTCACTGGAGCTCAGATCAACAGATTTGGCAGTGTAAAAAAATGCTTTCATGTTAAATGAACAATGGAAATGAAAATAGCCAAGCACCAGAAAAGTGTGATTAGTCATTAATCAATGAGAGCCCAAATGATGGTAGGCAAGGACAAAAAGAACATACGTATATCAGTTGTTAAAACTTGAAAGAACAGTTGCTACTCAAAAAAAAGAAAACCACAAATCCTACAATAGACTAGATCACTTTTAAAGATCAGTTTGGTGTCATTTTTCAGAAAAAATGCAAGTCATAAACAATTGTCAATGACTTGGAATTCTTATCCCCGCTCAAATATTATTAATTGAAACTCTGGAAATAGTTATTTGGGTCGTTTATTTCCACATGTACTTTTCTTCCGGACCTATTCGGAAAGATTCAGCTCTCCCAAAATATTGCTGTGAAATAAAGTTTATATGTTAGAGTGATACATATTTTATTTGTCAAATAGTCTCTCTGCTAAGTCTGTTGGAGAAGTAGTATAGAAGATTGATGGATGATGTATCAAGGGTGATTATTCATTATTCACCCAATATATTTTATTATTTATTTTGTATCTAGGTGTAGACCTTTTCAGTCAATTCTGAGGCTAGTGCGTAAATGTTTAACCCCTTTCAAAGTCTACCAGAAACTTTTGGAGTTTCTGGTATTTTGACTTTTTCTAAAACTCCTGTTTAAGCTGTCCATCAACAGACTGGGGACTTGTTTGAGGTGTACCCTCCCTCTAATCAGCCAGTATAGACAGCAGCACCTTCTGTAACTCCAGCAAAAAATAAAGGGTTCAGAAGAAGAATGAATGGCTATTTCTGTTATCAAAATATTTTTAAAAGACAATAATGCTATTCCTGCTTATTTTGTTTGTAGAGAACTTGTAATTTTCTTCTGTGTTGGTCCCCATGAGGTTTCTACTTTTTTTCCCGGTGATATGTTTTTTGGAGGTTTTCCTCACCATGAAGGAGTGTCTATGAGCAGGAATGTGCTGAAATGATTAAGCTAGATTTTGTTAGCTGGCTTTGAGTTATGTATGTAGATTTTCTTTTTTGTTGCTTGTTTTTACACTTTTGTTTCAATCTGCGATGTGAAGCCCATTGAGGGAATTCTTTTTTTGTAATTTTGGGTTAAACAAATAGAATTAAAGTATTTGAGAGTACCAGTATTTCAAGACTTACTGGATCGCTGGAGACAGCAGTGACATATGAATGAAATGAATAATTAAACTAAATTAAATAAAGTACCACAGTTGTTGATTTCCTTTTTTTTTAACTTAGCAACATCTTAACAATTGGACATTTCTGATGGAAACTCAAAAATGCAATTTATAGTGCATCCCTTCTCCAACTTCAGATAATGAGCTCTTTTGAGCAGTCTTAGTGTCTGGTATATTTTTATGCTCAAGTCAATTTTGAGAAACCATATGTGTTAAAAAAATATTGTTATGAAAACAGAAGTTTATGGCAATTTGCCAACCTAAGGCTGAGACCTGTGTCTGTCTGCTGTGATCTGAACTGGTGCCAGTGTCCCACAGATAAAGTTCTGATTCATTCATTGTTCAGACAAGAGAATCTCACTTTCTTTTTTTCACAAAACCATTGCAAATGTGCTGTGATAAGAAAATTGGCTTGTTGACCATTACCTTTATGTATTTTCAGCAGGATGAAGTCATTGTGCAGTTTAGTTAAACAAGTCAGAGTTAGTTCAAACGTGTTGCAGTTTTGCAGTCACTGTCTAGCAACTCAGTGCTGAAGTCTCAATGCTCCTTCTCATTGAGGAGGAATGACTCCAAAAAATTTTTCTTGTAACTTCCAAGTGACACAACTTTCTTCTTGTACTAAATGTTCTTGTGCAACATTTTCTAACATACTTCCATTTTCTACTACTTTCCATTTCTGGTGGAAACATGGTGGAATGTTGAAAAGGCAATGTTTTTACAAAGAAAAAATGTGAACAAAATTTTAACTTATCTCATGT
Organism: Neostethus bicornis; assembly: GCA_902685375.1. Classification (NCBI taxonomy): domain Eukaryota; kingdom Metazoa; phylum Chordata; class Actinopteri; order Atheriniformes; family Phallostethidae; genus Neostethus; species Neostethus bicornis. The sequence continues at coordinate 17,896,235 of LR738542.1, read as the reverse complement.
TTCTGCACAAAAAAAACAGAACTTTTTTTTTTCTGTAAATAATTTGAATACGCTAATCTACCTTGTTTTTCTAGATGCAAAAAGCTGGCTTCATTTGTACAACCAAATATATGTTTTAAATGATCTGCTTTTACTTTGGATATATTGACTTCTTAATTGTCTGGATGTGACTTTGTGCAACACTTTTTGACTTTAAATGCATCTTTTCAGCTTTTGGAATTTTTTTAGGAAGGCCAATAAAAAGAACAGAGAAAGTCAAATTTCACTCATTGTGAGTTAATACCAGGCTGTAACAACAATGCAGCAACAATAGTGTGCTGGTCATGATTAAGGGATTTGCTGCGCCTCTTCTCTCGTCTCTGGCCATCAGTAACCAGAGTGCAGCAGGGACTTCAGGCTGTGGCTGGATGAGAAAAGAGAAGGAGGAGTCGAGTAGAATGTTAAACATGTCCTCCAGACCCCAGAGAAGGAGGAAGAGGAATATGAAGAGGGAGGGCAGCCAACATGGCAGACTGTTCTCTCTTCACGTCTTTATCGGCATCCCTCTATATCTGTTCCTCTTCGTCCTCCCACCCTTTAATCGTTTTATCTACAAGCTGTTCATACTCGTTGCTATAAGTGCTTTTCTGGTAATCTAAGATTTGTTTATACTGTAACTTTGATTGCAATTCCTGTGAGCGTAAAATGCGACCATGCTTAATGATTTGCACCACTAAAGAGATAAGGCTCATTTGATGAAAGTTGAACCTGTTCTTTCAGAATTAGTGAATGATGAAATATTGCCATTTCACAGAGTACTTTCTGGTCTCATGCATTCTTCAAGTCATTACAGATTATCAGACATCTTAAGCAAAATAAATTAGACACATACAATACATTTATTGAACGATAAATTTGATTTCATAAAATAAACACCAAAAGGTTAAACCTTCTGTAGCCAGACCAAACTTCTTCTCTCCCAGACTAGTGGTTCTTGTGTGTGGAGTCAACAAATGATTAAGTTAACTAGGATTGGAAAGTTACAATATCTTTTGACACAAAAGGAATACTTCGCCCAAGAATTCATGATATGATAGGTGAGTCAACACCTATCCTGTTGCACTTGACCCAAATGAGCCAAACACAACTGCCACGATTTAAAGATAAATTGTCAGTCTTTTTTTCTTGTAATTTAATCTTTGTACATTTTCAATTTGCACAGTTTATTTGATGCCAAGTGTTTGGGTTCCCTTATTTTCTAAATATTTTTGCAGGATTTTTTTTCTATAAATAATGGTTTCTAAATTAGATGGTTATAAAATGATATATCCTCCTCATACAAACTGGTGCATGGTTAAAACAACCGAGCTTAAGTGTAATGAAAGGCAATAAATGGTCAGTGGAGATGATGTCCTTCAAACTAAGAAAAAAAGTATTTTGGGAAAGGGTCAAATTAGGAGCTGGTGTCTGACAAGATCCCAGGAACCATTTTTAGAAAGCAAAGCATGAGGTATGCAAAATAACCCCAGAACTTGCTGTAATGATTCTATAAGTTTTTAAAAAGTTTTTAAAAGTTATGCATACTCCTAAGAACATCTCAAGCGTCTCAAGTTTAATGAAACATTGTGGAATCAGAAAAAAACAAAACAAAAAAAAAAAAACTGTATGGTTATCGACATCTAAATAAAACGACACCTTAAAAGTTTTATCTGATGATGTCTCTAATTCATTGTAACAAACAGTTTGGATTTGATCATAGAACAAAGTTGATACACAATATAGTGTGTAATTTGAAAGTATTTCAGTTGGATAAAAACCAATGTACACAAGAAAATCAAATAGCCGTCAGCCACATATAATTGTGTGTTTTCTTCTTTTTAAATGTCAATTCTGTTATTTCTACTTTTGAGAAAGGCTAAAATAGATTTACTCTTTGATTAGTTTGAGTTATTTCGTTGCTCTGAAAATGTTCAGGTTCCCCATGGAAACAGAGCATCCCATCACAAGAGGGAGACAGCTGCCATGCTTCTGGAAGTGTTGAGGGAGCTGTCCATTTCAGCACCACAAAGAGGCAGCAGCAGGCAGGACACCATCAAAAGTCGAACACAGAAACCAAAACTTTGTTACCCATACACAATTTTTGTCATGATTTTATTTAGGGAAAAAAGCTGAATATACACTTTTTATGATAGGTGTAATTGGGCTTTGATTAATTTACCGTGATGATGTCAAATGTATCTTGCAATTTCAATCTGCGTGTAATATTTAGCATGTTTTTCGATAACCTACAGGTATCCTTGTATGTGTCTTATATTCAAATAAAGTGACAACATAATTGATGTGAAGTTGGAGGACATGAAACACATGACAGAGTCAGACCTACAGATCATGGATGAGTAACTTTTACAACCTCATACATCTCATTCCACTGAAGCCTTTAAAGGCCTGGTCAGGTGTTTTACGCTTACTGCTCTTCACTTTCATCCTTTATATGTCTATCTCAACAGGAAATTAAAATACACATTGGGATGCTGGAAAATAATAACTCACATGTGATAACAAGGTGACACGTTATTGATTCTTGGCTTTTATGAAGATGTTCAGTGCAGGGTCAGGGGGAGAACATAATCAGGGAAACAAAGAACTTCATACTGAAAAAATTCCCCTGCATGCATGGGAATTTAGTCTTGAAGGAATTTAACGATGCATCTGGTCAATAATTAAATTTCACGGCTTTGGTTCAGCTTTTTTTTTTTTTTTTTTTTTTTGGCAAATTGTTTGAATTCTTTCTGAAAAGTCTTTCTGATTCCTCTTTTTTTTTAATTTTCCTCTGCTACTGCACACAGAACATCTTTCTCTCTTTCTCTCTTCCTCTCTCTTTGGTTGTGTCGATTTTTTTTCATCCCCTGCTTCTAACCATAATCCACCCCCTCCTCTTCCACCTCTTCCTCCTCTCTCCACTTCTATCTCTGCTCTGCGAAGAAGAAAAACGGGGAAACCAAGGATTGATGTGTTGCTCGGCTTGAAATTTTGTCTTCCTCGTCTTCTTTTTTTTTTTTTTTTTTGTATTTTGGCGAACACTATCCTTCCAACTCAAGTCTGCCAGCTTTCCCTCAAATTACTGCCTTTTTTTATTGCGTCCGATCATTTCTATATGATGACAGTAAGTGGCTGCGTGTCTGTACGCGCGTGTTAGTCCTTGGTTGGCCGTCAGATAACCGCCTCGGATCGTTTGGATCTCAGAGGAAGAAGCTCAAGGCTACAGCAAAAGCTTGATCCATCTCTTCCGATCCACGACCGGCTGCATGCCCGGTGATGCTCGGCCTCTCCGGCTGGATGCGCCCCTCTCTCCGCGGTGTGCCGTCACTACCGCTGCCCCAATCCCATAATAGCAGATTTCCACTGTTGCCGGAGAAAGGTCTAGGGACCACATATGGAAACTGGGGATCAGAATTTTAGAAAAAAAGAAAACTAAGCAGGCTGTTTGATTTCTCATTATTTCTCCTTTTAACACCTTATTTGTCTGTTTAGCTTTTTATGTAGAAAGAGGGATTGCTCGTCCCTGGTTGGTTTTATTTTCCATCATCTGCTAAGGAATGACTGGGTTTTTAATAGCAGTCATGGTAATGGTTAATATCTGGAATTATTTAGGTCCCTATCCTTGATTAAGGCTTAGACTTAATTCTGTTGATTTAAATTTGTACTTTTTTTTTCTTCCAGTACATCTAGTTCTAATTTCCTCAACATATTCTGGGCCCTGCCTGTTTGTCTTGCTTGTCTTCCATCATTCTCTTCCTACTAAATACATGTCCTAAAATAGCTTGATGCGTGAACTTGTGTGATTTATCGATTCCTTTCAGAGACATCAAGATAGTCACATCCCATCACTGAATTGTGTCATCCTGCTTTTGGAGAGATTTTCTTCTGTTTCTTTTGGAGGCTTGTTAAAGGAACCAGGCCGCCAACTGTGTTAGACTTAACCACACTCCACCCCCACCCCTGTTTCTTCATCCCTTTTCAGTATGAATTAATTCACACTGCATGCATGCGGCTGCTCATCCATGTACAGGTGTGTGTGGAGGGAAGTTTAGTGTGAGTGAGTGTGTGTGAGCAGGATGATGACAGTGTAGGCTGTTTGTGATGGTAAATGTGCGATAAATCAACTATCACCGTTGAAGCTGTGAGGATTGTATAATATATGTAACTGCTGCTTTAGTTATCCTAAAAAGCCAAAATCAAGGCAAAATTATCAAGAAAAGTTGAGCTAATTCTTCCGTTTTCTCATTATCCCGGTCTGTTTCAGAGTTTGACGTTTAGAGGTCTTCAAACTCAACAAAGTAGGCCCAGATCCCAGACTTGGTCTCTTGTGGGATCTGCTAGAAGCTGGTGTATTTAGGCCACTTTTTATCCAGAGCAGGCTAACTTTTCTTCCATTTTAAGACTAAACTTTGTAGCTGAGGGTTGTGTTACCACTGAAGTTGGTTTGACCTGTTGTTTCGGCCAAACATCAAATTATCCACTTCAAATCTTCCTTTTCATCCTATTTTTCACCTGTTTGGTGTAACTCCCCAAAACCAACCATACGATTTCCCCCGAGCTCCCCTAATTCCCCCGCCCCCCCCAGTCGTCCCCCGTTACCGTCGTCCACCCAACGTCGCCCTCCCCCAATTGTCCGAGCTGGCGTGGCGACGCAAACTATCAAATATTTACTTTCTATACATCAAGAGGAAAGGGGGCCCCCCTTTCGTGGAATGCGGCAACATGGGTGTGTTTGATCGTGGGGTTCAGATGCTGCTGACCACAGTGGGGGCCTTCGCCGCCTTCAGTCTCATGACCATCGCTGTGGGGACAGACTACTGGCTGTATTCACGTGGCGTTTGCAAGATCAAGAGCACCAATGAGAATGAGACCAGCAAAAAGAACGAGGAGGTGATGACGCACTCGGGTCTCTGGAGGACCTGCTGCTTGGAAGGTGAGATGTAGACACAAGAGAAGCTTCAGAACCTTGCACAGGGGGCATTTATATATGCAACGATGCACCAACAACATCCCACTCTGGCACACAAGCAGATCAATCCCTGCATGCCCCCACATATTCACACTCCTGCATTTGCACTCACATGCCTACACATACGCTTCACATGCCCACACTAATCTGTATGTGCCCAGCATCAAATCCAACGCAAAGAATCACATTTAACACATCTTTCTCTATTCACATTCATCTATCTGCCTATACTTTATACTTATAGCTTTTAGAGTGTCATATTGCATTTTGTGTAAAAAATAGTGAAAACATTTGTTAGTTTTTTCTAGAAGACTAAAATGTTTAAGTCAGATTTTCTTTCCAACATTGAAAATGATTTCTTACACTTCATACAAAGGTAAAGCTACTACTGAGTGGTAGGAAAAGCCATCCTGCATATTTTTGAAATCGCAATGTTAAATGAGATATTCCATATCTGGGTTTCTACACCAATATTTTTTACCCTTAGAAAAAGTTTGAATACTATTACAGAGTAATACCTTATTTTATGTTGAAGAAATTTAAGAAATTGTTCAAAGAGTCACCATGAAACACACTATCCAGACAGTGAAGCTGTTAAAATTTCTACCCTAAACTTTTAGAACTGATAGAGGAATGATAGAGGATAGAGGATAGAGTAATGTTATGTACTTTTTTTTTGTCATGTTTCCATGTGCTGAGGTTTAGTCATCTTAAAAATTAATTTGGGCATCCTTGTTGGTAAAATGTTGTAACTAACTGCTGGCCACAAATGATCATCGTAAAAACCTGTTGAGTTATTGAGAATTACTAAGTCCTCTGCAGTGTCAATGGCATGTTATATTTCAAGCAAAAACAACACACTTTCTCGGGTAATGTCAATAAAAGTCTACACATTTTAACACAAGTTTGTAAAATCAAAAAGAAATAGGTTTCTAATTGAATGTTAAGAAAGCTTTATTACTTTAATTTCAAATTGAAGGCATTAAAACATCAAACAATCACACAGATTGGGTACCATTAAATTCAAAATGATGAAAAATACAACCTGACAAATGCTTTAAACTAAGATTAACCAAAAGTGTTCATCTGAACACTTTCATCTTCTTAGCTAAGGTGTGTATGAAAGGTGTGTATGAAATGTGTTCAAATTCTTGTTTGAGAAAGTAAAAATGAACAAAAACCACGGGATTCACAACATTAAATCATTTGTGTTATACAAAAATACATTTCAAAACTTTTCAGTCATTCACAAAAAGCATTTTTGACAAAAAAAGAAATGTCTACAGGGCGACACATCACATGTGTCATGACACACATACTCATACCAACTCCTCTCCATCATCTGGCTGAATCAGACTATACCAGGATTCACATTCACTGGATTTCCCAGGAAAACCTTTGACATAAACGTACAACAATTGTTGAAGTTTGAGCACAATTCCCTTTTTTCCTATTTCTGTAAGTCTGTTGAATTTGATTTGTGGGTTAAAGAAAAGAGACAGTATGTGTAATATATCACTGCGCCCGTTCAATATGGATCTTTCCGTCTCCGGTTTGAGGTTTTATCATTGTAAATTCCCTAAAAATCAATTTTATTGCTGTGTTGAATAACTTCTTGTATTTTAGTGTCTTTCATAAGCGCTCATTACTCATGTACTGTGTGAGTGTGCATTCATGCATATTCAGTCATTTTTGTGGATGTTGTGACATGACTCTTTCTGATTGTGACCTCAGACTGTCAAATCGGTCAAGCCGTGCAGTCTAATCCTGTCACACACCTTCTTATTCATTCTCACTGTAACCAAGCAATAAGTAGGCAAACTGTAAAGAGCTTGGCACTGCAGGTCTTAATGAATCCAAAGATGGAGTTACACTTAAATTAGTATATGTGTTTTTGATGTAGTTAGGCAATAGAAACTCAAAGAAAGAAGTGCCTCATCTTTTCCTTTTTTTCTTCCTTCAATTTTTTTGAGCACATTTCTTTTACAAGCAAGCAAACATAAAGAACATTGATCATATCTTTTTTCATACTGCAAAAGCACATTTGTTTATTGTTGTTGGGTTTTTTTCTATTAAAAAAGCATGCATATTTTGTATGTCACACAAAATAATGTGATACAAAAGGTTCTTATGAAACAATACCAAACTATTTGTTTGATACTATTCATAGGAACCGTCACTAATTCTGAACTATTCACTGTATGCTTTATTTTAAAAAAATACCTTTTTTGGCCTCCAAACATAAATTTGTATGTTCACGCACATTTAACCTGTTCAGGGTGTAGTAGAAAAAGTTTCAAAAAAAATTTCAAAAAAGTCTTCTGGACAGTTTAATTCTTCAACGAGACGTTTCGACTTCCATCCGGAAATCATTTTCAATCTGAATGAAATGGACTGAACCTGGATCCATTTATACTAACCTGAGTAACAGGTAAAAAATGTAAGAAGGGCTCGACCAATCAGACTGTGTTCCTTAAGATGGCCGAGAATGGCTCCTATTGTAGCCACAGACCAGTAAACAAACCTATTATAAAAATGCTAAAAGCCTAGTGAATAGAGAAACCTGCTAACGAGAGGCGTGAAACTGAGTCACGAGGTGTCATCTTTAGTCCATGGCTTCAAAAGGCTGCTATAGATACCGGGCAAAACGAATCTAACGCCTCCACTCCGATTCAGTGAGGGATTCTCTTTCATCACAAAAAGAGAATGTCTGTGGCTACAATAGGAGCCATTCTCGGCCATCTTAAGGAACACAGTCTGATTGGTCGAGCCCTTCTTACATTTTTTACCTGTTACTCAGGTTAGTATAAATGGATCCAGGTTCAGTCCATTTCATTCAGATTGAAAATGATTTCCGGATGGAAGTCGAAACGTCTCGTTGAAGAATTAAACTGTCCAGAAGACTTTTTTGAAACTTTTTCTACTATGGATCACTCCTGGATGAATGAGGGACTACACGGATTTGCTGTTCAGGGTGTATCTTGCCTCTCGCCTGAAATTAGCCAGGATAGGTTCTGGCATCATTAGAACCTCACTTGGGATAAATGTTTCAGGAGATGAACAAATGCACACTGAAAACACAAAAAACATTTTTATATTACTTTGATTTATAAAACATTGGGTCATTGGTGAATAAAAGAATCGTTGCCAATGATCACTCGAGAATCTCACTGAACTTTTTTTTTTTGTCCAAATTAAAAAAGTTCTCTACCAGGACCACAACCAAATCTGAAAAAAAGAACAAAAAAAAAAAAAAAAAAAAAATGAAAAAAAAAACCATCACACAAAACCAAACGAGTACTTTTTAGATCAACAGAGAAAATCTATTGATGGCAGAATCACATACAGAAGTTTTTACTGATGTCATTTTGTTTGTTTACTTTGACTCTCACTTTTGATTATCACTTATTAACATTTAAACACCTACATTTATGCACATTCTTTTTGTATCCTGTTAATTTTCTGAAGATTGATGAGTCTGTGATAAAAGTTACAGAAACAGCTTCAGCAGGGAAGATTTGCTCGGTGAGATATGACAGAATTACATGTTTAGCATTTTTCTATGTGTTTAAATGAGCTATGTCTTGCTAAACAATTGACAAAATTATTCTGAACAAAGTGGAAAGCCATGCGTTTGGGGGAAATCGAGTAATGGAATAACCCAAACTATACAAGAAAGAGATCATTTTTAAATCACTGAGCAAGTCCACTGTACACCTGTTTAGTGTATCATCGTTTTTATTCTGATGTTTCAAACAAACTAGTCGGAAATCTAGCATTTTATTCAAACAGAAATGCCTATTCCCTATAAATGCCATCACAATTATGTTGATGTGGCTTCACTTGTATTACCAAAAATTAAGAAACACTTTTCTGGAGAGAAAATGATGATGACTGCATGGTGTTAGATTCACCTGTGGAAGGTGAACCGGGATTTCCAACTAACTGCAGCAAACAAAAATGAAGCAAATTGTGTCAGAAAGAACCGCTTTCTTATAAAAGGGGTTTTATGCAAGTGGGAAGACATTGTTTTTACTATTGCTTTATTCTCTCTTAAAATGACTTGCATACAATTTGCAAAAAAAAAAAAAAAACTCTAACAAAACTCCCCCAGAAATAGTTAAATTGTATCAACTCTTTTTGACGAGAACCTAGCAATGCTAACTTTCCACGTAATGTAGTTATTTTCTTTGCTAAGTGGCTTTATTTTTCACGCTTGCTCAGTGTCCTCGGCACTGCAGATTTGAAATGGTTGAGAAGAATCGGATAGATCCAGCTTGGTCTACTTGCCTTGCATTCAGAGCAATAGTTTCTTCATGGCTGTGTGGTGCAGAAAAGAAAATGAGAAGGATAAGTGGGAAAATTGGGAAATGTTCAGAAAGAGAAAAAAAGAAGAGTAAAAGGAAGAAGAGAAAGAGCAGGCAGCTCTGGTTTGCTGTCAAACACCCTCGGGCATCCTGTGCTATCTTTAACGCGCAGGCCCACTTTCTATCCAATCTATCTTACCCCAGCTTTTAACATAATATGCTACAGCATGACTTTGATTTCTTTTTAATGATTGGAACATGATGTTCATGATTGGCAGATGTGGGATAAGAGGAACATTTAGTTTTAATTCAAGGTTAATTTGCTAAGTGACAAAAACAAGAACACAAACAGATTTTTGTTTCTCAAGTCAGACTTTAGGTTCCAAGTAGATTAGATTCTGTTTCAGTGTAATTGCTTCAGTTTGTGTTCAAATATAAGGATGTATGTAAAGTAGATTGACTAAGAATAAAAGTGCATTGCTGCATCGACAATCGTCCTTATAAACAACTGTTTCTGTAATTTTGTCATGGCGATCATTGACAGAGTTTCGGCGTACTGTATATCCAGTTTATCTAAAGCTGCAGCCAGTGATCTGCCTGGAGAGGGAGGAACTAATTACACTGCAATCAGATTTCAAAATAATCTGCTGGTAGAAAATAAAATGTAGATCACCTCTTTATCTAAAGCTTTGCTAAGTGGTTCAGTGACTGGGGAGGACACATAACACATAATCTGATTACCAGAAGTAATAATTTGAAAAAAAAAAAGTCATTTGGTCTCTGATATCAATCATATGTTTGGCATATAACAAATAAAACATGATGTAAAAGTTTATATTAGTACATGGATATTTGGCAGTTTACTTTTTGCAAAATTCAAATAGAAAGTTGTTCTTTCCAAGTTAAAAAGTAATTGGAGTTGTTGTTCCTCGGTCACCTTGCGATAATCCCAGACTTAATTTATTGGATTTACATTTTTATGTGTCATTTTTTGCAACTTTAGTTTGCAAATAAACTTCAATTTATATTGTAAAAATATACAGCAAAGATTTTTTTGTTTGCAAATTTAGAAACAAAATTCAATATTTTGCAATGTAATTTAGTCAAAATTGTAAGACAAAATTTGATTTATTGCATACAAAAGTAAAACGCTAATCTTTCAGACAGGAGTCTTTTCGGTCCTTTTGGTATATATAAGTTCAGAAAAAATGTAAATTTATTTATTTGTAAATGTACAATTTGACCGAAATAAAAGATAAAAGAAAAGAAGAAAGAAAGAAGAAGAGTTTCAGATGAAAGTTCCAGCTTATAGTGATCTGTGAACACTTCTTTTTTCCTATCAAACAGCACTTTATGTCCTGAAAAAGAGAGTAGCCTGTTAGATTAGTGGAGCCTTTTAAAATGTCACAAATCAGTGAAATACCAGTGTCAACCAATCAAAAAAAATGCCAGGCAGATCAAAGGTTATATTAATATTTCTGAGACGTAAAAATGTTAAAAAATGACCACATAATTGGTGTCTAGAAGAAAACTGCTGGTAAAAAAAAAAAAAAGTATTTTTCTGTATCTAAGTTGTGGCTTACTGGCGATAATGTAGCCAAAGTAATGACCAAACATTCTAATTAAAAAGATGACAGTGGTTCTTGGATGAAACAAAGGAATGAATGAACATTTTGTTCTTATTGTACAACAGAACTTTGTACAAGTGGCTCTGCTTTGGATATGAACTTCTTCAATAGAAAGCCATGTTAGTGTCAGTGTGATATCCAAAGCGGCACACATGTAGGATTAAATTCTGTGAGTCTATTTAATGGTATACATATTGCTGTCTTTTCCTGCTGATATCCATCCATCATTTATTCCCTTGGACTTTATACATCCCTCCATTCAGCAGCTATTGAGTCTGCTCCAGTCTGAATCATTCACTGTGCCTGTCATTCTGAACGGATGGCACCACATCGGTGGTCCAGCTGTGGATGCTGGCCCCTGAGATCCAGCCTGTCGTGGACTTCCGTGATGGATCTTGCCCCAGGACAGTCTCTCATTCCTGGGCACAGACCGGAGCTGCCCCGGGGGCCTCAGCCTTGACAGGTGGAGCTCAGCAGGCTTTAAATGCTGCTATTAATCTTCATCACGATGGGTTTGAGAGCAAGTTAGGTGTACGTGAGAGGTGATATGTTTCTGGGCGTGAAGTGTGAGTGTCTCAGAGAGAACAGTGCATACACGTTTATACTACCACATCATTGAAAATCATTTTGTCAGTTTAGACTTCTGATCTTTTTGATCCTCTGGAAAACCTCAACAATTTTTTTTTTATTTATCAAAGCTGTAATGGTTAGACTTGTCAAAACAGGGTTGTATAATTTGATGAATAATGTGTGATTTGGAAGTCTGTTTTCTATGCTCAATGTACGTTGGTTCCAGCTTTCTCTGGGTTAACTGTTTACTTCAGGGTGAGAGTTGAATGTTTTGGAGTTTTTTTTTTTTTTTTTTTTTTTTTTTATGTGGAGAAAATACAGAGACAAAAACATTAAATGATAACTTGGATTAGTTAGAAACTCAGAATTCATTTTCAAGCATTGCGTGCCTTCATGGATTTTATTGCTTGCTCAAAAAGTGTCTCAATCACAAACTGCTGGCAATTACATTTCAGCGACTTATACAATATTTTTAAATAGTATGGCTTATCCAATTGCCACAATAAATGGGTCTAAATGTGTGTTTTTGCTTTATAGCATTTCACCAATCACATTTCAGCCAGCCTTCAGGGCCAGATAGCTCAAAATCAGCTGATCTTCAGTACAGGCTTTACTTCCATTTCATTCCATCATTTTCCGTTTTATCCAGAGCCGGGTGAACAGTCTCAGATGGGACGGGCTTACGTGGGAGGATCCCCAAAGACTATCTCTCCAAGTGGAGATATAGTCCCCTCTGGAGTCTCCTCCCAGTGGGATGTGCCCAAAACAACTCACTAGCGAGGCACTTGGGAGGCATCCTAACCAGATGCCCGAACCACCCCATCTGGCTTTTCTCAACCCAGAGCCAAGCCATCCTGAGGAGGAAGCTCATTTCGGCCGCTTGTATACGCGATCTCGTTCTTTCAGTCACCACCTACAGCTGGTGATCATATGTGAGGGTCGGAACGTTGATCGACTTATAAATCGAGAGCTTTACCACGATGGATAGATACACTGTCCTGATTATTGCACACACCGCACCGATCCATCTGTCGATCTTCCGCTCCGTCCTTCTGGTGAATAAGACCTCAAGATACTTAAACTCCTCTACTTGAGGCAGGACCCTATCCCTGACCCATACGGGGCATTCCACTCTTTTTCCGGGGGAGGAGGACTATGGGCTTGGATTTTAGGTTTTACAGGCTTTATTACACAAAGTGTAAACTTTTTCATCAAGCAATCAGATTTTGAACTGGTCTGCTATGGCTATTTCAAAATATTACAAAGGCTGTGGATAAGTTATCATTTTCAAACCTGCTAATTGGACAGGCAAAGATCAGTTGCGGCACACCTGGCAAGCAACATCTGTGGAAGGCTTTGTAAAAGGAAATGTTTTCTTGCGTTAAAAAAACATTTTTATTAGAAACAGAAGTAGAAAACCAAATACCTTGTGTCTGATTTACATCCAAGGTCGTTTTCAAGATGGACTTCTCATAAGAAGTTCAACAAAGTAAATAAATCCACGTGGCATTGAACAAGAAATGTGTTTGTATATAAAATGTGCAGAAACATGACAATAGGAACAATGGTGAGGAGACAAATAGATTTTTTTCTTCACATAACCCATCATTTTGATGGGTGAAATATTATATACTTATTTGAGTGCACGTATGTTGGCGTGGTAATTTACTCTGGTCATTTAAGTTGCTTGAAAGAAAGAATATTTTTGCTCCTAAAACATCAAATGATGTCAGTACCATGACAGAAATTTGGTATGGCCAAATTTCTGGCCATACCATGACTGATATGGCCAGAAATTTGTATTATTTTTCAATTGTTCAGTTTCTAAATTTAGACAAAAGGCTCATTTTAAAAATATGTTTATTATGTATTGACTATCTTGGAAGAGAAATCACTCCTGTGATTTTAAGGTATTTGGGTTATTGTTCTTAATAACAGAAAAAGGCTGATCATTTATAAAATTTACAAATACTTTAGCATTCATCACTTAGAATTATAGTAATTTTCCTCATTGTTTTGTGTAGCTTTTCCTGTCCTCTATCATTTCCTTACCAGGTCTCATTGGCCACATGACACTGTAACTATGGCGATGCAGTGCTCTGTTGGCAGCACAAGGCCGCCTGTCAAACAGACATCATGGACTCTCAATCAAAGGGACTGTTTGTGAGTGCTCACACACCACCTGGGACTGACACACTCTGCTGTACTCCACGATGGGAGGGACATCAGTCTCTCACACAGACACACAAACACACCCACAAACACAAATAAAATCTATATTAAGAAACTGAATCAAACATAAAAAATACATGTCACAATTACACAAGTGCAGAAGGATTTGTAAAATTTAAAGAATGCTAGTTTTAAAAACATACCAAAAACAAATTTTTGAAAATATGTCAATTTTTCTTTTTGTGCTGACCAATTACAAAGTTGATTTTCTTTTTAAAAATGAAGTTTTTGTAAAGTTTGCACCTTATGACAGACTCAGAATTTGCAAAGGGTTGCAATTTTATTGAAAGGCTCTATTGCTTCATTTTTAAATCAAATCTCAATGTGACCATTGGTATGTTTGCTGTTTGATGATGCAGGAGCATCTCTCTAAAAGGGTTGCTCCACAGGCCGTAAGCGGTGGCACAATGCAGGTTTGTCTGAGTATACTATGGATAGAACACTCTATTGTTTGGTGAGTACGGCCACCGAACATTTAGCGGATATGTTTAGTAGATAAAATATGTCTGAATGTAATTTCAGCAACAACAATTGTTGTTTTCACTTATTCCTTTTTCTAAAAAAAAAAAAAGATAGACATAGAGCAAAGGACAGATGACAGTAAATGTTTAGAATTTTTAGATTGTGGTTATGAATTGAATAATACTGTATTTATTCTCGAAGGACGCATGCAGAAAAGAGAATGCAGAATGCATAAGAATGCAGAGAAAAGAACTTAAAAGGCAAGTTTATGAAGAGCAAAAACATCCAAAGTGTTAAATTTATTTGTATATTTTTAAAGTATAAAAAAAAACATTAAAAAAATGCATAACATTAAAATAAGTCGTTATTTGATTTCCTCCAATCAAACTTCCTCCTCCTCAGCCACTAATTCCAGCTTGCTCTGGGGATTGTGAGGTCTATTACAGTGAGATGATGTCCCTCCATCATGTCTTTCCTGAACTCTCTTCTTGGTGGGGCAAATCCCAAATTCCAAATCTAACCAGATGCAAGAACCTTGGTGTTTGGTTGATTTTGATGCAAAGATATGTGTTTCTGATCTCCATCACGACAAGCTCCTCTCACAACCTATAAATGGAATTTCAACCACGCTGTGGAGGAAACTCATTTTGCCTGCTTCTATTTCCAATCGTGTTCTTTCAGTCACCACCCACAACTCGTGACCATACATCAGGGTAGGACAGAGATTTACCAGCATTCTTCTTCACTACAATGGTTCAAAGCAGTCACAGCAGATTCTACACGAAAACGCCTGTGGAGTCCTGCCTCTCTCTTTTGCTCACTTCCGACCTAACCCATGAAATTCTTAATTTCATAAAAGCACAGTCACACACAGTATGGATACTATATATATATTTTTTAAAAACTTCTTATTTAAACACACACTCAACCCAATGTTGATTAAGTCAAGTGTTAAACAAAATCTAAATTTAGTATGGATGTGACTGGACTCCACACTCTCACAGCACAAAGACAACTGATAAACACTGATCTTCATGCACAAGTCAGTTTTAATCACGTCAGAATCTCACAAGTATGCTGAAGTTGTCATTATTGTGTTTATCCCACTTAAATCCACAGTTTGCAAATGGGATGAATCATAACAAAATAGTTACTTTTGAACCCAGAAAGTAGTTTTAAAATTTACACTGGAGCTCCTTTTAGAATTTCATTTTTTTCATGGTCACATTTTTATTATGTGTTTTCCCTCTTTCTTTTTTTTTTCAAATAACCACTTTGGTTTACAAGGTCAAAATAAGATAAAACTAGTTTCAACAGATAAATATAACTGCTTTTGCGATGGGAGAAAATTTATTTTTAGAACCTACCATTACTTCTTAAGGTTGTGGAAAGTGTTGTTAATATTCAATACGCACTTCAAATAGAAGATCACCTAGTTGCCAGATTGTCAAAATCTTTAAATGCATATTAGGTAGATGTGTTTCTTTAAAAAACAAAAGTATGTCTTGCCTTGGCTCAGACAATAAAAAAAATATGTTTACTGTAAGTTCTTCTTCTTTCGGTATTTCCCTTCAGGGGTCGCCACAGCAAGTCAGTTTCATCCATCTAACCCTATCTGCTGCATCCTTATTGGTCACACCAACTATCTTCATGTCTTCCTTCACTGCCGCTGTTAAGTTAACAGGGCTTAATCCTCAACGATCACGTTTAATTTTTTTTTTTTTTTGCATTCATACACTCAACAAAAATATAAACGCAACACTTTTGTTTTTGCTCCCATTTTTCATGAGATGGACTTAAAGATCTAAAATTCATTCCAGATACACAATATTACCATTTCTCTCAAACAGTGTTCACAAATCTGTCTAAATGTGTGATAGTGAGCACTTCTGCTTTGCTGAGATAATCCATCCCACCTCACAAGTGTGCCACATCAAGATGCTGATCTGACATCATGATTAGTGCACAGGTGTCCCTTATACTGCCCACAATAAAAGGCCACCCTGAAATGTGCAGTTTTGTCTCACAGCAAAATGCCACAGATGCCACAAACATTGAGGGAGCGTGCAATTGGCACGCTGACAGCAGGAATGTCAACCAGATCTGTTGCTCGTGCATTGAATGTTCATTTCTCCACCATAAGCCGTCTCCAAAGGCGTTTCAGAGAATATGGCAGTACATCCAACGGGCCTCGCAACCGCAGACCACGAGTAACCACACCAGCCCAGGACCTCCACATCCAGCAGGTTCACCTCCGAGATCGTCTGAGACCAGCCACTCAGACAGCTGCTGAAACAATTGGTTTGCATAACCAATTTCTGCACAAACTGTCAGAAACCGTCTCAGGGAAGCTCAACTGCATGCTCGTCATCCTCATCGGGGTCTTAATCTGACTCCAGATCGTTGCCGTAACAGACTTGAGTGAGAAAAATGCTCACATTCGATGGTGTCTAGAACGTTGGAGAGGTGTTCTCTTCATGGATGAATCTCGGTTTACATTGTTCAGGGCAGATGGCAGACAACGTGTGTGGCGTTGTGTGGGTGAGCGCTTTGCTGATGTCAATGTTGTGGATCGAGTGGCCCATGGTGGTGGTGGGGTTATGGTATGGGCAGGCATCTGTTATGGACAAAGAACACAGGTGCATTTTATTGATGGCATTTTGAATGCACAGAGATACCGTGATGAGATCCTGAAGCCCATTGTTGTGCCATACATCCATGAACATCACCTCATGTTTCAGCAAGATAATGCACGGCCCCATGTTGCAAGGATCTGTACATAATTCTTGGAAGCTGAAAATGTCCCAGTTTTTGCATGGCCAGCAGACTCACCGGACATGTCACCCATTGAACATGTTTGGGATGTGCTTGACCGGCGTATATGACAGCGTGCACCAGTTCCCACTAATATCCAGCAACTTCGCTCAGCCATTGAAGAGGAGTGGACCAACATTCCACAGGCCACAATAGACAATCTGATAAACTCTATGCGAAGAAGATGTGTTGCACTGCATGAGGCAAATGGTGGTCACACCAGATACTGACTGGTTCTGAGTCCCCAGACCGCCAATAAAGCAAAAACAAAATGCACATTTCAGGGTGGCCTTTTATTGTGGGCAGTATAAGTTACACCTGTGCACTAATCATGATGTCAGATCAGCATCTTGATGTGGCACATCTGTGAGGTGGGATGGATTATTTCAGCAGAGCAGAAGTGCGCACTATCACACATGTAGACAGATTTGTGAACAATGTTTGAGAGAAATGATAATATTGTGTATCTGGAATGAATTTTAGATCTTCAAGTCCATCTCATGAAAAATGGAAGCAAAAACAAAAGTGTTGCGTTTATATTTTTGTTGAGTGTATTACTATAAGCTATATTAGCACATTGTGAGACCTACTCATAATTTATTTTATTACACAATGTGGAGGCTGGCATGGTGGCGCAGTGGTTAGCCCAATGGCCTCTTAGCAAGAGGGTCAGTGGTTTGAGTCCCTGCCTTTCGTCTTGAATTGGCCGAGATAGGCTGCCGCACCCCCTGTAAGTATGGGTGGTTCAAAAGATGAATGAATGTATGGCAATGTGGGAAACAGCACTGCTCAATACAATATAATGGTCTTCGATCCCTAAGAGAGAGGAGGTTTTATTAGAAACTTTTGAAGAAAAGGATATAGTATGCAAATCTCGTTAGACATTATGTGTTGAGTAAAATCTAAAATGTGTTTCTTAAATGTTTCCTAAATCATAAATGTTTTGGATGACAATTAAACATGTAATCTATGGTATCTAAATCAAACAAAACATTTGAAAATAACTTCAAATAAGATTGTTCCATTAAATGCCTGAAAATTTCTAAATTTATTTTAAATTTTATTCTTATTTAGTGTTTGTTTCTTTCCTAGTTTGAAGACACACACATTTAAAATGATAAATCAAATACATTTTTTTTTGAAAACTTCAAATACTTATTGTGACATTGCAATAATTAATTATTTAACAGGAAAGAGTAACAGGTTTAAATGCGTGTCTCACTTCTTTTTTGTAACACTACAACAGTATGTCATGTGCTTTGTTTCACAGCAGGGCACTGCATCTTACAGTAGTAACAGTATGTCATGCTCTTTGTTTTACAGTATAGTGGGTTGAGCGTGGTGTAGCAGAGAGCTGTTGGCACCTCCACACAGCCTGTTTAACGCCTGGTGGGAGAGGTGCTGACAGGCCGACTGCTCCCTAATTCTACAGACATCGGGAGCCAAAGGGAATGACCGGGGACGTTGTGTGGCTTTGTGTATGTGTGTGCATAAACAAGATGTGCAAATGTGCACAAAAAAAGTTAGGTGCTTCTAAAAATTTTATAACTACAAATGCATTTTCTAAAAACTATGCATGGACCATTTACAGACAAGAATCAGAAATCTTTGTGCCGTTGCCAGCTACATGTTAAATGTGTGTGTGAAGGCTGTTCATGACGATGCTCTAGTAAGTGTCAGCATTGCCTTGAAAACCTCTCATAATCAGTCAAAGTGGAGTGACAGATCAACCAAGCTGTGTTGTGGGAATGCAGTGTAAAGCCGATATGAAGATTGTGTTAGAAGGAGCATATGGACAAACTGATGGAGTAACAATGCTGTCATCTGTAAAGCCACATGACTCATACTGTGTTTGTGCGTGTGTTTGTATGTGATCTTAGTCTCTCTGGTCATTATACAAAATATTATCTCATTGTTTAATGATGGATCTCATTAGAACATACAAACACACTGACTCTTGAAAAAAAAATGAAGAAAGAAATCCTACTTTTGTTTTCATTTTTACTGTTGGGTTGCAATAGATAAGCCATATGATCTTGTTTGAAGGCCTTTGGAGACAGAGGTTGATCTAATGATTGAAAGTTTGATCATTTTTTTCTCGAATGCTGTTTGTCTTGTAGATTGAAATCCATATGTGCTTGTAAAATTAATTCATACGGATGTTTAAGTTAAAATTTGTTTTAATGGTTCACCACACAAGATGAGTTTTGTAAACATTTGTTTTGAAAGAGATTGCACTTACGGTAGCTATTGAACTTCATGGCACACGCAAAATTATTTCACAATCTAACTTTCCAGAACGTATTAAATTTTTTTTCAACCCCATCTTGTTCAGTGTTCAGACAATACTTACCATTCTTTGCAAGCATGTCATTTTTTTATATAATTATATCCTTAAATATGTAAATGCTATGGTTTATTTGCTGATCTGACAGAGTAGGAAAAAGGTAGGGAAAAATGTAGAAGAAGAGGTGTGAAATGGAAAGAAAATGAGGGATTCTAGGTGTTAACAGCGATAATCTATAGTCAATAAGGTATTGTGTATCACAACATTCATGATGGATCATCTAGGAAAGAAAGTGATCACCTTATTTATTATTTTATTATCACTTATTTATTACCACTTATCCCTGTTGGGGTCACAGGATTGCCAGAACCTATCCCGGTTGATTACAAGCAGGAAGCAGGTTAACCCAGAACAGGTTAACAGTTGGTTTGGCAGGTTGAATTATGCATTCATTCATTTGAATTTATCAACCAGCGTTTTAGTCTGAACCAAAAAACACTTTTTAAGGACTATGTTCAGTGTACATATAAACAAACCTAAAGTTGTTGATCTATTTTAAACTTTGAGACAAATGAGTTTAATTCAATTTTATTTGTGTTGCCCAATATCACAATGCAATTCTCTTCACATAGTAAATTTAATAAAGATAGAAAAAAACACAAAGAACAAAAAAATTAAAACTACCTAAACAAACTCAGTGCATTCTTCCCCCATACTCTTTTCCGTGGTGAGGAAAAACAAAAAGAAACCAGCAGTGGGGGGAAAAAAAGAAACCTCATGGAGATCCACGTCAAGAAAGCAATGTGTCTAAGACTGTTAAATAAATATGATCTAACTCTACTCTATAGCTGTTTATTTGAGAAATCAGTAAACGGTCTTCATCCTGATGGAAATAGATAGTGGATCAAGCACTCTCTCTTTTTTTTTATATGCCTCAAAGATGAAATACTCCCTATTAATTTTTAAAAAAATTATACATATATCTATTAGGTGTAAAGAGATTGTGAATGAAGCAACATAGAGTTTCAGAGACCGCTGTGCCATCTCTACTGATGTCCACTGTGCCATTTAGAGTCATAAATGCAATTGCTAATATTTTTTTTACCTCTTTACTGTGTCAACTATCAGCATGGCAAAACACTCAGCTTTAGCCCCTAAAGAGGACCAGCTTGGTTGTGATTACTATAATTAGAAGTTGACTGTTGACCTGAACTGATCTTTCTGCCTTTGCAATGCTACACTCAAAAACTATTGCATGCAGACGAGATAGTAATATATGGGTGCAGGAGAATTACATGAACTGATTAGCTTTTGACCTTCTTTTTCAATATGTTATTTATCTAATCTAGCACTTGAGTTTAAAAAAGAGCATCAGGGCCATGTTGAGAAAGAACGTACAAAAAAAAAAAGTTACAATGTTGTCATGCGAATATGAGAAGGTAGGGAACTCCAGAGGTTTTAATGACAAAAAGATTTTGTTTGGCATTGTGATGAACTGGCAGCCTGTACAGGATGCGTCTTTCTTTTTGTCAGAATAGTGACTGAAAAAGAAAGAAAGAAAATAAAAAAAAGAATAGTATTTTTTTTTTCCTATTCGGTCTTCTACACAATATCACACAAAAGTATTCATACATTAATGAGGTTGTCAGAAACTGTATCTGTATTCTGTAATTCAATCATCCATTCATTCATCTCTTAATCTACTTATCCCTATTGTGGTTATGGGGGTTCCAATGCCTTTTCTGGCTGGTTAAATTCAAGAGGCAGGTTACACCTCGAACAGGTCCCCAGTCTGTTGCATAAAAGTCATTTATTTTTTTCTGTACTGTATTTATTTTATTCTTGTAAATGGGGAATGAAATTAAGTATTTGATTTAGCATTAAAAATTTTTGCAAGAATTATTTTACATACGTGGAATGTCATAAAAACAATAGTGAATGAATACATTAAATTATTAGTGATTCTATGGATGAAACAGAGGTTTAGATGCTCTGGCTGACTGAAATGGAGGGTCACACAGAGACATTCTGTATGAGCTTGTCGAAGTGAATCAGTTACTCAGATGTTTAACCACTCATTGATCAACGGCAGCTGCTAAATGACCCAGTAAAAGACTGGTTGTATTGGGCAAGTAGTTGTGTGTGATGGTGTGTAAATGTAACTATGAGATTTTTGCTGTTTCCATACTGTGGTCATCTATTGTTCCAGTGTTTTGAAACTTTTAATTATATTCATTAGTTGAAGGATAGTCCAAAAAATATTGTTTTATTTTTGTTTGTTTTTTTTTTAAAAAGTTGTTTTTTAACCCCCCAATTTTTTTTAACTTTACAAAACTCATCCAGACCACAAAAGTAGTCAAAGTAATGAAGTGTACTCAGTATAGTTGAGTACTGAGTACAAACAAAAAGACCACCTTTACCGAGTAGAGAAAAAACCTGTAGGGCGCTGATCATAAAAACCTGGGAAATTCTGCTATCAAAAAAAGTTCGTTCGCAAATTTAAAAATATACATTTAAGAACAGACTTGCATAAGTGTTGGAAAGTTCACAGAGAAAAGAAATCGTCAGACTTTTTAGATGCGGTGAAATTGGTGCAGCAATCAAGACAAAAAAAAAGAAAAACATTTATTCTAAAACCTTGTCATGAAAAAAAAAATAAAACAAAATCTGTTGTACATTTTGTGGCTGTAACGTTGCATGATTAATAGTTAAATGGAAAAAAATAATAGCATAGGTAGGCAAACCATCAGTAGAAACAGGAAAACAAAATGATTTTAAAAAACGTCTTAAAAAAGTTTGCGTCTTAAATAACTAACCTCAAAGCTACATCTAATTTATATGTAAGACACACATACCCTGCTGATCATGTGTTGTTGCAATAGTAATCCGTTGTGTTTTTTTTTTCTATTTTCTGAGATTTCTGGCCTCGAAAGGAGCTATGCTTTAGTCACATAGCAATACATTCAGAGCTATGTGTGTGCAGCTTCACCTTTGAAAGAAAAATTGAATCTAAATTCAATTTAGTTTTTCTAGCCCAATATCAAAACATTGTTGTCTCGACTTGCTTTACACAGTAAATTTAATAAAGAAGAAAAAAAAGTCGGTCTCTAGATGAACAATAGTTCCTTTTTAAACTAAACTTAACAGACCATTGAACAGATCCAGTGCATCCCTGCCATTATATCCACTTTCTCAATGAGGAAAAATAAAAGAAAAGGTTGTTAGAAAAAAAAAAAGAAACCTAATGGAGATCCACATGATGGAGGAATTCTGTCCCAGGATGAACACGCAGTGACTTTTAATTAAAGCCTTTCAAACTGTAAAACTATAAGAAAAAAAAATCAGCAAATGGGCTTCATCCTGACTGAAATGAGTGATAGCTGGGGGCACAGACAAGAAGAACCAGAGATGAGGTCTACAGGACTGGAACAAAGTTGATCAATTAAGGCTCTGGAACAAACTTAACAGCACAGAAGAGTACTATTAAAGAGGGACAGTAGAAAGGGGTGTAGTTTGAATATTTGGAATGGAATATCATTGATTTTTTTGGGTTCCTTGGGACTGATGGTAAACTGAAGATTTAAACAATATTAGCAAATGGTTTAGAATCGGGTTCAGTACGAACAGAACATGCCAATTTAAGCTCACAGTTGTTAGTCAGTCAGTCAGTCATCTTCTTATTCGTCTGTCCCTGTTGGAGTTGTGGGGGGTGCCGGAGCTCATCCCAGCTGATTTAAGGTGAAGGGCAGAGTACACCCCGAACAGGTCGCCAGTCTGTCGCGGGGCCACACATACAACCATCCACACACACTCATTCCTAGGGGCAATTTGGCACCGGCCAATCAACCTAGCATGCATGTCTTTGGAGGGTGGGAGGAAACCGGAATACCAGGAGGAAAACAATTGATAGTTTTCTATTTATTTATTTTTTGGTCTCTAAGCACAATTTCATTGCCACAGTTCCTTCAGCATTTTTGTCAGTTGCTCAGGCAATTCTTAAATATTTATTTTACAGATAAATTACGCCACACAGGAGGACAGAAGTAAAAACTAGGAAAAGAGGTGGTGGCAGCATACACAATGAAATAAAAAATAAAAACAGGTGCAAAAGAGATAGAGATAAATGGCACCAGTTTTGCATACCTAAACTGTACTCTCAGTGGCTTTTTCTCTAATAAAACACTGGATGCAAGAGCTGCAGCGAGGTGCTACTCAGAATACTGGATGCCCTTTCCTCCCTTTCCTTGCTCTCTTTCAATCCCACCCACATTCTTGAGAGATCAATAGACGCAAATTAATCATTCTTCCTCAAGTACTTTGAGGAAAGGGACTGGGAGAAAGAGAAGGTTTGCATGAAGCTCTAAAGCAGCATCCGGATGTATAATCACACCTTCAGTGCATGATTAGATGGTATGTATTGTTGTTTTACTTGTTTGAGGATGAGTAATCATTGTTGTCATGGAGATTGTTGTGGCGCCCCCGTTATGTGCTCTATATATCATTTCTGAGAGAAAATTTACATCTTGCTCAGTTTAAAAAAACACCAACGAAAAACTGATTTTTTTAGTTACTACAGATATGATACGTGTACTGCTTTGCTAAGGGTTAAAACATTAAAATGAGCAAAAAAAAAAACCAAAAACAAAAAAAAAACAAGCTGTGAAATAACAGAAAATGTATGTTAAATTCTTATGAGAAATGGCCAACATTAAAACATTTCTCCACTACAGCTGTTGGTGGTGTTCTGACTCTTGTTGTTTGAGTCACCCATTTATTGGTCAGATGGGCCCAATAAACTCAGTAGATAAGTAGTTTAACTACCAATGGGCTACTCTGACATATGTTTAAACAAGTCTCTTGATTCTTGAGGTTCCTGTACTTGCGAAATCTAGTTGTTGGATGACCCCTGAAAAGCATTATGGTCTACAGTTTGTTGTTCTGATCTCAGCTGACATTGAGCAGAACCAGTGAGATCCTGCTCATTAAGTAGTTTAAAGATCACAGAAACACCTGTATGATCCATCAAATGACATCACATATACAGTATGTTGATGTGTTATGTCTCTGTTTCATGTTGCATGCGACAAAAGAGTGGTGTGTGGGTGTGTGAGAAGTCTCATACAAATCAAAGCAGATCAACTATAAGTGTCAGTAGGTATTTGGTGAAATATTTAAAAATAAAAAGAGGTTTTAAAGAAGAAGAGTTGAAGTCAAGCACGCATTTCAAATGGAACTACTGGTCATCTTGACATCTTTTAAAACTTTCTCAAAATTTGACCGTGCTGTCTCTTGCAGCTGTAATGACATTTGTTTTAGATTACGCAAATTAAAATTAATAAATAATAAATGCAATCATTTTTTATCACAAAAGCGTACTATTAAATACAGCCAACCTGTAGTTTAGGCTTCTACATGCATTCATTATTAAAGAGGATTGCTTTTGGTTTATTGTTTCCTGCTAGATGTCTGTTACATAACATCTAAAACACTGCCGCACAAGAATCAGTGTTAATAAGTGTGATGACAGAAAAAAAAAAAACAGACAGATGAGGCCTAGTTTTCTTCGTATAGCTTCTCTGCTCACACCAGCTCTGATATCTGGAGCATCAGAAAAAAAACAACTGGGACACTAAACTTTTTTTAAACTTTTTGGTTTTTTCCAATGCTCTTTGACTCTGCTTCCCGTGTCAAACTTTTTTCTTGCATGTAAAAAAAACTGTGTAGAGGATACCTGTATAGTATTATTTCCACTATAGTGTTATAAATTTACTCATGTCAGAATTAATTTTTGCTTGTGTATGCTGGGAATGTTGACTCTTAGTCCTTCATTGTGAATCATCAGCTTGTCTATAAATCAGAAAGTCTTAGCAATGTTTGCAAATGGGAGTATCTGCAAGAAACTTGCAAGAAAGACACAGGGTTATTGTGCAGCAGTGTGTTTTTTTAAGTCAGCCATAGGTGCATTGCTGTGACCATCACAGCCTGACTGATCATCAAGTCTTTCTTTCACCTGAAAAGACCTTTTAGTTCTTTTATCACAGGAGATTTCATCTATGTACATGTAGCGAGACATCACTATAAAGTGAACTAAAACAAATCAGATCTGAAAGGGAGGACAAAAGGCAAATGAACATGAAGCAGTCTCTGCTGATGAGGATATGAGTAGTAGTTTCTCAGTGTATTGGTAGTTATTTATGACAAATGTTTAGACGTGAAGCTTTCCATGCATGAACGGTTCCACCCAAAATCCAGCACTATGAGACCACACAATCCACAAAGAAGCCCTAGGATTAGTTTGTATGAGAGCCATTATCCAAAGTTAAACATCCAAGATCTGCAAGTACATCAAGAACAAAACCCCAGTAGATTAACTATGTGTGAAGTCCTTTGAACTAACTGTTGTGTTACTAGGTTATATGAGTACATTGAATTGAACAAATGTGCTCGGTGAATGTCTCAGACAGTAGAGAACAGAGAATAAGTTGCTTCAGGAGGAACCACCATGGAAGAAGATGGATTGTATGAACAGAACAGAACTGAGTATCAAAGCCACTGAGGCAACACCAAGCAAAACCAAAGGTGTATATTATGCAAAGAAGAACATCCCACATCCAGAGGATGTGAGATGCTGGCAGGAATAGCATGCATGAAATGTCATGACCAGGTGGTCTGGGATAGTATACAAGAACCTCTGTATGGATTTTGGACAGAGAACCCCAAAGGTCAAACTGAAAACACCTCTAAAAGTGGTAGAGAATTACTAAGCAAAGATGTTGTGAGACTTCCAGACCGAGACTGGCCGAATGGTGTTTGGAAACTTGGAGAGTGGAACAAGAGAATTACTGAGAGCTCAGGAAAGTGTTGGAAGATGAAGGCAGTAAACCACAAACTGAGGAGTGGTTAGAACAGGAATCCCAGAGCAGAAAAGTGCAGCACTAGGAATAGTAAAAATACTGCACAGACCTTTAAATGTCTTCTAGTAGAAGACCCAAGATTGGAAAAGTAGCTGAGACCACCTGGTGAGTGAGAGAGAAAAAAAGTGAAAGAGAATGGGAAAAGTTGAGGAAAGAGCAGATGGAAGATCAAACAATCAGGTTGGGAAGTGAGAGAGTGGAGAGTGATAAGGTAGAACAGAGCAAAAAGAAAAAAAACAGACGGAGACATGGATGGGTAGTCATGTGTCAAACGACATCTGTGTAGAAGGAGGAGGAGTTGAGGATGTGCAAGAAAAAAAACTTCCTGAACAACATCTGTAAGGAGGCAGGAAGAAAAGATGTGAGGTGTGAAGGAGAAGAGTAAAATGTGAGCGTGATGAATGATGGCGCTTCGAGCAATTCTTTGAAATAATTAAGCATTTTAAAGTCAGATGTTGAAGTCTTGACCGCAAAAGCAAATACTGATGGTGACCAATAGTTTTTATCATATTTTTTCTCTAACTTTCTGGTTTTAAAAAAAGAAAATGTGAATCTGCATCTTTTGGGAATTTTTTTTTAGGCTAAGTATAAACTTAATCCACCAGTCTTCATTTAGATTTTAAGCACTTTAAATACTTTCAATATCAAAACATTTTTTTAACAACCAGTAGCAGTATTCCACACTGCCGGAATGGGATTTAATTTTTCTTATTAAGTATGTCGGAAATCAAAAATTTGAGTTTTATTGTGTTTTGACACAGTATCAAGATTTTCTTTTCAAGTCAGAATTTATTGTTATTTATTTTCTGCCAGACTACAAGGACTAAAAAAGTTATAAGTAAGCAAACAATAAAAATAACAGTCAGTTTATCTTGTCAAAATAAAAGATTCTAGGAGAAATGTCTTTGTTCAGGGCTCCAGAGGCAAGAATTTAGTCGGTCATTCAGTCATCTTCAGATTCATTCATCTCAACCGGGGTCTCGGAGCTGAGAAGTTAACACAGAATTTTGTCATTTTTCAGATTGTCACAAATCCTGGGCTTTATGATACCTTTCCTTTATTCAGAGCCTGTGTCTGTGGATGGAAGCAAATACGGATGTCATTTTCTGTCATGCTGTGAAACTGTCACAAAATGAGTAATTGCCAGCTGTAGTTCAGGAGAAAGAGTTGCTGTCTGTTGCTGAGATATTTGGTTTGATCCTTGGCTTTGCTAGAAAATACAAACAGTTGATAATCTCTCAGATCACACTGACTCAAATGTGCTAATTGTCTGTACACAAAGAAAGTTGACAGTGTAAAATTGGGTTCTGAGTACATTGGAATTAACAGACAGAGAAAGTAAAAATGTTTCTTGGCAAGATGAGTTTGGAGCTGCGGATGTAACTGTCATCCACAATACAAACTTCATTTTTTTTTCAGGCTTGTTTTTTTTTTTAATAAAAAAATAAATAACTAAATAAATTACCGTCACTATTCCAGGGCTCTTGAATTAAAAATTATGAACAAAATACAAAACTAAAGTTCAAAATGGTGCAACAAGAAGCCCAAAACTAGAAATTTTTAAACTCAGATAAATAGCTAAATTTGAACTGGATAAAAAATTGTAAAGTTTTTTTTTCTTAAAGAAAAAGAACCATGGAGCTAAGGAAATCTCATCCCCCAAAGGGACCTTTCTGGTATTTTTTACAAATGTCTTACTGTGATACTGTCTTGTATTGATCCATGTGCTCACTTATCCTGGATGCATGAACTTCTATGTTGTAGAGAGACAGATTATGATAAGACGGACAACTTAATTAGCAGGCAATTCTTCAATTTTTACTTGCTTAAATCAAGTATTAACCCCTTGTTGCTATCCGGTTATGGTATTTCAAAGTTTGAATATACATTCATTCCTTAGATGAGAATACTCCTTAACACTTTAAAGCTCAACATTTATCAGTCTGTTTTTATGATTTCATTACTCCTTTTGAGCTCTGTTAACATTTAGATTAGTGTATTTAGAATTTCCTTTTGGTCTTCTCATAAGGTGTTTATAGGCCAGTGCGCTATCATCGCTGGTTGCTATGGACATATATGAGCTTTTGCACATCCGTTGCTATGCAGGGAAAGACAGCGAGCAAGAGCTGGAGGCCCATGCAGTGGATGAGTCATAGCCCCCCAGCGCCCCCTCGTCCCTCACGCTCATACCCCCTGCTTTCCTTCCACTGACTCAATGGGACTTCACACACATAAACACGCACAGTTGGACATACACACGAGTTCACATGGACAAACATTCTCAGAAACACACACAGCTCCTGGTGGTTCTTACCAATTCTCTCAGTGGTAGTCAAACCTGTTAACATGTCTTCCCTGTGGATAACAGCTAATGGCTCATGCGTCGACTGTGTGTATGCACATGCACAGAAACCATGCTAGGTTTTGTACATGCATAAAAAATACACACCGCTGCACATGGATGAAGACATGGCTTGTGTGAACGCACATTCCTACAGAGCCAACTGCACACTCACCTTTTAAATTTGCAGGTGCATGCCTAAACGCATCCACAAATAGATGCAACCAATGACTCAGAAGTACACAAATATAAATATACTATTACGCACCAGTGTAAACTACAACATGTGATCTCGTTGTGATATGCACAAAATCCAACAAGTGTCATATCCATGCCAATCATTGACCTGCTTGGGAGTATTTAAAAAGACTCATCCTTGTCTGAATATATTTTCTGACATGGGAGTCATCCCAAAAAACCTGTAGAGGTTTTATAAAAAAATAAATAAATAAAAAAAAAACAGAAAACAACACTGAGTGGCTACTTAAAAAAAAAAACATTATTTTTTTGTGTGTGTGTTTGTGTGATTGCATAAATGACATGGTATTAGTTGTTAATTATATGTAAGATTTAAATTGTTCATTAACAGTATTATTTTGTCAGTGGTTAATTATTAACAAAAAAAAAATTCAGCAGCTCATTCCCTAATTTCCATAACCCAACACTGTTGCTTGCGACCCCAGCAGGTACTAGTTGTACAGTATGTTTCAAAGGAGGTACATAAAAATTGTTGTAAGGTTTCGCATCTCATGATCTGAGTTGGCATTTCTGTTGCAGCCAGGAATAAATGTCATTTTGTCAGAATGCCTGAAGCCTCCAATATATGGAACAAAGTTTTGGGGGGTTTTTTGGTTTAGTTTTTTTTTTTTTTTAAAAAAACATAATTGGTTAAATAAAGTTTTATGTGAATTAAGTTCCTGCTTTTGGAACCAATTTGACATCAAGGACATTTTTGAAAAAGTGAAAATTGTATAAATTGGGTTTTAATTGGTGGGAAAAAAATATGGTGTTTGGAAGCAGGGATGCTTGTTTTGATGAATTTCTTTTACAATCCTGCAGCTAGATGTTTTTGGGGTTTCTATAAATTGTGAAGGCCATACTTAATACTCAGCATTTTCTCTGGAAATTCTCATGTTCAAATGCTTGCCTACTAACAAGGGAAAAGGTTGCATTTAGATCATTTAGAAGGAGAAAGAGAAGACCAGTGTTGCCACTGGTATCAGTTATTTTTAGTTTAAATGTCCAGGCTCTTTTTGCCCGAATTCATTGTCTGTCCATCTCTTTCTCACCCTCGAGTCTTTTTTCTTTTTCTCTCTTTCTCTCCATTTCATATTATCTTCGTCTTCTAAACTTAACCAGATCAAACCTCTATATCGTCAGTTATTTCTGCCTTCATTCTTACCATTTTTACCTCTTCCGCAATCCGTCTCTCTCACTTCTCGATTTTCTTTCCCTCCTCTCTCTTCCCTACTTTTTCATTAGATATTGGGTCAGTGCATCCTGCTCAGCAACCTCCTCCCCTCAACCCTCAACTCTCCCTGATGATGCGCACTGGTGTGCTGTTTCTTTAGTAATGTTACGCAACCGCCATCACAGACACACTGGGGGGCATAGTGGAATGGTGGGGTAAAGAGGTAAAAAGGAAGAAGAAAAGCTGGATGGAGTGGAAAAGCAGTGTTTGAGAAACTATTATCACTATTGCCCCATTTTCTTTCAACTTTATGGTCTGTGAAACAGATTTTATTCCTGTGTAAAAACTGTTCCTTTGACCTTGTGTGGAGCATTCAACACTTTATGTTGAGTTTTCAGATTGCAGCAATTCTGACCCACAGTGTGAGATGAACTTCCACTTTTTTTCACCCACTAGTTTTATCACCACACCAATTTTATAACATTTCAGCAAGATTCCACCTAGTTAATCACAGGAAAAACTGTCAGTGATAGGAGACATAATACAAATTACTGATGATTCACCCTCTTATAAAATGCAAAGAAGATAACCTAGAACTTGATATCAAAAGATATCAAACAATGGCATATTTATAGGTGGTATTAATTGTTTTATTTCCTGTACAAAGAAATACTGCGACGAGTTAAATCTGTTGACTTAACTCCAGTAAATTTGACATTCTTTATCATTTTGATGGTTTATCATGTTTGCAAAAAATTTACTTGAAAAACTTTCATTTGTATGCATTTTTTTTTTTTTTGCTAAGAAAAGCTTGTTGGAAAAGAAGTAACTTTAAAAGTGCTAAACTATATGTTTTAAACACATTTTAAAAGTAAATAAGACCTTGCCCCATTTACGTGCCTAGTGGGCATTAATTTTATATTTTTAGATGACATATTTTTACTATACAAAAGGCTTCCGAGTTTTCTTCTGGACTGTGTATTTTCTGATCAAGACATTTTGTCTTCCATCTGAATATTCTTTTCAGATTAAGACATTCTTTTTATACTCCAGGATGAATGAGTGATTACACAGACATGACATGTTTTCAGTAAGGTGTTACTGACCAAGTTTTTGATAGCCACTAAATCATACATTATCAGCTGTTTGAAGCTGCAGGTTGAGGACAGCCAGTTGTTCCACATATCTTAAACTTGCTCACTTTAAACTAGATTAAATGTCTCTTGCCTTATAGCCATCAGGTTTTATCTGAATGCAGTGAACATGATTAGTTTGCACTCATATTTAATTTTGTTACTTGGTCTTTGTCTTCTTACTTCAGTTACTTACTAATACTAGAGACTGTATGGTTCCTTCTTTTTGACACCATTTCTTTCTTAGGGGACCTTTTTTGGGTTCAGAGGAAAAGTCAAGAATTGCAGAGCAAAACTAGGATAAAGCAGAGCCGGGACTAGAGAGTGCATCAAGGGATTGTGGAAAATGGGGACAGTGTGGTTGATGGTACACTCAATAAAATAGTGATTGTTATTATTATTTTTAATCTAACATTTTAACAATTAATGCATTTTAATGGCAGAATTATAAATGATTGAAAACACATCTTTTGGGATCGATGGTTTTAACAATAATCATTTTATTTAAACTCATCATACAGAAAACCCATGGACCCCCTACAACAACTTTGGTCTATCCTGTTATATGAATTCAATTGTATTTACGGAGCATATTTTTCAAGGATCATCTTTCTTGTGTAAATGATACACTGGGAAGTGCACATGATCACCAAGTGCGACTACCTGCTACAGAAGGTAATAAACTTCTAATTAAAAAGTTCTGTGATCTGGGACCACAGTTATCGAATGCGCTTACCCTCAGATTTGAGCAGAGGTTTATACAAATTGAGGTGGCGGAGTGCATGGACTAAGACAAGACAGCAGCTGCCGTACGCAAATCATATGATTTGTTTGTAAGAAAGACAACACTTATCGATGGAGTCCAAAGTGAGCTAGGTACAGTGAAATGAAGCATTTGTAGCTGCAAGGAAACAATTAGAAAACACAATATGACCCTAATCCTAACCCGAATCAGAGAAAAGATTGTAAATGACAATTTATGAACATAGTAAAAGACCACATTTCAACTAATTTTGAAACTGTGTACCATCATGCTCCCACTTTTTTGCAATGTTTCACACCCTATACATGACGATTGTTGGTGATAATAATAATAGTAATAATTACATAATTTAATGGATCAAGCTGGGAATAACCTGGACAACATTGAATTGCTAAAAGTGATTCCTGGTGCATGACCCTGCTCTTTTTGTTACTACTTCAACTTCAGGCATGAGAATGACATGCTCTACCGGATGATTAAAGACGATTGCATTTTTGGAGTGGAATGCAGTTTAGCTTAGCTTGTGTCCCTGATTTGTCATTGGTGTGATTTCTGAAGTTTATGTTGCATAGAGGGAGTTTATAAATCCCCACCATGCGCGGATATTGGGAACATGCGTGAGTGAGCAAAAATGCATGCTCAGCTAAAGATCCAGACAAATCTTAGAAAGCGATGCCCTAATGTAAGAAGACATGAGACATGTTTTGTAGGAGACAAAGTCTTACCAATTGGAAGGGCTATTTACACAACCACTTTACTTTTTTAGGACAGAGTTGGAGCAGCTGGAGCTCAGCTGTTCAAAGTAGGCCTTGAGCTGTGCCACCAGAATGTAACAAGTTCCATCAGAACATCAGTGTTACAGTGTGGTGTGTGCAGACTCTCTTCAAAAGAGAACTACTGATTTCTGCTATTCACTGCCACACTGTTAATAAACTTTGAGCTGTAAAAGAATATGCAGGACACGAGCTGTGTAAATCCTGCGGGACGTGAAGTTTATGAAGTCACATTGGGCTCATTTCTGCAAAACAGATGGTGCTGGAAACTTGCTTATGTTTAACTGGTTGTGCTGTCTCATCTTTTCGGACAAGATTAGTCCCAGAGATGTGACAATTCAGATGTACTTCATTCAATTTACGATGTTGTAACTTCTTAAAACAAAATGTTTGAACAAGAGAATTCTTGTGTGATAAAAAGAAAGCATTATTCCTTCTATTATAATTAGAGACAAAACTTTAGCGAACTTCTCTATAGTTCTAATTGGACGCGAGCAATTAATTTCTTTCTTAATTTCCCTTCTTTTTTACTTGACAACCTTCTAACAAGGACTGCTCCAGCCAATGTGTCAGCTCAACACAAATTTATGTAACCTATAGCAATAGCAGTTCCTGATTCAAGTGCAACAAGGCTAGTATGCAAAGTGTGTGAGTCAATTTTGTTCAAACTTTTTAGTTTATGTGAAAGTTAGGTTACGTGAAAGTGTTCTTTTTGAGGCCAGAAAGTCCAACATTTTTTATTGTTGAGAAATGTGTGGAACAGTCCAGATATTCAATCCATATCTTAAAAATAAGACAAAAGATGTCACGTTTCTAATTTTCTCTAGATGAGGGAAAGATGTCATCATGGATCATGTAGGTCTAAAAAAGGTTGCAGTGCTTCTGTCAGGTAACAATTTCCATCTCGCAGTTAATTTAGATGAATATGGTGCCTTTTGTTAACTCAGAAACACAATATTGGAATAGTTTATGAATACATTTTTAGTTTTATTTATGTTTTTGAAACTATGACTTCCCCCTTCCTCTCGCTCTATGCTTAGTTCCACCCCCTTATGTGTGCACGACAGAGAGTAAATCTCTTCTGAGGCTGCAAATACAGTGTAGCTTGTATCCAGTTATCAAAATTAATGCTTCTACATACATGTATGTCTGTGGGCATGGCGTAGAAAAAAAGGCATGGTTGAAAACAACTTCAATGAAAGAAATAGAGAACCACTTCATGTCTGGTTTTGATGTGAGCATACCGTTCAAACCTGGTGACAAGTCAATGAAGAGTTAGACTGTAAGTGTATTTCAAGGTGTTACAACCACAGAATTCATCTTTTGTCTAACTTTGGTTTATCAGCCATCTGTTTTGTGTCTCTGTTGTCTACATGTCTTCATTATACTGTCTCACACAAACTAAACTGTGTCAAAAAAATTCTGATAATTTTTTTCAACTCTCTTTATCCAACTCTGTGGCAGTACAAAGCAGACTAATTTGTCTTTTATGTGCACACAATAATGTGCACATTTGCCAATAGAAGTAATCAGTTACTCTAAATTAGCGGAGGCAAATACGTTGAGGATCTAAATCCACATTTATTACAATTATCTTAAATAGCTCATGTATTGTCAAACGTGTTCTTAAATCGAGTGGAAATGATTTGGGCTATCTGGGTTCGAGGATTAAAATGAAATGTAGCTCACAATGAAGTTGTTAAAGGAAGTGAGAGCTTCTCTTGTCATCGTCATTCTTTCTGTTAATATTTTATTTCAGAACATTGGGAGAAGTTTAAGAGTGAACATTCACTGTCATTTTTGTGATGAATCTATTGACTTTTGTCAAATTTGTTTTGTATATATGTTGGTCATTACGATTGATGTTCATGTAAATTTCACACTAAAATTTGTATGTATTTTGGTTATTTCGATTGATGTTCATGTAAATTTCACACTAAAATAAATAGATTGAGAAAATGAGACTTAAAATAGTTTCACATGCACACAAATACAGTACTATTATTCATGCAGGATCGAATTGTTGGGGCAGCAGCCTTTGTAGAGAAGCCCAGACTGTTCCCACCGCAGCCCCATATTGCAGCTTATCTGAAAGGATCTCCAAGTATTCCCTGGCCAGCTTGTGAGACAGTTTTTCCAGTGGGCACTGGATCTACCTTTAAGTGTCCTTCCACTGGGATAGGCTCAGAAAACATCACCAGTTCACATGTTTTAAAAAATAATCTTGCATATTATTCAATAGTACTAATTTTGTATCGAGGTCAAAAGTGTAGTATGTATAGTATGCTGTTTCGATAAAGAAAATGTTTTCTTAAATGTATTTATTTTTATATTTTCTTTTCATGTCAATAAAAAAACCATTTTAAGCAAAAAATGGAGTAAGACTGCAAAAGAATTCAGGAGCTGTGCGAGATGACTCAATGCAGAGAGATATGTTTCACATTCTCTAAATGAGCTAGCAAAAGCAGAAAATAGTAGTCAAGATCCTTTTTTTTTACTGTGATATACCTTCATTTGTCATTTACTGTAAATGTAAAGTAGTCCAACGTGGTGTTGCCAAAATGAGAGCAAGTTAGAATTTTTTTTGTATTGGGAGAAAACTTAGAAAGGGAAACACTATCCATCTTGGATACAGGCGTACTATATTATTTTCAACCGATATTCAAAACTTCAAAACTTTAATTTTTGTACAGCATGGAAATTGCATCTCATAAGGAATATAAACCGTGGACTAACTGGAGCATTCCTTTCTCTACTGTTGTAGATCTTCAGAAAGAAGGAAGACACCAGGTTAATTCTGAAAAGTGTTTACCAAAGACAAAAAGAAGGTAGAAAGGTGCTTCAGGATGAATTAGTAGATGAAGAGAAGAGAGGAAAACATTTCCTGTGCATCACCCTTGTAATCTGCTGAACTGAGCTGATTGCCATCTTTGCTGTGCAACATGTCTCCTTTGAGGTCTCCAATGTTCATCCACCTTTACAGCACAGGGATTACTTTAATGGCACTTCCATGAGCAGATAGGCTGAGCCATAATTAGCATAAGGAATAAAGGCACTCTGCAGAGGATTTGCATAACACACAGTGCTGGTTCACAGAAGGTCGTTTATAATTCACATCTCTCATTCCCATGCACACAAACATTTTTCTT
Source organism: Neostethus bicornis (assembly GCA_902685375.1). NCBI lineage: Eukaryota > Metazoa > Chordata > Actinopteri > Atheriniformes > Phallostethidae > Neostethus > Neostethus bicornis. Next base: position 17,860,464 of record LR738542.1, on the reverse strand, counting down.
CCATTTACACTGAGCAGAGATGTTAATACTGCATGATAGTTATGTGAGTGTTTGATCACACTACATTTACTTAGCCTTAGCAGCTGCCAGGTCAGTCAGTGGTCATGTTTCTGATTGGCTTTTAGACGGAGAGTCACCTGGGTCTCTTCTTATTGGCAGAAATATTGGTTAACAACCACTCCTGGCCCTCTTGCTGAAAGTATAAGTGAGTGACAGAATCCTTTTGACCCCCAGAGTACAGGTTGCTCTCATAATAACAGTTTCTGATCCATGTTTAAGCATAATTTGCACTGTGAGTCAGTCAATTTGGGAAAGAGACACTTCAACATGACAACAGTGTCAAGACGCAGGATCAGAAATAGACCCCAAGAGTTTCTCATAGGGAATTATTTCCTCTGCAACAAATCAGAATATGACACTCCACTTAGACTGAAAAGCTCAAGGACGGCCATTGACAGATTCTTTGAGTCTAGCAATCAGGTGAAATTTTCTTTCAGCAATCAGGGTTCTTTCAATGACAATTTATATTTAAAGATTTTATTAAGCTTAAAAAAAAATTAAGCGGAAAACAGCTTATAATAGTTTAATTTTTGACAAAAAAATTGCTCTAATTTTTAATTATTGCGCAAATGCAACAAAAATATTGACTGAGGACGCTGAAAGGTATTGCAAAGAAGACGTTAGGCTAATGGGGTTACAAACACAAAACTTATCGAAATGAACTAACTGGTGGTAATAGGACATAAATACATGAATAATTCAGTGGTAAAATTGCCTTCTTTGGACCGAAGAGTTGCCGGTTTGAATCCTGCTGAGGCTCATACCTTGGTCTCTATGGAGAAGACACCCAACTCCCAGTTTCTCCCACCATTGGTGTCGTCATTGACTGCCTGCTGAGGTGTAATTCAGCACAGGCATTTCCCCATGAGGGATTAATACAGTATAATAAAATCTTCTTCTACTTTGGACAATTCCCTTCAGGGGTCACCACAGCAAGTCAGTTACTTAAATAAAACTTTTAAAATGACTGGTCGTTTTAGAAGAGTATTGGGTTGAACCTTGTATGCATTTATTTATCATCTCCTTTTTAAGAAAAAAAAAAAACACTAAGTTTTTCATCCCAGATTGAATAAAGAGATGCCATGTTGATTGTATTTGGTAAAAAAAAAAAATCAAATGCGGCAAAATATTGAGATCATTGAATGCGACTTCAGATGCTTTTTGCTTCTGGGAGAAAACAGGAGACTGGTTTGGTTTGAAAATGGACATTGGTTTGACAATAAATAAGTCAGTCTAAAAGTTTTGATGATTGCTCAAGTTGTGGTAAAATGAGAGATTACGGCAGCAGTAAAATGACTTAGAAAAAGGGGGAAAGAAGCATTAAATGAATGGTGCTGGGAGTGACAAACCTAAGTCACATTTTTTAGGTGAAATTGCTATTTCCAAATGATCCAAATGATCTTATTAACTCTGAGAAAAATCACATATGCATACCAACGCTGACGTTTGAAGGACTTTTGAACTGTTTATCATTTTATCCATTGAAACTCCAATTAGGGGCAGCACGGTGGCACATTGGGAAGCACAGTGGCCTCACAGCAAGAAGGTCGTGGGTTTGAGTCCCGGGTAGGGACGAGTCTTGGAACACTGTCCTTTCTGTGTGGAGTTTGCATGTTCTCCCTGTGTTTGCGTGGGTTTCCTCCGGATACTCCAGTTTCCTCCCACCCTCCAAAGACATGCATGCTAGGTTGATTGGCCGGTGCCAAATTGCCCCTAGGAATGAATGAGTGTGTGTGCGGTTGTATGTGTGTGGCCCCGCAACAGGCTGGCGACCTGTTCGGGGTGTACCCTGCCCTTCGCCTTAAATCAGCCTTAATGGGCTCTGGCACCCCCCGCAACCCTGAAAGGGGTAGACGGATAAGAAGAAGATGAGATGAGTAACCCCAATTAAAAAAATAATAATTGTGCCTGCTTTCTTTTGATCAGAGGTTGCACAAGTATTTTGTTACATTTTTAACTGAAACCATATTATTGTGAATTTTTTTAAAAAAAATAACTACAATTAGGCAAATATCCAAGGCAGCACACAAACTAATGAGAGATCGGTTTATATCTGTGTATACGTCACTGCAATGACAGTAATTTTCTCAGTCTCTGTAGTGTTTGGCTCTTCCACTAATGGCAGCAAGAAAACAAGGACATTAAAAAGTTTTATGAAGAAACTGTTTAAAGCACATTGCAACAACACTGTATGAATAGTTTTAATAGATGCTGGGTAATTACTTGCTGTTACAAGTTAGCTTACACATTTATTTAACGTTTTTGTCATTTGTAGTGTTCTGGTGATATTCAACAGGGGTTAATTACATTCCAGTAACACCATCTCTATTGACCAAGTATTGGAGGCAATACTGATGTTAAAATGACATCAGTTTTTAAATAAAAACGTCCTTGGATTTCAATGTATAAGAAGAGTTCTTTATGGTTTCATGAGCATATATGTTGCATATGTGAATAATAACCACGTTCCTGTCAGAAAAATAACCCTGGCCAAATTACAAAAGGTGTAATGAGAAGCATTGGAAGAGTTGAGGCATGAGCTGCAAAGTTAGTTCAAATGGGAATCTGGTCTTCGGGGAGCAGGCACATGTATGTGAGGGATAGATAGAAGAGTGGCTGAAAGACAGAGAATGTTTGAGAGAGATTGAAAAGAGAGAGAAGGCAAAATGCAATTCCAGATTACATGTGCTTGTGGTGCAGCGTGGGTGGGCATGTGTTGGAGAGAGTGAGGAAGCATGTAAAAGAGAGAGACAGTAGTGTTGGTGGAAAATAATAATATATTGTTCCCTTATAGCAGTGTGTATTTAGGTGTGTGTCTGAGTGTGAACTGATACATTTGACACATTGTTGGATAATCACATGAAAAACAACTAGAACTCAAGGTAATAAATTCCAGTTCCACCAGAGATGTACCAGTATGGTAACTGTAGTCGTGGGAGTGATGGGAGCCATCCAGCAGCATCTTTGTTAGATTTTTACTTTCAGCATTACCAGGCAATGATTATATAATTTATTTTAAACAGAGAATTTTATTTATTCATGGATATTAATATTTTAATGAAAACCCCTACACGATAAGAAATGTGCTGTAAATACATAAAAATATATATTTTTGGAGTTGATTTTAAAATACAAATTCCTTTTATACCACGCAAAGTTCAGCTAATTTTATTTTTCAGTTTGCCTTTTGGTATCTTTAAATTCAATGTGTTGAATGGGTGTGTTTTAAAATGGTAACTTATTCATATTTTAATATCCAGAAAACATATAATTGGAAGATTTCTTTAAAAAAGATTTTAGAAATAATGTTCACAAAATTAGCCATCAAGAAAATATTTTCAGTTATATCAAACTCTTATAAAGTGGTGTGTTTGTATGTGCCTGCAAACAATTATGTAATAGTTGTGGAATTTTTTTCACACATTTTGTCTAAAATTATGATTAAAAAAATAAATAATTCTCAACAATAAATTTGAATTAATCAAAATAATTCAAAGCTGTATTTTTTCCAAAAAAATTGTGTTGCAGGAAAAACTATGATTTCTTGCAACACAATCATAGTTGCAACATAGTTGACGACTTGACATATGATTTCTTGTCGTCACATTCTCAAAAAATTAAGTTGAGACATTGAATGAGTTTAAACTTTAGTCACGTCAAGCTGAACGAACAACATGTTATCCACCTAAACATACCATCTGTCCACCTATTCAACCATCCATGAGGTCGCCCATCCATTCATTCATCATTCATCCATATTTTTTCAATTACTCACGTCTGTGGTTTTCGACCTGATATGATTTCCAAACTTTCTAATCTTGTCGTCCCCCATAAAACTCAAACTCAATTTATCTGCCTGAAAACTGCCTAAACTCCTCCATCTTCCTTTTTATCTTTTATTTTCCAACTTTCTTCTCTCAAAGCCTCCCTACCCGATCTGTACGAAGTCCTGTCTAGATTGTTTTTTATTACTTTCTGTCTATACCTTTCCTTCTTGCTGTCTAATCTCTCACAAAACCTGCTTTATTATCTAATACCTGTAGACTGAATGTGCTGTGTCAGTATCTGTGGGCATACTGCTTTTATTATTGAGAAAGTCTTTGCTGACAAGCAGCATTTATATTAAAAAATATACATTATAGCAACTTTTTTTATTACAAAGGCAATGATGTTACTAATCAGACCGGCAAGTACAAAAAGCATGGCAGCTTAGATAAAAACTATATTTTTAGACTGCAAGAACAGCGTTTGCTTCTGAAAAAGTATAATTTCATATATTATTTGTTATGTACGCTAATGATGTCGTGTTTATTCTAGTTTCAAGTTTTGTAGCACCTGTCACAATGATAATGAAGGTTTATTCTGTCATTCAATGTATTTGATTTTAGAACTAAACCGTTTGTCTGAGTCTTTTTTCGCTTGTTCCATCCTGTTGTATGTATCTGGATTTTTTCATGCACGTAGTTCTATTCGTCAATCCATTTCCTGAATTGCTATCAAACACTGCGTCATTGAAGTGTCAAAGCCAAACCTGGCTATTTTGTCTTCTGAACCGCTTATCCGTAATGGAGTTGCGAGGATGCTGAAATCTATCCCGCCAGATTGTATTGCCACACACATACATACATTCCTGGGTGCAACTTCACAGTGGCCAATAAAACTAACATGCATGTATTTGGAGTGTGGGAGAAACCGGAGTACCAAGAGAAAACCCACAGATACACAGTGAGAACATGCAAATTCTAAGTATAAGGCCAGTGTTTTAAGCCTCTCCTCCATTTCGGACTTGAACCCCGACCTTTTGCTGTGAGGCCACTGTGCTAACCACAGCACCACCATGCAGCCAACCCTGCTATTATCAGACAAACAGCAGGGTACAAGTATTCGTCAATAACAAATCTAAAAAAAAAAATTGTATGTCTTTATGTTTGGGTTATCAGAATTTTCAACAATCAAATTTTTACAACAGTTAGGCCAAATTGAAAGCGTCAGATGAACAAAATTTTAACATTTTCTTGCATTTATCACAAACTTTCTTGTTAAAAACTCATCCAACCAGTCATGAGTGCAATCCGTAAAATATTATGCTGAAATAAATCAGACTAACAATACTAAATGCTCATGTGTATTGGTCCTTTAACTACAATTGTATCCACATTTGTTTTATGGCGATCGCTTTAACTTATATGAGAAGTTCATAACAGGATGTTTTATTCTGTGAAGAAACTATGTGTCTGTATGTGCAAACAGTTGGTTTTGGACAGTGTGGGTATTTGTGTGTTGGACTTATCCTCATTTTAAAGCCAGGCACTAGTGTTCCAGTCTTTCGTCCTTCAATTGCAAATTAACAAGGGCCCATTTAATTGCAGTGGTTGGGAAGGGCAGACAATTACTACTGGAGCTGAACCAAGCTACACACTCACAGAAAAAGTACACACACAAGCACAATATATCTTAATGAACAGCACTATCAGTGCTCACTTCTTTTTTTCTCCTCTCTTTTGTTTGAATCTGCTCAATCGTTCCACAAGTACTCCAATCACACACACACAAACACACACACACCTGCACTTCATCAACCCCCCCACGTTTAATTTTCTCATCCAACAAGCCCTGCTGTCTCAAAGTGACTCTTCTTTAATTCTTCTTTCTTTCAGCACAATTACTCAAACAGCTTGTTTTATCTTTCTTTTTCTCCATGGTTTTCCCACATTTTTATAATCTGCAAGTCCACTTTGGAACATTGTTTCTCACCCTTCTCGTTCCATTTTTCTCACACACGTCTTTCTGTAGCTGCATTTTATTTAATGAGGAATTAATTCATTTTCACTGAAGTTTTAGTTATAGAAAGAAACTTTTACTTCCAAAAAACAAATTTATATGGACAATGTCATTTTTTTTGGTGTATCAAAGTGGGTTTAAATTGTGTACTTACTTGTCTTTTTCTGTCTTTCTTTCCCATACAGGTACTTTTAAAGGCATGTGTAAGCAAATAGATCACTTCCCTGAGGATGCTGACTATGAGGCGGATGCTTCAGAGTACTTCCTACGTGAGTTCTTCCTTCCATCATTCAATTCTTTTGTCATTGCTATTTCATTTTGTTCTTAGTTGCACAAAATTTATTTTTTTTGAACAGATGTTAAAAAAGTATTTTTATTAGTAATAGAAAAAAAATTTACTGTGCAAAATAAATGTGAAGTTATGCAAAAGTCTAAATGTATTCAGATTGGGATTTTATTTTGCAATTTTTAAGAGTAAAATTTCACTGAGAGCTTTGCAGTTACCAGGAAAAAAAAAGACCATGCAAAGCAGACTTAGCTATTAAGGGCAAAAAGGAGGCGAGGACGGAGGGCAATAGGAAGAGAGAGAGCGAAGACGGAGTGGCTAAAAGTTGATGAGGAGGAAAAACTTGTGAGGACAAGGTAAAGTCAGGGCAGGAAGATGTGAATACAGCAGGATGGCAAGGTCACTCATGCAGAAGAGGAGGCAGGACTGGCACAAAAAAAGAGTGATGAAGTCTTCAAGAAGAGGTAACAGAGAAAAAGTCTAGGAGATAAGAAGGTTAAGGAGGTGAAGGACACAGAGTGGAGTAGCAGTGCAGGGCTGTCGCTCTCCCAGCGGCTCACCAATTAGGACACTTTCTTCTATAAATACTCCAGGCTCCACAAAGTGGGTCACACCTCTCCCTCTTCTCCATCTTTCCATGCATTCATTGCTTCCTCCCTCTTGCTTTCCATCCATCTGTCTGTCCATCTCCAGTGAGGCCTTCACGCCTGTCTGACAGCTGGCGGATAGAAGCAGTGGGATGGGGGGAAAGATGATGGGAAACAGGAGTTGTTCTGTGGTCCTGGCAAATTTAAATCTGGAAAGTTTAGTCTCCAAATGAGTGATCCAGTTTTTGTGGACACACAACAGAATATTTTACAATAATCTCATGGTAAAAGTTAATACCTCACCAAAAAAATCAGTTCAGATGTGACATTGGACGTCACCTAACAAATTTTGGTGTGTGCTCTCGGTCCATGTGTTTAAGCTTTGAATGAGTAAAGAAGTTATGTTTAAATAACTTTGCTTTCTTTTAATAAGGTTCAGGCCTCCAACAAACCAGGCATTGTGGTTATTTGAATGTACAAACAGATGAAGGAATCCTACATTTTCGCTTATTGTATTTTGAGTTTTTGAATAGTAGATCAATTATTTTTCACATGTATTAATTTACAAATTAGTGTAATCATGGAGGCACCAACTGATTACTAATAAGGAATATTTAATTTGCATTTGTTTTTATTCTTATATTTCTAAAACCTTGGGTTTATTTTTCAGTGATGAATTCGACCAAATTTCAAACCAAAATTTCAGTTGTTCCATAAGAAAAAACAAAATCAGTACCGGTAATGAATATTGTTATTGGTCATGGCAGATTTTTTTTCCCCTTTCTTTAGCAATGATTATTTTATATATAGCAAAAAAATATTCCACGGCAACAAAAATATTACAAATATTAAGATCTTAGAGAAAAAAGCAAGCAAAACAATGAAGGAAATAAAGAAACTTTGTATTGTCGAAATTAAACGTAGGTCCTGTTTTTATTTCCTAAAAAACAGCTGTTTCTGTGATATGTGAAATGGTTTATTTGCATATTTCCTAACATTTACAGAACGTATGAAGCAGACCCCTCCTTGTTGATAGATTTGCCTGGTATATCAACAATCGTCCCATAATAGCTTTAAATTCCTTCTTGACTCTCACTTTTTATCCTCTGCTGGTGCCACCGAGTTTTAATGTAGATGAGAGTACTTCAAACAACATCATGTCCAGCTGTTTTCTTGTTGTTTCTGGGTCAACCATCTTGGAAAGGGACCGCCATCCTCTCTGCATTGCAACTGTAAATGTGGCACACGCTCTTGCATTGTTGGCAGACCCAATTTGCTGCGATCACTTCTGTAAAGTGCTCATCCAGATTTTGGAGCATCAAATACGTATTTCAAAAGTAAACAATTCTCATCTGTGGAATTAGATTAATTCAATGACAAACTTGCAGTAAGTGTTTGATAGCACAAAAATGTTTGACAGGTGTGACTGCTGCTCAGCAGTGATGGGCTCAGCCCTCTTTAATGACCTAATCCATTCAAATACAAGAGAAGTGTAAACTGGCAGTAGATCAGTAGATGGTTGACTGGCCCACATTACTGAATAATGAGAGAGATCTTAATTGTGGTTTGATTCTTTCCTTGGATGTTAATATATTCTGCAATTTTAGTTTTTTTAGTAGCACATTTCTGATCTACATTTGGTAGAACTTTAAGAATCCAGTGAGTTAAAAGCCATGTGTCTACGTACATGGAGTATTAGTGATGATGTTAGCTCTAAGTGATGCATATTTCAAATGTTTAAGACATACAATATTTGCGGGCTGCAAGGTGGCACAGTTGTCAGCACAGTGGCCTCACAGCAAGAATGTCAGGGTTCCATTCCCAAAGTGGGGCGAGGCTTGAAACACTGGCCTTTCTATGTGGAGTTTGCATGCTCTCCCTGTGTACACGTGGATTTTCTCTGGGTACCCCGGTTTCTCCCACCCTCCAAATACATGCATGTTACATTTATTGGCCACTGTGAAATTGCACCTAGGAATGTGTGTGTGGGGCCTTTCAACAGACTGGCGACCTGTACGGGTTGTAGCCCGCCTCTTACCTGAAATCTGGCGGGATAGACTTCAGCACCCCCAGCAACTCCTTTAGGAATAAGCGGTTCAGAAGAGAAAGACATATTTGTGATGGCTGTAAAGATAATTCTTTATACCTCCAAAAAATATACTTCTTATTTGATTCCATAAATTCTTGCAATTCCAGCTGTTCACTGGTTTTTATGCTTTACATTTAGTTTTTTTCCCCCCCAAGTCACTTTGAACAACTGGCAGCCGCAGCAGTCTCTGGATGACGTAAAATTGTGTCAAAAAATACAAATGACAATTCTTTATCTATTTTTTGGTTCCCGCATAAAAACTCCTAGTGCTGCTACAGTTTCTCATTAAAGGCAACCAGACAGCAAATCCTAACCGCATGAGAAAAAAATTAAACAGTGAAAGTTGTCTCTGTAAAGCCTTTCATTTACACTGGCATAGCAAATTTCAAGCACTTTGCTTTTTCAAATAGAATTCTCAAATGACATAAAAAGAAAAAAACATTGGAAAATTGATAAAACGATAACACTCTGGATTTGTTGAGTTTTGACAAGACAGTAAAACCTCATTCGATTAAAAGTAAACAAATATTTGAGTGGAAATCATGAACAAAGCTAACCAGGCTGCAGCTCCCAGTTCTTCTGCTCATTTTCATTTCACTCCAGCTACTAGGCCAGGATTCAAGCATCAAGCAAAACCACAGAAGTACAGTCAACCAGTTAGCAAACAGAGATGACTCCGTGAAGTCAAGCACAAGTGTCCATTCGGGTCTGTTTGTAGTTTGGTATGAAATAGCTGTTTTTTTAGAAATTGTCCTGCTAGATCCCAACGGCCAGCTGGTTATGAAGTCATTCTGCTGTTGACATGCATGTTGACATGCGTTGCCAACTGCTGGCTCTCGAAGCATCATCCGTCATGGCTGGAGGACTTGGTTCAGTGACGATCTGGAAGAGGTGCGGAGAAGTAGACGGTCAAGAGGAGGTGCTCTGGACTCTGTGTTTTTACGGTTTCCATGAAAACGTCTGGTTGCTCGCTTGAGGAAATGAAAGTGCACACTCGAACCCAGTGAAATACAGAGAGGTCAGTTTGGTAATCTTCATTGCGGCCTGGCTTTGTGGACCCATTACGGAGTCCAGCTTTTGGGTTGCCTGGTTGGACACAGTGTGACGAGACTGGGACGCCGGTGGGTAGGGGCAAGCGGGTATTGGGGCTTTGCACACCTTCAGAATTAGTTAACAAATATTGTGCTAATGTCAAAGTAAATTAAGTTATTAGTCTAAATACATGTCTTTTTAAATTATTTTTTGTGCAAAGTAAAATTGTTCTTGATTTTGCCATTGAAAGCTCTCACTGATGGAACAGTTCATTTAGTCTTTAGTCTGAATGTAATAATCTTTAAACTGAAAAAAAGAAAAATTTCCAATAAGATTAGACGCATTTAAATATAGAAATATGTAGTCTTCCAGAGTTCACGGACACTTATCTCCACACAAAAATACACTTTCAAATGTATTTTTGAGAAATTTTATTCATTATTCTTTAAAGCATTAGTTACTGGGATGTGACTGATTTTTTTTCTTCTTTTAAACATGTTTTATTTTATAGAAAAACTGAACCAGCCGACATTAAATTTAGATGCAAAAAATAATCCACTTCCTCAAACGGAGATGACATTTTCTTCAAAAATGTCACCAATCATGAAGAATGCTGCCATTTAGGCAATCTTTTAACAACAGGAACAGAAGAAGATCAATATGACATATAGGGTGGAAACTGTCATTTATTTTATATCATTTACTCACTCTCTTTCCTTCTCCATCTCCCCCACTTTCCCCAAGGGCCATTTCAGTCTCTCTTCCTCTGTCTCTTGATCTCTGGGCTGTCTCACGCTGCTCCCCCTCCCCGCCTCTACTCGCCTCTTGCTGGGTGAATTTGCACATGTGGTTATGTAAGAGTAAGCAGTCAGCCTTCATCCTGCAGCAGTCCTACTATCAGCTACAGCCACAGAGAGACAGTCACCACCCCCATCTTTCACTACAGTATAATATAGAGGACATGGCTCATGGTTTAACTTGCCAATGTATATAAGTAGTTTTTGTATAATATGTGCCAGCCTCAGTACCCTGACACATTCAGTCATTTCACTGTACTATTGTAGACGATGGAAAAATTAGGGCAAAGAACAGTTAATTTAGCAAGCATTATGCATCAGATAAAATCCCATATTGCTGTTGCAACTATGTCACAAGCACTCCTGAAAATGATTATGCAAGGACACAATGCTCACCTCAGTCTGCTGAGACTGTTATGTCCTACATGAAGCAGTGTTCAAAACGCCCAAAATCTATTTTAAAAAAAATGTTGAATGGCAACAAGAGCACATTTTTTACCAAACTGTTAAAAGATTGAGACATGCTTTGTGGTTAACATTAGACAAACTAAATAGTCACACTGATCTAAGACAAAATGTTTTAGTAATTTTACTGAACAAGGAAACGGTGGCATTTCGGATAGTAGTAACCAGTGAGTAAAAGATGAGCTGTGGTCCAAAAGATTGAGGTTCAAATGCCATTTTAAAAGGCTTCAATTCAATTGTATTTGTATGGCCCAAAATCACAGAATTTCTGTGTCAATGGGCTTCACATTGCAGATTCGGAAAGGTTCTGAATACACAGCAAACACAAATACACAGCAAGAAACCTAACTAATAAATTCTAGCTAGACAATATTAGCACATTCCTGCCCTTAGACTTTCCTTCACAGTGAGGAAAAACTCATAAAAACCAATCAGTGGGGGGGGAAGAAACCTCATGGGGATCCACACAAAAGAGAGATCCCTCCCCGGACAAGCATCCAATGTGTCTAAGATTATTGTTTAAATATTAGCTTATTCTACTCTATGTACAGCTAGATATCTAAAGAAGTCAATAGATGTTCTTCATCCTAATGGAAACGGGATGGTTAAGCAAGCATGGGGGCCCCCTCAGCCCAGCGATGGCCAGGACAGGGATGAGTGGAATGAGTACATGAGTAGATGTTGAACTATTATCTTGCTTTTGTAATGGCATTGGTAAACTCATCAAAAATTTTAACATCTGTTCAAAGAAGGACTTTCATAGAGATCTTGATTCTCTAAAAAATTTTATCTGCAAACAGGAGCACACAATTACTTTTGAAATGGTTTCCATTTGTCAGGATGTGTAATCATAGAAACTACGGTGGAAGAAACAAATGAAAAAATTATAGGCACACAGGTAGATGGGTGACGAAAAAAAAAACCCAGAAAGTCCTGCAGAAGTAGACATAATGTTAACAAACAAAAGCCAAACCAATAAATTTATTACTCGAAGCAACAACACAAACATGCAATGAGGGGCAAAAAAGAGAACATCCTTATAGATAAGATTATTACGAGATAAGATGTACGAATTAGAAATTGTGACCAGCAGCAAGGAACAGAAAATGACACAAAAGTATATGCACAAAAAGTCTTCCATATAAAACAGGGAACAAGACAAAACCTGTTTGTACCAAACAAATGAGCAAAAATTGGTTTAAAAGCACAAGTGGTGGCACAAGATAACATAATTTCTCATGTTTAAAAAAAAATAGCTTTACAATGTTTCGTTTTTTTACTAAACCTCTCACGGTAATTTGCAGCAGATTCTCAGATGGGTCTGTATTGTTGAAGACTTTCTCCTCTAATTGTCAGCTTATTAGACAGTTTGATGTATGGTTCTTAAATTGTTGTTGTAAATTACTTCCTGTTATGTTTAACCATCATAAAGACCTCAAGTCGTGGGCTGCAATATAATTAATGCATCTTTGTGCATCACAAGAAAGATGAACAAACAACAAATAAATAACGCATGTCATAAAAACTAACAAATGAGGACACCCAAACATCATTACACAAAGGACTTCATACATACCTTTTTGGATCTCAACCTGAACTCAGAGATTTTCAAATGAACCAATGAAAGCTTAAAGAAAATTTTACACCTTGTTACTAGTTAACTTGCTTTTCCTGAGTTCCAAAACTTTGTGTGATACACAGGACAGTTATTTCTTCTTTCCTTCCTTCTGTTTTAAAAAAATGGTACAGATACAATGTTTTCCATCTAAACATCAAACTATGACAAAGCCAGTTTGAGCATTAGTTAAGTTTTTGAGCTTCAGTGTGTAGTAAGAGTAAAAACCAATAATGGTAGTCCAGTTTTGTTCAAACAATGTCCCGTTTTGTTGTCTACCACTTTACCTGGGTCTGGGTCGCGGGGGCAACAGCTTCATCCTGGAAGCTTCCCATCGTCCAACTCATCCGAGGTGTTCCCTGGCCAGCTGCGTGACATACTCTACCCAGCGAGCCTTTGATCTGCCTCTGGTATTCCTCCCAGTGGGACATGCCCAGAACACCTCTCCAGGTAACCTGGAGGCATCTTAACCGGAAGCCCGAACGACCTCATCTGGCTTGTCTCAACCCAGAAGAGCAGCTGATCTTCTTTGAGCTCCTCCTGGAAGACAGAGCTCCTTACTCTGTCTCTAGCCAAGATTCTGCCAACCTTGCAAAGGAAATTCATTTCAGCTGCTTATATTTATGATGTTGTTCTTTTGGTCACCACCCACAGTTGGTGGCCAAAGGTGAAGGTAGGAACGTAGATCAACTGGTAAATCGAGAGCTTTTTGGCTCCGCCCTTTCTTTACCATGATGGACTGATGCAGCGTCCTAATCATTACAGATGCCGCACCATTTCATCTTTTAATCTCCTGCTTCATCCTTCCCCCACTCATGGACAAGACCCTGTGATAATTAAACTCCTTCACTTAGAGCCTGTCCCTGACATGCAGTGGGTACTCCACCCTTTACAGGGCGAGGGTCTTGGTCTCAGATTTGGAGGCGTTGATTGGGAATTAATCTAATCAATCCTGGACACTTTACACTCAGCTGTGTTAATTGGTCCAGTGAGAGTTAGAGAATATGGCTTGATGAAGCCAACAGGACTACTTCATTTGCAAAAAGCAGACAAAGTCCCATTTTGCACAAATAAAAATGCAATTGTAAAATGTTTCACGTTGAGAAGATGTTTGCATCTTCTCAACATGGTTATGTGTGCAGCTCCATTGTGGCAGAGGGATTAAGCTTTGCTGTACGATTAGATTCAATAAACAGCAAGTTGCCTCACCATTTTTATTAATGTGAAAAACAAAGTCATGAAGCAGAAAGAGCATTGTTCCAGTGCAATCAAAATGTCACTTGGATCATTTTTTATGAAACCAGTTTATCCAAAAGGAATATATTCACATCACAAAAAAAGTGTCCAATCCAAACATCTCAGTCTTAGTCTTTCGAAAGATATGTATATACACAAAATATCTGGATTTTTCTTCGAACACTATGAGGTGGAAACAGTGCACAATCTTTGTACTGCTATATTTAGAAAGCCAAATGCTGGTCTAAAAAGCTAATGTTTCGGATTGAGATGCTAGGAGACATGTGATGTCACCCACTTATGACGTCATCTGACTCACTGATGTCACTGTATTTATTTTTGACCAGCGAACAGTGACATGGGGGCATATCACGATTTACATGAGTAATACGGCTTGATAATGACTGGCAGGGTGCACAAACTCCTGTGCATGTTTTACATTCCCAACAAAAAATACACTCACACATCTGCCTGGTGTTATAAATGTTAACACTGGATTTCTTTTATCTTCCATTTTAATAAGAACTTTTTTTTGCTGAACATAATTCTTATAATGAAGATGCTAACCATCTTTTTTTGGGCAATTTGCATGCATACACACACGAGCAGATTGTTTCTCCCCTTAGGCTGTTTTGCTGGGTTCCCAATACCACATGTTCTTTACTGCTGGGCTCTCCTACGTGGGCGAATTGTGTATGTGTGTGTTATAAGTTAGATGAGTGTGTGTGTTTTTGAGCGTAAAATGGAAAAAGCAGATTGCTCCTACACAAATAGTGTGCATTGTGTATAGGATACACCCCACTAAAAGGAGTGAGATAGTGTGAAGGTGGTAGGCTGATCGATGAGCATGTTCACTTTGTAGCTTGTTGAGCTGAGGTGTGTATGTGAAACCAAGTAATGGGGAGTTTCTGCACTGTAAATGCGCATACACACGGTGCAATGTGGATGTGTGAGCCCAGGGAGCTCCCATGGTGGTGTCCACCCCCGCCTCTATAATTCAACCACAATTACAAGGCTCTCCTCTGCTGCAGCTAATGAAACTATAAGTCAGCCAGAGAAAGGCACACAAACACACACCACTGCAGCAGAACCAACCAAGCAGTGAAGGAATGAAGGGAAGAGGAACGTGTAAAAAAAGAACAAAATTTTGATGTAGGAATAGATGGATTTCTTTACTTTAAATAATTCCGTGCTTTAACGTTCCAATCCTCGTGGTATGCACAGTAAATTCAAATATCCTCAGATTTGTTTTTCTGAATGAACATAATTATCCAAAAATTGCCTGTAATTTTTATTTTCTGTGTTTCTAATTTAAAAAAATCTCCAACCACAGAAATATATTGCAGCCTTGGGTGAGATAAATACAAACAGGATGATTCTAATAAAAGCTAGCGCTATTTTTGTCATTTTAGGACTTTTCAGAAACCCTGAAGGGCAAACAATAATAATTCACATCTTCAACTGTAAAGTCTTTTTATACCATTTGAAAAACAGTAAAAAAAAAAAAAGTCAACAAAGAATAAATGAAAAGATTTGACAACTGGTGCAGACTAAAGTATCATGAAATATGAATAAATTAGAAATTGGAAATTATGTTCTTTTAATAGAAACAGAATAATTACAATATCATTTTGTTGCAGCATTAACAAATTGTCTTGGTATCTGATCCACATAAATTTTAAAAGAAATATTTGGGGTACATACAAAGTTTGTTTTATTCTTCTTTCTCCTGACACCATTTATGTTGGTTTAAAATCAATTTTATTTTAATGATCAAATGACATTATTAGTCAGTTTGTGATACCAGTTGTGCAGACAGTGGGTATTTTGATCACCTTGATGTGTGCATTTGTAAAACATTTTTGGAATAGCAAAGACTTTAACAGATAATGAATACCACTACCATTTGTGTTACTAATTTTATTGTGAATAAGGCGGTTTTTTTTTTTTGTCTTAGGGTTTCTTTGATATCGTAGGTTTTATTTTTTTTTAATCTGCATGGTCATAAAAAGTCTTGAGCACTAGAAGAAAAAAAACATGATAATGTGTTATGCGACACATTAAGAATTTGAAAAAGTTTGCATTTCTAAGATAGCGCCACTAGATGCACTTAGATATTATATTATTAATTCAGTGTGATGGTGTAGCCTCCAGTAAACAAGAACAAAGTCGGAAGCAGGAGGATAAAGTTTCAGTCTCCACAGTGGCTTTAAGCATGCTCAAAAAAGAAACCGAAAACATACTGAGCACATCTTTTCATGCTGCTGCCACTGCAGTGTATTCTCTCTCAGTTTGACTCTTTCTGTGTCTCTATGCCATCATGTGCTTGGTGGCAGGGTGTGCCTGGAGGCCCGTGCGTTTAAAAATTCCTCCTTTTAAACTCTCTGCCTTCAGCTTATAGCAAAAGTGCAAAGAGAGGGAGAGACTGTGAGACAATGATTGCTGGAGGCAAAGCTGCTTCACAGAGAAGACCTGCAGTCTTTGTGCTTCTTATTTGTCTCACCCATTTTTCTTCTTTGCGCTTATCTTTTTTGTTAAGTATTCCCATTTCTATCCTTCTGGTGTCCTTGTATTTCTTCAATGTCAGCTTATTACAGATTTCCTTTAATAAAACATTCAATAGTTGGGCCTTCTTTTTTAACTTAAACTGAAACCAATGCTAGCTCCTTCCTAATGAAATTCTTTAACTAAATAGGATCTTTCAACGTGCATTAGTTAGTTAGGTTATTTGAATTCAAAATAGTTATCAAATTTTCAAATGCAAAACTCAGGAGTAAAAGTTGCAATTATATGTTTTTTTTTCATTATGCTAGAGGCATAAAACAAGTCTGTTTGATCATTCAGCTATTGCTTTTGTTTTGTTTGTTAGTTCTTTTTAAAAGCTACATGTCCATATGTTAAAGAATTTTGCATTGGGGAAACTCACCAAGAAATGAATGAGGTGTGTCGCTCTTTTCCTGTTCTTGTCTGTACATTAACAATTCATTTATATGTTAAACTAATTCAGGGTCTTCACAACTTTTGAGATAAAATGGTCCATGTCACAGGAAAAAGCAAGGAAATGATGATGTTAGCATCAAGATGGTTGTATCTTCTTGCAACTTTGTGAGCACCCTGTTACATATGCATGAGAGGAGTAGCTTAGATTGGCAATGTTCAGTCACCCGCTTTAAGAGCTACAATAAATGCACCAGTCATCAAAAGGTTTATATCCATAAGCTAAAGTTTAAGTTTAGAATGGTGTCAAAGGTGCGTCAAGCTTTGCAAACAATCAATAAAAGTTTGATTGAAAAATTCCACCATCCGTATATTCTCTGTTGCTACATTCATTTTTGTCTTCTGTGCTACATGACTCACCTTCTGTGAGGTAAATCTAGTACAGTTCAGGTGTGTGTGACTATAGATACATTTTTGCTTACACTCTAGTTCCCTGTATACCAGTGTGTCAGAATATGGCACGTGCAAAACATAAGAACATTTGCACATTGAAGGTAAATTGTTTTTGTGACAGATGCCAATAAGATTATGAGATAAAGTTAAAACCAAAGGAGTGGAAGGAGGAATTTGAATGCTGTTCCAGTTTTGAAGCCACATGAATGTTTGATCAGCATTAATGAACGAAACTAGAATATTCTCATTTTGTGGCAGATTAAATAGAAAGCAAGCTGGAAACAGATTAAAATATAGAAATTTGATATTCTGTACAGTAACAAAGCCAAAAGTTTAGTTAATTTGTCACAAAAATATTTGAATATTAAAATAAGGACAGAGCGTTACATCTATCATATTAATACACAAAAATATATCAAATGTTGTCTCTGGTTTTTTTTTGGTTTTTTTGTTTTTTTTTTTACACAGCTAAGTGATGTTAACCCTTCACTTAAACCCTCATCTTAGAAATCTAATCTCAATCACTACAGATAAAAACTTTTAGTTAGTCTATTGAGTTCTAAGTAAAAGGTTAATGATGTAGTACACTAATGTTTAAACCCAACAAGACACTGAATACAGAAAAGTCATATTTGTAACTGCAAACGATGAGCAAAACCGAATGTTTTAAGACAAAGGTTGACACGTATTTGAGGAAAAAAATATATGATGGGTTTTTCAAAATCAGCTGTTCTGGACTTATTTTAGTCTAGTTTTCCAGATAGCATTTTAACTATTTGATAGATTTTTCTTACCGAGTGAGTTGCTGACTTTGCTGTGGAATTAAAATTGTACTGAATTTGGTTAAAATTCTGTTTTTTCTCACACAAAAAAAAAAGTTCCCACCATCAGAAGTTGTTGAGATGTGTGGCTCTTTTTGCTCATTAGCTACAAGTGTTTTTAGCAATGAAGAGTGATTTTGTTTTCCTAGGTAATCAAGCTCTAGGAAAACATTATTAGATTGTCAAGTGTTTACACTGCTCAACTGGAAGTTCACTGATTTGCATCTGAGGCAAGCATCATCACGCTCTTTTTTTAAAAAAAACTAATTGGTTACTAACTTACTAAGTTATTAATAACAATTACTCCTAAAACATTGCTGCTTTAAAAAATAGCCAGTTAACTGGAAAAAGGGTCATTCCATTATTACATCACACATTTTTCTTAAACGTATCTATAAAAAAATATTCCCTGTACCAAACTAGCATTTTATCTGCATTCTTAAATGTATTGATCTGATGCCACAGGAAACACAAAGACAATGAGGCTCTCTTTCAGGTATTTATTTAAAAACGATAATAGACTTGCCGTCTCAGCTTCCACTCCCGCCACTCTACTGTAGGTCACTCTCTCCCACATACTGTAGTGCACACCTAACTCCCGTTTACCTGTCATCCCACATCTACTGATAGACCAAACCTCTGCAGCAACAAAATTATGAACAAGCTTCAGAACCAAATTTGTGTTCTAATTAACATGTTTCTCAGTCTTTGTTACAAAAAGGCATTCTGGTTTCATGTCACAAATGTAAAAAAAAAAACTTTTTATGATGTTTCTCAGCCTATTAGGTTTTACTTTTAACACTTTTCAAGTTATTTGAGAACATTGGTATTCCATTTTTTCCTCTTTAGTGTATTCTATTCTGTTCACAGCAGTATTTCTTTGTCTTAGTTGCTTTCAAGAACAGAAAAAATCACGATAAAACTAAACTAATCAGAACTCCAGCACACGTACAACATTTACATGCCAGTGTGAACTAAATTGTGAGCAACTGTATTTATATATTTTATTTTGTCTACTTTAATGCATGAGCAATAACCATTTAAAGGATCTTTCTTATTTTTACAGTTCAAGGTATTTAAATTTGCTGTTTACAGTGTTAAGAAATCAAGTTTGATCATAATGACAAATTTTAAAAAGCAAGCATGAGGGATTTTGGTCATTTGCTTTAGATATAAAATATTATCAGTAGCCTTACTAAGAATGCTGAAAACATCAACAAGTATGTGGCTACTTAATCAAAATATCAGATTACTGTAGTTTGTCACTTTCTCAAGCCAGAGATGGAAAGTTTGATGGCAGAAAATGGGACAGTTTTTTGGATGCAATGTAGTTTATCTTGATTCCATAGGACTCATTTTGGTTGTGCTTAAATGTTTAAGTTGTATTAACCTGCTACAACAATATATATAATTTTATAAAATTCCTGTAAATTAAAAAAAAAATTAATTAAATATTTGTTTTTCAATTTTCACAGAATGCATAATAGAATATTGTAAATGTAATTACTTAAGGATTTTGACAAAAAACAGAGTTTTGGTGTGCATGTAAATAAGTTGAATGCTAACTAATCCTTGTGGGTTCCACGTCACTCATTTCTAACTTGGCTTAAAATACGCAAAATTTGAGTAATACACATTTGGTAAATTGGTATATAATTGGCAAACAATTTACCAATGTACAACTAGTACAAAAGAGAGAAATAAAGAGAACTAGACGCTATTATTTAAATGATAATCTCAAGTCATAAAGCAGCACTGCTACAAGCATCAAAAAGCCACATCATATTGTTCCATGCCATCTTTGTTTTAGGTTTCCAGATTTAATCTTTTCCTTTGTAAAGCTTCAGTGGTGATAATTTCTGTTTCTATTTTTGCCTTTATGTGTGTGTTCAGGTGCCGTACGAGCCTCCAGTATCTTCCCCATCCTCAGTGTGATTCTGCTCTTCATGGGGGGGCTTTGCATTGCCGCTAGTGAATTCTACAAGTCACGCCACAACATCATCCTCAGCTCTGGCATCCTCTTTGTCTCTGCAGGTAAATGAGTAGGAGCAGAACTGCTCAGAGGGGAGGTGGTGAGGGAATGAAGAAATGATCGGTAAAGGCTGACTAACCAGGAGATGTCAGAGAGGAAAGTGGTGTGTGGGACAAAAGCAGATGAGATGATTCAGAAAAAAAATATATCAAAGTCAGAGTAAATAAAAGGAAAAATACAAAACAGGAGAGAACAGGTTGGTATAAGTGAGGAGGCAGAGCCGAGAGGAAAGCAAAATGAAATAAATACTGTACAAACACACACAACATTTCTCACAGATGTGTGCTGGTGTGTGAAAGAAAATGGAAGTGTTGTGGAAGCCAACACAGATAATGCACGATATTACTACACTTGTCGTATGGTTACTTAGAATGAAGCTACATTGACTAATTGTGAAAGTCGTCATGATGGGAAATAAATTGTGTCTTTGTATGTTTTGTGCGATGTGCTTTTGGGCCACGGTCTACTGTGTTGCACTAGATAACTAATTTCCCTCCAAGTCAAAAGTGAGAAATAAAGCTTTGTGTGTTTCTCTCTTTCTTTTTCACTGTCTCTGTCTCTCTTTCACCCTGTTGCTAGGCTAGGAGAAGGCCACTGGGATTACACTCTAAAAATAAGGTGTCCCTGATACTCTTTTGCTCTGATTCATTGCAATCAAGTATTCTGAATCTAAACTTTAGAGGATCATTGTCTATGTATTCATAGTTTTCTGTTATAACTATTTGGTTTGCAAAGATTTTTTTTCTTATCTTTCTATATCTTTTATCAATTTCAAGCATATCGGAAATAAAAGTAATTGCCTGGTACATTTAAATTTTACTTTTCAATGTCAAATCCTTTACTGCACATAAATTCTATTTCAATCTGTCTTTCATTTAGTTAATAATTTAAACGCTAAGCAGAAGTGCAAAGTAGGATGTGTTAATATTTAAAGGCAATGAGGTTACAGTACCTTTGAGAAAGTCTGTTGCTTTAAAATCAGATTTCACCTTGGAAACTTTCCTGAACTTTGTGTCTCTTGTGTAATAAGTATTTGTCAGATCTGTGAAAAGTTTGTCCGTTGTGATGGGAAGTTTGTGTAAATAATCAATATTTCTTTTCAAAGTCGTGCAAACACAAATCAGCTATTGTTTTAATTTTGGAACTGGAGATGATTTATTGATATTATTTCTTGTGCATTTGCTTCTTTCTTTACATCAACATTGAATATCAATATACAGTGTATATAATAATAATAATAAATTCTATTCATAACACACTGTATACATATACAGTTGCAATTACTTTTTTAAAAAATTGAGGAGACGTTCATAATGACGACTGACTGACTCACTCTTCATAAAACTGATTTTCATCAGATTTATTTTCAGGTTTTTGCAAAGTTTGGTTGCAAGCAAGAAAGCTCAGCCATTTTTCAAATTTTGAAAACTTTCATATATTGACCATTGTCATGCTTTTCTATTTCTATTTTCTTTAGGCCTGAGCAACATCATAGGAATCATTGTGTACATATCAGCCAATGCGGGGGATCCCTCAAAGAGTGACTCCAAAAAGAACAGCTACTCCTACGGCTGGTCCTTCTACTTTGGCGCCCTCTCTTTCATCATGGCTGAAATGGTGGGTGTACTGGCTGTGCACATGTTCATTGACCGTCATCGGGAGCTTCGAGTGGGAGCACGAGCCGCCGACTACCTCCAAGGTGCAGCTATCACCCGCATTCCCAGCTACCGTTATCGCTATCGACGTCGTTCGCGCTCTTCCTCCCGTTCAACAGACCCCTCACACTCTCGTGAAGCATCGCCGGTGGGTCTAAAGGCCTTCGGGACGCTACCATCCACTGAGCTGTCAATGTACACGCTGCCCAAGGGCCAAACGGGCACCCCGACAGCTACCTATAACTCCATGGAAAGGGACCACAACTTCCTGCAGGTCCACAACTGCATTCAAAAGGACCTGAAAGACTCGGGCAACACCGCCAACCGTCGTACTACACCTGTATGAAACAGATCAACTACGGACGTTTGAAAAAAAGGTAGTACAGAGGTGTAGGAAAGCAACAAAGAGGCAGAAAGGGAAAGAGGAATTTATGAGAAATTGATATGTTCTGAGAGCTTTCCAGCACCTCAAATAATCAATTTATTTCTGTTCTAAAAAAAAAAGGAAGAAAATGAAAAAATGCATAAAAAAATAAACATGCATGATTTTCCCATAAACTATTGTTTAACAAGATTTGAAAATCTTTGTTAAGAGTTGAAAGGTTGGTGAATTGGGAGGTAAGGGACTTCCTGGTAGCTGGATTGTGGTGGGTAGTGGTTGTTTTGAGCCATGGATCACGGAGTAGTGGGCTGGGCCACACTGCCTGTTTAAAGGCGAACTTTACATTTTTTACTTTTCCTCAGTCTGAACAAAAGGGGGTACAGTCTTCCTTGCACTAACATACAACCAGCCCTGCAACACTTACAAAACACCCTTACACTCGACTCTTGTTTAGTTGCTGTATTTTCTTAATTTCATTCTCTAATCACAATAATACTGTGAATCATTGCGGTGCGGGATTCAAGCAGGGAGAAATCCAGGCCGCAAAAAAAATATCTATAGATATATTTGAAAAAACAATTAAGTTATTATATGTATTGATTATATATAAATATATATATATATGTTAATAAAAAAAATATAACAAGACGTCCCTGGCGCAAAAAATATCAAAAGAAAAAAAAAGAGAAGTAACTTCTAAGTTACTGTAGTAAAACTATATCAAGTCATCAAGAAAACAAACCAAGAAGGAGGATTCAGTGTGACTGGTTCTTTTGATAGCAAAAAGTCCTGCCTACTGGAAAAACTAATGTTGGTCATCATTAGACATATTATTACATTGTTTTACGACAAAATGAAGGAGAAAAAAAAGTATGGCAGTTTGCCAAAGCCTTTGGTTGACAGCCATCTTTGTTCAGGATCAACAAATGCTGAAAGGTTGATCCAATTTCTTTCTTTTTTGGGTATTTTATTTTACTCCCACAAAAGGGGCAGAGTGAAGACAGAACTCTGACTGTGGGATAACCTCTCTGCAAACTTGAAGATGACTGTGGACTATGAAACGTCACTACTGCCAAAGACACAAAGTAGTACGTGAGAGAGCACGGCTACCATCGAGCTGAAGCAAAGTGACTCCAAAAAATTAAGAATTTACATGCATGCAAATCAAAATCATCCAATCTGCTTTTAAGAAATTTTTGTTTTGAAAATGAACAGTATCATCTAAGGGCAGGGGGAAAATAGGATTTAATGTTACAGTACTGTGTCTCTTCAAAGACTTTTTTTGTTCTTTTTTTCTTTTAAGTGGGATATGGGGTGGGCTTCATTGCGCTTGAAACAAAAACTTTGGAAATTGTATCAAGGCTATTTTTAAACAGAAGAAACCTCTTGTAATGCCTTTTTCTTTTCGATTCATTTGAACGGTTCAGTTGAACTTACACAGCCTTAGTTTTTTTTTTTTTTCTTTTAATCATTTTAATGCTCTTCGGTTTTACATTGTGTTGTTGTAAACGAGAATATTAAAACGCGTAATATCTTTCAAGGTGCCAAAACTGAATGATTCTGAACTTGGATGCATCAAGTCCTGATGACAAATAAAAATGAACCCCTCCCCGTGGAGGGAACTCATTTAGTGTGTGTGGTATTATGTATTCTTGGGAAATTCAACAAGCCAGTCAACAGTCTTGTTTTTTTTTGGGTTGTTTTTTTTTTTGTTAATGGTTTTCTGATTTGTTTTCCTACCTTAGGACAGGATCCATGTGGACACAATGAAATGGTAAGTAAATTTGATAATTCTAATTTTCCCAATTGTAAATTCAAAGGATATGCACCACCTTTTTTTTTATTATTATTTTTTATGGCAAGCTATGCCAACCAAATTAAGCAGTGGCCCAAGAGCCCGAGATTAATATAAATTGGGGAGAGGAAAAAAAAGTAAATTTGAACCAATTGGATACCAACTAGGTATTTAAGTCAACGAAGATAGTAGTTCTTGACAAAATAAATACGATCATTTCTGTTGCATATTGTATCTATTATTTCAGTAATGCTTTTAGTAAGTAATAATTAAAAATAAGTTTCAATAACCCCTTTTGTAGTAGCACTTGGGGAAAGTGACTAGAGATGGTCAGATAAATTTAGGAATTAAAGCATGTAATCAATTTCAGTCTGTTGGAATGTTCAGACCTCTTCCCCATTTCCATTATCCTCAACTGAAACTTTTTATTGTACAAACAATATTTTTCACCTATGTTTGGCCAAAGAAAATCTTATTAAATAGCAATTACTTTTCACAAACCAAAAACTTATTGAAATTTCAATAGATTTATAATTAAAACGTCCTCACTTCAACAAGGTCGGGGGTTCGAGTCCTGGTTGGGGACGAGGCTTGGAACACTGCCCTTTCAGTGTGGGGTTTGCATGTTCTCCCTGTGTATGCGTGGGTTTTCTCTGGGTACTTTGGTTTCCTCCCACCTCCAAAAACATACAGGTTGATTGGCCACTTTGAAATTGAACGAATAAAAAAAAATCGAATTAAAAAAGAAATTGAATGAATGTGTGTGTGTGTAGAGTTGTGTGTGTATGGCCCTGCAACAGACTGGCGACCTGTTTGGGGTGTACCCTTCCTCTCGCCTTGAATCAGTCATGATAGACTCCGGCATCCTCTACTACCCGGAAAATGATGGACAGTTCAGAAGATGAATGAATGATAGTTAAAGCAAAAATGCAGATGTTTCAACTACAAACTATTGAATCCAAACAGTGGTTTCAAGGCGTTTTCCATCTTTGCAAACATTTTATTTTTAAGAAACATAAATAAGCATGTTTAAGGATCTATTTCCAACACAGTTGGTTCAACAAGGTTTTTTTAAAAAATATATTTCTTATACGTTTCAATACATTCTATTAACTGATCTCACATTACAATTAAATATAGCCGTTCACATTTCACTTGAAGCAATATTTTACAATTAATAATTCACTTCTTCCTCTCTTGGATTTCTCCCACCATCCAACATACATTAAAATGTATTTCTGTTCTCTGTTAGATTTTTATTTTTTCTATGCACTGCCTCTCTTTCTGTCATCTGCTCACTCCTCGACCTGCCCTCCCTTCATGTGATGGTTAGAGTAGGTGGCATGTCTCTCTGCAGCACTGCTGTGATCACTGAAAAGAAGCATGGCAGGACAGAAAAAGAAGGACAGTAAAATACTAGAGCTGTTGTTTAGCCTGATGGAAACAGTGTCACACTGCCTCCATCTGGCCTGGAGCTAATGATAGTCCAAGTAACATGTTTTCAGATTTGTTCAAATTTTCTAAACTTAAATTTCCAAAATAATACTATATCCTATCAAGTGAAAAATCAACACCACATTTGGATTGGTAACCTGGATTTGTTTAATATGCTTTTAATAGTGGTATGATAGCAACCTTTCCAGAATGCAGGAACGTAATACCACTGAAATGAACTGTAAATGTAGGAAAAAAATGTGTTCATTATTTATTTCCACTAGGGTAACAGACATAAGAAAACAGCTGCTGTGTTCTCTCTTACCTGTAATTAGCAGGCTTTTTAGGTCAGAAATAGTTTGGGGCAAGAAAATTAGTCATGCTTGTTTCACACACACAAACAAGAACTGTTCTAAGAAACAGATAAAAATCATCAAAAAATGAAAACGGTTTCATTTAACTTTCTGTTAATAAACTTTTTCTAATTTTTTTAAATAAAATCATTTACAATCAAGTCACTTGTGTGAAAGACATGTTTTCCACCTTCTCATTCTTATTTAATCTTTTTGAGGAAACACAGAACAATGTGGGAGGTTGTTCAACTCTGTTACATTAGTTATCATTGATCCAAATGTTTCATTTAATTCATTTAGTGGAGAGAGTTTGAAATTTTGAGTAGGGAAAGATCACTGAGAAGTTTAGGATTCTGTAGCATATTTGTCAAAGGAACACATTGGCCACTGAGAAAAGTGTTCATGTCTTTCCTAATGTGTATACCAATATGAATATATTTGAAGGTTTTACACTTCCCTTTTCTTTATGAGTAGTAGTTCTATATGTTAGTTGACGTTCACAACACAACTAACATGATTTTACTTGGTTTGCAACATATGACTGATCCATAAAAGTTGTGTACGTACTGTATATGTCTGTTGATCGGTTTATATTACTCCCAGGTATGAAGGCGTGTGCGATTGTTCATCTCTTTATGTGGTCCTGTGACAGACTGGCACCCTGTACAAGGTGCCCCTCAGCTCTCGGCTGACAAGTTGAAAATGAAATGAGTTGGAAATCTAAAAAATAAATTGCACTTGAAGGATCATGATTAGATCTCCAGTACATGCGGCAAACTTTTTAGCTATACTAAATAAGGCTTTTAATTTAGAGTGTGTATCTATGATATCTGGGTGAAAAAAAATCATAAAAATTAAACATCTGAATCTGTAAGTTCTTTCTATCTTCATTGTATAACTCAACAATACTAAATCGAAAACTACATATGCTTTAACAAATGACAGTTATTTCTCTCAAATTTCAGGGTAATTGAATTGAAATTTCTGTCAAGTTTACAAATGTGAGTGTCCACAATATCAAGATTTTTTTTTCTCCTACTTAGCAATTTTCTAAGATACTTTCAGTCATGGCAGCACGGTGGCGCAGTGGATAGCACAGTGGCCTCACAGCAAGAAGGTCATGGGTTCGAGTCCCGGATGGGGCCGGTGATTGGCTGGTGCCAAATTGCCCCTGAGGAATCTGTGTGTGGATGGTTGTATGTGTGTGGCCCCGTGACAGACTGGCGACCTGTTCGGGATGTACTCTGCCCTTTGCCTTAAATTGGCCGGGATGGGATCTGGCACCCCAAGTAACCCTGAAAGGGATAGACAGGTAAGAAGATGACTGACTGACTTTCAGTCATTTGATCATGGTCAATGACTTCAGGCAAATTCCCCTAGTGAATTTATACAGTAAGTAAAACAAGTCATTTTTTAAAGAATTGATTTAACTTTAGAATATTCACTGTGGTCATGATGAAGGAGGCCTAGAGGAAGACCAAAGAGGAGGTTCATGGATACACATGTAGATAGTTGGTGTGACCAAAGAAGATGCAGCAGTTAGGATTAGATGGAAGAAACTGACTTGCTGTGGTGACCCCTGAAGGGAAATGCCGAAAGAAGAAGACTGTGGTCAGGATGACTTTGCATTATGTTTTGGGGCTTGTATTGTCCCAGAAGTTGATTTTGTAAATGTGTGTTTTTTCTATCGTTTACTAACTTAATTTGAACTACAAAGTAGAAATTAATCTTTAAAAATCAAACAGTTTTTTTCACTGTGTTAATAGGTTGCAAAAGACTTGCCATATGTGACAGCGTATCCAAACTAAGACAAAAAGCACTTGTGTTTAGAATGACATTTTAGCAATGAAGAAACGATATTCAATAATGCCACAGAGAGTCTATTGTACCGACATTATGGCAACATAGAGTATGCACATGTATTTAGATTAGCCACCAACTGAGACAATAGCAGTTTTTACTTTCTGTGTGTATTTATATAACTGGTAGGAGGAAAGAGAGAAAACAAGCACATGCAAATTACAGACACAAAACAATAAGGAGTGAAAGACTGAAACGGATAGAAAGCCTAATTACTGTAATTATCATCATTCAAGACGTACAAAACATGCAGCAATTACAAGCTGTTAAATACAGATTTTGTAAAGGACCTTGTTATAATTCTATTTATTAAAGAAAAAGAAATGTTTGATTACCTCCATTGTTACCATAGTCATATTCTCCCGATATGTTAAGGCATAATGTATCCGTACTTTAGAAATAATTTATCTTCAATGAATGCCATGGATGTAATACAAAGTGTAATAAAAACCACTGTGTCTGGCTCAAATTAGTATGCCATCATTTTAATGGGGGTCGGTCTGAGAGGCAGGGAGACAACAAAGGCATGGCTGTGACCTGGTTTGGATGGAAAGCATTAATTAGGGTGGTGATTACTGGTTGTTCATGTTGCACAGGGAACATGATTGAAATGATGAGGGAGGGCATGAGAATTAATCCGATAAGCATTGGAAGAAGAAAAAAAACACAAAGAAAGAGAAAAGACAGCAGTACTGAGGTGACTGACACTAGATGGAGGATTGGATTAGAAAATACTCTGAAAAGCCACAACCAATTATACTAATTTATTTAAAAGAACAAAATCAAACAATAAAATTGTCGTACTTAGTGAACTGAGATAAAAAGAAATGCTGAAAGAGACTTTCACATTGAAAGTGAACAAAATTATCTCCATATCCAAAACTTTTTTTTATTTGTGGTTATATCAAAATATAACATACAATAATAGAGTTTACAATTTCATCTGGAATAAAATGTTGCCTTCGTGCGAAACTGGATCTATGAAACGCAGATGTTTTGGATGGTCTCACAGCGTTGTTGGTAGAGAGAGTGAAAAGCCTGGGCTAAACTAAGGAAAGGTGCCTCGCAGTTTATCATCTCTTTCTGCAAGAAACAAAACAAGATTGGAAGGATTAATGCAAAAAAATGTCACTTCTGCATTACTATGTATTAATTCACAATCATTCAACCTCAATGTATATTTGGTAATAAAAGCGAAAACCTATTGTGCATTGCTAGTTAAACTCACAGCTGAAGTCTCGTAATAGTCCAATCCGTGGCTCTGAGCCCATTCTGTTGCTGATGTTGCCTGGACTTCCCTTCTTTCGGCCAGATCTGACTTGTTGCCAACCAGAACTCCTGAAGATCACAATTTGGTCGAATTAAATACATTTAATAGTTACTGTTTCATTGTAATTCTTCTGTCCATGGTCTGTTTTAAGACACAAGTCTGCAAACTGAACGCGGTTCACCTTAAGAGCATAAGCAGTGACTGAAATATGAACAATTTTTATGAAACATTTGGCTGTTTGAGCCACCAGTGCAAAAATGTTATTTTCACAAGATTTTATAACTGAACATGTCTGACACATCTCACCATCCATCACTTTTTAAGTGATTATTGATTAAATAGATATTGATATGATTGCAGCCGATGCTAGTCAACAGACAGTAAATGATTTATATACCTTAGAATGGCTTGAACATGAGGTTGTTAGGTGTGGGTGAGAGGTGTACAACTTTTTTCTCTTTGCAACCAAGTTCTTACCAATAGTAGAGAACTACCCCTTCAAATTAGTTCTGAATAGACAAATGAAACTTGCCTTTTTTTTTTGCAATCCTTTACAAATATGGATTCAGGAAGTCATTGGATGAGAGCCCTCTACATTTTATTGATTCATTGACAACCATTGTCAAAACTAATTAATTAATTTTACACCCATTCACGCTCCACAGTGACACCATACAATGATGCTTACTCCCTTCACCCGAACATTAACATCAAAAGAATTTGTATCACAAAAGCTCTCTGTGCAGCGGGTGAGAAATCATTACAATTATGCCCCTCACTGATTAAATCATTCTCATTATGCTGTAACAATTACAAGTTTAACAAAATTCAATCTTTAACTTTTCTACTCATGTCTATAGATATAAAAGTCTGGGTGAATAAATTTCTCAATTACTCAACAAATGTAGAGGAATTAATAAGAGAACATTGACAATATTTTTAACTTATATTAAAACAAGTTTTTTTCTTTCTTTTTAAGGTATTTGGCAGAATAGCATTTGTTTTTAAAAAAAATGTTTTACACTCTAATTTAAAAATATATCAAATTTTTCACTTATAAGAAGATATTCTTATGGCATGTAAACCCAATCTTGCTAGTAAAATATAAAAAACGATTGTCTGTTGTGAGGCCGTTTTTTACCTGGGATTCGGAGACCCCGACAATGTGCTTGTACTTTTTCCATCCAGTGGCTGCAGTTGATGAACGACTGCTGATTGGTCAAGTCAAAAACCAAGCAAAGTAAGGAAGTTTCCCCCCACTATGAAAAAGAGACGTGAAAGTGTAATGAAAAAAAGAACATGGTTTTGCAGGATATCACAGAAACTTCAGGTGTGAAATAAGCTGCAGCACTTTGTGGCATCACCACTTACTTTACATTAAGTCATGTAAATTTTGTTAGTTATATGCAAAATAAATCTCCAGGGAAGCCTACTGACCAATTTCTCACACGACTCTGATAGTATCTCCTTCCCTGCAGAGTCTAAGAGATAGAGTTCCTGGTGGGTAGAGACAGAAAAAAAAGAAGGTAAAGAATTTAAGCTTAAACCTGCTGTCAAATTACATTGTTTAAAATTCTTTTTCTCTTTGCAAAGCCAAAAGATGTTCCTTCTACATTGCTACTATACTGCTAAGAGAATACGGATGAGAAACCAACCACATTATGTATCTCGGCAACGCTTGTTCAAAAAAAGGGCTCCCAAGTTCTCAGTATCCACCCACTGCCAGTTTAAAAGTTTGAAAAGAAAATTGACCATAGTAATAATGTGTTGGTTACAAGGACAAAACTAACGCCTATAGATTTTTTTCTTTCCTTTTTAATCTGACCTGCAGAATGGAGATCTGTGTGCTAAGTTTTGCTGACAAACGCAATCTTAAATTGGGAGATTTTGGTGGATTTCCATCTGTATTTCTCAAAACGTAACTTTCTAAAACTTTTCAACTTGATTAAGGTTAAAAACATAACTTTACTTCTAAAAGCAAAAAAAAATCTGTCTTGCTTTACATACCATTTCAAAATTGTTTGTCATGCTGCAATTAATTGATTTAAAACACTAAGAGTCTCAGATGGTCTGGCTGCTTTGTGATACTGTATCATTTACAAACCCCTACTTCACTACTGTGGTCGGTATTGTGGTAACTACCTCACTAAAGTAATCTTTCTTGTCAATCAATAGATACCAGTTTCTCTTGAGGTAATTTTTGAACAACTACTAACCACACTGTCCGTGCTCTCTGGGACGTTGACACATTTCACCATCAGCTCCACTTCGGTTGTCTGGAGAATAAAGAACAAAAATGGTGACAAGTGTCAAACAGTTAACTGTCGATAAATTGGGATCAATGCTTCACAGCAATCTGAAAGCATAGTCTTATCATCAAAAAGTCGAAGCATCAGATGATAATGATAGTTTAGAATCTAAACTTTATTTATATTTCTTTATCTAAACTTTAGATAAAGAAATATAAATAAAATTTAAGATTAGATGACAAAAAATATTAGAGAAAAAGGAGATAGAAAAACAAAGCATGAGTAGCAATAGCAATCTAAAAAATAATTCTCTGAATGTTTCCAATTGATTCTGATACATATTATTTCAAATTATAGAAAAACTGCTAAAGGAGAGCAATATGAATGGGAATTGGAACTAAATCGAAAAACACTTTAGAGTAAGAGAATAAAATGCAGATCAAAATAAAACTTGGAGTGGCATTTCTCTGTAATTTTTTGCTCGCTACTTACAATTAAAACATTTTGTTCTCAGAGAAAAAATGACAAGTGTCAGCTATAATTTCTAAAAACAACCTAGGACATGTATATAGTTTTGGTTGAATTCACTTTGGTAAGTTGAAAAGTAATCTGTGGGAAAATAGTTGAAGTTTTTCCCATCAGTAACAGACTCTAAATTGATACCCAGAGATTGCCAACGATCAAATCAAATCAGATGAGTAAGTTCCTGGAAACAAAGGTAGACTTTCCAAAGTCAGCTCCTCTGTGAAATGCAAAAGCAAACATTTTGGATCAATATTCACCTGATTCATCCACATTCACAGTTTATAACAAGCATCCGGCAGTACACAAATGCACACACAAATATGCCGCAGTCCCAGTACAGAAGAGTCTAATGAGCTGGTGGGCTGCGTAGGAAGCTTCACACTGGAATGCCAATAGGGGTTTATTAGCTACAAATAAGCCTGGAATATCGCTAACTGGCTGTCTGACATTTTCAAAGAAGAACGTGATCAGCATGGCTGACTTCTACAGGCCCCCTTCAAAATCAAAAGTTGAAGGTAACGAGGAATGACAAGAACAGCTGGATTTTTTTTTCAATACTAAATATGAAAGGAAAATTATAATTAAGTAAAAATTCAGCTATTGTGCGATTGTGAAAAGTAAAGGGGAGTAATAAGGCACATGCTGAGTTTACATGATAAAGTTTTAAAGTCATGCTAACTGAACACACTTAATGTGACATTTTACTAAATACAGTAACTGGTAATATCCAAGTCAAACATTTAAAGCAAAACCTCAAAACTATGTGGGTTTTGGTCTTGTGTGTCTAGTGTGTTGATTAACTCAGCCTTGTTGTTGTACTATACATGTTCCGCGGTGTGTTTGCTTGTTAAGCACTGCTCTCATGGCTTTCCAGAATCTCACTGTATTAATTATCGACATCCCTTTCACCTCGGAACCCCAATACTGCTGAAGCGGCAAGAGCTCAACAAATCCACACGCGTAGACTATTGTGCAGTAAAATTTACACCAACTTGTTTGGCATCTGAAAAATCCTTTTCAGAATGTGAAAGTAAATAGAAATATATAAAGAGAGTAAAATGTAAAACAGTGCAGTTTCTAACACTGTTAATGCATTACCTATGCCCGCACTGGCAAAATATGCACCTAGCGCCCTTGAAACATTGATTGAGGGTGCATCTCTGATATCCATTGATTAGTCAGGTAAGTGGCACAGTTTCCTCTCTGGTGTGCATACACTAAACAATAGGATTCTATACGTTTTTAGCGTGTGAGTTTAAATGTTTTTAATGTATGCTTTATGTCTGTTTGTTTTGTGTACAGAATGAGCCCTGTAAAAAAAATAAAAATTCCGCATCACTGTGTCAGATACATAAAGTTTGCTATTCTTCTATTCTACAAATATTGCATCTTAGCCACCTTTGCATTTAACTATTAAATAATACAATTTTGCATTTCAGTGTATATTGCAGGTGACTAAAATGTTCTTGTTTGAAATTAAATACTTACTGCACTTGTTTGCAATTATATTTAGTTTAATGTTGTTTGAAGAAGGCTGTGGAATCAATGCAAATCTCAGATGACTTTTTTTAATGCATTTCTGTATGAACCATAAACAAATAGGGTGGTGGCAACACAAACTTTTAAAACTAATTTACACCACATGCAAAAGCTCATGCTTGTGACTATCAACCATGTAACATGTTTTTTATGTGTGATTATTTAACAAGCTGTTTTGATTTGTGCCAACTGTCCCCGTTATAACGCTCCGATCATCTTACCATGCTATAATTCTTCTGAAAAAGATTCCCATCTCTGTAGAAAACATGACAAAGAGAACTTTTCCCTACTGCGGGATCTCCTGCATGCAAAGACATACATATAAAAACAATGTTAGCATTAGCTTTGGTAGCTTGTGTTATCTGAATCAGTTAAACCTGCTCAATCTTACCGAAAAGGAGGCATTTTGCCCTCAATTTTCCCATAACAAGAGATGCTTTTAAACGTATTTATATGATAATTTAAAAAAAATAATAGCACTAGAATGAATTTGGTGTAATTCACGTGGTATCATTTACTTCTGTTTTATTTTACCTCGCAGCTATGTCGCCTAGCAACGGTTGCGATCGACCTCCCTGCTATTTGATTGGTCAATTTAACAATGACGTAAATGCAAAGGCATATACGTCACACCACGGAGTGATTTTTCCCTCAGTTTGACTGTCAGGAAAAAGAGAGAGGAGAAACCTTTGCTATTGTATTGCTCATGTTATTATCCATTTATTACAATCCTTTCTGATTTCAAACACACACATGAAGTGTTAGATCTGTCCAAAAGTTTTTTTATAATCATTAATATATCACAGGCATCATAAGTTCAGGCTAAATGTGACCACCGGAGGGCAGAAAAAAGCAAGCACTTCATAACTAAACAAGTCATAATTATATTATTCTTACAGGATTATAAAAAAAATCATAAAGATTAATCCAAAATGTGAACACACGCGTTTATTTTCACAAATTAAAAAAACGCGTAAGTCCATAATGCCACGTGGGCAGCTTAATAAATCTGCGTATTTATTCTCCAATGTATTTTAATAACAGTGCGCTTTCTGGATGCGGTGTTCACCGTCCGATGCGTGACATTGGAGGCGCGTTCACGTGGTCTCCACCGGCTCATCATCAAAACCAAGCTTCTTCTACTCAGACCCAGAAGAGAACAGGAGGGGATTTAGAGGTTAAAATTAACCCGTAGAGGGGATAACAGGTGAGGTTGTCGAACAGGAGCTTGTGACCGACGTGAGTCCATCTGTGCAGAATAAGGAGCAGAATCGGAGGTTTTTTAGAGGTTTTTGTATCAGCAGTGTGGAAGGAGAGGGTATTTGAGAGGCGGTGGTCCAGAGAGGAGCAGGACAATGGAGGGGATGCAGGCATATGGAGCTGGGAAAGCTGGAGGAGCCTTCGACCCTGTCACCTTTCTCCAGCAACCTCAGACTGTTCTTCGCATCATATCATGGGTAAGAAATTATTCCTGCATGGGATGGAGCTAAAAACACAAGTTTCCTTGTTGTGGTTGTTTTTTAATTTATATTATTAAACTAAACATCACAGACCTTTTTTATTAGGCCTTTATTAAAAAGTATGGATTTGGCTCCACCTTCATCACTTAGAGATAATAATAGAAATATTCAGGTGATATAGATGGATTTCTGGGATATTATTCTAATGTCGGCTTTGGATTTTCTTGGAAATTATGTTTTCTTTTTTATTGGAATAATATGTCCATGCCTCATAATAATTTCAAAACCGTTTTCATTAGTATTACAGGAACAAGAAATTCCTCTCAAAACATTTGACTGCGCACTTTTTCTCCTTGTTTTTGTCTCTCTGCAAAAGTGCAGTCCATCTAACCAAAAATTGCACAATTTGAAAGGATTAGCAACAGTTGGGCAACTTTCAAGATGCAAAATAAGTCTCTAGAAATGTTCATGCGTAACAAGGTTAAATAAAAAAAACCCCACCAATTATATATTTTGCATTTGGATCCACAAACTTTAATCTAAGTTAATTTTAAATGGAATTAGGCCAAAAAATTTAACTTATCCATGCTAAATCATTTTTTAATTATCTTTCACCCCCTAAAGCCATAATTTTTGGGAAAAGTTACAAGTTTATTCATCTCTTCAGCTTGTTTTGTGATAGTTATAATTCAAAATAGCAGTGAAAGGGTTTTGCTTCTTGATCAACTTTGGCTCTGACATGTCTAAAATAATATAAAAGCTAAGAGTTTTAATAACTACTGTGTATGTTCACACCTTTGCACAATGGTTTGAAATTTCAGACAAAAATATTTCAAATAAGCTTGTTTTCTTAGAAATAAAATGAGCAAACATATTATTTTATATTATTAATTTCAAGTAGCTGTTGATGAATTTTGACTTGCAGTTTCTATACTGTATGTAGTTCTGTGTAAGTTCAAAGTAAATTAAGCACACTTAAGGTATAAAATGAAAGTTTAAATGGATATTTTCCAAAGTGGTATAAAAATTTTTGCAGTGACTGTAAACTTTTCAGCTTGAAATAACATGTGAGAGCAAGTCATGTGCTTAGCCAGCGAACCATGACAGGATCAGATGTGATTGCTCAGTCATGAGATGAGGTTTTTAGTTTGAAAAAAAAGTCCAGATACATATTGATAATGCTGGTGCCATTTATTTTATGATTTCTCAATTTGATTATTTTCTTTTGGGTT
The DNA here is from genome assembly GCA_902685375.1 of Neostethus bicornis. Lineage (NCBI taxonomy): Eukaryota > Metazoa > Chordata > Actinopteri > Atheriniformes > Phallostethidae > Neostethus > Neostethus bicornis. The sequence goes on along the minus strand of LR738542.1, from coordinate 17,824,519 downwards.
GCTTAGTAGAGAAATTTGCAGGAGTTTGTATTTTTAGTTTTCGATAAATTGTGCGTGTTATGTAAAACTTCAGATTTTTTTTAAACCAAAACTAAGAAAGACGACCATGTGGGAAATTCTCATTTCCTTATGACATATTATACATAATGTGCAATTGTTTGAATTTTAAACTGATAAATTTGATACCAACTGAGCAATTAGACAAATTATTACATTTATGTTTATTAAGTTTTAATTTGTTGTAATCTAGATAAGTCACACAAAACTGTTTCAAATGTAAGCTCATAATGAACAAAAACACACAAATGCAAAGAACTGTTTGTTAATGTGTATGTCCAATATTCATACTGTCACATATTCATTTTTATATGCGTAATTTCTGACATATATAAATGTTTTTTTTTTGTTTGTTTTTTACAATTTTACTTTTTAATATAGATTCAAAAGTGGCATATTGACACTTTATGTTCTAGCAATGAGTTTATGAAATAAAAACACTGGATTTTCTTCCAAACAAAAAACTTTGTTCCTTGGAAATATTTGAATATTCAAATCAAATTAATTACGCAACATCACGTTTACGCACCTGATCATCTAACATGAAGCGTCTTTATGATTTGTCATCGAATGCCCTGCCCTATGGTATCACCAGGGCAACAACACATCTCCATAGTAACAGCACCAGACGGAATTTGGATCTTCTCCGTGGTGGTGATGATGCTCTGTCTGCACTTTAAACATTCATGAATATAGGACATTAGGCAGGAATGACTTCTTGGTTAGAAGTTAGTTTATGAATGGTAGGCATGAGCTCTGTGTGTCCCACTTATTTTGACATATGTAGGCTGGCTGAGGAGGTGATAATTGGTGAACGTAGGTTTGTGTGACTCACCTTCAGTCCTTCACGTATGTGATGAAGAGTGAAACAGCGAACACTGAGACAGATGGTGCAAAAGCACCTCATGTAGAATCCTATTTCTAATTAATTACAATTAAATTTGCATTTGATTAGTTAAACCAAACTACAGCGTTGTAAAGTGAAGATTTTACCTGTTTTAGTTTGATCAAGCCTTAGCATTTCCTCAGTAATTACAATTGGACAAATTTTTTTTGCGAATGTGGGTCCTTGAATGAATTTTGAATCTGCTCTTATATTTTGGCTGCTGCAAAGACAAGAAATTGTTACACATAAACAGCTTGTTTAGCACATTTTTGTGCCTAAAATGTTTTTATTTTTGCGAGTCGACAAGCCGAAAGCAGCATTTTTGTCACTCGGGAGAAAATAAAATGGTGTTTTTCAGCACTAAAGCCTAAAACAAATGTGTGTGTGTGTGTGTGTGTGTGTGTGTGTGTGTGTGTGTGTGTGTGTGTGTGTGTGTGTGTATTACACAAACTTTGGGTTTTCATCCTATGCTGAATTGGCTAATATTCCATGAATGAAGCAGAATAAATCCGTTCCGTCATCTTCCGCTTGTTCCGGGGTCGGGTCGCAGGGGCATCAGCCTCAAACGGGTAGCCCAGGCCTCTCTCTCCCCGGCTGCATCCTCCAGCTCACCCGGAAGGATCCCAAGTCGTTCCCCGGCCAGCCGTGAGACATAGTCTCTCCAGCGGGTCCGGGGTCTGCCCCTTGGTCTCCTCCCGGTGGGACGTGCCCGAAACACCTCGCCTGCGAGGCGCTTGGGGGCATCCTGACCAGATGCCCGAACCACCCCATCTGGCTCCTCTCGACCTGGAAGAGGAGCGGCTCGACACCGAGCTCCTCCCGGATGGCAGAGCTCCTCACCCGATCTCTGAGTGAGAGCCCAGCCACCCTGCGGAGGAAGCTCATTTCGGCCGCTTGTACCCGCGATCTCATTCTTTCAGTCACCACCCACAGCTAGTGACCATAGGTGAGGGTTGGAAACCCTCAAGCAGAATAAATGTTTTTTGTAAATAGGACTCCCCAAAGGAGACATCAATTAATGGCTGGAATTATTATTTTTTATATGTTTATATATATATTCTTTGGACTATTTTTTGAGTGAGTGTTTTTATGTTTTTACAATCTTAAAAATGTGAAAGCACTATTTAAAAATAAAAATTGAAACCGTATTTATCCATCATGAGTCATGATCCTTCAGAGGCTATGCTGACACGAAACATCAGGCTCTGATACTCGTTAAATCTCAGTGTGAATTTGGTTTTTGAAGAGTGGGAAAAGTTTAAAACTTCCTTTTAAGTGTGTCGAGTGTTCGGGGAGGAGAATTAGGTGTCCTTGCCATTAAATCATGTTTTACTCATGGTAAACTACAAGATCAGACTTTATTGGAACTTTACTGCTTAGTAGTTCTTGATACAGTGCAACAGATTCGAAACTTGTTTGAAGTGTAACCAGCTGGAATTATGTCCAGCACCCCCACAACCTCAGAAGAAATGAATGAATCAAAAGAATTTTGTTCCAAGTCTTTCTCTCAAAGAAAGTCTGTACCTCAAAGTGATCAGTCTTAAACTTCAATGAAGTTAGTCCACTTATAGTTGCTTGAAGTCCAATTCCCATTGGATTTTTACATCCATTTTCCAATTAACCTGCCCTTTTTATTTAATTTTCTTGAACGATAATCTTTTGTCAGTTGAAAAAATGTAATTCTACTAATTAAAAAAAGAATCAAACATCTTCACTGATAGCTCTCTGTGTATTTGATCAGCAATATTTAGTTGTATTTCACAGTAAAAAAAAAAAATCTACATATGTCATGCTTTGGCTGGCTAAGCAGGGCATTAGTGTCTACGATCAGCATAATGTAAAACATGTCTCTGTGATTGAAAGATTCATGTTCTAGTTTCTGCTGATGAAGTATTGGATTAGAATATTCCAACTCTGTCTTCATCTAGAACTTGCAGGACTCTGTAACTTATTGTATTCTGTTCAAAAGAGGTGACGTAGACGCTTCTACAAAAAAGTGAATTTGAAAATGAGGTTTTACAAGGATTTTGCTCGAACATACCAAGCCTTCCCTAAAACACATAATCTAAACAGCAACATATGCTCCTCTAAGGAAATACAACACTTAAAAAAATAAGAATTCGTAAGCGTCTTCACAATAACCCCCTTTTTTAAAAATCTGTTACTGACTATCTTTAGTTGTTGCAGGTTTGTAGCATTCCGAAGCTATGAATCTACTTGTGTTTCCAGGAGGCTGGGTTGCATTACCTTCAAGTTTCGATTTATATACTCTATTAAATTTTAGTAAGGAGATATGAAAACAAGCCACTCGAAACACACACCACTAATGATTCAACAACTGAAATGTCTAGTGAGTTGGAACAAGAAAAAGGAAGTTACATGACAGACAATACAGCAATCGGTTTCCAGAAAGATCTTCACTTGCTGGTGTGACACTTGGCAGATCAGGATACTTAATACAAGATGAATATTAAATTAGCCATTGCAAGTGTTTTTTTTCACTGAGAAAATTTGCAATATTCATATTGTCTATGATTTTTTAAAATCCAATCAACTTCTTGACCTGAAGCTAAAATACTTAGTTGAATTTTTTCTTTTGCTGTTTCTTTAATTCTATCACTAAATTTTTTCTAAATCCACCCTTAATGATGAGAAGATGTGAAATGATAAAACATTGCATCGTAAAATCTTTTGGCTGTTTTGTGCACTGTTGAGGTTTCAGTGCAAACTAACACAAACAATTTATAATGTTCTATTTGACGTTTTTGGAGCAGAACTTTCTAGTTCACATATTAACCTCAGGTTTCAGATTAGCTCAGAAATGTCCTTCACAGGGTAGCAAAAGGGCTGAACTTTTGATTCCAGATTCAGTTCTGATTATTCTCTGCTGCAAATGTCAAAAAGCTAAGAGAAGTTACCTTAAATGAAGACAGAAGCATGGACGCAGACTTGGTCACCGCTCTACTTTTCCAACGTATATTCATTCATTTCGACATACACAGTTATTTAAAAAAACTATTGGTCATGGTTTGTGTCTCAGAAGTAAGGAAATGTTCTTTCCTTTAATTATAAATTATAGTGGTGCACAACATTCTTTCAGTCACATGTTAAACAGCAGCACACAGACAAACACACACTCCACGTGTTAGAACCAAAGTGTTAGAATTCAAGAGCTTATTTCTTAAACAACCCCTGAGTATTAATATTACATTTAATGCCTTCATTTCTCATCCACTGTTGTAACAAAACACAGTTTCTTCAGATTTTATTACAAAATAAGCAGGAAGAAAAGTTTTAGCAATAGTTAACAAATCATCTAACAGTTTGAAGCATTTCTGACAGTTCAGTGTCAAAATCTCTCCTCTAATTGCTTTTCATTCAGCATTACTTTAATGTTGTTGATAGATTTGGAAAAAAGGGAGCTTTGCATTGACTTGTAGTATTACCTTCATTCCTGCACTGGTGAGGTTTTGTGGAAAAGTTTTAGTTTACATTTAATGTAAGGACAAATTCAATGAGTCAGTATTATTTGTGCTTTTAGAGATAGGTGGTATTATAGCTTTACAACAGTAATTAAAGGTCTGAGTTGTGTGACTCAGCTTGTGTCCTGCTGTAAATGTCGGCTACATAGGTGTGAGGTTGCAGCAGATTGCAGGATGTTAGTAAGTGTTAATTGTCAGTTTTTATTTACACAGTACTTCACATGACCACCTTATTTTTTTTGCAGGCTCTGGAACTATCACTTTAGTTGTGCAAAGCCATCGAATTGCGCATTCACACACAATGTCACCCAACTGATAGATAATTACATGATCAGAATTCCATCTCTTACCTGTATTAAAGAGTAAGTTTGTGAAACCTCATTGATAGCTTGTCTGTTTGAGTTTTTTATGGTTAATTTTATGGTAGGTTTTGCTTTTCATGTGCAAATATAAATAGAGAGAACACACCCAAAGTATGGTGAGATAATTAAACAGATTATGAAGAGTAAACATATTAAAATCAAACTATTCACCACAATAATTATTGGATCATTCAGTTACTTAAAACATAAAGATGGGATGCTGGTCACAAATCATACTGGAAAAACTGTAAAGATGCGAGAGGAATAGAAAAATAAAGCTATTGAAAATATACAGTAAATCCTGATGCTGTATTTTTTTTTTCTGTTGGGAATGAATAAGTGATTATATTATATTATCTCAACCAGTCTCCAGCAGTTTGTCTTTTGGAGGACTTTTAAGATTTAACTTTTTTATTTTTTCAGATCAGTGAATAAAATTTTTTAGTTCATTTTTTGTCCAGTGAAAAATCTTGCAGCTGAATATTCATAGAAATATTTGTTCATTCTGTGATTTATGTTTTGAAAAATGAACTTTATTAATGTAGAAAAACATAGTTTTGATCTCCAGATGGTGACCTTTGGTTTGGCCTGATCCACACATAATCACATTTTCTTGCACAACTTCCTTGCCATTAAACCAGGATTTTACTGAGTCATTCACCAAGATACAGTTGTCACTGCAACCCCTGTACAGGAAAAAAATAGAAAAGGGCACACTATGTGGAGAGTATTGTGTGTGACTGAATGCAGATCAGGAAATAGATCTGTGGAGCAGAGTGGGAGGAGATGTGTGGTAGGAGTGCTGCTGTGTCTTGGGCTTTAGATATGTCTGTTTGTCTTGTTGTGTACCCTCCGGTTTTGCAGTAGCTCTCCTTGACTTGTGGCGTGACAAGACCTCCTGTCTTATTCACTTTCGTTCTCATTACTTGAGCTACTGCTGCTGCTGCCATGGTGACAGCAGGTGTCCCTAGCCCAGGACAACTCTCCAGCATTCGTTATGCTTTCAAGCTTACTTAGAAACAGAAAAAAATGCATTTCCGAAAAATTATCATTGGATTGACTTTTCTTCTTTGTTTATATCAGTTTCTTGCCACCCAGTGGATGAAATAATGACAAAGAAAGCTATTATTGATTTATAATAGTTTGACTAGGATGCTACTGTCAGTGTCTGTAGCAGAAAACTTGCCTTTTGCCCACTTTCATTCTTAAACTTTCAGCATTTATACAAAAACACAAATAGCTGGGATGCAAGTCAAATGTTCAAAAAAATAGAAGACAATATTCTATTATTCAGTAAATTTGATGTTTCACATAGCACAGTAAATTTATCATTTCAACAAAATGTCATAGTTTCAGAAAGTTTTACCATAGTGTATATGTCCGTGTAGTCCCTCATTCATCCAGGAGTGATCCATAGTAGAAAAAGTTTCAAAAAAGTCTTCTGGACAGTTTAATTCTTCAACGAGACGTTTCGACTTCCATCCGGAAATCATTTCCAATCTGAATGAAATGGACTGAAACCTGGATCCATTTATACTAACCTGAGTAAAAGGTAAAAAATAGTAAGAAGGGCTCGTCCAATGAGCCTGTGTTTCTTAAGATGGCCGTGAATGGCTCCTATTGTAGCCACAGACCAGTAAACAAACCTATTATAAAAATGCTAAAAGCCTAGTGAAAAGAGAATCCGGAAATGATTTCCGGATGGAAGTCGAAACGTCTCGTTGAAGAATTAAACTGTCCAGAAGACTTTTTTGAAAGTTTTTCTACCGTAGTGTATATGTGAAAACAAACATCACAAAATAATGATTTAATGTTGAAAGGTCCTGAAAGTTTACAACATGTATGAAGTTTGTATTATTGAAGTAAACTGATACATGTACAGAGTTATAAATAAAAAAAAAAAACTTTTGTTGTCATTTCTGTTGCTGACGACAACATTTTCAGATAACCAAATTTTGAATATTGGAAAAAAAAAACATGTTTGATTTTAACTACGTAAATGTGCTTTGGAGAAAAATTTGAAAAAGCTTTACTGTCAACACATTGCTTTTAGTAATGCAGGGCTGTTTGGAATGGTTTGGCTACTTGTCAATGTACTTCATCACCTCTGCCAAAAGGCTGTGATTTTGTTTGCTTGTCACACTAGTAACAGTGTAAACAAGTTATAAATAAAAAAAGGTTATGATTTAATTAAATTGATTCAATCTTTTTTTTTTTTTTTTAAAAAGTCAGAAATGAACCAATATTCGATTTTGAGCACAATAACATCGAGTTACTGCAAATTTTTTATGTAAATCTTTCTCTCTTGAGTATTTCTGTTGTACTTTTTTAAAGTGATGTCCAAAATGGTCATATTTGATGATTTTATTAGATTTTAATGACACTCAGTGTTCATACCTGTATAGTTGCACTTTATTTTGTACAGCTAAATCAATGTTCCAACTATCGTTGATGTAGTTTTCTTTGCCTCAAACTACTTTTTTGATTTACACTGCTAGTGAAAATTTGTGATAACTAAGTTCAAACGTTCAAAAGCAACTTTAGCCAGGTACAGTGAATGGACAGCACACTGACACCAAATCTGCCTTGATTGTCTTTTCCTTCCATTGTATCTGAAAAGCCTTTCAGTCTACAGTCACAGCCATCCAGATGGGACTGAAAAGATTTAGACAAGTTGCAAGGTTCAAGCAATATGTAGACAAACACTCAAGTTTAATCAGGATATTCACCATTAACTTAGATTAAATTAAATGAACCAATAATTTGTTTATAAACAAACAATAAGATAAAGTTGAGAATTCTAAAGAATGTGTTCCCATTTTTTCTTTCAAGTTTGCATGGACACATATTCACAGGCTTTGGGAATTATATCAGTATGCCTAACTGCAAATTGTGACTGACCTCCAAGTGGTCATAAGATCAGAAACTCACGTGGTTCTTTTCACAGTGCCTGCTTTCATCACCTCCAGAGACCTTGTGATTTGTCAAATAAGGGGGGGATTTTTTCCAAACACAGTTTCATGCACAGTGAAAAGTTACACTTTGACACACATACCCACACACATACTGTCTATATATATATATATATATATATATATATATGTTTGTATTTATATTCTGTATATCTAATGAGAAAGAGGGAGAGAGCAGTATGAGGAGGAGAAAGAGTGAGTGAGAGATAAAGGGAAATTTATCCAAGGAGATTCAAATCTATTTTATGGAAATGTGCATTTGTGTGTGTGACAGAGACTTTGCTAGCACATACTGTAAATTGGGCTCATAGATTTTGTTTTGGTCCTTTGGTTTCCCCGCAGCAGACTGGCGACCTGTTCGGGGTGTACCCTGCGTCTTGCCTTGAATCAGCCGGGATAGGCTCCAGCACCCGTTGTCACTCTATTAGTGATAAGCAGTTCAGAAGACTGGATAGTTCAGTTCAGAAGACTGGAAGACAGAAAACTGGATTCTACTTTCAACAGCAGAAAAGAATTCTGCTCTCTTCCACTTCATCTTTGGTGTTTATATTTGATACTATGAGTCATTTAAATGATGCACAGTGACAACTTACTTGCAAACATAAACAACCCAGGTGGGACTTGAACCCACAATCCCCAGCTCCGGAGGCTGATGCCCTATCCATTAGGCCACTGGGTTGTTGATGACTGCAGGAATATACATATTGTAATTACTCAGATAGAAGAAAATAGTTTTACAGCTGGGAAAATGGGGAATCTCTGGTGTGGATGACGTAGTTTGCGATGATGCTTTTAGGACTATAAAGCAATATTCTGAGAACAAAAGGTAACCATTGTCACAATGTGACTGACTTACAGAAGTAAAGTCATGGGATGTGATAATATTATTTGGAGAAGTTTTTAAAGTCTGTGGCCTACTTAAAGATGCTCTTTGCTTTCAATGATTTGCTTTGGAGATATTTCTCTCATTATTCTTCATCTCTTCCTGAAAACTTAAATTCACTTGAAGGTCTTGTGATAAAATCTGAATCAATTCCATTCATTAGGAATGCCTAAAATATATACAAAACTGATTTGGAATAGAAAGAATACAAAGTAGATGAATGAAATTAAGAACAGGCATTTCCTTTTTTCCAAGTAGACTAAAGCATGTGTTTAATGTGACCCTCTGGACAGGGGGGTTAGGAGCACTGGCATTAGAGACTCTCTTTTCTGACCTGAATCTTGAGCCAGCCATGTGAAGCAATGAACGAACTGTGCATGCATCTTAGCTGTGCAAAGATGAAAGCGTGTTGGAGCATGCTCATTCTTCTCGAAAATGCTTGTGGGCAAAGGCAAGGCCAGCCAGTAACAGGGGAGATGGCAGAAGATGAGGGGGAGGGCGGGAGCTATGATGCAGTCGATCTATAAATAGCACCGCCTCCATATCCCTTCTCCCCTGAACACTTTCCTCTTCAGGTCCTCCATTCTTTTATCCATCTCTTCATCATCTCTCTCCTTTGTGAAAAAGACAGCAAGTAGATAAAGGGGTGGAATCTAGATGTTACTGTTTTCCTCCATATACCTCTTGACAGGAGAGAAGAGTGTGTGTGGTAAGCAACAGTGCCAGAAGAAGATGGAGAGCCAAAAGAAAGAAAAAGCTTAAATATGGACAATGATTAGCTGATCCCATTAGCTATAAAGACATTAGCTCCATATATACAGCCTCATTCCATGTTTGGGAAACCTGTAAATTAAATTCTCAGTTGTTCTCTAAATTATTCAAAATATTTTTTCTAATACAATGGAATGGTATGGTAATGATTCATTGTATCAACTAATTTTAACACCATTTTCAGCTTTATTTTTGCAGGTTATGTGTAAAGTATTGCCTCTTCACCAGTTGACAAATTCTTCAATTAGATCTAAGTGTGTCTTTTTTATGGACAATCCTCATCAGAATCATAGATTTAAACACCTCAATTTTTCAAAGATTCTCACTGATCAGTCTGTTCTTTTAAGGTATTAATTTGAAAATGTATTTTTATATATCAACTGATCAGACCCTCACCACCCTCTTCTTTACGTGGTAAATTTTGGTAAACGTGTAAAGGTTTCTAAAGATTAAAAATGTTAATGTGAATTATTTTGTTGTTGTCTTTTGATCCCTTCTAGAATTTGAAAGTGTAGAGGGTGAAAAGGTCATCTATCTTGACCCATTGGTCATTTTATGTTTACTTGTGTATGAATGTTTGAGAAACCAACTGTAATTGTTAAGTATGGATAAGTGTTGGTTGAAAAATGGTAGCATTCTGATCTCACAAGAGCTTGGCCAAGATGGGGATCAAATTTTATGTTTTTAGAAACATAGGCCCATAGAAACATTAATATAACTGCTACATACTCATATGTTTTCCACGCTGGGTGCCGGTGGCCAAATAAACTCATCTTTAACCTTTAATTTAAAGGCTTCTCTCCAGCTTTCAATCTTCGTTGCACACATTAAATTACATATACAGGCATACTCTGACTACATCAATCACCAAAGCAGAGTCCACACACGATCTGCTGACAAACACAAACTCTCTCTTTGCCCCGATCCTACCCAGACAGTAAAAGAGCCCCCAGAGGCCTGTTTGTGGGGTTTGTCAGCAGGATGGAGTAGTCTGATCTGCTGTTATCACCTGAAGTACAAAGCAGACAGCACTGCAGGGTAGGATACTAACACTGTGGGTGTTTCATATGTGCGGTCTTCTTTTTATGACCTGAGGAAGAGTGTTTCTGTGATGCTGTGCTGTAGAGGAGAGGAAGGGAGTGATGGATTAGATGGTATCTTGGCAACCTGCTCCCACTATTGACTCTGTTTTGTTGCTATTGGTGTTTCTATATCCCTCGGGGAGAAAGGGGTAAAAAAAGGAAAGTCAACTGAAAGAGTAGAAATACAGGATGCTTTTTTTTTTTAAATGAATTTACTGTTGTAAAATTTTAATTATGTTCCTATTCAAAATAATAAATTGATCAAAGCAGTTCCATTTATTTGCATGGCTTTTGTATTTATTTAGTCCATGAATTGACATTTCTTTATTTGACAGTGATTCTTTACAATATTTACAGAAAAAAAATGTTTTACTTGAAATCAAAAGACAATACAATACAATTTTGACCTTGCGGGAAGTTTTAGATTTTTTTGCTCTTACAAAGAAAACATAAGTGAAATTTCTGTTTCACAACAATAATTTTAACATGAAGCTCGCGCAAAGTGATGTGATATATTTGTGATAAATTAACCAGTAGTTGAAGGAAAAGCATTCTGAATCCTGTGGCTTTTAAAAGTTTAAGGAGAGGCTTTAAATTTTCACCTAAGATATACTAAAAATCTATAGAAATTGGCTGTTTTACCAGAAAACAGTTAATAATTAGTAAATTTCAGATAAATATTTAGTTATAAAATTATTCTAATGAGCTCAGACATTTAAAATTAATATCAAGTGTCTTTTTGGTGGAAGAATTAAAACATGTCTGACCTTTTTTGGTTTTGACCAATTATGACCCACATGTGCAACTATTAATTTGCCAAACCGTCTTATCTAGTTTGAGGTTTCACGATGGACCGGAATATATTTATCATTAATGAATAAGGGAAACAGCGTACACCCTGGTCTGGTTAGCTGTCCATCCCAGTGCCACTACTTGATGTTTTTCTATAATGTGATTGTTATTACGATACAATACAAGTTGTATTTAAAAAAAAAAAAAGTCAGCAAGTAGATTTTTAATATTTTTTGTGTTTGGCAGGGGAAAAATTATTGAGTTTAAAGTTTAATACAAAAGCTTCAGGAAAGATCAAAACTAATATCAATACAAGTGTTGAAGCTTGTTTAGATTACAGTATTTTCACATTTTTCTTGACTTTGTTACACAGATGTTTGTCACACTTTTCTTAGCTACAAATTTTGACATCTGTTCTTTCAAATTCATCACACAACCAATATTGACTTTTAGTCGTGGCTTGCTCAGAAAGTTTTTTTTTTTTTTTCATTTTAAGAATTTCCGTTTTCTCTCTCTTTCAGCTTTTTTCCATTGTGATTTTTGGATGCATCGCCAATGAGGGCTACATTAACCGGCCCAGCGAGGTGGAGGAGTACTGTATTTTCAATCGCAACCAGAACGCATGTAATTATGGTGTTTTCATGGGCTCCATGGCCTTCCTCTGCTGTGTGGCCTTTCTGGCTCTGGATGTTTACTTCCCTCAAATCAGCAGTGTCAAAGATCGAAAGAAAGCCGTGCTGGCAGATATTGGAGTGTCAGGCAAGCATCTTTTTCTTTTCATCTTCCAAACCATTTCTTATAACTCTGTGTCAAATTCTGAAGCAGTTAAGTATTTATTCACAGTTACAACCTTTGTTTTGCAAGGATATCTGTTATTAGTTAGCATTTTCATTTATTTTTGAGTGTACACCAATTAGGACCTAATTACATTTAAAGGAATGTCAAGTGAATTTAAATTATGTTTAATTTTTTTTATTCAGTGTTCAAAAACTGTATGATTTATTTTTCATGTATTATCACAGGAAGAGATATATTTTATAAATATATATTTGATTTATTTTTACCTTTGCGTTGCACCAATTTGCATGATCTGAAGCGTCTTAATTACAGGTCATAAATTTGGTTCATTCATAATAATGTACCAAAGAAGCCAACAAATTGCATCAAATCTGTAATTTAAAAGTAATGTTTACAGTGTAATATGCTAAGAAAATGCCAAAAACATAAGCTTGGTCATACAATCAGACTTGATCAGTAAGACAAAAGTGAAACCAATTGTTGGATGAGCGTAAAACCTTTGCCCCTGAATGTGAAGGTTCTGCTTTGTGATATTCTCTGTGTGTCTTGGTGCTGAGATATGACTTGTCCTTTCGGGTGGTATGGTGAAGCCTTCACGGCTATTTGATCAGATTAAGAACTGGGTCTGCAAGGGGGAAGGGAGAATTGCACTTTGAGCTCTTTGTCTTGATCTTGGAGTTGTTCCTTTAGTGATTGGTTGATCGCTTTTCAACCGTGGAAACTAGTTCCACGTCTAATTACCATGACAGGAAACAAGGAGTGAACAAGAGTTTATATCACAGCACCCCACCTAGAAAGAAACATGAAACTCTTTTTGTAACTTGTTTTGTAAAGCTGTGATTACTATTAGAGAAGATGTGATGAGAACAATGAGTAGACAGGTACTCTAGGGGCACTAACAAGTCTCTGATATGTTCTGCTTTGGTGTGTCTGACATCATCTTCCTCTCCTCTGCTGCACCGACTACAATGAGTACAATGACAAGAAAGTCAAGCACTGAGTCTGTTAATGAGGTAGCACCCGTCACAGTGTTCGTTTTCTCAGTTGTGGTAGTTTTTCTTTTCTTTCTTTCATTCAACCTATGCAAACTAGATGGTTTGTGCTCTCATTAGACAAACACTTCTTTGCTCTTGCTGTAGTGATCCATGACAATCCAATTTGCAAGACACCCAAAATGAGACCAATTTTGGTTTCTTAGTTATTTATTTCTTCCTATTTTTTTATGAGCTTTAAATAAATATGGAATTATTATCATGCTAATATTAACTGAGCTTTGTAACAACTAAAGCTTTTGTTCTATTTCAGTTGGAAACATTATTTAGAGCATGTAAAACATAACTTCAAATTGGTCTTATTATTGTAAGTTAGTACATTTGGATGGGTGACTCAAAGAACACAGTCAAACACAAGTTAAAACTTAAAAAAAATATATATATGTATATTGTTGCCCCATAAAGACCTCATCAGCTGAAAATTGCATTCCCTTGTGTAACTAATTTCACTCATTTATTGGCTCTATCGCTTTTTTTTTCTGTATCATTATTGTTTTATGGTAGGTAAACGATGTTCAGTCTTTGTTCCCATCCAATGATACTGATGACATGTCATATTGTTTTTAAATATCTGTGAGGGAAGCTGCCTAAAAAACCTCTTCTAAGCTACTCATACAACGTAACTTACGTGGTAACAGATTTTTCAAACTGAGATTTTGATTTCAACTACCGTAACTGTTTTAGAAGTTGTGAATTAGAACGTGTGTGCCACACTAAACTGAAAAAGAGTAACTCCAAACTTTCTGTCTAGAAATTGTGTGTATTTCTTTAGCCTACTTTCAAGAATTGTTTTACATTACATTAGGGCTGGTGAAAGTATACACTAAGGGTTTGTTGGCATTCTGCCCTTTTAGCACATCATTCCAACAACCCAGCTTCTGAGCCTTGTTCATACTATGATCCAATGCTGTTTCAGTAGGTCTCACATGAACTTTGTCATTCATTTATATTTCTTTTTTCAGATTAATCATTTTTGGTTATTTTGACTAGTCTGAAAACACTTGTTTTTATTGTTATAAAAATGCTCAAATAAATTATTTGGTGACCACATACGGTTTTTGTCCAACTTAACTCTTAATTTTTTCTAATTTATTCATCTGATTACACAAATTTGATTCACATAGAAATTTATTGGCCCCCTCGTTGCAGCCTTAAAAAATCACACAAGTTGATCTTTTTCAGCCCTTGTGAAGTTTACACAGAAATGTTCACGTGATAAAACCTGTAACCTCAAGTCTAATTCCAAGACATTCTGTTATGTGCATTTCTTTCCTGAAACTGAACCATCTAACTTCATCTTTGCCTGCCAGTCATTTGGCTTGTTGTTATTAAAAGATGTGTTTAAATTGGTAGAGTTAACAATCTGATCAGTCAGATGATCATAATGTATTAGTGGTTACTTTTAATTTATAGATGAATCTTCAGAGATATTCTCTAATTCTCAGTAAACAGTAAACCTGAATTTAAGGAAAATTCTTGTACTTTAATCACCATTTTAAACAGTCCTCATTTATTCAAACCTGGTCAACTTGGGGTTATCCTCAAGCAATCCCTAAAAATTAATTTCCAAAAAGTTTACGCTGTCTTGGTTGTGTGTTTGTGGCTTAAAATGTATTATTTGTGCAGCATATCAAAACATGCTTCATCTTTAATTTGAGAACTATTAATTTGAAAGTCTGAGTCATTCTCTCAATGTGATTACGTCTGAATCTTTTTCCAGATAACTCTTATCAGATGTTCCTGTAAATTATGATGTTTTGAAATTAATTGACCCTTTTTACTGAAGAAAAGATGGAGCTGGCACACTGCGAAGTATGTGAATGAAAAGTAAGAATCAATCAGCCTCAGTTTATCAATAGCAATATACAGTATGCATGTACGATTTTAACCTGAACATATGAAGCTGAAAGCATCAAGACATCTATTCTACTTCACGAGGGATAACTTGCGTAGCAATTCCTTCATTCGACCTCCATGGCTACTTTTTATTTTGATGGACTGGACTTTCTGTGGTATCTGCTGCCCCTGTTGGCCGCTGGGATGGATTCAATCCATCAACCACCTTTGCTTTTCCACTTTAGTTTTAAGAAGAATATTAATAAAGAACTTTTTAAAACAAAAAAATATACATATGAGAAACAAGATAAATAAGAAAGACTTTAAAAAGACTTTTTTCCCTTCCTATTTTTGTGCAGCTTTCTGGTCCTTCATGTGGTTTGTGGGTTTCTGTTTCCTGGCCAACCAGTGGCAGGTGACCAAGCAGGAGGACAATCCACTAAGGGAGGGAGGCGATGCCGCCCGGGCAGCCATCACTTTCTCCTTCTTCTCCATCTTCACCTGGGTAAGAATCTCTTTAACCCAGCATTTAAGGACAGAGTAAAATCAGCACTGTTTGATATCTCCAGCAAGAAGTTTTCACTTTATTTAACTTTTTTGGGGGGTGATGTGGCCTGGCGGTAAAAGTTAAAGATGATAAAAGATGGAAAGAGTTAACATCTTTCAGTATCGCACAAATAGCCAATGAGATCTGTAAAATTGAAAGTTTGAACTTTTTTAGTTTTTAATTGCCAGTTTAATTTACATGCATGTAAATTGAGGGTGTGACTGTTTTCCCAACAGGGTGCTCAGACTCTCTTCTCTATGGAAAAATTTAAGAATGTGTCATTTGAAGAGGAGTACACCAAACTTTTCCCCCCTCAGCCTCATCAACCTTTTGTTTGACTTTTTCCTTTCCCACTTGTTGCCTTAACTCACTGCAGCAGGTCACAAACACTACAGTTCTTTTCCTAAATTTGAATTTGTTTAAGGGCACCAGATTTGACTTTGTTTGTCCAAGATTGAGAAAAGTTCAAAACAACTGTACTTACAGTAATGGTACAGATTTTATTTAATAAATAGCTCATTGCATCTGGCTTTACAAGCTCTACTTGTTTACTTTTTGTGTTGAAGATCAATTCAATTAAATCTTTTTTATGTGTTTGGTCACTTTGCTTTAATCAGGTTGTTATTCAATAATCCAAGTGGTAAAAGTGTAAGCTAGAATTTATAAAAATTAAGCATGGGGCTTTAAACAAGTTACACTATTAATTTGTTTTCCATTTTTCCATAGTAAGAATAAAAGATACATCTTTTTAAGATATTTTCTCTTGTCTTCATATCTGTATGAGAAAATCAATCCACATAATAAAAACAGAATAAAAGAATTACAGACTTCTACTGGTAAGAAAAAATGTACAGAGATAATCTCTGATACCGAGCACAGTTGTCAATGCAGAGTTTTTTTGAAAAGCAAAAATTATCCCGGATAAGTCTTCATCATGGATATAAGGAATTTCACTGTCCAGATGAGATCTCTCCTTTTAAATTGCCTTTCAAGTTGTTATTTAATTAAAATGTTTGCTAAACACCAATAAAAAAAGTAGTTTTTGCAGATCTAGACCCCAGTTAAAACCTTACTCACATATCGAGTTATTTCCCCATAACATCCACCATTGTGAAGGTGGTATTAGAAAAATTAAAGCAATTTGTACACCACCATGTAAAGTTGTAGAGCTTTTAGTTACAAAGATAGTGAGAATTTTCATCTGGGACATTGAAGTGGTTTTAGTGATATTGTACATGGAAGTTTTTCTCTTCTAGTAAGTCCATGCTCTTCCTTTTTAACTGTTTCATTAAGCTCAGCTACCAGATGTACCGTAATAAAGCTCTTTGAGAAGGAGTTTGTCATTGTGCAATTTCTTCAACGGTTCGTTTAATTGAAATGCCAATTATGCTTTGGTTTTACAGTCTCTGCTTATAAATAGCTTTGCTGTTTCACACTGTAGTTCGTTAGCGCACTTAACACTGCTTGATTGTATTTTTGATTATTCCACAAGGTTGTGTTTCTTGTTATGGAGCACAACCCTTTGCAAGGTTAACCTACTATGACCAACTAATGACTTTATTCATACTAATAAACTGCAGCAGCTTTTTTGCTAACTAATCAATTTTCCCTTTTTCTCTTTTTCTCCCAAAATCTGCTTTAACACAACTTGCTTCATTCCCATCCAATCACACCTTTATCCATCTTCATCTCTACTTGTTGTCTTGCATCGCTAAGGCTGGCCAGTCTTTTTTGGGCTTCCAAAAATACAAGCTAGGGGCAGATTCAGCCCTCTTCTCCCAGGACTACACTGATCCCAGCCAAGATGCAGCTGGAGCCCCGTACACATCCTTTGGTGGGGACGATGTGGAAAGTCCAAGTGGAGGAGGAGGTCAGGGAAACAATGACGAGAACTTCGATGGTGTTGGAGGCTATCAGCGTCAAGACTACTGAGGCATTTGGTGTTTCGATGTATATCCAAACCGTATGAAGCTGATCAAAAATTTCTCATTTGAAAGTCAAATGGTGTTGTTTCTGTTCCAATGAAAAACCCAGCCAAACTGACTTCATTTGTAATTGCCCCTTGGAAACAAATTAATGCTAATGTTGTTTTGGGGGGGAGGTTTGTGTTTTTTTGCTAATTTCAATTCTTTTCCCAACAATACCAAATGGTAAAAATGTAGGCCACTCATGTTTAGTAGACTTAGTGATGAACATGTCTTTTGAAAGGTCCAAATTTCTAATTCATAATGTAAAACATGATTTACCACAATTCAAATTTGGAAATTGTTGTTTGGGATTACAGACAGTTTCCTTTTGGCTTTTTGGGGCATTTGTGTTAGTTTGTTAAAAAAAATAAACCATTTAAAGAGATGAGATATTATTAAAATAGTTGGGAATGTAGTAATGTTTGTCCCTTTGTGAAGCCAGCAAGGCCTGGTCCCAACCAAGCTACTTAATCTTGTGTGATCCACCAGTCACTAAATAGCCCCAACCGTATCTAGCAGAATACACACACACAAACACACAGTATTTTAGTTTTTTAGCAGATTTAAGTTTCTGCTTTACAAAACTCTACTGGCATTTTATTCGAACAAAGTATCCTGCAACAAACCCCCTCAGCTACTCAACATGTTTGGATGTGTGTATTTGAAGCTTAGGTTTTGTTTTTATGTTTTTCTTTGATGTGTGAAAGTGTGGATCTTCATTTTTCTGTGAACCTTGTTCCTTTTTTCAATTGTTGCCTTAGTGCTGACTGCCAAGCAAATACCATCTAATACAGGATGACACACGGCCTATCCAACACACACAGAGTTCTCTCACAATATTCAGTGTTCTGATTGAATTTTGTTTTGTTTTTTGTTTTTTTATCTTTACGTACATGTAGAATTTGATCAGAATCAAGTTTTTGTCAGCATTGTCCTGAACAGATACATTTGCTTGTGTGTTGAGTTCACACAGAGCTTCTTAATGTCAGTAATTTATCACCTTAATTTAAACATCTTTACAGGTGACACAACCTTGAACATGTTGGAATTGTTTAGCTTGTATTGCTATTTTTTCTTTAAAAAAAAAAAAAGAAGAAGATTCACCTGTGTCTCTATAAATAAATGTAAATTTATCTATACAAAAGATTATAGTGTTTAAAAGAAAAGATTTTACTTTATTTTAGGGTATTACATTAGTATAAAAACAAAAAGATAAAAGAAAGAAAAGCTTTGGTCTGTTTAGTGTTCATGTAATATACACTGTAAGACTTCTTACTCTGTCTTTTATGTTCTTTTTACAACATGGAGAAGTTTCATTTTATTTTTGAATAATAATACAAAGTATATGACTATAAAGTGACCAAATTCTTAAATTACAGTATATCAATGCAAACACACACATATATAGGTATATGTATGCTTTACGTTTGTGTAGTTGTAGAACTGTGTGATGTTTCTTTGTGAAATCTGTTTCGAAGAGCAAAGTAAGAAGAGTCAAGAAAAAGAATGTGTAAGATTGTCTGTTTTTGATGTTTTAATTTAAACCAATAAAGACTGAAGAAAATGAATAAAAAGAAGAATGAATGAAACATGTTGTATTACTGTCTTTTTTTTTCTTTTGCCATGTTGAAAATACATTAATAGTAGTCTCCAGAATCTTTGGCTAATACAACACACTAACATATTTTATAGACATAAGTAAATGTTTCTATTAAGATTCATCTTCTGTACCACTTACTGGGACCTATCCCGGCAAAATTAAGGCTAAAGGCAGGTCACACCCCAAACTAGTCACCAGTCTGTTGCAGGGCCACACATAGAGACAACCATCCACACACACTCATACTCAGGGGTAATTTCAAAGTGGTGCATCAACGTCACACACACGTTTTTGGAGAGTGAGAGAAAACTGGAGTACCTGCAGAAAACCATCACATCCATGAGGGGAACATGTGAACACAGAAAGGCCCGTGTTTCTTCCCTCGCACCACTCAGGAACTCGAACCCCGACCTTCTTGCTGTGAGGCCACCGTGCTAACCACTGCACCATTGTAACGCCTTCTACTCAAAAAAAACCCCACAAAAATAATTTTTAACTAATTCTCACATCTTTTTGAGATTTAAAAACTTTACAGAAATGTGTAAATTTATCATTTTTTTCTTATTCACTCATTATGACAAAATAAGACCTGCGGTGTAATTGCAACATCTCTTTGGTACCGGTGAATTTGTCTACAAATACACATTTTTAATAATAACAATTGGTAGTTTTGTGTTCTGACTCATCTTTATTCAATTAAGAAAGTTTAAAAACTTTTGCAATAAAACAAGAAATTTATCAAAAAATCTGAGCAAAAGTTAGAGGTGTGCATTCTTAGAAATATCCAAAAATATTCAGAAATATTCAAAACCTAAGATCACAGTAATTACACAACTTACACAAGCAAAATATTCAGGACATAGCTTTTCCATCTGAATGTAGAATCAGATTTTTTTTGCTTCACTTTTTAACATTTGTACTTATGTAGCTGGGTTTTTATGCATATATTCAAATATGTGTAGATGTATTGTTTAGGGCTTTAGCAAAACGACTTTAGCCATTGTGATCTGATTCTTGCCTGTACGAGATTGGCCTAGCAGGCAAACATATACTGAAGCAAGTAAGAGTACTTTTTACAATATACAATTCACAATATGTCCTACAGATGGCAGTATTGTGCAGTACTAGGGCGAGGCATCGAGACAAAGTTTACTTTTTGTTATGTTCATGGGTGTGGGAATTTTAACTTCCCTACAAACGCTTTCAGTAACCGAACAGTAAGAACACATTATAACGACCACAATAATAATAATAATAAAAAAAGATTAGGTATTAAGACACACAAAATCTAATATTAAACTCTGGCAAATATGGACAAATGAAAGATTTGATCAACTTGTTGTTTAACGGAAATATAATGTTTTTCTTGAATTCTATAACTTTAAAATACTAGTTTTTGTAGTATAATGGTATAATATAATAGTATAATATACTTTTTTATTTTTCAAACGTTAAAGTTATTAATTTTATTATTTTGCAAAAAATAATAATAAAAATGTGTCACAATGTTGAGATGAATTTTTATACCGTGAGGCCGTGAATGCAACGCTTCCTGTTCAACATGGCGGCGCAGCGCAGGACGATGATGCAAAGCGTAAGTAGAAATCTGTTAACACCCAAAAATTAAACAAACAAACAAACACCATTTTCTTTATGCTTCTTCATTAGAAATTGATATATCCCCACCCGTCTTTCCGAGTAGTTGTACAGTGTTTCTCTGTGTGTGGATCTTTTCTTGAGTCGTTCAGTGATGCTAATAGTATCAGTTTTAGTTGAGCTGATTAACAGCATGGCTAATAGCAACAACAAACACTTCAAAACTATTACTTTATTGATTTTATTTGTCAAATTGCATCGCTGCAGACAGACACAGAACTTCAAGAGGTTAGTTTTGCATATTTAGTTGTGTTTTTGTTCTTGGATGTGTTTCTAATAGACTAGTGCGATGTTTTCTTGTAAACTGTCAAGTTTCACTGGTTCTTACAGTAGACCCTGAGGAACACCAGATGCTAAATAAATGTAAAAAAAAACAAAAAACCACACACTGACAAAATACTTGAATTTGTTCATTTATTAGATTTTTTAAATCTATTTTATTTTTATTATTTAGAAACTAAAGAAGGTGGGAGATTTTACGTACTTAGGATCAACATTCCAGAGAAATGGAGAGTGTGGAAAAGAAGTGAAGAAGCGTGTGCAGGCTTTAGACAATTGTACATTTTTCATACTTTACAGACTGTAAAGTTTCCCTAGTATCTACAGTAAACCATGAGGACCACTCAAAGGCTAATGTAAATGTAAAAGTTTATTAGTGGATTACTTGAATTTGTTATTTTGTTTCTGTAATTTAGACTCTTGTATCCCTCAAGAAAGTAAATCAACTTTAGACAATTGTAATTTGTCTATTTATTGTAACTATTCACTTTACTTTTTTTTTTATCATTTCTTTACTATAGCAACACCAAAGCTGGACAGATGACCTTCCTCTCTGTCAAATGTGCGGAGTTGGTAAAGCACCTAATTGTGTTTATGGTTCTGATGGGAAAGGAACTCAGAGCCACCCAATGGAAGATGGACACATTATGTTGAGGTAAAACTGACCGTCCTAATAGAATGTAATGAACTAGAATCTTCAGCTCCTCCGGGACTGAACCAACTCTGTTTAGGGTGTACCATGCCTCTCGACGGAAATCAGGCAATTTGTACAATTGTGGCAAAAATAGGTTTGACAATCAAATTTAATTCATATGTTAAATATGTCTCCAATCTATGTGACTTTTAAATGACTGATTTGACCTTGTGTCACATGTTCACATTTCAGTAAATTGAAATATGTGTAGTTTTTTTCAAACTGATTGTAATTATTTACCAGTTTATTACATAAAAAGTATTAGTTTGTCTTTTCTTTGCTGCCTGAATAACAATGAAGACTGTTAACGTTTCAAATAGTTTCCTGTTAAAAGTAAAGACAGATGTTGTGTGTTTTCTTTTCCTCCAGAGGAGAAGATGGCTGTTTTCTTTATGGAGTTTTTAATGGTTACGATGGAATTAAAGTGGTCAGCTATGCCTCCCAATGTTTGACTGCAGAACTTCTGCTTGGCCAGCTAAAGTCCAGTCATACAGACAGTGATGTTCGTAGGATTCTCACACAGGTTTGTGTTGTTATGTCTTCAGTGTGTTTCTGTTTTATCTACTTCATCATAAGTACATTTTATCAAAAAGACATCAATTTTCTTTGTTCTCTGTTCTTATCAGGGTACATTTGACAAAGGAATTTGTTATTTCTTGCAAGTAGGAATTTTTGCTACAATTTAAATTCTCTAATGGTCCAATCTAAAACACAAACTTCATTCTATTGGGATTTAATAACTACATGTTATAAATAAACTATAGGTAATTAGTGGTAAGACTGGTGTCTGGTTAGTTAGAAAAAGCAGAAAAAAATGATATAAAGAAGCAATTTTACATACAACAAACTCAGCATCATCTGATCTGAAGAGCTCATGTTTCTAAGTTACAAAATAATCTATTATGCATGTGTTTGCTCCTCTAGGCCTTTGATGTGGTGGAAAAAAGCTACTTTAAATCCATAGATGACGCTCTGGCTGAGAAAGCTCACCTGGCCAACTACATCCTTCCACACAACGAGGTATATAATCCTTCACACACGTGTTGGAATAAATTTTTTTTTTTTTTTTTTTATATACGTTTAAATTTTGGGCTAAAAACAAAATAAGAAAGTTGTCATAATGACGGCTAGGTTTTTGTACCATGTGACATAATTTTCTATTGCTGATCTGATATGATAATTGTTTATTTTTAATTGTTTTAACTCTGTGAAATGGTAATGAACTCTACTTTTATAGAGCTCTTCTATTTGCGTTGGTACTCAAAGCGCTTATCATTGGAGCTCAGATTCACTCATTCACACACACATTCATCCCCATTGGTGAAAGCTGCCATGCTAGCTGCAAACCACTGTCAGTAGCAATTGGGGGTTTGGTGTCTTGCTTACGGACACCTCGGCATGAACTCCACAGACGGGGTGTCGAACTGGCGACCCGCCAGTTACAGGGCAGTCGCTGTACCCACCGAGCCATTCTTTCCCTGTAAAAAACTGAAAATAATCGTTCGTTTTCACTCAAGTTTTTCTGCACACAATAACCACTCAATAACAACTTAAATCCAAACCACTTCAGGTTGCAGTCCCATGATCGGTACTTTTCATACTGACACACTGGATTTTCTTTTTACTAAATATAACAACCAGTTTAAACTGGCTTTGGGGTTATCGCGTCTACACCTGAATAGATTAAAAAAAATACAAAAACGCAATCATTTCCAACCAGAAAATATTTTGTCTTCCTCTTTTGTACACAAATCAATATGAGTATATTATCTTGGAATCTAATGACTTATTCATAATAGCTTAACAGTATTTCGCCCTGGCACGCATTTAAATTTACTCTTTATTCTGCTCATTAGACTTTTTTCTTTGCCTCATGGTTCCATTCTGTCTGAAATAGCTTGTAACATAATTTATTTCGTATATTTATAAATATTTTTAACAACATAAAACCAGTTAGAACCATTTTTTTTTTTTTATGTTTTCCTCTCTAACTTACAGTTGGTGTTGGTTTTCTTCTCATTGATTAGAACGTATCCTTCCACCAGCTCTCTCCTAACAGTCAGAAGATGGTGGAGCGATTAAAGGCGTTGGAGCAAGAAGTTTCTGGAGGCACCACAGCAGTGGTGGCATTGATTCTCAACAACAAGCTTTATGTTGCAAATGTTGGTATGGAAACATAATAATTGTCGTCTCCTCTGATATGAACACTTATTTACTTTTTTTTGGATTTTTTAACAGTTAAATGTGTAGTTATTGATAAGGCGACATACTGTTTGTGTTCATTGACAAAAGCAGTGTAGTTTCTAGAGGATTCTCTTGGTCCACTTTGCACCAGTAGATGTCAGACTTCACACAGATTTAATGTTCGGCCACTTTTTATGCTGGACTTCACAGTACTGCTAAGTCTCTTTTTTTTTGCACCAGAAGTGCAAATGTTAATCAAATTATTATATTATTTTGACTGCTAACTTTCAAAGGTTTGTGTCTTTGGCTGCTATGACAGCATGATGCTGGTTTGACTGCCTCAAAATTTGGAAAAGTTCATTTTTCAAAAAAATTATCAATAATTTAAAAAAAAACAAGTTTATTTGATTGTGTTCCATTATTTTTATGGAAAAGTGCACGGTTCCCCAAAAGATAAGATTTTTGTCTTGAATTTAACATTATAACTAATAATATAAAGCTCAAGTTTTCATAAAAAACAAGCAATAAAGAAATGCCTAGAGAAAGACTTAACAGCACATAGTTCCAAGGAGGTTGTAGTAGGTGGGCTTAATGGACATCAGAACTGGATCAGACTACTATTAATTTTCCACATGAAACTGTGTAAATATGTTAGCTTTAATCATAATTAGCACACACCAAAATGCCCTCGTCTGCTAATCAGACTGTAAGCACACACACATACAGCCTTGGGCATTTCCTGATTACGAACCTCAGCGGGCTGGTCTGGAACTGCCTGAAGGTTTTGCTCAGTGGCCTGAAAGTGTAATTATTTAGACTCATTTATAATCAATCTTGTTTGGCTTCATCCACAAATGATTAAGTTTGATGCTTCTTGATGGATTCACTTCTGAGGTTCTTGTGTCAAGTTCTCTATTCTGTGTTTATGTTGTCTTAATTTATTAAGTCAAATCTACATGAACTAGTTTCTCTGTGAGTGTTGCTGTAGACTAAAAATAATTTTGCAGGCTTTTAATGCAAGATAAATAAACAATAAGATACTTTTATGTTAATGAGGACAATCTAGACCATTGGGAAACTAAAGTAAAACAAACAAACGTCCGGTTGTCAGGCAGTTCATTCACACTGTTAGCTCCCATGTCGCCGATGTCAATGAACTTTGCCAATAGCTCTAGATTTAATTGATATTGATTACATTCTTGTTTTTTCCTACTCCACTGTGTGAATGGTTGTAATTAAAAGGGTTAGACTGGTTCTTGTAGTCATTATTAATACAATTCAAAATGAAAGTTGATTTATAAATTAGCTGAATCTAATGTTGAAAGAGAAGGCTGGGAATTTGTTTTTCTTTCTGTGCCCATTAATAGAAGAATGGTTACTGAAGTTGATCAAGTTTGGATCATGTAGGATGGTTAGCAATTGGTTGGTTACTTTACCTATCCTGTCCTCATATGGAAATTCCTCTTGGTTACAGGAACCAATCGAGTCCTGCTTTGCAAGTCCAGCAGCGATAGCCAGAATCAGGTGCTTCAGATTGGTCGGCCTCACAACACTGACAATGAGGATGAGCTGCAAAGACTGGCTGCTCTGGGTGAGAACAACACATTAATGTAGACAGCGTTCAGTGTAACCCTCACTTACCAAAGTTACAGACAAATTTGTGAAAATTTTTGACGTACACAAAATATGCCAGCGTTTGTTTGGCATATTTTGGCTTTCATTTGTACACAAGGTGTGATCTTGGGTGCCATTGTCTCTAAAAGAACTTCTTCAGATATTTTTTCATAATAACTTAAATGTAAGTACAGTATATAGTGAGTTCAGCTGCTCAATAATTCTTAAGTAAACCCAGTCTAGTTATAACTTAATTTATGACTCATTTTATATTAATACTGAATATTCATCACTGTATACAGAGAGAGTATTATAATCAACAATGGTCAGTAACTGTGCCTATTTTGACCATAAATGTCTCATATTTTACTCCATGCAAGATAAAACTATTTACAATTAAAGAAGAAACAATTCTGTAAATAAATGCTTATAACAAATAAACTGAAGTATTATAATTTGCTTGTTTCATTTGCTATTTGGATAAAAAGGGTTTATTAACTAATTTGGATCATTTAGGTTTGGTAAATTATAAGTAATTTATTGCATCTGGATACAACATGAGTGGGAAAGGATCATTCTTGATTCACAGCCACATCCAGCTCTGTTGTTTTGGATGAGATAGTTCACCAAGTTCATCCAGAGGTTTAGAAATAGAAGTTGTGTAATAGGAAATACTAAAAGTGTTTTTTGCATCACATAAAACTGTCTTTTCTTTTCTGAACCTCTAATTAGCAGATCTGCTATTAATTCACTGCAAATACTTGATGCTTAGGTTCTTCTGTAAATTATTCAAAAGTACATACTGACCATATCACCAGCACCTTTCTCTGCATTTATAGCCGCCTTCAAAAACACATTCCCATCTTCCTCTTCCACCCACTTCCTGCATTTGTTCATCTCTACTCCTGTTACTGTCTTCTCCTGAACTCATCTCACATATGCAGTCATCATCTCCTTTGTTTGCTCAATGTATCTGCTCTTCGTTAGGTGTGGATTCAGCTCGTGTAAGACAAGCAGGGCAGATAGCTGGACAGAGCAGCACCAGAAGGCTCGGAGACTACCGGGTCAAATTTACTTACAATGAAATTGACCTGCTCAGGTAAGACATTTATTCATGATCTTATGCTGTTGTTAAAATCACACTCGCTGCATTTGTTTTGACTGCATTTTAGCTTAATTTTTGTCTAGTAATAAATTATAAATCCCAAAGAAATGTTAACATCTTAAACCACACCAAGTAGTTTCCTTAAAAAGTTACTTTAAACATATATTCTGATTTTTCTTTATAAAATTAGATTCACCCTAAACCAGCATTTGTCATTCAGTTTTAATGCAAGTCAATGGTATTTAGATTTAGTAACACAATTTAACAACACAATTTAGCACAACCGGTTTTGGGCTAACACAAATTGTGCATCAGGTGTGGATACAGAAACTTAAAAATCTAATCTTCAAACAGTTTGAGACCACACTGCTGTGGATATTACATACTCCTTTAAAAAAATGTAGATTTCATCAAGTTTATGGATTTAAAAAATACAGAGACCAAAAATAAGAATAACAAGTATTTAATAAGAAGTGAAAAAGAGATATCTCTGCAGAAATATCTGGAGACTCCACAGAGTATGTATCACTCAAGAACCTCAGAAGAGTTTGAAAATATGTTCTAATCTTTAGCAATTCATTTCTAGAAAAAAAAAGATGACATGTCTGTTTTTTGTTGGATTTTATCAAATAAATTTTCTCAAAAAAATGTGACTTTCCCCAAAACATACACCAGCGGGACTGGTATATGATTTCCTTCTTTATGATTTTTTGGCTGGTGCGATTTATAATCCAAAAAGAAATATGGCGGTAGCTGGGAGTGATAATCTACCATCATGCATTAGCGTTAGTCTCAGGCATCCTCCGCATTCCAATTAATGGTAAAAACGGGTCAAAAGACCCACATTAAATTAAATGCTAAGTTAATTCTCAAACTAAACTGCCATCTTGCGAAAACATAGCCCTTCACAAACCAAAGACACGCATTCTGGTGATTTCTGCAAGTTTCTAAAATTGCCCAATTTAGCCTAGAATTGTAACCTAAGCACAATTTTAGATGCCAGGTGCTGTTCTGTTGTAAACCTACCTTCATAGTTAATTTTTTTTAGTGTATTTGGATTTTTTAGTTTACTTCCTCTTTTTTTGTTTGGGAAAAACTCAGCATGGTGCATCATAGGTCCACCTTGTTGTTCAGATTTCAGATGGAAAAATCAAAATGATAAAAGCAAACTGCTACTTTCTTCATTGTTTTCTTTTTTTCTGGCACACTTTTTTTTTCTTAACCAGTGAATATTGCTCTTCCAAGGCATTTCTTTCCCTTCACAGTACATTTGCCAGCTTTTATAATTATGCTATGATAGATTCTATTTCTGTAAATCACACAAGTTAAGTCATTCTGTTTTTCTTTAATAAATTTGCCTCCAAGGTTTTTTCGTATACACATCTATTTCCCAAAAGTAGTTTTTACTTCAGCATAAAATTATTGAAATTTTGTATCCTTTTACAATTTTGATGTAACTTTGTTGCAACATTCCACCACACCACTTGACAAACGTTACAAAGAGAAGCTTGTGTAATTTCATTGGGCTCAAGGCGGTGTTTTTTTGCTCAATGCATCTGACATACTATAACCTGTCTGACAGGTCTAAAAGAACTAAAAATACTTATTGATTATGATAGTGGAGATTTAGCTGGTAATAGTGAATTTAAAGTTGCAGTGAAAAGCTTTTTCAGCCACAAATATTACCCGAAAACCTTTCAAAATGCCCCAAAACTTCACCACGGCCTTTTCTTCTTTTATTATCAGTTCTGCCAAATCAATGCCTGTCATTCCTGAGCCGGAGATTCACGGCAGCCACTCACTGGATGGTGTGACAGGCTTCTTATTGCTGATGTCTGAAGGGTTGATAAACGCCCTTGAATCTGCTCACGGTCCAGAACAAGTCAATCAGGTGGGCATCACTTATACATTCATACTTTTCATTTCTATATCATCTGCTCCCATTCTTTAAAACTATACATTTCCCCTCTCTTTCTCTAAACATATCTTTTCTATTGTCTTCAATAGGAGATTGTTGCCATGGTAGCAGCAGAACTAGCCCAACAAACCAGTCTAGAGGCAGTGGCCCAGTCAGTAGTGGATCGGGTCAAGCGGCTTCACCATGACGTCTATGTGTCCGGCCGTCAGAGGGCGGCCTACTGTTCTCGGCACGAGGACATGACCCTGCTCATTCGCACTCTCAATTACCAGCTGGCTGATGCTGTACTCACACCCACACAGGGTAAGGAGGGCTATCCTGGAAAAATGAAATTCTAAAATTATTTTCGCTCGCATCTGCCATTTTCCATTTATTTTAATTTATGATGTTTACAACTCCTGCTTTATTCCAGGTGGTCGTATCTACCCGGTATCGGTGCCCTACTCGAACAGTCAGAGTACCAGTAAAACCAGTGTTACTCTCTCACTGGTAATGCCCTCCCAAAGCACCCTCACAAATGGAAACAACACGGCCTCCACCCTGGAGGAAGGCACTCCCACACCAGGGTAAGATCCTCGCTAACTCTGGGCTGTCCTCCTGTTGGCTTTGCTGCACTTTTCTCACCTTTTTATTTTCTTACTTTCCACTGTCACACTTATGTTTAGCAAAGTTTTTTTCCCTCCAGAGTTCACCGCTATTGAATGGGTGAACTTTTATGTTTTGACCAGCAAGGCTTATCATACCGCATAGTTTATTTCGGGTCTGTTTTGAAAGGCCCTGCTTTGTTCCTCCCTTTGCTATATTTATTTTTGGTGAGTTGTTTTTCTCCTCTGCATCCCTCCACAGTTTTTCCCTCTCTGTGGTTTGCTCTGCATAACCTGCTCATCACATTTTCAGTCTAGAATGGCAAATGAATTGCAAAAAATTTCATCTTTTTTTTTTTTTTTTTAAGTCATCGTAAACATCTTGAATCTGATATTAGTTTTATAGAATTAAAACTAAATTAACTGTTTTATAGTTACTGGTTTAAAGGCAAAATCTTTTTGCAAAAGTGTTCGAATGTTTATGTTTACAAGTGGCCTCTGATAAATACCTTGAACGGGCCTCTGTTTAGCCCGCAGGCAGCTACTTGTTCTAAAGCCTGACTAAGCACCTTGGCTGCTGCCATGGAGATTCTTCTCTTTCATTCCCCCTTTTCTTCACTCGCTCATTAAAGATTATTAATCCTCTTTTACAATCTTGTCTCTTTTTCAGTCTGTCATTAACTGTCCAGCTCATGGCTATATTTCTCTTTCTTGTGGACTCTGGATTTTCTGTCTCCATCCCTCTTTCCTCTCCTTTAGAATTTTTCACTCGACCACCAGCCAGACCTCTGTCAACATCCTGCAGCCCATAACTGAAATTCCTCTTTCCCCCCTTTCTCCTCTCCTTCTTCCTACTTTTCCTCTATCTACTGCACTCACTCCACCCCGTCCCCTCACTCACTCCACTTCTCTGTTTTGTCTCTCTACCCATGATACGAACCTCTGTTCCTCCTACGATACCCCCACTTCCTCTTCCTTCTTAATACCAACCGTCATACGGGTCTCCTCCTCTTCCTTTTCCAATCCTCCCAACCCCCCATTTTTTTCCTCTTTTGACTCCCCTACTCTCCACAGCAGTCAGAGTCCCACTGCAACGCTTCAGTCCACCAACACTCAGACTCAGAGCTCCAGTTCCAGCTCAGGAGATGGAAGCTTGTTCCGGCAGAGAGGGAGTCAGGCAGCGCAGCCTGATGAGACGGGCAGGGTCCCACCCTACGTAGACTTCAGTCAGTTTTATCGTCTGTGGGGAAGTGATCACAATGACGGCCAGAGCATCCAAGGAGGGCTTGGACCCCAGTGAGGAGGATGGTGGTACCTGTTGGAAAAAATTCTTCCTGCGTGTTAAAACTTCAAGAACTATAAAAAGAAAAGTGGTTGAAGAGACAATCACATACTTTTATTGGGGTTTTCTTTAGAGAAAATAAATTATGTGATGCTCCATGCAGGTAAAAGACTGATCTTTATCAAATTTGCAGTGGGACACAACCAGTTAAGCTGTGAGGAGATTGTGGCATCACATTTTCTTGTTTCTGCTTATAAAAATATAAATGATCATGATGACTTGACATATGTAAGCCGGAGTGTGGAAATGGTTGAATGTTTGAATATGTTAAAAAAGAAACAGGACTTTGAAGTTGTGGACTATGACATACTGCAAGGCCTTAAAACATAATGAATGAATGTTTGAAAGTGCTTTTCATTTGTAACAAAAATACATTTTATCTCACTCTTATATTTGTCTTGCTGTGGTTTTTTTTCTTTTGGACAAATATTGTTACAAAATATCTTCTTCTAAAAGGAACTGGGAACATTTAACACCAATCTATTTTTGTTTCTTCGCTTTACTCCGAGCTCCTCTCAGATGACAGAACTCTTCACCATATTGATGAACAAGAGCTTGGCCAACCTGTGTAGTTAGCTCATTATTGTTGTCTGTATTTACAATCTGGTTTTTGTCGTTAACACTCATGGTTTATGACTATGAGTGAAGGTTGAAAACAAGATCAACAGTTAAATCGTCCTAATAATTGCGGAGGTGGTACATATCCGGCTGTCGATCTCACCACTCCATGCTTCTCATCAATAAGATCCTGAAATAAATACATTTCTATGTTTGGAACAGGACTTTATCCCTGACTTTATAGAAAGCACTTCCTCTTTCTGGTCGGGGACCATGGTTTTGGATTTGGAGGTGCTAATGCCATCACAGGTGCTTCCCATTTGTCTGCGAATCATTGCAGTGAGAGTGATGACAGCCAACAGAACCAAAACACCTGCAAAAAGCACAGACCCAATCCTGAGGCCATCAAACCTCCATGGCATTGACTGTGCATGAAATTCTGTCCAAAAAAGTTCTGCACAGAAGACAATACCATAAGTAGAGGAGATTAGCTTGCTGGGTGTTCTTTTTTTATGAATAGTTTGGGGTGGAGTAAAACAATTTCTGCCTTTGGCTTTTGGTGGGTGTGTTTAGGTGAGTAACACTCCCACACCTTCTTTTCTAAGTGTGGGCATTCACACAAAAAACAAAGAAATCATTTATAGCAAAAAGTACTCAGAAAAACACCTTGTTATTGGAAACCAAACTGCAAAAGACAATTTAAAAAAGGATCATTTGAAAGGTAAGATTGTTTTATTTTGTTTGTGTGGACACTTTCTGTTTATGCTTCATAAGGAAGTGCCTTTAGAGTCTAAGACTGTTTCATGACAAAAGATATGTTGTCACTGAAATTTTGAACTTGTTTAAGTTTTTTTTAAAATAATTTCTAGTATAAAAACTTTCTGAAATTTACATAGAAAATTTAGTTCTAAAGGACAAAATCACTGCACTCCATGTACAAGAGAGTAAATCAAATAGAAATAGGTTCTATTAAGCTTATCCGAATAAATCTGAGCATTATTAACGGTCTTTAAAAATTACAACCTGCAGTATTGCATTATTTTGTACATTGCAATAGATTCCTCACTTCTATTAGTATGCTATCTGTCCTTGAGGCTTGTCATGTATCAAACTTGCAAATGCATTTCACGAGCATAAACAGCAAATGTGTTTTCGAAAGTTGTTCCTCCACATTCTTTGAATTATTCTTTTCCAAGGGAGACATGAGACTGAACATTAACATTTAGTTCTGTCACTTTATTTTCATCTCTGTCAAAGATGTTTGTTTTCTTTTTTATTTCATTCATAAACTTGCTGAAACATTTGAAAAAATAATTATGAATCCTTACAGAAAAATTCTTTAAGTATTCTTATTTATTTTCTCCATTGAGTTGCCATCTCATTGTGGTAGAGGCTCACATGTTTCTGTTGCCGTACAAGCTAGATTGATGATCAGGTTCTTTATCAGCTGATCTACAATCCTACCTTCTTGGCACCAGCTGTGAGTGGTGACAAAAACAAAAAGATCCTGAATACAAGCACCTGAGATGAGCTCCCTCCCATTGTGGCCAGGCTCTCAGAAATGGGGTGAAGATCTTTGCCATGTGGGAGGGCCTTGTTGTAAACTTGATGCTCCTCCTAGTTGAGAAAGGCCAGATGAGCTGGACTAGGCATCTGGTTAGGATGCCTCGTGGGCACCTTTCTGGTAAATGTTAAATTGACTCAATGTGGGTCTAAAAAAAAAAATAGCCACACTCATTCATACTTGATGGCAGAAGCTGTCATGCAAAGGGTTACCCACAACCTAGTAGGAGCAACCTCGCGACCTGACCCTGGATAAGTCAACAAGACGGTGTGGTATTGTTCATACTGAACTGTCGTAGCATAACTGTCCTGTTTAAAGCGCTGTATTTATGAAGAGGCAAACCTTCAATTACATCCTCAGAGGATGATGCTGAAACGACTGATCAATTTTTAATAAACGGGGAGCATTGTGAAATGTAGCTTTCTGTACCCTTCCCCCCTGTCACTGCTGTTAACTCAGAGGGTGAACATACACTGCCTTTGTTGATAAAAATCCCAAACTGAGATGAGTGGATGTTGCACAACTGGGGGCCTTGTATCCAGCTGGAGTTGCTGTATGGCAAGATGAGATGTTGCTAGTGTCTGAACCACAGACACATCTTTAATTTTGAGTCATGAACCATCACAGGTCTGAACAGTATTGGAGCAGATGGTTCATAATGTCTGGCATTATCATTCACATGTCATAAATTTGATCCAGTTTTGTATTGATGCATAAAAAGACACTTTATCCCAGTACAGAGCGCTTTCACCCACGTAACCTAAACCCGGATGTCGGCCATTTTGGGGGCATAAAACGATCGACAACACAGTATTTTTAAAAAAAAATTTTTTTAATTTTTTTAAACTGTTGATGCTATTCAGAGGCGCTATTAGTTTTCCACGTCATTGACGCGACGTGGCAGAAAAATCGTCTAGTCTTGGAGCGGAAGAAAAAGACGATATTTAGAAAACCTACAGTTGGTTGTTTTTTTTCAAGTGACGTCATCAACCCAGAAGTGTACATCGAGTTCTTTAAAAGCCGTTCGTTGGATCTACAGTTGTGGAGAAGCTTGGAGAGACTTTAAGGTAATTATTTTTAAGGAACGATTTCAGGGTACGTAATTGCAGGCATAAAATCGGGATTGTTTTTTGAAGAATAATTTACTTGGAATTGTATATGGATCGTCACCCAGTCAACTATAGTTGAGTTACACCGGTTTTAAGAACCCTGTATTGGTTTCATGGTAGAGGAAAGATCTTAGGCCCGACTCGAAGTAATGGTTGACATTGGGCTCGGGCCTAAGATCTTTCGGGCTTTTCTTTCTCTGACTTTTTTTCAAGTAAATATACGTTTATAAAATATATACTAAAACGAGTCGTGGATACTAAACTAAGGAATACTAAGGAAATTATAAAATTAATAATTTGTCTAAAACAGTAATTGTTATTTAACTACTAAACAGTAACCGCAGAGCCAGAGCATGCGCTGAAAATGTTCCCATTTATAAATAACCCTCCTCCTCCAGAGTCCTCACAAATAAAATATGACATTTCGGGTTTGCTTCGGGCTCGGGCCTGCAAATCAAGTTAGTTGGTCGGGTCGGGTTGAACTTTTTTGGCCCCATCTCACCTCTACTTCCTGTATGTTTTAAGAATTGATTTTAAAGTACTTTTACTCGTGTTCCGTTCCGTCATCTTCCGCTTGTTCCGGGGTTGGGTCGTGGGGCAACAGCCTCAAACGGGTAGTCCGGGCTTCTCTCACCCCGGCTGCATCCTCCTGCTCACCCGGAAGGATCCCAAGTCTTCCCCGGCCAGCTGTTAGACTTAGTCTCTCCAGAGGGTCCAGGGTCTGCCCCTTTGTCTCCTCCTGGTGGGACGTGACTGAAACACCTCGCCTGTGAGGCGCTCAGGGGTTATCGTGACCGGATGCCCGAACCACCCCATCTGGCTCCTCTCGATCTGGAGGAGTCGAGAGGACACCCTTTACTCCTGTTTAAATGGTCTTGGGCCTTCTTATCTTTTAGAACTGCTCTCACCATATGAACCCTCACAGACGCTGTGCTCCTCCGGCAGCAGACTCCTGGTTATTCACTCACGGTGAGAGGTCTTTCGGATTCTACGGCCCCCGTTTATGAAACAGTCTGCCAGAGGAGCTCAGGGCCGCAGAGAACGTTCACATTTTTAAAAAGAGCCTCAATACACATCTTTTTAGTCTAAGTTTTTCATATGTAGTTTTATTCATAGTTTTAGTTGATCTTAATTGATGATTTTCCCTGAACATTTCTCATTACTTATTAGTTTCAGTTACTTTTATTTATGTCATTTAATCTTTTATTATCGCCAGTGTTTCTTCTGGGGGAGCATCTGCAGTGGGAGCCTGCTGTCATCGGTGGCTGCTGGTCATCAGTGGCTGCTGGTCCTAGCTCCGGGGCCCTGGTGGGGATCTGGCTCCGGCCTCGTCTTCTTTCCGGGGCCTTGGATCATGGCTGGTGATCGCAGGAGTGCCTCGGCTCCTGCTGCGGCGGCTCCTCAAGTGTTTCATCTGCATCCAGCATCCATTGTATTTTTAAGTGCGTGTGTATATGTGCCTGTGTACATGTATGAAGGTGTGTGTTCTGTGTATATTTGTACTGTATATGGGTGTGTGTGTGTGTGTGTGTGTGTGTGGGTAAGTGGGGTTTTTTTTTTCTGTGGGTGGGGCACTTGTCCTTGTTTTGTTTTTGTGTTCTGGGGTTTTTAACTTGTGGAGTACTTTGTGTTACATTTTTTGTAATAAAAGTGCTTTATAAATAAAGATTGATGATCGAATGATAGTTTTTCTAAATATCGTATCTTTTCTTCTGCTCCAAGAGCAACCGATTGTGGTTTAATGTTTTAACTTTGAATCCGCCGTTTTTGGCAGATCAGAGTGGACCATGAGAAATGCAGTTACGATTAACTGGTGTATATCTCATATAGCAAACAGTTGTCAGAAATGGTTTTGGAAGCTTTTCTGAAATTACACAAACGTTTTACTGTCATAGTTTTCTATAATATGAAGCTTTAACTTGGCA
Source organism: Neostethus bicornis (assembly GCA_902685375.1). NCBI lineage: Eukaryota > Metazoa > Chordata > Actinopteri > Atheriniformes > Phallostethidae > Neostethus > Neostethus bicornis. The sequence goes on along the minus strand of LR738542.1, from coordinate 17,788,900 downwards.
GAGTTCAAAGCTTTTTTCTGTGTCTGATGTCTGACAAGATAACCATCAGTGGCACATTTTGAAACATGTGCTTTAGTGTGGTTATATGAGAAAAAGAGGAGATAGCTACGTTTCTAGTGAAGCACGTCGAACAATTCCCGGACAGGGATTACTGAAAAATAGAAAAAAGAACCCTAAGGTGTGTACTATGAGCTTTGTTTTTTGGCATATCCCTTACATGCACAGAAAAGAATATGACAATGAAGGAAAGGGAAGTTCCCCAAAGTATTACGAAAATTACTTCTAACGGTTAAGCTGTTGGGACATCATTTCAGAGATTTTGTAAACGTGATCCCTCAGCAGCAATCAAAAAGTTAATCCTTGATCCAGCTCTTATTGGTAATGTTCTCAATGTCAGGTATGTCCACAGGCTAATTTACTCATGTTTTATTTTTATCTGTTCACTGCACTTATGTACATTCAGAAAAAATATTATCTATCTTCTGAGTTGTACAAAAGTTTTTAAAATCCAATAGCGGTTTTAAAAAGCATGCAATTTAACACATTTTTTATATGATTTGTGATTTTTATCCTTGAGGATGTCAATGGTGGGCCTTGCTGTGTCACCAACTGAATCAGCTTCTTTGGGTCAGCCTTGCATAAATTCTGCAGATCTCGAAGCCATAATTCTCAATCAATGCACAGATGGTCTGGAAGTGGCTCATCCCATCCAGCTTTCTCCTGACATAACTGCTGTAGGGTTTGTTTCCCCTTTAAAATGAACGGTGCCACAAATCCTAGTGGATCATAGACTGAAGCTACTGTGCATAGAACTCTTGTCATTGGGTGCTCTTTTACAGTGATCCTAAACTAAAACTCATGTGAAGACAAACACCACTGTACACCAAAGGTTCTTTGCATGAGCGAGATCTAAATTTTTGACACTTTCAGCACACTCTTCTTTGGGTAGTGATTTCAAAACATTTTCGTGGTTTGTAATGAACTTATGACCTGTGCTACAAAGCTTGCTTGCTTGTTTGACTCATCTGATAGCTTCTTCTAATAAACTAACAAGTCCATCATCTACATAAAAAATTCTTTTGAATGCACTTCTTTGTATGTATGGAGTTCACAATGTGGCTCCACCCTACATCTCAGACCTGTTACATATTTCCATTCCCTCTCAGTCTCTTCGTTCATCTTCACCTACTTGTTCCACCTGCCTGGGTCATTACTATAGGAAGAAGGGCCTTCAGTCGCTCTGCTCATAGCTTTGGAATCCTTTCCCCCCTAATTTACGCAATATGGACTCTTTCCTACTTTACAAATCCAGCCTCAAAACTTATCTTTTCAGGCAATTATACAGTTATCCAGATTTATATATTGACTCATTTTGCTCCGCTTTGTTTTGATCAGTTTCTAATTTTATTGTTATTTTATTTATTTTGTGATTTTTACTTTATTTTATTTATGATCTATGGCTTTTGATAATTGTGAACTGCACAGCGACCTTGGGAATTGTGAACTGCACAGTGACCTTGGGTATCTTAAATGTATTATTCTTACTTCACTGTGCTTGGATCAAACTTGTCTTCACCTTGTTTAGCGAGGTGTTTTAAGCCAAAGTTAGCACAGCCAGGTGACGAGGCTGACCAAAGAGGTCAACTTTATGCTGAAAACGGAGGGAGGAGAGCTAAAATCACCATGCTCCCACCATAGAAAGCACAAATAGCAGTAATACACATCTTCTAAGTTTACATGGAACTGGTGAAACATGCTTTCCATGTCAAACATCATAGCGACTGAACCTACAGAGTGCTCACATGCAGGTCTTGTAAGCAGGTGTCCTTTCAGTGAAATGTCTTGGTATTGTAAAGAGCAGTCAAAAACTACACATATTTTACCAGGCTTCTGCGGATGGTACTGTATATGTCATAGTGCGGAATATACTGTACCAGGCAGGGCTGTTACCAAGTTCTACATGTTTGACTGAAACTTGGGTACAGAGAACAATTTAATGCCTTTCCCCTGAATTTTCAAGCTTGTTATGGTAAACAAGACAGCGGACCAGAAAGAGTGGTGTTTGGTTCAAGGTCACTCGACCCGGCAGAACTATGGCCTGTCTGGACATGTGAAAGGCAGCATAAGGTAGAGATTTTACACGACAGACAGAATATCTGACCCACAACAGCCTACCAGCCAGAGGTGGATCAGAATGCATGTTCTTATGCCTCTTGGTGGTGTGTGAGTTTTACCATGTAGTTCACACCTGGCAGAGAGAATGTCGTAGCAGACCTGCTCTCCAGAGCCATAAGTAACCCTGCACCATATGCTGTTCAGGACCATTCATTGCCAGAACTGATCCTAATGCTCCACGGGAGCCATGAAACAGCTGTTTCCCTGTAGGACCCCTGTGCGGCATCTAGTAATAACCTTATTACCAAACACTGGTTGTTAGTGTAGCAGTAAAAGTGGGGAACTCAAACTTCACACCTCCCGGCCACATCTTCCTGATCAAAATGTCACATTCATGTTTTTTTTTTCCTTCTTCACACTATCAATTCCTACTGTAGATTTAACAGTCTGCTGTTAACTTCTAACAAAATGTCTCTGGTTGGGATTTCTGTTGAGTGAATAGAGAAAACTTGAAATAAAAAAGTTTTTCCCTAATATGTAAAAACATAAAATCAAGGTGTACTTTGATTCATCTTGGAGATGATTGACTATATAGTTTTGATTACTTTATCTTTATTTACTCTTAGCAATATAAATTTAACCAGTTAGCTCATGATTAGTCTGCTCGCTCCTGTACTTCTCTGAAAAAATAACCAAAATAAAGGCTTGAGAAAATTCTCAAATCTTTTATTATACCGGTATTAAATATTAATACTTCCCTTTACCCAGTGCTTTTTACTCTTGTGGATCAAGGTTTTAACAAGACTTGGTTAAAAATCAACCAGTCACAAAAGGAAGTTTGTGATTCATCCAAATATAAAATCTTTTTGTTTCCTTCAATGAACACACAGACACGTACGTATGTACAGTATGTTCTTACCACATGAAAATGTTAAAAGAGAAGGTTACTGTCAAAAAAGAATAAAACAAAAAGAAAACTAATTCTGAGTGTGGAAAAGAGGTGAAGAAGCGTGTGCAGACAGGCTGCAAAGGATGGAGAAAAGAATCAGGTGTGATAGAACAGTTTCAGCTAAAATGAAAAGGAACAATACCGTGGTGAGAGCGGCCATGCTGTTTGGTCTAGAGACAGTGGTACTGAGGAAAAGACGAGAAACAGAGATGGAGGTACCAGAGATGAAGATGCTCCGGATCTCTCTGGGAGTGACCAGGATGGACAGGATTAGACATGAGAATATCAGAGGAACAGCATATGTTAGAAGTTTTGGAGATAAGTCGGAGAGGCCAGACTGAGATGGTTTGGACATGTGCAGAGGAGAGAGAGTACATCGGCAGAAGGATGCTGAGTTTGGAACCACCAGGAAAGAGGCCTAGAGGAACACCAAAGAGGAGGTTCATGGTTACAGTGAAGGAAGACATGAAGATAGTTGGTGAGTATGAAAAAGATGCAGCAGATAGGGCTAGATGGAAGAAACTGACTTGCTGTGGCGACCCCAGAAGGGAAATGTAGAAAGAAGAAGAATTGAAAAAAAAAATGAATGAGCTGTCTGCTTCTCTACTTGTTTTAGCTTAACTCAGTGAAAAGTGTCACGTTAATCACCACTCCTGTTTTTTTCAGCATTACATAAAAATCAACCAACTTCACAGAACATTCATTCATTCATCTTCTTATCCGTCTATGTGCCAGAGCCCATCCCGGCTGATTTAAGGCACAGGGCAGGGTACACCCTGAACAGGTCGCCAGTCTGTCGCGGGGCCACACACATACAACCATCCACACACACACACTCATTCTTAGGGGCAATTTTGGCACCAGCCAATCAACAAAGCATGCATGTATTTGGAGGGTGGGAGGAAACCGGAGTACCCGGAGCAAACCCACGCAAACACGGGGAGCTTCACAGAACATTTAGTTTGCAATTGTCGGTGCTTAGCAGGCCTGAGGAAGAAGACCTTGTATAAAAACCCAATCAGCCACAGAGATGGACAACCAGTTAAATTCATACACATAAGAAAAAAAATTGAACAGAGTAATTAATAATTAATTGAATTACTCTATTACTCTATTCATCCCTCACCGGGGAAATTTGTTTGCTGCACTCCTTACACCGCAGCAGGCTGCCCTTCAACGGCGCCAATGGTGGGAGAAGCGGGGGTTAGGTGTCTTCCCCAAGGACCCTAGACGTGCTCTCCGTGGGACGCGAACCCGCGACCTTCCGGTCCGCGGGCGAACGCTCTAACCACGCGGCCACCGTCTCCACCCATAATTATTAATTAGCATGATGTATTTAAAAAAAATGATGCATTTTGCCTAGAATCAAGAAATATTTATTGCCATTGTCAATAAAAATTCCCAGACTATGAACTACATATCCATCTATCTTTTACAACTGATACAGCTAGATATACACCTGACACAACTAATATCAGGTGTGAGGCGAGGTACATCTTGAAGAGGTCACTAGACTGCTGCAGAGTCATTTAGAGATAAACAGAATCTTGGGCATGTCTACCTTAACCACAATGAAATCTTCATAATTTTTTTAACATCCTGTACAAACATATACACAAATGTTTGGTTCATTGTAATTATCTCAATATTACTTTTTTAAAAAAATGAATCAGTAGAAAAAAACCCACAAAATGATAGAAGTAGTGTTTGTTTCTTTGTTAATGCTTATTGAACAACTTTCTAATAAAAAAAAGCTGGTTACGGTAAATTTAGCGGTACAAAGTTAAAGTATCACCTTTGTAAAAATTTAACCAAATCACCACACTTTTATGGCCAGCTGTGCATGATCATTTGAAATCATTACAAAGAAGTATTATTACATGTTTTAATTCCAAACTTCTAATTTCATAGTATTATTATTAGTGATATTAAAAAATTGTTCAAATCAATATTTATTTAAAAGGTACTTTTTAAAAAAGTTACACAAAGAGCTGAGCAGAACAAATAAAAACTCAAACAAGAATTAAAATCCAGATTATTAAACAATAACTAATTAAAAGCAAAGACATTAAAAATCACACACTTGCACAAAACTCTGCACACATGCATTGACATTCACGCACACACTGTTAAATTTCTTTGATTGTTACTGATTGAGAGCTTTCTAGTTTTCTTAGATTTGCAGGTGTTTTTCTGGCTCTGCAGACACATGCACGTGTTGCATGGATGTGTGTGTTCGTGTGTGTGCATGCGTGTGTAAGAGGAGTATCGAGGGAAAATGAATATTCTTTGTGCAAGGTTTCCTCCCACCGTTTCCCTCATTTCCCAGATCTTGTGTATCTCCTGATCTGCGACCCCCTCGTCCTGCTGATAAGCAGCAGAAACAGGGAGGAGCTCCTCCTCGCGGGGCTCCTCCTTCCCCCATCCACAACACATACACACACACTGCTCTCCACCTCCTCCTCCTTCCTTCCAAGCTTGTGGGATCGAAGCGGGGAGATGAGGAAGACGTAAACGAGAGGATAGTTGAGATTTTCACATTTTCATCTGGAGCCAAAAAGAAGGTATTACACGGAGAAGAGAAGAGGGGCATCAGGGACGGAGATCGTCAAGACGGAAAGACAGAGGGAGGCAACTGAGGATCGTAAACACGACAGAAAACAGGGAATTGGACGGCAGACAGCGGCGATCAACCCCCTCCACTGTCACCCCTGTGTCTTTCTCCATCTCCATCCTTTTTACGCGCTGCCGTACGTCACATCAGCCTTTTATCATTTTTATTATTTAAGGTCTCATATGGACATTTGAGAAGGAAGAGAGAGCTGTGCCGAGTGGATCTCCTCCCACCCCCCGTCTCTCTTTTCTAGAAAAAAGCAGCGTCTTATTCGGGACGTTTCTTTCTTTTTTTTTTTTTTTTTTAAGTGGATAAATCGTAAAGGAAGCAAACGAAGGCGAGATGTCTGCGGAGTGAGAGAGAGGGTCTGCAGTACAGACCACGGCCCTGATTATCAGCCACTCTCTAACAGCAGCATCACCAATGCGATGGCACAGCGGATTCTGCCTCCAAAGCAAACAGCAGGGCTCTCATCCACCATGAACCTCTGAGAGACAGGCGACACAGGCACAGATGGGTAAGAGCAAATCCTCCACTGGTTTCACTCTCTAGGTGATCATTCTGTAAAGAATCTGGGTGGGGGGTCTAGAGACTCCTACTACAAACTGCAGGATGAGGGGATGTGTGGGATTAAGACTGATGCTTATGAAGTTGTCTCTCTGTTGGAGTAGCTAGGGGGACTTAAACATTTGGCTTTGTGAGAGTTTGAGTTGCTAATTCCAATATATATATTGTTTTTTGGATTTTGTGTTTGGGCAATGGGCCTTTAAATACATTTCTGTTGTTTTTTTATTTTAACCCTAAATTCTTGGCTTCAGCGAGCATGTTTTCTTTCTTTTTTTTTATGCGCCTCTCGTGATGGCAGCAGGTTAATTTAACGCTCCACATTTTTGTCAGATTTTTAGTCTGTTTTACAGACTTGGCTTAGCTTTATCAACAGTAAATCCTTTCTAAACCTACACGGCTTCCTTACTACTACGTCTACGCTACTATGGTGGGTGCATACAGAGACAGGGTAAAGTGCAGCAAAACTAAAGGTAGTGAACTTGTGGTGTTTGGGGGCGAAGAATGGTGTTTCTTCAACCACATTACAGTGAGGTTGCTGTCAAGATTTGGAGTTTTCAGTAGTCAGTTGGGGACCTTCTTATGAGCTACGTGAGCTTTCAAACATCATTAATATAGTAACTCACATTCCCCCCAAGTAGCCAAAAGTCCTGTGTTTCACCAAAAGGCTGTTTTACCAAACTGCTGTTCTACTTTGCGGCTCTTTTACCTCCACGGCATCCAACTCGGCACCACCTAGCAGTTGTTCAGAAGCTGTATGGAGCTCTCTAATGAACTGCTTGTAGTGTTACCCCACACCCAAATTTTCCCTTAACAAGATTAATAAAGCATCTTGTATCTTATTAATAAAGTTTCTTGTATCCTTAATTATATATAGACATACTAAAATCTGATATGTGAACAAAAACATCTAAATCAGTTCTGATTGTCAGGTGTATCAATGATGATGCCTGGATTTAGGTTGTCATTCTCAAATCTGTTGTCCATCTTTGTTAGTGAAACTTACTCAAAGTCCTCACCATTGCCACTCTGCTCCACGGGTAAATTATCTCACTGTCACTCATTTCTACCAAAAATACCTGAACTGATGACAGGACTCAGTCTTGTCTGCTTCATCAGAAGAGAGCATTGCCACCCATCACCTCGGCATGTCTGAATCACCCTGCCCCCGGCAGTTGTCTTGTATGCCGCTGCTCCAAGCCGAGCTGACAAAAACTATTTTCATCTTTCAAGAAGTCAAACTGACACCAAATTCCACCACCACTTCATGCTAAACCAATTTCTAACTTCCTATAAAAGCTGGATCTAGCTCCCTGGCCACTACTTCTGAGGTCAGGTATGATAAATTACTACAGAGGGTTGTATGCAAATAAAGGCAGTATAAGTCCTTGCCCAATGGGATTTTGTTAAAATCTGACCCAAATGGCATTTTTCATTGTTACAATAAAATGAATAGCCTGTCTGTGTTTATTTTGCTGCATTTTTTTGTCAAAGAAGTATGTGAAACCTAAGATTTGTCTTCTGTGCAAGTAAAACAGGAATTAGCTGCATCAGTTGTAAAAAATTACTTCATTTACGTTACATCAAATTTATTCAAATCTCATATCACATAAACATTGAAACTGATAAATGCATATTAATTTAACACTGTAAACACCAATCTGTGATGTCACATCATCTTTTTATGCATGTTACTCCTCGCTTGCAGACATTCACATATAAGTCTCATGATTCTTGAATGTGTATGTAAATAAGTAAGGAGGGGGTTTAATGTGAAATAAACTTTTTGGTGGTTTCTACCAAATCTATTTTCACATCTAGAAAACATGCTTAAAACGTTTTTGCGCTTCGTTCATGTATGTTTGTGTAGTGAGCTCTTCTGTCCAGTGTTTAGATACAATTCAAACGCCTGTTGTTCTCCCCCCGCCTACATTTTGACTTGAGCAGGGGGTGTTTAAGTGCACTCGCGCTCAGTCCTTTTCATTAGGTAGTGACATTTTTTATGTAAATGCACTAAAATTAGAATACAAACAAATACGGACTAACTTTACTAACTCGATGCACTTTAAACTATTTAAGGAGGAGAATAAGGTGAACTTAAATAATCTCTAGAGGAAAATGGTTTTATCCCACCAATTCCGTTTAGTAGTTCAAAAAGTAGTTCCTAGTACTTCTAAATATCTAAATTGAAAAAAAAATATTGAAAAAAAATAATCGAATTATATAGATTTATTCATTCAAGATTATTTGTCACTATTCTCATAGTGAAAGTTAGACAGACTTAGGCTAAAAACGTACATACATAATTAGAAATAAAAATAACATTAACAGTATAAATGGATGCAAAAACAACTGGATAATTTTTACAAAACAATCAACAGTGCAACGTTGTAAGTAGCTACTGCTGTTTAAGTGTGTGTTGCTGTAAAGTGTCCTTAGTGCTAGTCAGGTGGGTGTGCAAGGGGATGATGGAGGTTGGAGGGGTGAATGCTTTCACAGCTCTGGGGGGAAAAAAAATATCTCTGCGGATGAGGTGGTGGTCTTGATGGTCCTGTACCATTTCCCTGATGGGGGAAGTACAAACAGTCCATATCCTGAGTGGGTGGGGTCTATTGCTATACGTCTTGTCTTCTGCTGAAATCGGGAGCTGTAGACCGAATCCAGATCCGGCAGCCTACAATCACTTGTGCAGTTTTCACTACCCGGGCCAAGTCCTTCTTGATCTGTGTAGTGCAGTTGCCGTACCACACAGTCATGCTGAGAGACAGGATGCTCTTCATAGTGGCTCTGTAGAAAGTTGTCAGTAGTTGAGAGGAGAGTCCACAGCACTTCAGCTTCCTGAGGAAGAAGAGATGTTTTTGGGCCTTCTTCACCAGGTATAGTGTGTTGGAAGTCCATGAAAGGTCTGCGAAGATGTGGATGCCCAAGAACTTAACGCTGTCAACACGCTCCATAGCATTCCCCTGCATGCAAAGGGTGGTGTGTTGAGTCCTCCTGGACTTTCAATAGTCCACTATCATCTCATTTGTCTTACTAGTGTTCAGGGAGAGGTTGTTCTCTGAACACCACTGTGTGAGGATCTGGACGTCCTCTCGGTAGTGGTTCTCTTCATTATTCGACATGAGACCCAGTACGGTGGTGTCATCCGCAGACTTAATAACCGTGTTCGTGAGATGGATGGCAGTGCAGTCATCATTCATGACTGTGACGGCACAAAAGATTGGCTTGTAGTTCTGTTTACACGGCAGGTGCAGCAGTTTCTGGCTAAATGAGCTGCTCAAGCTCTGACTGTCTTATACAGAGGGTCAGAGGTGGCCTCAAACAAGATTTATGCTGTGTCGTGTATGCGCCAAAGGAGCAGGATGAAGCGGGGGCGTGTGAGGAGGGAGGATTTCAGTGTAGAAAACTTATGTCAATCTGAATAAATGTATTTATGAGCATTTTTGACAAATACAGCATTTATGAGCTAACAAAAATTGTACGACCCAATATCTGTATACGCTTGAATAGACAATATTTACCCCACAAAAACACAATATCCCCTCTTTTATCAACCATATCATCCAATCAGATTGCAAGTAAAATTTTACCAGACTAAATTTGACTAATGCAGCTGTTTACTTTTGATATTTTTTGTAGTGTGATCTGTAGCACAGAGAAACAAGCTTAAATTAGTCGGTCACATAAAAAAGGAAGTTCTTCACTGTGATGCCATACCAGAAATTGCTGAGGTGCTACATTTGACAGTTAACTTCTTCTTCTTCTTCTTTTGGCATTTCCTTTCAGGGGTCGCCACAGCAAGTCAGTTTCTTCCATCTAACCTTATCTGCTAAATCCTCTTTGGTCACACCAACTATCTTCATGTCTTCCTTCACTGTATCCATGAATCTCCTCTGTAGTCTTCCCATAGGCTTCTTTCCTGGTGGTTCCAAAAAAACAAAAGACAGTGTTAAATTTAACATCTTTGTGCCCCAGTTTTTAACAACTACAAATGGCATGTTTAATTGGGCTTCTGACCTTTTCACTTCACAGAGAGGTTGATATCAAGAGATGGGCAGTAGGTTGGGGTTTTAGTTTGCAGAGAACGAAAGAAAACACACAGAAAAAAATAGAGTTGACTTGAGGGAATTGATTAAGTTATATGCGTTGGCTTAGACAATGTGAGAGCTGCACCTGAGCCCAACACCCGAAACTTGTGTTTTTAGTCAGCAGTGATCAGAAACACACTTCATTGTGCACAAGTTTCTACCTTTCAAATTTATTTTCAGTTTGAATTACTGGAAAGATACACAAATACTTTGTACTTACTTTTTGATACACAAATACGAGCCAATTTGAAAAATACAAAAAAAAAAATGTTTCTTTAAGAAAAGATAAATCCACTAAAAGGGAGTTGGGCTCATCCCTAACCAATATCTCAAAGAAATATCTAGTTTTTACTGCAGTCACAACTAATGTTTTTCAAGAAAAACATCTTTTGACTTGATGTATGCTAAATAACGTATTTAATCCTGAGCAAGACTTTCATTTCTTTTGTCTGCCTTTCCACATAGCCGCTTGTCCTGCAGTGCATCTGGCTCTGCTCAGAAACTAAAATAATCTCAAGAAAATGAGTAATGGTTTGCCAAATTATTACAATTTCTAACAGTCATCACTAAATATTGTTACCTGATTGTTTTTTTTTTTGTTGTTTTTTTTTAAAGTGGGGAAATATTAAATGATTTTGTAAGGATTTGAATGATATCTTTTCTCGATCAATCAAATGCATCCCTGCAGTTGCCTTGCATAGTTTCACTGATGTACGTCCTTCTCAACTCTCTCACTCTTTATACCTTTTCAACCTCCAACACAAATCTTTCATTATATCCTGCACTTTTTTGTACCTCCGACTCAAGTTGCAAGGCTAAACAAATGGTTTTGCTGGCACACTGAGATACTGCTAGTTCATATTGCTGGAGTTATCTGGCACATAAGAAAGCACTATGCTCTTAACTTTTTTTCATCCTCTCTACATAAAATGTGAGTATAGAATTTGTTGTAATTGAATGAAAACCCCATTGGCTGTTGTTAAATTTCCAGTTTTGATTGAATCTGTTGCAAACCTTTGAATTGAAGGTCTTTTTCTCAGTTGCATATGGCATTTTGGGAAAAGTGAGAATGTCTGCAGGAAATGAGCACAAACCAGGCTTGTTGTTGTAGGCAGATGGAGGCAGACATCTGATATCCTGTAGTGTGTGAATACCAGTGAAGGGCAGCTAAAACCAGAGAAGATACTTTTTAAACTAATGGATTGAGGGATCAAAATGTAATCTAAATGTTCGCTCTCAAAGTTTTCAGTTACTGGTACTTGAGCGGTTTGAATGTACATACAATATGTGAGTGCGTGTGTAACTTCTTTTCTTTATTCTTGACATATCATCACAATTGTAAATGGGATGTGTGTTCTGCCTGCCCAAAGAATGTGTGTTCTTACATTGTGGTTTGCTGAAAGTGTGACTGTTGCAACTGAAAGATGTTTTTCTGGTATTTTGAAGTGCCATTTGAAGAATGATTTTGAACTGAACTGGCTGAGACAACTGGAGTATTCATTTAAAAAAAAGGGAAAAACCTCCTGAAATTTGTGTTGGATTTGAACAAAGATAAAAAAAATCTAAAAAAAAAAACAAAAAACCCCAGCAACCTGGGTGTCATACTTGCTCATGATACCAAGCAAGTAGCTTTAGATGGCATACACTCCTGAGCTGGTCTGATTAATTAAAAAAAAAAAAAAGAAGACAAAACAAAAACTAAGAGCAGAATAATGTATGTGAATGTAAAGAAAGGCCAGACTTGGTAATTCTAGATCACCTGTCTCTGCAGTGAGATGCTCTCGGTGGCTAAATTAGAACGAAGGTTGGGTGAAGGTTGACTGAATCATATGCTGTCTTCTGAAGTTTTGTTTTACTTCCTGCTCAAAAAAGAGTTGAACATTTTTGTTGGTCAGTGGAGCACAGGGATGTTTTCAGATAAAATACAAAGGCAAAGAGTGATGTGCCTTAAAACAAGATTTTAAGACAAAAACAAGGCTTCTCAGTGGAGTGTGTTAGGAGAGATAAAGAAACTGTGCAAAGGTTAGAAGGACCCTTGTAAGATAACCTGTTTATGATTATTGCCTCGTAACATCTGCTCTTTTACTACCTGCATACCTCCCTGCTAGTTGTTTTATTATTGACCTAAATGTGCACATTGTGCGTGCATAATTACCACAATGCATGTGGTTTCCTTGGTTCAAAGATGCTCAGGCAGCTACATTCTAGTCCCAACAACAAGTTTTGTTCAGCAGAGCAAAACCCGGCTGTGCTGCTGTGGAAACTTAATCTGTGCTTCATCTCTGATTTGGCATCCACTGACACACACACACTCGTGGACATACACACTCCAAGACATTGGCTCGGCTCAGTTCCTATAAAGTAAGACCAAAATGCACACACACATCTGCCTTTTCTTTAAATCTACCTTGCCTCTATTTCAATAAATTCCCTCATAGCATTCCTCTTCTTTATTGCCTCAGCCTTCACATATCATAAACACAGATTTCTTACAATAACTTTCCCTGGGACACTACAAACTCAGTGTTGCATTAAAAAAAAAGCAGAACACATGTGAGTTAAGAGAGTAAAAGAGTTTTAAGCAAGTAAAAATTCACACCTTGAATGTAGGGTTGGGCGCTTAGTGAGCAAATACAACTATACAGATATTCGATATATCCATGTAAATTTGTCATTTTTACTATCCGGATATGGTATAATATAAAATAACTAAGAACTAACTAAGAAGAAAACTAATTTAACAAAACTAACAGTGCGCAGAACAAAAAAATGTAAACTGCAGTGCAGTGGTTGAGAAATTAATGGATAAAGATGGTAAAGTGACCAAGTGATGAGCGGATTATAAAGCGTTCATAAGTCCAAAGGCAGAAGGGAAGGAGTTGTTTTTTGTGGCGGAAGGTTCTGGTCCAAATGGATCGGAGACTCCAGCCCAAAGGAAGTGGCTCAAAAAGTCCATGTCTAGAGTGGGAAGGGTCAGCTGCTATCTGACTTATATATTTAGAACTATATGTATAGTCTTATATATGTCTATGTATGTGTAATATTTGTGTAGATGTACAGATAACCATATTTAAAATATACGGAGAGAATATACGTATAAAAATAAACGGATAAAAGATAGCTTAAAACGATCTGGTCATAAGAATATCCATACATTCGTATGCATCAATCCTATTTGAACGTTCACTCCCCTAATGACTTGGTTAGAGTATTTTCATTATTATGTGTATTCACAACCCAGACCTTTTCCTGCCACCTATTCTTCAGTTACCCAGCATGCTATGTAGATAAAGGATTTCCTGGCAACTGAAAGGTAGGATTTATTTCACTAAACTGAAAAGGTGATACATCACATTTTTTCAGGCAAGTTGTGTCATCGAGAATAGTGGAGATAAAGTAACAGGTGTGTGTTGAGATGTTGCTAGATCAGTATGTTTAACTTAACGCCAGCTCATCCAGTTTTAATTATAACTAATCTTTGCAGCTAGAAGCTAGAAACTTGATACATTAGCTTCACGGAAAAGATAGCAGGCTGAGCTAATGAGAGTTTTTCTGCCTAATGACTTGCTGAATGTCTGCAGGGTTAAAACAGGGCAGTGGAGGGTTTTCTAAGTGAAGTATAAAATAGATTTAAAAGCTTTGGTCTCACTGATTTTTGTAAATCCACTTAAAAAAAACCCCAAGTCTCAGAAACTAGACTGTCCAGATTTTGTAGAATGATACAATAACACAAATGTGGTCTGACTACTGAAATTATTTTTAGGTAGTAAAGATTAAATCTTCTTGATTGTGTGATAACACAGAAAACATTTACTGCTCTGAAGAGCATGTATTTTGAGATAAAAAAAAACAACAACCTTTTCACATTGTAGACATTTCTTTTTAAGGAAGGTTTTTCCTAGTTTAATAAAACCAAATTGTTTTGTGAACAATTAAGCAAAGCAAGTTTGGTTTTATCCAAGAAATACAAAATAATCAAACAAACAATTATAGTTATTTTCAGTTAAATTTGGAAACTGAAGTAATAAAAATAATGAAACTTTAAAAGTATCATTCATTAGGCAGTTTAATATGTGGAAATTAGTGGTAATTCATAAATATTGGATTTAGTTATGTGTCCACGTGTTATCTGCATAAAAGAGACATTTTAACCTTGTTCACGTTGCAACGTTTTAATGGAAAATGCCCTCACAACTTCCCAAAAACCCCACAGTTTGCATGCCAGGAATAAACAGTGAAACTTTGCAAAGATACATTTATCTGTGCACAAGGGCAAATCAGCACAAACATCACACAAAGTATCGCCGATGTCTTTGTTGTTGCACTTTTTGGGTTGGGTGTGTCTTACAAAGTGACATGCTTGAATAGACATCATTGTCTCTGAAAAATTCCCGTCCCACTTTACATGAATCACCTTGTTTTGCCAAATTGTTTTCCTATTTAGAGGTTGTTGTCAAAGCTTTTTGCTTTTATTACTCACAAAAATGTGCTATCAGATAAAATAAACCTAAGAATACAACAAAACTCTTGTTTTACTGCTTCAGTGTTGTAAACAAAGCCTCGGCATCCTGTTTTTTAAGCGTGACCTTGCCTGGGCACACCTAAATGGCAATAAAGATTAAAATCTCTGACTGAGACAGTCTGTGTAACAAGGATCTCATGAAAAAAAATCCCATTATCAACTTTATTATGTCATAAAGTTGTGATCTTTGTATCTCTGAGGTACATATATACACTGTTGTTCCTATGGCGTAGAATTATCACATTCTCTCATTCTTGCAAACGCACATAATGGAGTGGTGGACGTATGTAATAATAACACTGCTTTCGCTTACACACATACACAAACACACTCCGTCTCTAAGGAAAGGTCTTGAGGGGGCCGTTGTTGCGATGATTAAGTATAGATTTCTGCTCCGGCAGGTCAAACTGAGTGTGGCTGAGCTTTATATGGATGAAGAGCTCTCCATACACAGCTGCTATTTGTCAAGGACAAAACCAACCAACCATTGAAAGTTTTTTCTTTCCTTAGTCACTTTCCATCTGTTCCTCCTTTCTTGTTGCTTTTTGAGGCTTGTATTTTTCTCTAACCAAGGTAGTTTCTTTATTTTAACCTCCCCCTACATACACACACAGAGTTAAGTTTAGCCTCTGTCAGACAGCCAGCCTGAGACCAAAATAGAAGTTGTTTGTCCTTGAGGAGTTGTGTTTGCCTTTCTTTCAGTATCTCGCTTCACATCACACATCTGTGTATCTCCTCAGTATTACCCACTTTAGAAGACCAACTTTAGGGAAAAGTTTCCCCGACCCATGTTTGACCCAGCAAATATGTTTATTGAGGCTATAATACCGGAATGTAGTTCTGCTGCACAGTTTGTTGGAGATGTCTGGTATTGGTTGGAGATTGGTATGCAGATACAGGGTTGAGGATTAATATGAAAATCCATTTTTGCAGTAATCCAACAACTACTCAAAGAAAAGAATAAAATTGAAATGGTAAAAAAAAAATCAAAATGTTTTTTGTCCTGCTCGCTCTGCAAAGTCAGACATTTTGAAAAGAATCGCTTTTTATGTGTGATTGAAAATTAATAACGAAGCAACATATGGTGTTCACCACATCTAAAAGTTTGGCAAGTCTGGCTATTGAGGAGCAATGTGTGAGGAGACTAAACAAAGACCATGGTTCAGAAGCTTGTTAAAACAAATTTAGCCAAAAATAAGTCTGGAGGATTTCAAGTTTACACTTCTCGTTTTTTAAATGAATGACCTGTTCAAAAACATATAAGCTAAACGCTGATCAACCTTTGTGCAGTGTGTCATCCGAAAGCGGCCGCTCAAGTTATCGGGCATAACATCTGAAAGCGTCTGTGGCAATTCACAGGAAAACGTTTGAAAACAAGATTATTCGAGAAGTGAATAACTTCTTGAGAGTTATGATTTTCTGTTAGTTTGAATGTTTGTGTCTCCGTTAAGAGTAAGAAAAGTCACAAACTTTTGCCCGTCGAAGGGTTAAAATATCAAATTTGAGATAAAACAGATTTCTGTCACTGGCGTTTGATAATCAGACACTATTTTCTCAAAGGTAAAATGACATGTTGATAGAAAATAAACATTGCAGAGTGAATCTAAACTCCAATATATCGTAAAAGGGAAATGTGAATTTGTATCTTAGATTTTTTTACAGACCTGTTTGCCGTTTGCATTAAGTCACAAATGGTTCATTGGTGGATTTTTCTGAAATTCTTTGTGTCACGATAGTCAATGTATATACTTGTATTTTTGGCTACTAAGGGATATATAGAAACACACCTACTTGCAGTATTTTTGTGTGCGTAGGAACTTTGTGGTATCGCTGTGAAAGTATAATGATACTAATATAGGTATGGCATTTTACAAACAAATTTAAAAAGGAAATAAAAATAGTAAGACTAAATATGATTATTGCAAGGTATTAAGAGCATGCAACTTGAAATACTGTGTTCTTGTTAAGTCCATTTATTCAATCATCTTGTGGTCTTGAGAATAGAGATGACGTCAAGAAAGACTTCAGCTCTGCCCAGAGTACAAAAAACTATTTCAGAGGAGTGAAAAAAGAACTTTCAAAATAAGGAGTTGTGTGTGATTACTTCCTATTCTGATGTTTTTTTATTGACATATGCTCACCAGATGGATTTATAATCGTGGAAACATATTGCATTTTTATGCTTTTAGGCGGTCAAATATTTCTTAATCTAACCCATGCCAAGGAGGACAAAAACATGACACTTTTAAAATAAGCTATTGCCCAAAACTGCAGGATGATAAACAAGACCTTTTTTTTTTTTTACGTCATTAACTATCAAATCATTTAGATTTGTTGAAGAAATAAGGTGGTTGTCACTGTGCCTGCTGAAAATTTCCCCAATCAACCCTGAAATCTATTTAAATACCAGCTAGCCATTGTCTTGTTTATACTTACCCAAAAAACTTGCAAACTCCACACAGAAGGACAATGTATCAAGCATCGCCCCATTCCAGGACTTGAACCCCGACCTTCTTGCCAGGAGGCCACTGTGCTAACCACTGTGCCATCCCACGCTCTCTTACAATAGTTAAAAAAAATTACATACAAGTGTAGAGCTCTCTGCCTCACTCTGCCTCCCTGTTTTCTTTCTATTGTACTTGCAAATTTAAAAGATGTATTTAATATATCTCTCCCTTTACTATTTGGTTTAAAGGGATTGCTTTGTATAAAAATAACTGAAAAAAAATATTTTTAAAAAGAGGATAATGTACGGTTAAAATGCACCAATATAGATTCACCAATTTAAAAAAAAAAGAAAAAAAGACATATTCAGTGGGATTATCTGGGAACAGTAAATCTCATCTAGGAAAGTGGTCTGGTATTCACTAATACACACAAATGCTTCCAGTGGCGGTAAAACAAAAGAAAAGCGCCACCTGCCTTAATTTATCAAGAAAAGCCGTTTTTATGATGTTGCATTGTGGTCAATCTTGATTAAATTTGTTAACGTGAAATACTTAAAACGATCTTTGGATTTATTTTTTTTTTACCCATTTTATGACATTATTGCATTTCAAAACTCCTCTCCAGTCACCAGCCGACAATAACAAAGAGGAAACCATAATGCTAACACAATACTTTATGCTCTACAATTTGACAGATTATTGAATATAAATACATCAAAATATCACAACTGAAGATTTGATAATACATCTCTATGCAAGGATAAGCCTACCAGTTATTATTGATTTGGAAGTTATTTATTTCCAACACAGGAGCCAGAACAGTGTAGAGCTCTCAATAGAACGCCTCTTTTTTGTTGGTTGGACTTTATCTATATTATCAGTAACAAACTGCATCTGTAGGTTGCAGAGCTTGTGATATATCATTGTTTAATAAATTCTTTTAACAGTCAGATACCACTTTGTATAAAACGTCTCACGTCGCCATTAAGGTTAACTGTTTATAAAAAAAAATATATGTTTTGCCTATAAGTTATAACAAGTCAGGCTAAAAATGAAGATAATACTGTATGTCATTGTTTTGTGATTGAGGAACTTTATCCTACGCAGCCACTTTGGGGACATTTACAGACAAACTCTTGCTGAAAATCGAGAGCCATGTGGACTCGTGATGATTCATTATGCCTGAATCATCTCTAAGGTTTCTTTCACCTTAATCCAAAACAAAGAACCAACGGTATCAAGAAAACACAAACTGACTGTGAAACCATATTTAGCTATTCATTAGGAAGTACACTCTATGCTACCAGTAAACAGAATACTATATGGTGTTACTGGACTGTTTGGCCAGCTAAGAGGAACTGAAAGTGCTGTTGAAGACAACGGTTGAACTAAACCTCACCTGCTTTGTTTTGGTCTTTCCTGTCATATGAATCAGATTCCTCTTATAGATTTGTCAACATTTTATCTGCGTGCATTTTCAAATCTAAGTGAACCGAATTTGTGTGTAAAACGGTGCTGCTTTTGGAGAATTGCATAAACAATTGAAAGCAATATTAGATGAAATGAGGCTTCTGGTCATCTTGTCTTTTTAAAAATGAACTTAATATAACTTTTTAAACAGAGGACATATGAGGATTGCCGGGCTTTACCAAACCTCCCAAACATCCCAGCAGCTGATTTTCTGCTTAATGAAGACTGGTTTTTGTTTTTGTTCAAACCAGAAGTATTTTGACTTAGTTTGTTCTTAAGATATCCTTCATTGGGAAAATTTCCAAGTCAAATTTCAGTTAATACCTAATTAATACAATTTGCATTTTTCAAAGCTACTTAGCGTTGTTATTCTCTGCTGTAGAAAATCATATTAGTGTAAATTTATTGTATTTTAAAGTTGCTACCATTCAAACTGACACTTGTGTTTTGCCATAGCCACACAACACATCAAAACCGGATTGTTATTCGTTGCTCACATTAATATAAAAAGAGTGAAACACAATCTTGTTGCTATGGTACCAGTAATAGTGTTGTAATGCCCTGCTTATTACGTCAGAGATGAGCTACATCTGTGGAATTGTAAATGCAATGTGATATAAAATTTATTTTGAGCTACCTATACTGGTTTGCCGACTTAACATGTTTAGGTTTCAAACCATTTACATATATTTGTTTTCGCTAAATCAACATATTCTGCTTTTAAATTTGCAACATTTTCCAGTTTCTGCTCTTTTTATGTTATAGTTATTTTTGTGGTTGTTCTGGCTTTAACTTAAAGCAATTTGCATCATTCTCTGAAATAGTGTAACTAGATACCTTCCCCCCAAGTTCGGAATATCAGTTCTAGGTACCTGTGTAAAAAAAAAATAAAAGAGCTCAAAGGGTGTGACTGGATAACAGCTTTTATCCAGTTGAAGCAATGGCCAATTGTGAGGAAAGGTTATATAAGAGATCAGGTGTGTTTGGGATGTGGTGTGTTCCACCTGGATAGTAGTCACACATTCCAAATAGGAGGCAGCCTACATTGAACATCTCCATGAGATTATACTCCTGCTCATCTTATATTCATGTAAGTAACTCATAAAACACCTTAACAATGTGCTTTTTTAATGTAATAAATGTCTCATTTGAAGATTGCTGCTAGCAACTATTCTTTGTATTTCTACGCAGACTAGCAGAGTGTCACATTCATCAATCAATATACGACAATGTTAGATCGGTACGTCTCAACTGTTAAAAAAAAAAAAAAAGGAAGGCAGTTTTTTTTTTGCTCAGTGTGACTGTCGTTTTTTTTCTGCATGCAGGAAGGATTTATTGGTTGGTAATAGATGCTAACGCTGGCAGGCATGAGCTATGCATCGGTTTTCATAAAATTCAAATATGAGGGAGTTGTATTACTTTGACAACTAACCGTCTTTTTCTCTGGATTTTTCCACTATAACTAACCACCAACCCTAAAACTTATGTTAAATTTTTAACCACATGTACAGCAGATGAGTTAATAACCGTTTAACTGATTTATTATCTCTACAGATTTATTAGAAAACAATCACAGTTATTCAATAAACACATGGCCTCATATTTCTTACTTGTTACTGAGGCTAATCAAATTATTTTATAGAATGTTTTTATGTCTCCCTTGTACACACCGAAGTGTTAAGTAGTAATTTCTTGGTTCGAACTGCTGTGTCGAAAAAGGTTTCAAATGTCCTCCTCTAAATAGTGACATTGGTGACGGGCTGAGGATGTGATATTGTATGACTGAGATACATGTGAAATGTGATATGGTGCACATGAGATGAGCTCAGGTGCTGCTGAGTTGCACATACGATATCCACACACTCTTGGGGATAACAATAGATTTAAAGTATATCTTTCTCCTGCTGCATGAATGCCCATTGTTTCATCATCAATTCTATTGTCTTATTCATTCAATAATTAATTACAAATGTACATAAAAATTCACAATATGTATGCATTTAAAAACGTATACATGACTACACCTCAATATTGAATTTGATAAATGCAACTCAGAACAGTTTCAAAGGACAATTACCAGTGCAATGGATAGACGGTTGCTACAGACTGAAATCGGGTCAGTAGGTCCCATCGTTGTCTATTCATCTTAGTGAATGCCGGCATATTTACTTTAAGTTGGTTATTATAATACTTCAGTTTAACTTGCAAACAGGATACAAAGTAAATTATACATTACATTATTGTGTCTGGTATCCAGGTGGTTAGCAAACACTTTGTTGATTGTGGTGTTAGTTAGGATCAGGTGGGAGAGGCGTTACATCAAGGATAGTTTACCAGTCTATCACACAGCCACAATTTAGCAATGGCAAATTAGTCTATATTTTTGTATGGAGGAGGGAGCTAGAGAACTGGAAAGGATACTTAAAAAACGGTTACAATTTGATGTAGATTACATTAAATTACCAGTCAACGAACTACTAAACCAGAGGTCTAAAACTCAATTTAAATGGAGGAGACAGAGACCTGGTGAGACTGGGGCGCATTGGGATTTCTACAAGAAAAGCCCTTATAAAACATTACAACATTCTCAAATATCTTTATATTTATTACAAAAAAATGACTATAATGACAAAACAATCACCTATGGCTACCAGCTGTGGTTGGTGATCACTGATGCAAGCGGCCGAAATGAGCTTTCTCCACAGGTTGGCTGGGCTCTCACTCAGAGAGAGTGAGGAGCTCTGCCATCCGGGAGGAGGTCGAAGTAAAGCTGTCACTCCTCTGGGTTGAGAGAAGCCAGATATGGTGGTTTGGGCATCTAGGTGGGATCCCACCTGAATCCCTTCCCAGGGAGGTGTTTCAGACACGTCCAACCGAGAGGAGACTCAGAAGCAGACCCCGGGCCCACTGTAGAGACCATGTCTCGCAACTGGCCGTAAAATGCCTCGGGATTCTCTGGGTGAGCTGGAGGATGCAGCTAGGGCGAGAGAAGCCTGGGCTTGACATCTGAGGCTGTTACCCATGCGACCCGGCTCAGGATAAGCAAAAGGCAACGAAACAGAACAAAAAAAGCCAGTCAGTCATCTTCTTATCCGTCTGTCCCTTTCGGGTTTGCGGAGGGTGCCGGGCCCATCCTGGCTAATATAAGGCAAAGGGCAGGGTACACCCTGAACAGGTCGCCAGTCTGTCGTGGGGCCACACACACATAACCATCCACACAAACACTCATTCCTAGGGGCAATTTGGCACCGGCCTTGCGCCAGGTTTGCTTCACTTGGATCTTTACATATGATAATGTAAATTTTTTTTTTGGGATTGTATGTTGACTGCCTAATCTCTTCAGGTGCATTTATTACATAGAACACTGCGATGCATCTCTGTTTGGCAAGAAGTTATTGGCACTGAGTTAAATGAACTCTATTTGTTCCAGGGGCACTATTTAGGAAACAACCTTGAGGGCAAAGATGCCCACAAACAAAATTTTGCCTAATTAAAAGCATTGTAATGGATTAGAGCAGTTTTGTTGTTTATGAGTTCTTCATTTGTGTATTTTTTTTTTACTCAGCATCTAGAAGTCTGTACATATATCCCAAGGATTAACATTTTAGGATATTGATTAATCTTCTGGTATGACTCACTGAAATAATTCAGAATTTAACCAGAAGTTGGTTATTACCTCAGCTGAGTTTATTGCATCTGATCAGTCATAAACCCTGCAGGGCTTCTCACTTTATGACTGTGGAGTTGATAATAATTTAAAATGATTGAATTTGATTTTGTACCATAACCAACACAGTTGTAGCAGCAATGGCTGAAAAGGAGGAGAGTACTGCAAGCAAGGCAGGCATTAGTTAGCTCTCATAATTCACTTTTCATGAGTTAATTTCATCATGACTCATGAGACGGTGTGCACGGATAACATTTTGATCCTTTTATTTCTTTTTATCATGGTACAAGTACTTATGCAAAGGGATTTCTCTGCGTCTTCTCAATCACCTTGCCTTTGTTTTCCGGTTCTTTGAACGCTGCACAATCTTGAAGTAGCATGTTTTGTGTTAGAATATTAGTTCTTCACTTTATTACGACAAATAGACGCAAGATCCACAAATGTAGTTCTATAGTTATATATATTAATGCCGTATTTTTTGCAGATGAACTCTTTTGTTGCTAATGAGTTAAAACGTGTGATTCATTTGTAAAGTAATCAATAGCAAAGTTTTTTTCCTCTCTCATTCTCTTGTGTGGAGATGTAGAGAATAGCATTTGGGGGGCGTCAAAAGAAGTTTTTCTATTCATTCAATCCCTCTGCTTTTTCTATGCGTCCACTACAATAATAATGTGCAGTCTTTTTATAGTCGACCGATTGGTCAGAGGATTGTACTTTCACACTCATTAATTTCTTTTCCGGAGCATAACCCACTCCCAGGCTGGTTAGTTGTTCAGCTTAATTTCAAAGAGTGATTTCTCATGCAAAGAAGTCACCAAACATTAAGCAAGAAAGCCAGGATTTATCCTGAGGTTGCTCTTAAGGTGGGAACACAGCTTCACAGCACAGGCCGTTGAGTGTTAGTTTGATATTTTAGAATTTGGATCAAATAGTCTGTCAGTATTTTGTTTATGTTTTCTACAGTTTTCAATCAAATGTCATGACCATTATTTTAAAGAAAAAACCTGCCGTTTTTCAGAACTTTGTGCATGACTGATTTCCAGTACAACTGTGAGCTTTTATTTAAATTCAGAAGTTCTTGGATGACGGTAATTTGACAAAGAATGAACAGTCAACATGCAAGCTGGTCTGGGGTCCCCAGAGATTATTGCAATTTCTTCTGAACTTTTGCTCTTGTTCTGTACCAAAATTATTGCTGTTTTCTGCAATTAATCATGACTCATGGGACAGAGTGCACAAATAGCATTTTGATCGTTTTTAATCAAAATGAATCAAACATTTTGATCAGGATGAAGAACATCTACTGATCTCTTCAGATATAAAGCTATTGAGTAGAATAAGCTAGTATTTAAACAATAGTCTTTCTTTAAATATCTTTGTGTGCCATGTACACACGTAAGCAGGTATTTTTAAAAACGCATATCCGCTGTCGTCCGTTAAAAAAAAAACTTTCCCGTACACACATAACCGATTTCAATGTAACCGCATCCACACATCCACATGCATAAATTATATATATGCATTAATTGTCACAGATAGTGACGTTTAGAAATGCAAAACGCCGGTTATGCTTGTCCCCAAGTGAACGTAAAATCAAAGTTTACCAAAATCTTCACTTTGGTTCGAGTTTTCCAAAACCACGGTTTTGAGTGACAAAAACCTGCAGGTTTGTGTGAATGACAGGCCTAAATGGCCATTAGTATTTACACGTAGCCACACGTAGCCAGGTGTGGACAAGGTCTTAAACACATTGGATGCTCGTGCCGGTCAGGGATCTCTCTTTCGTGTGGATCCTCATGAGGTTTCTTACAGTATATTTCCCCGTTGATGGGTTTTTAGGAGTTTTTCTACACAATGTAGGGGAGTCTAAGGGTATGGAACACTGGCATTATTGTATGAAGTTTGCATGTTTTTTTTGTCCTGTCTATGTGTGAGTTTTTTCCGGGTTCACTGGTTTTCTTCCCACCCTTCAAAATTATGCATGTTAGGTTGATTGGCTGCTATGAAAATTGTCCCGAGGAATGAGTGGGTGTGTGTATGTGTGTGTTTATAGTTCTATGTGTGTGGCTCCACAACAGACTCCCGACTTCGAGTGACTCTCGCCTGAAATCAACCGAGATAGGCTACCCCTTGATGCCCTTAGGGTTTAGAAGATGAAACTAAACAATTTTGGGCTTTAAGATTTGGGCTCTGGATTTACTTTGTAGGTGTTTTGTAGCTTTCTGAAGAAGGACATTCTCTTTAATCAAATTCTGTTATAAAATTTTGCTTATCAAGTTGTTATCTGAAACAGTTGGCCTTCTATTTAATTTAAAACAAAATAATTGGACGGTTACAAATTTGGCTAAGGCGATCTAGCCTAGTTGAGTACCCAAACAAACAAGAAGGATGGCATTTGTATTCATGCTGCTATTACCTACTACTTCTATCTATTTTGGTCTTGTACTTAGTCTGACCACTTTTGATTGTCATGCTGTCTCTCAGCATGTTCCCCATTAGTGTTTCTCTGCGTTGTTGGATCTTGATGGAAAGACTTCTGAAAGAAAGTTTTATGCTTCCAATGACAAGGCTTTTGTGGTAAGTGGGGGGTAAGTGAGTTTGTCAAAGTTACTGTTAGTTTGTTGGGGAAATGTATTTATTCTAGAAAACAAGAATAGTTTGAAACTAAGACGGATTTTGTTTGCTCGGATGCACGTTTGTATGTCACTCTTTAAATTTCAGTGACAAAGTTGTAGAAAAGACTCCTGACTGTTCTGCTCTCTTTGCTTCTTTTTGGAGCATAATGCAGCATTTTACAAGAGAAGACAGACTCTGTCTGTGCATCTGAATGATTGTATTTTTCTTTTTTTGTGTGACACAGCTGTGCGTTTGTGTTCAATTTGTACCATCATTTAAGCAGATAAAATGCTTCACCATTGTTAGAGTCAATCTGGAATCTGTTTTGGTGTTTCAGGTCAAGACTTTCTTTGTTTCTTTAATTGAAAACTTCATTTGCATCACGGAATGCAGCACAGACGCAACAATAAATGGATGACTAGGAAATGTTGAAACTAACAATGTCAGTGAAATGATTGTCTCAGCTGTCTCAGTCCCTCGGGGCTGACAGCATCACGTCATTTCCTTAATGAACACCCTTTTGTCTGCAAACAATCGTTCTCTGTTCAGATTAGTAACTGTAACTAAATAGGTCCACCATCTTATTTATTGGGGGGGGTTCTTTTCACATCTTTCTTTTGCATTAGATCTATTCTAGAGGAAGACATATTTTACTTTATAATATTTATTATGTTCCAATGTGTAGCAGAACTATTCACCCTGCTTGTTATAAATTGGGGTGTTTGAAACAAAAGTAATCCAGGAAATCAAACATGTTCTCTCACACGGGCTAAAAGATGTAAGCAATCTCGAAGTGCAGGAAATTAAATGATCAGTGAAGCGTCATGGCTGCCAGAGTTTGCAGTTGTTCCACAATTTCTCTTTTTCTGGGTTCCCATGGCAGTTGTTTAGGTCACCAAGGGTTTTTGTGTCTTTGTTTTTAATTTCCTTTTTTAACTAAAATTTAAAACAAATATTTATATAGTTTGCAAGAACTTCCTGATGGCGCAGTGGTTAGCATGGTAGCCTCATTGCAAGGTTGGGGGTTCAAGTCCTAGAGTAGGAGAGAGACTTGAAACACTGTTCTTTCTGTGTGGAGTATGCGGGTTCTCCCTGCGTATGTGTGGATTTTCTTTGTGTAATTCAGTTTCCTCCCATCCTCCAAAAACATGCATTTTAGGTCAAACATGCATGCGCGCTAAAAAATTACCCCAAGGAATGAGTGTGTGTGGATAATAATTTTTGTGTGTGACCCCGCAGCGGGCTGGCAAACTGTTTGAGGTGTATCCTGCTCCTAGCCTGAAATCAGCTGGGATTGCCTCCGGCACCCCCCACAGCCCTATTAAGGATAAGCGGTTCAGAAGACGTAAATAAATTCTCATGGTCACAGCAAAAATAGATTTTGCAATTTAAAACATTTTCATAAGACTTTTATAGCTGATATATTTTTTTACATAACGTGTTTATTACTTTTTGTTATGAAGGTTTTATTTATTATGATTTTTTTTTTTATTATTATTATATTTGTGTTCCGTTAAGTTTTTTAACTTTTTTTAAGGTGAGTATAAGTTTTCATTTAATTTTTTTTAGGTGAGGCAAACAAAATGTAAAAATCTCATTCCTACTTTTGTTACAAAATATATATTACACAGATGATAATTTTCTGTAGAAGGTTTGCACGAGTGGAAGCTTCTGTAGGACCTCTTATTTAATTGTTGATAGCCCTTTCTATTTGCTGCTTTGTAGTGTCATTTTAGCAGCTGCTCTTTTAATATGTCCGTATGGGAGAATTCTTCCTCATTGTGCTTTTATCTGCATAATATTGAATATATATCTGAATCCGACAAAAGTCGTTTTTAGCACTTGCGTTTCTGTGAATTGTGGGATGTTTTCAGTCACGTATTTGCTGCTTTTCTTAGCAGCGGAGCTCATTTTACTTTCCCAGATTGCTGGAAATATTGGCCTGCTTAATAACGTGGAACATCCTTTATGATTTTTTTTCTTTACTTAGGCTTAACTGACCAACCAATTGTAACAAAAATCTGATTTCAGGAGTGTAGAAACTCTGAAACAATAATCTTTGACACATTGGTTGCTCGTCCCGGGGGAGGGATCTCTCTTTCATGTGGATCCCCACGAGGTTTCTTGTTTTTTCCCCACTGGTGGGTTTTTTAGGAGTTTTTCCTCACCGAGAAGGAGAGTTTAAGGGCATAAATGTGGTAGTCTTGTTTACTTAGCATTGGTTAGTTATTTTTCTTGCTGTGTATTTGTGTTAATACATTCCTCTTTTTCTTGTGAAGCCCACTGAGACAGAAATTCTGTGATTTTGGGCTATACAAATAAAATTGAATTGAAAATAATACATCCAGATAAACATAAGCAATGATTTTGGTGGCTCTTAAATTCTAATTGCACAGTAATTTGGAATGCACAATAAAAAAATAATAATTATATATATATATATATATGTGTATGTACATACATAAATCACTCAAGTACAAATAACAGACATTTTGAATAAATGGACAACTAACTGCTTTAAATTAAGCAACAATGAGATCAACACAAACTTGAAAACCTCACTCTTGCGTAAACATAACAATGCAAGATAAAACAGGCCCGGTTCAAGTATTTTGTGAACTGATCGTCTTGTGAGAGACTTTTAGTGTTAATGTGTGAAATAGCTAAAATCTTGGCCATCTGTTGTGGTGAGAGTTAATATTCTGGTCAAGGTGGAGTTGTTAGCATTACAGCAGGGAGATGATTTTGAAAATAATCTATAAATAATAGAGCAATGTCCATGCTTATGCCTTTGCAACTTTAGGATATAGAAAATGTGTCCATTGAGTTGAAGCAGCACAACATGCCCAGCACAAGTAACATGCCTTCTGGGAACGAAGACTCTGTTTCAGAGAAAAAGAAAAACCCACAGTAAATAAGCTTGATCTGTCTCGGCAGAAAATAATCTTTTGAAGTCTAGCAAACAGCATGAAGAACATCATGTGTCCTTTGAAACCCAAAGCTCAAAACTTTCTTACTCTTTCTCTATTGTTCTCAAGCAAACTTCTCATTTATTGAAGGTTTTAAGTTTTTGCATTTGCACGATTTATAAACTGGTATTGGTACAGCTAAACTTGCCTGCATACAAACAAAAACAGATTATTAGGCAATAAAATGACCTGAATAATCACAACATAAAATCCTGTGCAAAGTTATTTAGTTGCTTTACTAAATAACTGTACGTTATTTTGTAATGCTTGAAGTCGTATTTATTTTTTACTTGCAGTGATTTCGTACCAACCAGTAGCCGGGACAAGGTATCATTTTGTAAGTCACATTGGGACACAACAAAAGTCATTAAAAAGTTGGGGTTTGTTTGTATTTTTGTGTGTGTGTGTGTGTGTGTGTGTGTGTGTAATGAGCTGTCAGAAGCTTGTCATTTATTTGTCATGTTCCTCGGTGGTGGTCTGGATGGAACAGGTGCTCATTTGCCTATTTATTTTTATGTCAGGCAACAAAAAATTCTCCTGCATAGTGCTGTTTTAACTCCCAGTTGGTGCTACTTGCCACTGGCAAAGTTACACTTTATCGGTCTAGCACGAGGAAATATAGTTTCTGGTTTCATAAGCTCATTTCTCAGAAAAGTTTCTCCCGATATGAGGTGGATCGTGGGTGGATTCAGCTAAGTGTTATTTTGAAACTTTCACATACCAGTTTAGATGCCACAAGATTAATTTCTTACCAATTTCTTTAATTGTCTAATTAAAGAAAAAAATAAGCCACGTTTTCTATAATTTTTTCTAATAACACTTAGGTTCAAAACTAATTTTATAAGCCAATTAAATAACTATTTACTTTTTAAATTAGTATGCACTAGATACAAATCTATTTGAAAAAAATGTAAAAGAAAAAGTTTGTCACAAGCAGAAACCAAATTTAAATAATGATGCAATGCAGGAATAGTCTTAAAATCTCAACTTTATTTATTATTATTATTTTTTTTTCCTTTTGCAGAGGAACCCAAACGACAAGGAAAGAATGGCAGTCCTTAATTAGATTGAAAATGGGTACAACAGGCGTCAGTGTGTGTATGCATTTTAGTTAAGCTTTTTTTTTTTTTTTTTTTTTTTTAGAACCCGTGCTAAAAGAAAATGAGCACGACAGTGTTGTTTACTAAGCTCTTTGGGTAATGGTCAAGTTGGCATACCACATCCTCTCTTTAATGTACATCCGGCTTATAAGTCACCGAGGAAGTTTGACATTTTGCATTTTCAATTTAGATTTCTCTCCCAGATATCTTTCTTCCACGTTCCTGACCTTTCCTGGTAGTGCTGTACCTGTTGGTATGGCTTTCGGTTTGAAAGGGAGGGCAGGTTGGCCGTTGTAAAAGCACTTGCGATACCAAAAGGTGTGCCAATTTTGCCAAACAGTGAGCACATCCTCATCCTATCTGCTTCAATAGAGAAGGGTACAAAACTTTGCCATCTGAGTTATATCGTTGGTGTAATGCTTTTCAACTTTAAAGAATCTTCACATCAACCCAGTGTTCTTCTTTTTTAAAGGTCTCTTTGGACACATTTAAATTTTTAAAGCTTTATGGACGTATTGGATAGTGATTCTTTTTTTTAGTTTTGTTGCCTTATGTAGAGTTTTCAGTAGCTATTTAAAATAATTTTCCACAGTTAAAAAGCTAAAGCAGGGATGTCCAATCCATCACCGCTTATGCATATAAAGTTAAATAAACAGCCAAAAAAATTTGGCACAATGACTCAATAGCCTTGATCAGGTGTGTAGATGCAAGAACACATGGAACACATACAGGACCTCTACTCGAGACCGAAGTTGGACACCCTTGGGCTAAAGTATATGAAATGGCAGCTTTGGTTAGCCTTGAATCTGACATAACCAAAGCTGAGACCAGCTGTTATAAATCCTTTGGGAAATGCTGACACACATGCTGCACAAAATCTGATGTCATTTTTCACCAGCGAGAAGGACTTGGGCGCACAGAACCTCAGACAGATCCTTTAAAACTGATGAGTGCAAACTCTTTGTATGGAGTGTCTCACTCATTGTGAGAAACTCCTTACTCCTAGCTTACAAAATGTCTCAATCATAATTGTGAACATTGTTTTTTCACTATTTTCACTTGAAGATCAATCAAAAATCTTCAAACACTGATCTACTCAGTGTGTGTATCACATTTTGTGATTA
This sequence comes from Neostethus bicornis, assembly GCA_902685375.1. Taxonomy (NCBI): domain Eukaryota; kingdom Metazoa; phylum Chordata; class Actinopteri; order Atheriniformes; family Phallostethidae; genus Neostethus; species Neostethus bicornis. The sequence continues at coordinate 17,758,655 of LR738542.1, read as the reverse complement.
GCCTTACTCTGCTTGAAGTTGATTGGACTATATTTCTGAAAGTACCTTTAGCGGAGTGGCCACAATTGATAGCTATGGAAAAAAAATAGTCTTCAAGTGCTGTAAATACACACTAAGTTGACCCTACCACAAAGATGGCATTTGGCACTCTGCTTTTAAAGTTGTTTGTTTTTGCTTTAGTGCTTACGGGCTAAATACACACAAAAATGATAGTGAGAAAAATATCTGTTCAAACAAGTTCATTGATAGAACCTTAAGAAAAACTAAAAGACGTAATACTAATTACAAGTTAGACATGCCTGTATTTATCTTTGGTAAAAGAATTTCTTTGTTTCTGTTTTCACAGTCATGTTTTTAGTGCCGTTGCAACTACCCAAACTGCTTTTTTTGTGATTGTGCCAAAACTGTGTAGTTTGTTCTGGATGCATGACACTCTGCAAAGCCACCCAGGCAGTTTCACAATTTGTTGCTTCTTTGTTTCTTTTACAATAATGCCTTTTTTAAATTGGTCATTCCTTCAAAATATACAGCAATGCATATTGTTTTATTTTCTTTTTTAATAGCTTGTTTTGATCAGGAGATGATTTTTTTTTTTACATTTTAAGAAAAAGTCCGTTATTATTGAGACCTTACTTGATTTAAATGTTACTGTGGTCAGGCAGTTTTTAAATGAAGCAATATGAAAAAAAATACAATGTGGCTGGAGCTTGGGTAGTTCAAAGTCCCCAAGCTCCTTCCTTCGTACCCAATTCCTCTTCCCTATCTTATGTCTGCACAAAATCAGGCATAATTTTGAACATGCAGGAAGTCAGTTTACCCTTTAAATTTCCTCCTGCATCTTCACTTCCAGAAACTTTCATTTTTGTTTCAAGATTATCAATTGATTGTTTAAACAAAAGAGCATAATAACAGGATTGTAGTTGAGTTTACAAAATCATGCCATCCCATGCGTGTCCCTGGCTATTTTTCTTCAAGTGATTTCTTCTTCTGCTAGTAGAAAGGTTACAGAGAGTTGAGGAGAGACTTTAAAGTTTAAACCACAAGGGCCTTTATGGATTACTGAAATTAAAGTGCAATTTGGTTCAGAAGTCTTACATTTCTCTGGCTAGCTTGATAGGTGTAGAAAGAGTATTGTGTCGAAAGTCCCACTTTTTTGCCTGCAGACATGTTTTCACTTGTGTTGCAGAAACAGCCATACGGGACTTTTTTTCACCTGTACACACGTAACGGCAATGATCGGCACAAAAATTTCTGACGTGTAAATACTCCTGAACTCTGCTCGTCTCGGGAAAGTGATCTGTCACAGACCTTGTGATCACAGTTGGCATTACACTTGTTACAAGTGACTTCAACTTCACGGTAGCAGAAATTTGCAAGACTCAATTGGACGCTATTGCTCTCACACAAGCAACAGCAACTGCAGAGCAATCTGTCACACTGCTTGAATAATCTCCCCCTCGGACACGGAATGAAGCGGTGAGCAACATGAGGGGCAGGAAACAGAGGAAGTTTTTGTAAGGATGTGTGTGTGTGTGTGTGTGTGTGTGTGTGTGTGTGTGTGTGTGTGTGTGTGTGTGTGTGTGTGTGTTGTGTGGTGTGTGGTGTGTGTGTGTGTGTCAGGGTGAGCCAGGACTCCAAATGTGTTTTTCAGGGTTGTCTGAGGTAAATACATGCTTGAGATTATGTATCAACAGATGGATTTTTTGCTCCAGATGGGAACAGAAACTGATTCAAAGTAAATTCCCAATGCATATCATCTGCTGACCAAGCATAATTTCCTAAATTATAATCCAAGGAGAAATTTGTTGATGTAAAAGTTTGCCTTTTCTTGTGTTTTATTGGTTATTCTCCCTTTTTAAGGTGTAGATCAGTTAGGTTCGCTTTTTTTTTTTTCTTCCTGCCTTTAGACTCATTTCGGTCAGTTGTCTTTCGCTTATCCGGGGCCGGGTCGTGGAGGCAACAGCCTCAGATGGGAAGCCCAGGCTTCTCTCACCCCGGCTGCATCTTCCTGCTCACCCAGAAGGATCCAGAGTCGTTCTCCGGCCAGTTGTAAGACATAGACCCTCCAGCGGGTCCGGGGTCTGCCTCTTAGTCTCCTCTTGAAGGGACGTGCATGAAACACCTCACCAGCCTTTACACTCTTTACTTTAAAACTTTTACTTCTGCCAAAACAAATGACTAGCTATTCTCATACAAAACCTCCACTACTTTGCCAAAACAAACAAGCATACATCCTGGAGCATCAGTCCCACAAGGGATTGTGGTTACAGTTCATTGGCGGAGATCTGGGAATGTTTAATCATTTTGTTGTATGCACTTACTGTTGTACATCATTCTTCCTTGATCTCGATCAGAGACAGCCTCTGGCTCTTGTCTTTAATGTTACATTTCTATTTGTGTCTCTTCTTTCTGTGTATTTCTTTTTTGCAAAACTTACAAGTTTTTGCTGCACTTTTTTTTTTTACATACTCTATTGATCCCTCACTGGGAAAATTTGTGTGCTGCACTAATACACCGCAGTGGGCTGCCACAACGGCGCCAATGGTGGGAGAAACAGGGGGGTTAGGTGTCTTCTCCAAGGACCCTAGATGTAAACTCAGTGGGAATCAAAATCGCAAAGTTAACTTCCGGTCCGCGAGCAAATGCTCTACTACTGAGCCACCATCTCCTCCTTTGCATTAACCCTTTGTTTGCATCAACCCTTCAGTTTTAGTCCAGAAAGCCATATTTAACTTAAGTAAATATTTTTGCATGTACATTTGTGTATGGAGAAGTATGGAAAATATATGTATGTTCCTTGTTCCTTGTTTTTTTTTTTTTTTTTGCAAATTGTGCTCTTCTCTGGTAGAACGGCCTAACATCACACTGTTTTTCACTTTTTTTGGCATGTTTGAGAAGGAAATGAAATGAGCAAAGTAAAATTTGAATACATGCCGGTTCATTTACGATTATGGATGGCTGCTTTTTAAATAATGTGTGGCTACAAAACAGCACTAGACCGCACACAATGGTGCTATATTGTGGATCTGTCAGGTCTGAGTTTGTGTGTTCAGCAATTACCTTTTGGACTTCTGAGTAATGTAAAAACCATCAGGCTAAAAGGAGCCAACATAAAACCTTTCAAGGGCTTCAATCTCTCTTGTTTCCACAATAACAGTGGTAGGACAGGCAGACTATGTAAGCGTGTTAGTGCACCCCCATGCACAGTGTTATTTATTTATTTTAGGTGCTGACCTACTTTGGTTAATCCCTGTCTTGTGTGTAGGCCTGTGATGTGTGTTTGATTTTACAAGTAGGCAATTTTTAATGAGTAAATCTGACATAAAAGGAAATGGCATTTTGACCTTGGAGATATACGAAATCATGAGCCAACAGACTTGTTTAAAAGAAATCAACAAAGGTTGTAAAGTTGGAAATAGATTAAAAAAAAATGTTAGCAAGTGTAGTTTTCACACCGGCTGTTGTTATGGTAGAAAAACAATTCACCGGTGAAGATTAATCTGAATCACTGGGCTCCGACACCCCCCCTTAACCCTGAAAAGGATAGACGGTTAAGAAGATGACTGACTTTTTTTTCTCTTGTCCTGTTTGTTGTACACGTATTTTCAGAGCTCATAACCTCTCAGACTTAGTTTGGAAGTTGCCTATGAGACACTTTCCCTGCTTCCTGTTTCTCAAACCTCCTTTCCCCCCACATTGAAAACAATTGACATTAATATTTGATGCACGAATAGAAATGGTGGTCTTGTTTTCGAACAATTTTTGGGTTCAGAAATCTTCTAAACAAAAAAATGGAAGAAAATTGAAGATAAGCAAACAGAGAATGTGCATTTTTATTATTTCTTGAAAATAATGAGATGGAAGGAGGAGGTTTTGCTGCAGAGATAGCTTTTTGTTTGCTGTCAAGTTGATCTGCTGATCTCCATCATAACCACTGATTTTCCTGCAAAAACATCAGCATGAGTCAGCGTACTTTGCTGTACAATAAGCCAATGCAGGGCAATAATAAGCTTGAAGTAAATCAAATGAAGCTGTTTGTTTTTTGTTGAAACAAAAAGGCAAAGTGGGTGTGGCAAAAAAAAGAGATTGATGCTGCAAATAACTTTGGGAATAACTGAAGCTCCGGTGTCCTAAACTCTAAAAAGATGAGGGAGCAAAACATTAGCATTGATGCTTTTGTTTGCAGAGAAAAGCAAACTCAAATTAGCAGCCTATTTGAATATTTTTGCCCTTACAGGAACACTATTTGAATACGACTGAATAGGAATCGGTTCACTATAAAATTCTCGACAAAAGCTTTTACTGGCTAATCGGGGCCAAATGTTTTGGAAAATATTGCAAATTACAAATTTTGATTAGATTTTGAAATACCTCACTTTGAAAATTATTAAAACTGTTTAATAATGCCGAGCTGTTTGACTGGCTGTGTTATTCCTTAAATAAAGTGTTTAGTCTATCAAATACAAAATGTTCGTTCACTTTGAGTACAACATGCAGCCGTAAGTAAAGGCAGCACTGTTCAACATACAGTAGTTGTGAGTTATGGGAAGCTTTGTTAACAGTGAGATCTAAATTTAGCTTCAAGTTCAGTTGTATATTCACATGAAAGTTTAGAGTGACGCTACAACACCTAACAAAGCACTTGCTCTGCATCTTATTCCAGAGTTTGCCCGCTTTTGTAAGATTCATCTGATCCACACTCTTGTCTTATCAGTTGCTCTATCATTTTCTTCCAAACAACTATTATAATTGGCAAATTCATTTAAGAAACTCAGAAGAACCTCATTGAATAGATCAAGTAAATGGGATGAAATAAGGACAGAAATGGAGCCAGACAGAAAACAAGGACTGGGAGTGATTAATAACTACTGAGATGCTCAGCATTCAGGCAATACAAAAAATGAGTTCGACATAATTGAAAACCACTAAAGTTAGAAAATGTGCCAACGTTCTATTTTGCTTTGCTCAGCTAAAACTATTTTTTGAAGCAAAATCCAAAACCATGCTGGCTGAATCTAGGGCAATTAAAAGTAAAAATCTATAACCTAAAACTGAAATGTGTGGCGTTTATGTTTAAAGTATGTAGAGAAGAAATGATTTACAGCTTCACAGATTTAGTTATAATTAGTATTTAGTTTAATTTGAGCAGAACAAATCCCTCACACTTCATACACATCAAAATTCTGCATATTTAACATTTTACTTAGTTCAATCACAGTCTGATCTGTTTTAAATTGAACAAAATTACTTCTAAAAAATAGTTTGGAACCAACTTATTTAGACCCGTGAATTTTCTGCAAACTGGTTGAGATTAAAATTTCTGCATCAATCTTCCGTAAACAAAACCATCATGATTGAAAAGCTGGGGGAGGACAGCGCACCTCACAGCAACTCATCTGAGAGGCTCTGCAGAGGCGGAGCAGCAAAAAAATGGATAAAAGAAAAAAGATAAATAGTGCAGCTGGCAGAAAAATGAGGATGTGAACATGCCTTGGCTGTTTGAGTGAATTGATGATGTCAGATGATTCCAGCTGCAAATCAGGAGGAGGAAGCAAAACTGAGAGAAATTGCAGAATTGAAAGAGAGAACAGCAAAGTCAGTCCAGCAGGGAGGGTTTATGTGTGAAGGCTTGGCAGATGGACTGACCCCTGGGGTGTGCACACGGGGCAGCTCTTTCAACCTGCAGATATAGTCTAGAGACTTGTAAAAGTATTTATAATTAGATTGTATTTGTTCTCTATTAATCATATTTTTTGGTTATCTTACAAAACATTTTAACCTTGTGTTGTAAGAATTGTGGTAATGTTTGGGTTTTTTAAAAGAAATTTGTAAGACCTGAGAAATATTAGTCTCTGTTATTCACAAGTTGACTCAATCTATTCAATCTATTCTATACTTATAGTTCATAGAGGATAAATTTACGAGATCTCCTTCTTTTCTGCTGAAAGACTTTTTTGAAATTTAGAAACAGCTGTTTACAATGATTGAACAGAAAAACATGACTCAATATTTTTTAAGTTCATCATTTCTTCTTCAAAATCTGTTATTGTTGACATCCTTCTGTCTCTAGAGATATCGGAATCTGCAACAAGATACTTATCTGTTTGTGCAGCATCGGACATGGATGGATAAGCCGATGCGGGAGCTGCAGCTGCTACCGCACAGGCTGCAATTGTGATAGGGAGTGTGAGTCATGAGGGGAGCAGTGACAGACAAAAAAAAATGCATGATCTTATTAGCATCTTATTGACAGTAATATTATTCAACTCTTTTAATATTACTGTAAATAACCGATCTTTTTAAATATAAGTGGTTTTTGTTTTAACTTTTAACATTTAAATTCATTCGGTAAATTTGAACCTTTTACTAGAAATAGCTTTTTCTTTTAGGAGTATTTGTCCTCAACATTTGTGTTTTTATATTCTTTCTTACTGTGTGGGCATTCTTAAATAAAATGGGCTTAGATAAACAGAACATTTGTCAATGTTTTCAAGCCTTTGTATTGGCAGTGGTTCATCAGAATGGATTGAGATGAACCATGCAACACATCTCCACTTTCAAAATAAAGAGAAATAGAACAGGTTAGGTTAAATAAAAAACTGAAAACCTCATGGACTGCTGGAATGTTAAATTATAGATCAGATGGAGGAATAAAGATACCCTCCCAGCTTCTCACACCCTCTCACTTTTGTTCATGAACTTTCCCAAGTGTGCACAGGTGCATACGCCCATATCACCTTTTACTTAGCCAGAAAAATATCTAACTAAGTGGCCGCTGATAGACAGTCCTTTATTAAGACTCTGCTGTTCATATGAAACACTAATAATTATTTGAGGAATCACAAATGTTTTGTTATGTCTGTCAAATTATCATAAAGAGAAGCTTTTAAATATCTTGTGCACAAACACCGACCAGAGTTTAACCTTCTGCAACCGGAATGTAATGAATGAATCATCCACTCATAAAATACAAATCTGAAGAAAAAATGTGTTTTGTTGCATATATTCAAAAACTGTTTTGCACAATTTAAATGGATTCGAAGAATATGACCTATAAGCTTCTGGTCAAGTGGCAGCCTGCCAGGGGATTCAGAGAGGGACTCACAGTGCTCTGGAATTATGGGCATTCAAAGCAGTGAATGACAGAAACTTGGAAATGGTTAGCACTTCATGAATACTTGTATTCTGCAGTCTGTAATGTAAGAAGAATACGGCTGAAAGACAAAAAATGGAAGATGGGGTCAAAACTATCTAGAACCAAAAATTGAAGTGGGCGCTGGATATACTGGTAAAAAAAGAAAACCCAGCTAGAATTGATTGCTTGCTGTATTTTAGAGTTTTGTGGTTTGTTTCCAAAAAGAAACTGATTAATTTAACCCTTAAAACCTCTTTTCCCTGTGTTTCATTTACCAGGTGGCGTTATATTATTGCATTGTTTTTTTTGTTGTGCAACCATAAAGTGACTACCATCAGTCATACCTAATATTTCTGGTTAGCTGTGCAGAGTTAAAGAAACTTGCTAGGGGGGAAAAAAAATCATTTTTATTGGTGCTTTTGGATAGCAAATTAGTTTTTGCAGTTCTGTATCCTGGTGATACAAGAAATCAAGCTTACAGTATAAACCATTAACAATGAATGCATAAAAAACTGCACATGCACAGTGAAGGCTTATTTTTAGCTGATTAAATTGATATCTCTGCACACACATCTCGGCAAAGTAAGCAAATAAATAAATCATGTTTTGAGTTATACGGATGTAAAAATAGTTAATGGAAACATGCCACTGAGAATTGAGTTGTGAAGGGTTTCAAGGCAGCGTGGATGCAATTTCACTCTCCCAGACAGGTCCACTGAAACATACTTTTCAACAACTGCCTGTACAGAAAGTCAGCTGAGCTGGCATGAAAAGCAGGAACAATACAGGAAGCTGATCAGCAGTGCCTGATGACAGATTTCCTCTTCTATTCAAAAATACGACTAGACACGGCCAATGTGGAGAGGGCTTTGTTCAGAGCTTCTTATTTTTTTTTCAATTCTACGCGCTGCTTATTTTATGAACTAGGTAGAAAGAAATAAATTGTAGACATTTATGTTTAGCAGTGCGGAGATACAAAGCTTTTTCGTTTGACCTCCACAATGTGGCGGGAAATGGAGTATCAGGCTGTGAACACACGTAACTGCAACCATTATGTGCATGTCAACATCATTCAGTTTGTTTTCCACCACACACAATGCCTGCTTTTTCTGACTGTGAATTTTATTTTTTTTCCCCTCGCAAATTAGATCAAGCTTATTTCACCACTAAGCACATTCTGGGGAAGCCTGACTTAGCTGTTATGTTTTATTTGTGTGAGAGTATCAGTGCACGGCACTAGTAGACGTTATATCTAGTCATATAAACCATATGGACAAAAGCAGTTTTGAAAATAATAGACGTGCATAGCATTTATCATCATATATGTATTTATTAATCCTATACAAATATGTATACCTGTATTTGTGTGATCATATTTGGATAAACAAAGACATTCCATTTATAAAAAGCAAGGCGGAGGTGTGCATCTACTCGCAGGGAATGAAAATAGGGTGTTACATGAGATGACTCAGTTATACAGCAGTGTGGTCTTTCCCACTCACTCACTCACGCACACAAACACACACACTCTAACGCTGAGCAGTTATACTTCCTTGAGATTTTACAAAACAAAGGCTCTAAAAGATTTTGGAATGGCAGGGCATCATTTATCATTCCACCCATGAAACCATTTAGCTGACGTGCTGAAATTTTTACAGCCTCAAACCACTGAGTATGAGATTGTGAGTGTTGAAGTGTGTCTGCCGTTGTTTGTGTCTGTAAACAGCTGCACCGCACAACCATGCATGCTGTCATGGTAAACTTTAGCTGCAGTGAGTTTCCTATCGTAGACTCCATGTTCGTCTCTGTTTCCAATAACTAGACTTTGTTTGCTCTTGTTAATTCCATTTTGCTTAAAGTTTCTACCTTTGTTAAGTTTGTTTCAGTGTCAGAAATATTCCATCACATGTAAATGAACTGATTAATTTGGGTTTGGGGTTTCTACTTTTTTTTAAAAACTTTGAATATTAAAAAATTACATAACTAAAAATACAGTCAGTCACCTTTTTAACCATCCATTCTTTAAGGGATTGCAGGGGATAATGGAGCCCATCCCGCTGATTCAAGGCAAGGAGCAGGTTACACTCTGAACAGGTCGCCAATCTGTCGTGGGGCCACACACATACTATACACAGACAATCCTAGGGGCAGTCATGTAGTGGCTAATCAACCTAGCATGCATGTTTTTGGGGGTTAGTACCTGGAGAAAACCCACACATACATAGGGAGAACACTTGAACTCCACACAAAAAAGCCAGTTTTTCAAGCCCTGTTCTCACCCGGGACCCGAACCCCGACCTTCTTGCAGTGAGGCCACTGAGCTACTCACTGCGCCATTGTGCCACCCTACTGAAAATACACTGAATTAAATGCAATATTTTCTTATGCGATTTTAAAATGCGATCGCCGTACAAGCGGCCGAAATGAGCTTCCTCCGCAGGGTGGCTGGGCTCTCACTCAGAGATCGGGTGAGGAGCTCTGCCATCCGCAAGGAGCTCGGTGTCGAGCCGCTCCTTCTCCAGGTCGAGAGGGTGCCTGAGCGCCTCGTGGGTGAGGTGTTTCAGGCACGTCCCACTGGGAGGAGACCAGTGGGCAGACCCCGGACCCGCTTGAGAGACTATGTCTCACAGCTGGCCGGAGAACGACTTGGGATCCTTCCGGGTGAGCTGGAGGATGCAGCCGGGGTGAGAGAGGCCTGGGCTATCCGTTTGAGGCTGTTGCCCCCGCGACCCGACCCCGGAACAAGCGGGAGATGACGGAACGGAAAAATGCGATATTTTGCATTGATTCCCTAATTGTAGTTTGTGGTGCTTGAACTTAAGATGAGGTGCAGTTTGTCAGGTTGGTGCACTGTTGCAGAAGCACACTGCTAATTTTCATGACATATTCTATATGAGCTATATGGTATAGTTCCACCAGAGATGCGATTTTTTAAAAAAAAGTAATTTGTCGTTCTGTTCCATCGTCTTCCACCTATCTAGCACCGGGTCACTGAAGCAGCAGCCTCATTCGGGAGCCGAGGCTTCTCTCACCCTGGCTGCGTCCTCCAGGCCACCCGGGATGATCCCGAGGCATTCCCCGCTCAGCTGTGAGACAGATTCTCTCCAGTGGGTCCTGGGCCTACCTCTGAATCTCCTCCCGGTGTGGGCCGTGCCCGAAACACTTCACCGGCGAGCTGTTTGGGAGGCATCCTAACCTGATGCCCGAACTACCCCATCTGGCTTGTCTCGACCTGGAGGAGCAGCAGCTCTACTCAGAGCTCCTCCTGGATGACAGAGATCCTCACTCTATCTCTGAGTGAGAGAAAATTACTTTGTCATAATTTATAATCATAACTTTTAAATAGAGAAGTTGGCTGTGTTTTTCTCTGATATTTCGGGATTATATGGCCACTTATTTGATTAATAAAACTTAATTTATTAGTAATGGAAGAAATTGGACATGATATGGAGAGGTACATAACTTTTGGTTTTAAAAAATTGAGTATAGCATTCAATTAAGCTAAGCTTGCTTTCAAGCTAAAATGACTAAAACAAACCAAATTTTTTGGTTGTGCCACATCAAACTACAAATGCAATTTTGATTAAATATATTCCAGTTAAAGAAAGCTAAAAAAGGCCTTTTTTTCAATTCCTCACTAATTTGAGCTCAGGTTTTCAGCTTTATGTGCTCTTGCAAAATCCAAGCTCCATAGAAGAATTTAATTTGTCTTGTTGGCAGGCTGTTGATTTTTTTTTTTTAAACTTGGCCTCTTACTTACAGCTATAAAGGTGAAAATTGCTGGTGAATACCAAATGAAGTGCTAACTATGTGTTAAGCTCTCCCTGAGTTAATAAAAGATTTCATCATAACCAATAGCTCTACCATATTCTTTGTGGTCCACTTAAGAATCGTTTAGCGTAACACATTTTCTCTAGCTTTAATAAACCTGGTGACTACATAGTATTGTGTAAAAGTGTTTCAACTGGTCGTCTTTAAAGCTTCAAGCATGCACTTACACACAGTGGAAGAAAAGTATTACATTTAAGCAATAAACTTGAAAAACATTCCCTCCCTTGAATGCAGACTTGCAATTTCGCTGGTTGTTTATCACTTGAATCACCCTCCCAAATCCCCAAAATGAATGTTTGGACTGTAATAGTTAACCATCTGTTGAGGTTTTCTGCAAAGTCCTCAGAGGTTCAAGGGCAGTTCCAAAAGATTTTTGTAAATCCCCACTTAATTCAGTCAGGGGGAATTTATATGGAAAAGAAGAGATGTTGACTCTTTGTCTTTACATGAAGACTATGGTGAAATGTAATTGAAACAACCCAGTGAAGAATCACACACAATTTTGACATCAGATATTGTTCAAGTGAGCGGTTTAGGGCGTGTTAATACCAGAAAGCAAACCAACCTGAGAGGAAATGAAAAGGAGCGGGGAAAAACTTCAGTTCAATTCAAGTTCAGTTCTCTGTTTTTTGTCAGCATTGGTTTAATTTTAGTATTAAATGGATTGCTGTTTGCAACTTTTAGATTCACATATTTTTTTGTCAATATTTAACAATGTGTAAAAGGATTGGTCCATATGACACAGAATGTTGATTTGCTGTTAAAAAGATTTAAGATTTTGCTTACATTCAGTAGTGTCTGTGCACATTAGACTATGTAAGCATAGTGGACAAACACAATGTCCTTTCCAAACCAGCCAGTTTTTCATGATTGGTTGAAACTTTTTTTTTTTTTTTTTAAACTAAGAGCACATAACAATGTTTTGTTGATTAAGCAAGCTTAAGCAAACTCTGAATAAACTCATTGTATTTCCTGTTTTTTACGCATCCTATTAACTGAGTGTATAACTTAGTTCAAGCATTACGTTTTACATGACACTATTTGAATTGTAAAACTCCACAATGTACATTATCTGACAGGCTGCATCGCAAAGGAGAGGAATGTTCACAAGAACCTTGCAACAGCTACAGTCATGTCTTTGAGTAGAGCTGCCCAGAACCTGCTGAGTTCGCATAAAAAATCTTCAAGATGCCGACGTTTACTGTGTTTGTAAGTGATTTGCGTATGGATTGGTGATGGGTGTATCAATATGGTGAATTCTTCCTTTTTCACGTACTTCTCATTCTCCTTATATTTCCAAACATTTCCTGTAGTAAAAATGCAATTCAGCTAAATTGTAATGCATCTAACAGTTGAATTGTCCTTTGTTCAGCCTTGAAGGGAAATTCTTGTTTCTGAGGGGTTCAGTCCTGTATGTATAAAGGCCTACCCTTACTTCAAATAAACTAACTTGATCTGGTACGGGGGTGTTCTGGCTGGAGTTTGAGTCACTTTCACTTTGACATGTATTTCTTTTCTTGAGTAAAATATTCACACTATCGGAATGATGAGACAATCCTCATCTGATTCAGGTGGGTATAAGAAAATCTATTTGTCACAATTAGTCAACAACAATCCTGGTTTGGTCCTGGTGTTTCTTGGATTTTTAAATTGGTTTAAACTAGGACATTTTTACAAGTTTAATCACCCAGACATATACATTTTATTTTTGTTTTCTACCTCTATGCATCCTACTTTCCTTTTGTAGTCATAATTAAAATAAAACAGTATGTTTTCCAGGGTACTTGTTTGAGTGCTAGAGATAGGAATAAAACTTTGTTAGGACTAGACAGGAAACAAATATGGAGGTAGCAGAGATGAAAATGCTGAGGATCTCTCTGGGAGTGACCAGGATGGACAGGATTAGAAATGAGTACATCAGGGGAACAGCACATGTTGGAAGTTTTGGAGATAAAGTCAGAGAGGCCAGACTGTGATGGTTTGGACATGTGCAGAGGAGAGGGACAGAGTACATCGGCAGAAGGATGCTGGGTTTGGAACCACCAGCAAAGACAACTAGAGGAAGACCAAAGAGGAGGGTTATGGATACAGTGAAGGAAGACATGAAGATAGTTGGCGTGACCGAAGAAGATGCAGCAGATAGGGTTAGATGGAAGAAACTGACTTGCTGTGGTGACCCCTGAAGGGAAATGCCGAAAGAAGAAGAAGGACTAAAAACACTTCACCAGCTCATTTCTAAGTTTGATGCAAACGATTTGTGGGTATGTGTGATGCATTTTGTTAGATGGTGATTCCACTTTTCCTTTTTTTTTTCTTCCTACTTTTTGAGCTGAGAAGAGATGACAGTCGACACTTTACTACTTATTTCCTCCATCATTGGTTCTTGTGTCCGGCTATGTTGTAAAATAGCATAGTAAGAATGAAAGAGAGCGAATGTGAAGGAGAATTAAAGATGACAAATAAAGTGGGGAGAGATGAAGACAGGTTCTGACAGTGGGAGATAAGGTGGTGCAATTCTCCATTAACACATCACAACCGACCAGCTTCTACCTCATCTTCTGTCAAAACTGCTTTCATGGATTTGAAAAGATATCAACAAGAAAAGCTAACAATATACAGATAATATGTAAATATGAAGCTAGTTTAATTTGTGGAAGGCAGTGTATTTATTAAATGTACTCTGTGCTAATTTTGAGATGCATCAAAAATATCTGTTTCCTTGAACACTCAAAGCTCACATGAGGAAATGGTAGAAATCACTTTCCTAATTTTGGAAAACAATACACTTTGTAATCTATTGGTTGCTGACGAACATTTAGGGTAGTATTATTTTTCTGATTAGCGTCTGCTAAAGAAAATAATTAATTGGTTGAACAAACCAATACATACATATAAGGTGGAAAAAAGTTTATTTTAAGGTACATAAAGAGGGGTGTCAAACTCAGTTCCTGGAGGACCCCTGCAAGTTTTCCATGTGTTTAATGAGTCATTGTTCCAATTTTTTATTGGCTATTGATTTCACTTCATGTGCACCAGCTGTATTGAAACAGGAACACATGAAAAACCTTCAGGACACCGGCCCTCGAGGACCTGGGTTTGACACCCTAACCTGGTGCATAAATTTGGGTATTCCAGCAGAAAAACTACATCAATATTTAGTGGATCTTCTCTTTGCAAAAAGAACAGCCTCCAAGTGTTTTCTATCGCTTATGTGGGTCTCAATTTTTGTTGAAGGCATTTTGGACCATTTGTCTTACAAAACATTCCCAGTTTAGTCAGGTTTGATCGTTTCTGAGCATGAACAGCCTTCTTTGAATAAAACTACAGGTTTTCAATAATATTCAGGTCTGGTCCAACTTCAACTTTGTCACGGATTCTTGAGCATTGTTCTCAAGAATCTGCTGATACTGACGGGAATTCATGTGACCTTCAACTTTAACAAGAAGTTGAAGATGGACTGACCACAGCATGATAGAACCACCAGTAAATTTTACTGTGGGCATCAATTGTTGGTTTTGGAATGCAGTGTTCTTTATCCTCCGTCCCTACCGGCACTTGTTATGTCCAAATAACTAGTTTAATCAGTTCATAATACCTTGTTCCAAAATTAAGCTGGCTTGTCCAGATGTGGTTTAGCATACCTCAAGTGGCTCTGTTTGTGGCATGTGCACAAAAAAAGGCTTCTTTCTCATTACTCTCCCAAACAACATCTCTTTGTGTAAAGCATCCTGAATAGTAGAACAAAGCACTATGACAATCTGCAGCAGAGTCATGTTCTTGGTCTTTGGAGCTGGTCTGAGGGTTTAGATTGACCTTTCTCACCTCAGCTTATCTGATTTTTTTTTTTCTGGTCTGCCAATCTGGGCCTTAACTGGAACAGTGATGCGTTCTTCAATTTTCTCACCTTGTTCCTAACAGTAAAAGCAGTTAGCCGAAATGTCTTAGCCAGATTTATGTATCCTTCTCCTAACCCATGATATTGACCAAACTCTGTTTTCAGGTCATTTGTGAGGTTTTTTTGAGGCTCCTAGGATGCCGCTTTTCAGAGTCCATGCATAGAAGAGACACTCTTCTATTATGGCACCTTAAATAACCTTTCTCAAGATCGGCTTCCCATGTGTATGTACACAGAGGGTCAGTGAGCTTACAGATGTTAAGGGGGAGACGGTGGCCGCGTGGTTAGAGCGTTCGCCGTCCCACGGAGAGCACGTCTAGGGTTCTTGGAGAAGACACCTAACCCCCGCTTCTCCCACCATTGGCGCCGTTGAAGGGCAGCCTGCTGCGGTGTACGGAGTGCAGCAAACAAATTTCCCCGGTGAGGGATGAATAGAGTAATTCATTTATTTATTTATTTATTTACCAAACAAAATTTGTGTTCCTGTAACTGTCACCAAATGAATGCAAATCAAGAAACAACAAGCCTGCTAATTTTTTGCATCTGGCTTCTTTTATTTAAACAATTATTTTATTTAACAATTATTATAAACTTTTTTTCCCTCCGCTTAAGTATTGATTCATTAGCGATATATATAGTTCACAAAGATTGCTGATCCAAACAGCAACATTTACAAAGGAGTATTTTGAGAAGAATTGGGGTGTCCCAAACTTTTTTTTATATAACTGTGTGTACGTACGTTCGCGTGTGCGTGTGTGTACCTACATAAATTGACAAAGATATATATATATGTCTATATTTATATATATACCATATACAGTATATCGCTATGATTTATAGTAGTATTAGAATTAAAAGTATTTGAGCTGCGTAATGTACAACATCGAGGCTCTTAAGGATTAAAATTGAACATCTCAGCTCTAGAAAGTCCGGAGCACAGAGGGAAGTATGTGATGCCAAAAAAATGAGTTTTTTCTCTGGTTTAAAAGTAGAGTGGGGTTGTTTGAAACATTCTAGTCATCTCATGAGTCGGGGGATATCTGATCATGGTTGTGTAGGGGCCAACCTCATGTTTTGATCTTATTTGCCTAACTTATCTACCTAAGCTCTGACACCTGCTCCACCAGGTTTATAGTTTACCAGTGTGAGCATTTGTCTGCATACCATTGTCTGTCATTTCAGATGTTGTTTGAACAGTTGCTCTCTTTTTATCCACTTCTACCTTTGTGTTTATCTTGGTCTTCAGACCAGTGAAGGTTGTAATGAGCTCTACAGTTTCGTAGGTTGATTAGAATAAGTAAACCTTGCTGTGTGATCGATGATTTTCTTTGATACTAAAGCATGTTTTTGGTTAACTAGGAAACTCATTTTAAGATTTTTTTTTGTCTTTGGGTTCAATTTTTTTAATGGATTTTGATCCAGCAGAAGTATTCTTAATATATGTTTTTAAATCTTTAACAAATGAGAAAAAAAAACGAGGAAAGAAGAACATAAATTTGATTCCAATTCCTGTGTTGATATATCGGTCCTTTAAGGACGAGCTGAATACATGGAGGGTTTTAGTACTTGACAAATGTAAAACATCAAATAATAAAAAAAAAACTACGTCATTTAGATTTTTCTTTTCCTGCTCCTGCTCCTTCTCTGCTGTTCTCATGTTTCTTTCTGAACACTGTGCTTTGCAAAATGTTTTTAAAAATTTAGTAGTAGTCGTAGTTTGAACCGTTTTCTTCAGGTGAAACATCTTTTCCTGCATTTCCCGATTGAATACGTGTAATCTTGCCTTTTTACCCCGAATCAAATAAACAAAGTGCATGTACCTCTGTGAACTTCTCTGTCCAGATATCTTTATAGTGGAGTCATAAGAAAAAAGATATAGTTTTATCAAATTGCCTTTAACATTTTTTTTTTGGTTATCTGAAGTACTTTTTTGCAAAGAAAAAAATGTCTTCTTTTTTCTTGTTTTTCCAACAAGCCTGTGGGTAATTTTTAAATTAATTAGATTACCTGTAACAGGAAAAGCAGTTCTGATAAGATTAAGGATAATAATATCTGAGCAGTAGTAATATTACATTATTTAAATTTTCTTTTTTCCCTCCAGGATGAAAATGCGGCGGCACAGAGTGTTCTTGCTGTGCACGGTGGGCCTGTGCGTCATCTCTTTTCTTCATTATTACAAGGCCCTCCATTACGTGTCGCTGCTGCGGGAGCTCTCTGCCCCATACCCCAACATCAAGTCCTTCATCATGGTGTCTGACTTCTTTTGGAAAGAGAAGGGTGTGGCTGCCACACCGCTCAGCCCTGCCTCTCCAGAGGAGGCTCCCCCCATCCCAGCCCTTCGTCAGTCTGACACTAAACCAGTAGGAAGGTCAGGTGCTGTTGGAGATGGAGGGAGAGGAGAAGAAAGAGTTGATTTAGAACTTGAAAATATTAGGGTTGGAGTTGCCGGCCATGCAGAGCCAGAACCTCCTCATCCTTGGGAGAAACCCAAAGAGCTTCAGATGGGTGACCTCGTACCTGAAGAGGTGAGAGTTCAATTACATCCAAGTTTGAAGATGCAGAAAACAAACATCTAAGATGTACAAAAAATAATTTCTTATGTCATCCAATTTCATTTTATTTGTAAAGCTCACTATCACAACACAGTTGTCTTAATGGGCTTCACAGTAAATCTACATCCTGCAGCTCGTCCGGGAGGTTCCAAAGGAGTTGGAACCCCAAGCTTGATACTCGATAGTCTCTCCACCAGCACATAAGTCTACTGCTGAGCTCTTGTTAGTACATGCCTGGAACACCTGACCAATGAGGCGTCCAGGAGGCAAGCTGACCAGATGCCCAAAACTCCCCCCATCTGGCTTCTCTCAATAATTGAGGAATTATTTATTTAGAAGTAAAAATAGATTTTAATCAACTAGACCAAAATTTTTTTGTCAACACAGATCAAAAATTGTCAGTGAGAAGCTCTTTTTAACAAAAAAATACAGAGAAATACTTTTGGGGAATACCAGGAAATTTCCCCATACTATTGAACTTTTTTTGTGTACCTCCAAATATTACTAATATTACAATTGTTTGTCATTTTAGGATATTTAGTATGAAATATTTACTATAGTAATTATACATAACATGAAAAATTTGATGCTAAATGTTTGACTTTATGATTAATTTTCACCTTCATAAAGAATTTCAATGCTACTATTGAGGGCTATGAAAAGCAATTGCATACATCAATACTTTCAAGATGGTAAGAAATATCTATAAAACATCAAAGTGACTGGAATATAAATACATACTATATTATTTGTTTGCCTTTGGGGTTTTCAGACTACTAAAAAAATGAAAAAGGCATGTTCGGGTGACACAGATTGCAGGCCAGTTTATTTTTGATAAAGAGTCATACTCAGTCACAAACTCTTAAGATCTAGATTGTTCACAAATTTGTATTTGAGGTAATATAGTGCATGTTATATTTTAGATAATATTTACAAAGGATTGAAAGTTATCTGAAGGGAATCGATAATTCCCTTTGTTTTTCCTCCACAGAAGAGAGTTGAAGACCACCACAATAAGCTTGATCATCCAGATCTGCCAAAAGCACCAGTAGTAAGAAATGTACAAAAAGAGCCTGCTGAACCACTGGGAGACCTTCATACTCGTACTTACCAACTTCAAAATGACAAAACTTCTTATTTCGTTCGTACCAAAGCTGGAGCCCTTTGCTTCAGACAAGGGACAGAGGTTGCTGCTCCTAAAGAATACTCTCCAAAGTTAGGTGATGTAGCTAAAGGAACAAGAGAAGGAAGTCAAGCTGGAGCTGCAGTACAGAGGAAAATTCTGGAAGCTCACCAGCAGCCCTCTGTAGTTCCAAAGCCCAAGATGAGATCCAGAGGCAACGGGAAAAGGCTGGTCAAGTGTGTTTGTCGACCGGGTTGGCATGGACCTTACTGTGGGGTTCCCACGATGGTGTACCACTCTAACCTGCCAACAAAGGAACGACTAACACCCAGAGACACCCCCCGGAGAGTCATCAACGCCATAAATGTCAACCATGAGTTCGATTTGCTACATGTGCGCTTTCATGAGCTTGCACAAGCAGTAGATTTATTCCTTATATGTGAGTCAAACTTCACTGCATATGGAGAGAAGCGGCCTCTACGGTAAGATATGATTTATGTATTTACTTAGCATGTGCACGTTGATCCCTACCCAGAACAGAGAAAAGAAACTTGATTCAAGTGAAGGGTTTTGTCTCACATAAATATTGTGTTACTGTACAGGAATGTAGAATAAAAAACATGCACAGATAAGTTTTAAACTAGAGTAAAAGAGAATTCTCAGGACCAATAATACACAGTTGTCATGAGACAAATATGCATCCATAAATTCAAGTTTCTGCAATACCATAATTTGAAACAAGAAGTTGACAAAATCTGGTTGAACAATATGCCTCCACCTGCTCTTTGTGTCCTTGGCCTTTGATTGCATGACCAAGAAAACCTAATTTGTTTGTGTAGTTGGTACTGAGGAACTGTTGGCAGTTTAATTAAAATCATTCAAGTGGTTTGAGTGTATCACATTCACCAAAGTGTTTTAGAAGCACAAACACGTAAAAATCCCATGAATTTAATTCCTTCCCTGCATTCTGTGGGCGGAGGCATAAAAAGCCTGCATGTGTGCAAGCACACCCCGTTTTTCTTATTTCACTCCATACTTCAACTGTTTGGCAGCAGAGGACTTGGTAAGGTACAGTGCTAGATTTAGAGCTGTTCAGATAGGACTTGTATATCCCTGTAATGAGGTCAGAGGTTCAGAAATCCAAGTCTATAAAAAGATATTTGAGAAGAAGCATTGAGTAAGCTGAGGTCAATTGAGGCAAATGTAACTTATGATGAAGTTTAACTGCTGACCCTTTGAGCAAAGGACGTGTGAGAAGGTAGACTTGCTGGAAGCAGAATCTGCAACGATGGATTTTTTTTTTTTTTTTTTACTGCTGCTTTTGTAGTGCAGCAAACTCTGAGAAAAAAAGTTTATTCAATATATTATTATTCTGTTCTGAAAAAAACTTTCCAAATCAAATAAAAGTTCGTCTTCTTTTTTATTAAAAAAAAATATTTTTTTAGTGCTTTCAACAAACTGTATTCAACTCTAGTCTGCAAGGACTAAAACCCTGAGGTTCTGAGTTAATCCTTGCTTCAACACACTTGAGCCAAATTATGAGTAATAATGAAGACATTCATGGCCTATTAGGGTTAAATTATCAGTTGTGCTGTAACAGTGCTCGGTTGAATCTTTAGTAGCGTGATCGTCAAACACTAACCTTCTACACATTTGGGTTTAGGACATATGAAACGTCTAAATAGTCCCATGTCAGCTGGTGCTGATGATTTAGCTATTTTTGGGGGAGTTTTCTGCAGCCACGTCATGTATTTGTGTACCGAAAAAAACTACAGTAAAAAAGTTAAGTTTACAGCATGAAACATCCTAAACAGACAATGTTCTATCATCATGACTGACTTTGAAACCATCTGAAACTGTGAACTACGTAATTGCTTTAGGAATTGCCAAGGTTAATTTTTTCTGTGAAGAATTTTCTTAGAACGACAAAAATTCGAATTCTTCTCCTATTGTACGTTGTGGAGGTTTATTTTGTGAAAAGTTTAACAGCAGTGAGTCATACAATGACGTCTAAGATCTAACAAAAAATAACTCAGACTTGTTTAAATTAGTCCTTCAATTCCCCAAAAATGCCAGAAATCCCCATAGACACAGTCTCAAGCACACTCATGACATGTGTGGGGCACAGAACCATCACTTCTGAGGGAAGACAAAAGATGTTTACTTTTGTATGTTACTAGTTGGTACAATAACAGATATGAGCAGACATAGTCTTTTTTTTATGATTGATGACTCATTGGAATGTTGTTTGCTGACTGGGGGTGTGTGTGAGTGTGTGTGGTTTAGGCTTTAGCTTCTTGGCCCAGTTGGTAAACACACATCTATTTAGGTGAAAAGTGGCAAACTTTTTGTTGTTCATTTGTCCCCTCTCCAGTTTTCTGCGACTTCTCCTCAATGGTACATACGATTACATCCGTCACAAGATCCTATACGTATTCCTCGACCACTTCCCAGAGGGAGGTAAACAAGATGGTTGGATTGCAGACGACTATTTGCGTACTTTTCTGACTCGCAACGGCATGTCCAGAGTGGTCGGGGCGAGATCAGACGATGTCTTCATCATTAATGATGCAGATGAGATTCCAGCTCACGAAGGAATCCTTTTCCTCAAGCTGTTTAACGGTTGGACCGAACCTTTTGCCATCCACATGCGGAAGGTAACAGAGTTGTTAAAGTCTATGGATTGATGTGCAGGAATATTTTCACAATGTTTTAACTGTGTTTGTCATTGTTTTTTTCTCTGTCTAGTCATTGTATGGATTTTTCTGGAAGCAGTTTGGGTCTTTGGAAGTGATATCGGGCTGCACTCTGGGGATGCTTCGAGATGTTTACGATGGCGATGGCATAAAACTTCGTCGTCGTGAATATTACACAATGCCAGGTTTCAGAAAGTATGAGAATGACACTGGACATATCCTGGTGCAGTGGTCGGTGGGCAGCCCCTTCCACTTCGCTGGGTGGCACTGCTCCTGGTGCTTTACACCCGAGGGAATATACTTCAAATTGGTGTCAGCGCAAAATGGAGACTTCCCTCGTTGGGGCGACTACGAGGACAAACGTGACCTCAACTACATCCGGGATTTAATCCGGACAGGGGGGTGGTTTGATGGGTCCCTGCAGGAGTATCCACCTGTGGATCCTAAAGAGCATATGTACGCTCCAAAGTATATGCTGGAACACTACAGCAGGTACCGCTACCTCCTGGAGAATCCTTACAGGGAAGTATCTGGACATGTTGAGGCTGGGAGATTGGCTTTGTGAAATTATGTGATGTAACTTGTATGGGCCAGCAGAGGCCATGGCACTGAGCTTTGGAATTTAAATGGTACTGATAAACTACATCTGGAGCCTGTTTGCTCCAGGAAATACTGATGTTGCAGGGATTAAAAATCTCTGTTATTTTGAAGTAAATAAAAAAAGGGAACACTGAATCACACTGTCAATGTATGTGAAGCATTGGGATGCAACCACTGGATAAACCGAATCAGAAATACCCCTCCCTGAGTTCTATCATGTAGTTTTTTTGATTGATTATCTTGCTGTCTTCACCTTCCAGTTGGACACACCTATTTTCTGAGAGAAAGTGGCAGCTTCAGAGAAACAGCCAGGGATTTTTTTTTCAGAAATTTTAAACCTGTGGAGATTTACCAGAAAACAAACCAATTCATGGAAACAAAAAACTGCTTTTGTTTCTGTCTGCGTTTACAAACCAGCTGATGTTCACTCCACTCCACACTTCCAACTGTCTTCCTGTCATGTTTAGTGATCTTCTTCCAGAAGCAGCCACATGTTCAGATCTTACTTTGTTTTTGGGTCTCAGTAGAAAAGTGACAAAGCCTTTTTAAACTGCGCCAAATAAGCGGAACAATGCAGCGGGGAGATTTTTGCTCATTCATTCTCACATTGGCTTAAATGCACCTTAGAGTCGTCTAAATGTCCATAAAAGCAGTGCGTGTGTGCGCATGTGTATTTTCTTTGTTTTGTGCAGTTTTAAGGTAATAAAGTATGGGAATGGTGGTCGGATGAGCCTTAATGAAAAGTAAATAAGGAAAACAAGTAAATAGTGTGAAACTTCTCAGACTTTGCAGACAGACTAAGTCTAGGTCTCTTATGACTTTGCTATTCAAAAGAGTTAAGGGAATATTACGTTTTGTGTTTTCCTGGATAGCTTTTTCTTGGAAAGCAGATTAAATGGAAAAGGGAGATGAGATCAGCCTTAAAATGAGTTCCTGAGGGAAGTAGATGTAGCCTTTTGATGGTGTCAGCTCTGCAAAATAATCATCATGAACCTACAAAGCACATGACAACTTTTAGATCTTTTCTCTGTTGCCTTCCTGATGATATGGTTCAAAAGATTTTCACCCCCGGTTTTGTCTGTTCAATAAGGTGAAGTTTGATTGTGTACTCGTTCTGACTCCCTTTCTGTACTTGATACAGATCTACTTCTGGTAATTCTTCCAAGAATGTCCTTTGGGTTTTTTTCAAATTGGATGTAGTTATCTTTCTTCGACCTCATGTGTTTCTCTTCTTGTTTCTATGAGAAGGGAGAAGGATGGTTGAGGCGTTAATGCCCAATTCTCAGTAACCAATAACCATGAGAGCGTGACGGCTCATGACTGTCATAATTCTTCTGCTGTTCATATGACTAAATATTTCCTCGCATCACCTCAGTTCAGGGACTTTTTTTTGTTGTTTTTGCAGAAAGTGGCTTTAAAACAATGACCAAAATAGCAACTGCAAATGGTTTCAGTTACTAATAAGTTTCTCTGTGTAATTTTTATGACGTCAAAGAAAAAAAAATCAAAATACTGAAAATGATTTTACCCACTTCACAATAAATATGACTAACCCTCAGTATTTCCAAAACTGTGGAAGAATTCTTACCGTGACTCCATAGCTGTGACATGAGTGTGTGGAGTTTAGATGAATCACCTGGACTGTTGATGATTGTTGTGGGTCGGTGATGCAACATGAATGAGAATGTGGTGCACAGCAACAGCTGTTAGGGGTTTGGGAGCCCAGGAACCAAAGTGCTGTTATGATCCTTATGGGAACCTTATGGGGACTAGTGAATATTTATGGGATCTTTTAAAAAAAAGGTGAGCAAATTATCCAAGAAGCTTTTAGTTCTTTTATTTTCTGGTATTTATTTTTTTTGCTTAAGATGCCTGAAACATATTTAAAATTAAAAAAAAAAACTTGAGTAGTTTAGGATTCTCATGCTTGAATTACTTCATCATAAAGTATTAAAACTTTTGGCAACTTTTACATTTGCTCTTAAATTGATCTGCTCTTAATTATTCAAAGATTGACCACATGACGTGCTGGTTAAATTCATAAACAGACTGTCAAATGACGGCTTGTGGCGAACGAGAATAGCAAATGAAATGTGCTCTAACCAAACAATGTGGCAACATCCTTCAATCTTCATGGTTGCAAACCAATTTGAGGACTTGCTTTACGTTATGTGGAGACCAGTGTTTTCGCAAATAAATCTAGAGGCCACCTTTTGCCAAGTAAAAGGTTTTTTTTAGAAATCGTCTCAGAAATGTGACCACATATGTGTCTCATCAAAGACTGTGTGGCTGATTGTATTCATGTCTGCAAAAAAAGTTTAACTCGAATTATTCCCCACTTTCACCCTCCTGCAATCAGCCTGCACATCTGGAGAAAATTGCACGTGTTAGCATGTTGTACGAACGTATGTGGAAGTGTCTGTGTGGGTTAGTATGCTCCAACCCGTGCCGAATATGCATGTCAATCTTACATATGCCTAGGTTTTATCTCAATGCCTGTTGCCTCTTATCACTATGGTAACAATCCCCTGGTTGAGTTCCTGAGATCGCTAATAACCTGAGGTCATTCAACAAAATTGCAGAACAGCAGTGGAAAGAGTTTGGGGGGAAAAAGCAGAGGGCCAAAAATTGGACAAATGTACCCAGTTAATCCCACTTGGAGAACCTTACAACAGCTAAAAATGTCAGTCATTTTAAGTTACTGTAACAACTCCACAGATTTAAGAAGTCAGATTTAAACACCTCAGCTTTCATATTTCTAAGTTTGCTCTGATTAATGATTGTAAGCTGATAAGTTATTCAAACTGCTCAATTCATCTCTGACACAACTGCGTGCACTAACTTGGTCTAAAATAAAAAAAAAATAAAAAGAAGTGCCGGCAGTATACAAACATGTTTTTTAAGAAAACTTCAGAATAAATTTCCATCAATGTTTCATGTAGGAGGCTTGTTTTGGGCTCATCATTTTGACTTAACTTTGATTTTTCCGTTTGAGGTGCAGTCAAATGACAACAATGATAAAATGTGCTCCATTTTAATGAAAGGAGTAGCACATCATTCCTGTTGAAGGAAATCTATCAAATAGTGTTTAGTAAGACTGGCTTGTTAAAGCATGTAACACTCTGTGTTATTTCTGCAAGCAATTTTCAAAAGCGTGACCTCAATTGCTCTATTTTACCATCATGAATTCATGTCCAAAAATATTTATGTAGCTAGCCTCTCAAAAGGTTGCCCATGCACATTTCTAAAATCAGTCCATAAGTATCAATAGTAGTCGTTCATGTTTGAATAAAATATGCACTTAATGCCTCTCAGATTTAAAACCTGAAAGTTTCCAATTAGACTCTTTTGCAGTAAATTGTTTGGTAGTGAAACAAGCAGTTGAATTAACTCAAGATTGTGGATTAACTTAAAAATATTCTCAGTTTGCAGATTAAAAATGTTTTAAAAAATTGAAAAAAAAAAAACAGATCAGTATTGTTTGCCATTATTCTTGGACTCAATGATAAAGCTGCTTGTGCCTTAGTATTTCATTAAGTTTTTGAGAAAATAACCAGCATACCTTGTTTATCAGACTTTCCCATCATACACAACATCTGGTTGAAGGATTTTTACCTAAAAAATACGGTCGGACTTTAAATTTGATCACTTTTATAAAAAACCTTCCACCAAGTAATCTGTTGTAGCATATCTGCTTGCTTCCACTGATTGAAACAGAGGGGATAAATTAGGTGCAAAATGAAAAGCTGTAATCGAGACGGAGTGGTGTAGACAGGTTCGGAGGTGCGTTGCTAGGAAACAGCTCTGAGCAGCTCTTGCTTATACTTGCTGGTGTTAGCAGAGTGAATAACCATTTAAATAGTTTGCATTTAGATATGGAGTGATCTAAACTTAGACATGCTATTGGGAGAGCACCTACAGCATCTTCCACGAGATGATGCACAATGCTCTTGAGCGCTCAAGTCATCATTACCCGATTTCAAGTAGTTTCTCCCTGGAACATCCAGTATATGGGTCTTGGCTAATTTTGAATATTTTAGGTAGCATATGAGCATTTATGTAAATGGTTTAAAGTCCTTGATGTAAAGGAACATCCATTCAGATCAGATGTCAGACCTTGAGGGATTTTGTGCTGCAGGTGTTTGGATTTTTCTGCAGCCTGTTTTTCCATATTGTAAACAGTTGTTAGAAATAGATTTCAGATCAATGGAGCGTGACAAAGCACTCCATTGCAGGTGGATCCCTTTTAGTAGTTAATGCACATCAAGCATCAACACATGCTTGTAACACTCCCCACCTTGCACAGATGTCATATGGAACTGTATTGCTTTGCCAACACCATTACCCCCATCTGGTATTGTGCTCACAGAGAAACTGACTGGCTTTATTTCTATAGCACTTGCATGCCTTCACAAATTTGGACTTTTGCCAGCATTGTGGCTTCCACCAACTGATCTTTTCCAAGAAACACTGGCAGTTAGCGAGCCGGAAATCAAAGAAAGTAGTGTGTGGAGTCAGAGAGAGGGAAGTCCATTCAACAAAAAATCCCATTTAAACTTCACTGCTGAAGGCCCTTGTTTTTTGGCTTTTTAAAGAATTCTTTTATAGGTCTGGCAAACATAGAGACTCCAATGAAGCTTTAAAGTTTTACATTTCAAAGCTTCTAACATGTTCAAAGTATCAACTGCATGGAGTTAAACAAGCTGTCAGCTAAATATCTTGTAATACTTTAATGTTTATCAGTGGGTTACAACAGTCATTGGCTTCTGTAGAGTCATAAAAAATGAACTGAGAAGTACTCCTGCAGTCATTTGATGAGTGATTTGAAATGTAACCCATAAAAAGGCTCAATTTTTAAACCTGTTTCTGTTTCCATTGCAGCTTCTTTATGGTTTGATTTTGTGAACAGACTACTTAACCTTATTTATTTCAGTGGATTGAATGAGACCCAAACAAACAGGTGACTTCACTGCTGTGAAAAAAAAAACTAAAAATGCTCAGTTTACAGCACCCAGTGTCTTACAGTCAAGGTGTTTTACGGAAACAACTATTAGAACATATGCAACGGAGATATAAAAGACTTTGACATTTTAATTCAATTCAATTGTAACCCAATATCACAAAAATGTTGTCTCAACAGGCAGAATTTTTAGTTGGTTTTTTTTTTTTAAATTCCAAAACTAGCCATGTGGTCACAAAAAAATACATTTAGATCACCTGATTTAGAGGAAAATGATAGTCTATTTCTTCCAAATACATATTAACAGACTTATAAAGAATGAAAAAGTCGTCTGCCGCTGAACTCCGTTCACCTCAAGAGAGGAACTTAATAGAGCAGGTTGCAGCAGGCAAGAAAATGTGCTGGATTTAAAATAGTTGCAGCGAATACAGATACTTTATTCACACAAACAAAAAAAAATCTGTGGTATGAGGCGTGATGATTTCAGAACTGCACTGCTGTAAACATGTCAGGGTTTGGTGTATATGTGTCAGGAATTTGTGGGATGAGTGTGTTGGTGTGAGTAGAAGTGTTTGTTGGAACACTCCTGACTGTGTTCCAGGACAGATTGCTGGCTTTGGGGAGGGTATTAAAAGACTCTGGTCCAGGACTCCGTATGTTGTGACAGCACAGATCAAAAAGATGAAAGTCAGTCACACATCAGAAGCAGATGGACGTGGTGACACATGCTGCACATGTCTGAAAAGGTGGGCAAACAGACTGGCCGACACATGGCTGTAAATCCCATGCCTTTTGGACGTGGAGGGGAGAGATAAGTGGGTGACTGACTGCTGTTTTTCACCACTAACTGCACCACAGTCAAAGTTAAACATTCCAGAAAAATGAATAAATCTATAAATGCTGAGTTGGTCATTCATAAATGTGAGGCTGGGTGGTTTATGAATTTGGATTCAAAATAACTGATTCAATTTTGGCACTTTTGCTTGGGTTTAAAATATTTCTGCAAATTCTCAGTTCTCATTCATGCCGCATTATGACAAAATCATTTCTTTGGACGTGTCCATTTTGGGGAATATGCGTACTCTTGCCTGGGATTGTGTAAAAATAAAATTTAGAGCTTGAATTTCCATTATTTATAAACCTACTAACTATGTTTCAGGCATCAGCCTTTTTGAATATTATCTACACACCAAGGTGATAAATATACATGTTTTAAATTAGTTTTCTCAAGCCATCGTGTAGCAGCTACCTGATTTGAAATGAAACTGTGGAAACAAAGAGGGGGGTAGCAGTTGTTAAGGAAAGAAGCTTGAGGAGAAAAGTCTCCAGAGGGGTTTGAATTCCCTACAATCAAAATCAGACACGGAAGCCAAGCTGAAGAGAGGGAATTATCCTGAAATTTTGGTTTGCACTGATGGATTTCCTGTTTTGTTTTTTGTTTTTTTTTTTTGCTTCTGAGGTCTGATTTTTGGTTTACGAGTTGTAAAATGTTTAAAATAAGTCTGAGAAGTAAGAAAGAGAGGGTCAATGACTCGTTTCTCTGTTTTACTTTGATTTCGTCCTTCGTTTTGTAACTGCATGGACTTGGCAGCTTGATATTTAATTTCTTTTAGAGTTTGTGTGTGTGTGTGTGTGTGTGTGTGTGTGTGTGTGTGTGTGTGTGTGTGTGTGTGTGTGTGTGTGAGATGAGTGTGTAAATGAATGAATGTGTTAACTTCACAAGCACTGTCTCAGCCTATAACTACAGTATGGTTCCAACCCATATTAGATTTTTTTTTTTACCTCCACTGACGGATGGATGGGGTACTGTATCACAATGCCTAATTATTTAATTTATCAATGCCTCTTTTCTTTTTTTTTTTAAGATGTTTTATGCTCTGAAAACATTTACACATGCTTACAATCACACAAACACAACACACTGTCTACCCTTTGTCGTGTTAAACTTACACCTATAATCTTGTGGCCAAAAATAAATTTATCACATTGCAACCCGGCGTTGCAAACCCGGTTTTTCTCAAACAGTAAAACAGGTTCTGTTATCTTTTCGTGCTCTATGTCTGCACGAAACTAGATGTAAACAGTTTGATGTTTAAAAAAAAATCTACAGCAGATAGTTTTTTTCTTTTTTTTTTTTTTTTTTTAGTCCAACATGTCTGCCTACAAAGTTATACTTTTTACTTTATTGAAAATATGTGATTTGCTTTAATTTTTTGTGCTTCCAGAAATATATGTTGAGGGATGTATTTTTAATATTATTATTTTAATTATGCAACTGTTAGTTAGTTATCCAGGTGGAGATGTATGGATCTTAAACAGGGTTTGGTTTTTGCTTATTTCTTTGCTGTTTTTTTTCCATTGTTCGTCACAGCTGATTTATTCTCTTGCATTTCAATGAGGCAGTGCCTCATTGACTCATGCAAAACATTCTCCACTCCTCAAAACTAGTTTTGCAAGACTTGCTTTAACACAATATATGATTATGATTCAATATTAATGTCAAAATTTACTAGTTAAGATTTATTCAATCCCTTTTAAAATGTATAAAGCAGCAAAAAGAATAAAGTTATCATCAATGCTGCAACTCATGGAAAAAGATTCTGCATTAGAGAATCAAAAGTGACTACCTGGCTGCATACTGCTTGTACGTATGTAAAGCATTATTTGCATTTTTTCTTACGCACATGCTGACCAGTGACTCCTAGGAGGTGTTTTGCATACTTCTTCGTAAACCTCTAAAATGTTTCTTTCACGTTCTGCATCCCTGCACTTGGAAAGTGAACAGATGACACAGACCATAAACACACAGAAATAAAAAACACTGCCTTGGCAGATGATGGGCGCTCGGCATGGTGCTGCCACCCAGTTTCATATCCTAGGGGCAAACTGTTGTCTGCAGCCAATTAACCATCAGGGCTTCCTGCCAAACTAATCCTCTCCACTCTCCCTCTGCATTCCCAGAATTACCCCACTACTCCTCACAGAGTTTGTGATGAAAGGAGAAAAATTACACAGGATTCAAAATGTGAAATGAAGAATTTGGGTCTGTAATTCTTGTGTGTTGCTAAAACTGAATAATTGTAGCATGTTTTGGTTTTTTTTTGTATGTTCTCAGTTGGAATAAATGACAAACTCTACCTGCATAGATTGCGGCCACTTTCTCGGATAAACTGGTTAAATCTGTCGCTTTTACACTTAAAGTTTAAAATAATTTTGAGAAAGACAATAAGAACAAACGAACAATTGCTCATCATACAAATTGTATGGTTTTAAAAACTCAGCTCTTCTCCTGTGCACTGATACTGATTGTAGATAGGAGAGAAAAAGTGCATAGATTTATTTTTTAGTAATTGCCTGTCAAGGTTTTTTTGTGCCATTCAATGGTTCACGGTCACTGTTGGAAGACTTTCTGTGGCAGAATGTGTATGCAATCAATTATTTCCTTCTTTTTATGTGTGAATGACAAGAAACTGTTTTTTGTTTTGTATTTTTTTTTTTTTTTTTTTTTTAGCTTTTGACTCTCTGCGACCAATCATCCAAATTCATCATTGTGCCAGTGTGTTTAAGTTTTCCCACACCTTGCTGTTCTTGCATTCAAACAAAAGAAAATACTCAACAGAAAGAAGAGAAGGCAGCAGATTAAAAAGGACTCATGAGAGACGATTCTTTTGGAGGAATTAAAGGATATTTTTCTCCTTTGTAGGGTAACAAAGAAGAGTGTACATTTCTAAGTTAATTGAAACTGATGACTCTTGTTCTCTATATGAATGACTGTATGTTAACCATGAGAAGTAACAAATTCTATGACAAAGAAGTATAATAAATTAATTTTGAAATTTTAAGACTGTTGAGTTTGTTTTCAAAAGCATCAGACTGGATGAGTTTTACAGAAAAAAAATGCTTACACTGGAGACTTGTTTCTATCGTTTAACTCACTAGAGGGCACCACTGTAAAACACATCACTGAATCTCAGAAGAATCACTGTCCAAAACTTTTCATTTGTACTTAACACCAGTACTTTATATTATTAATTTAAAAATGACTGCAGCACCATCAGGATCAAAATTCTGGCATATAATTGAAAATGTGATATTTTTCATCTTGTTCTATTCATTCATTAATCTTCTGAACAACCCATCCCTAATAGAGTTGTGAGAGGTTCCAGAGCCTATCCCGGCTAATTCAAGGCAAGAGGCAGGGTACACCCCGAAAAAGTCACCAGTCTGTCACAGGGCCACACAGAGACAAGCACCCACACACACATACATTCATTCCTTGGGGCAATTTGATAGTTGGCTAATCAACCTAAAGGGTATGTTTTTGAGAGTGGGAGGAAACCGGAGTATCTGGGGAAAAAACCCACGCAACATGCAAACTCCACACAGAAAGGCCAGTGTTCTAAGCCTCGTTCCCACCCAGGATTCGAACCTCTGACCTTCTTGTTGTGAGGCCACAGTGCTAACCATTGCACTACCGTGCTGCCTCCGCTTGTTCTAATTTGTTTGAAAAATTTATGGTTGAATAATTTTTATGAAAATTGTGTTTTTTAATTTGATTTGGAAATGTCATGATGCTGAACCCATAATCTCCAGTAATCTGACAAAATTATTGGAGATGAAGGTCCTTGTTTTATGTAATATCTCTGGTTCCCATTGATGTGTTTTCTAAAAATAAACTGTGCTGCATCAGCATTAATAACTAATCGGATCCTCATGTGAAAATGAGTCCTCACACAGCTGTACGGCTCAGATCCAAGCCAACCTCGGGCTGAAAAGTTCAGCATTGTTGCATGGAGTTGTGTGTACGAACCTGAATGTAACCCGAATGCAATGGATTCAACATAACGAGGCCAAACAACTTCTGTAATTTGCAATCCAAAAAAGGAGCCAGACAGTCTGAGATTGTGTGCTCGTGTGTTTATGCATGACTAGACCTGTATCTGCAGGCTTTGGCAAGTCCTGGATAACTATGGAATTAAAGTGGGTCAAGCAAAAGCCAACAATTCCCCACTTTTAGAAATGTAATGTTACTTAAAGTGTGTCTTCATCAAATAGAAATTATTACCTTTTCAGGTAACAAACAATTTTCTATCTCGTAAAATAGTAATTCCTAAATGTCTTTCAGAAACTTTCAGCTGCAGCTTTGTAACATTTTGTCGAAAAACGTACACAGTAATAACTTGACACATTTTTTCATCACATATAAAATAATAGGCTGTAAAAAAATGAGATTCATATTTCACAGGTGTGAGGAAAGCTACTGAAATCTGACCAAATATCTACAAACAAGCATGGCCAGAGGGGTGTAGTAGTCTACGTACATCAATTATAGATGTATAATTAAAACATGAACACATTATGAGAAATGGAAGTTGTTAATTACACATAACAGTGTGTGGGAATGAGATGTTTGAGCAGCACAAGAGTTGCAAAATATTGCAGCACCTCCAATTATTTTCTACAAAAAAGAAAGAAAGATATAGTTTGGGTATGTATCTGTGATCGGATCGCTTTTATCCTGAAGCCATGGGTTTTTAGATTTATGACAGTAAATTGCTTGACCTTTACAGATAGATAAAGGTCATACTTTGGCTTGCCTGAAAGAAAGAAACTGGGTTGACTTTACATGAGAAATGAGACCTCTTCTATTTAGTATGTAGATTAATTCACACACACAGACAAGTGAAATTTACTGTCTACTATAGAGAGTATATGATTAACTGTGATTTCTGGCAATAATGTTTTTAACAGTTCCACCTTATTGCGTGTGAAAAATGCTTGCCTTGATCAGGAGGATGTTTTTGTTTATTTCTTTTGATCATCACATATTTTCTCTTGACATCAAATTGCCTGAGGACCTGGAACATTCAGAGAAAGCTCCTGTTTTTCTTCGTCATGTATAAGTAATGGGAGCATTTCTGGCATTTCATTATCCTCATAAGCACCAGGGAGTACCAAAATATACTGGGGCAAAACTGAATTGTAGATAGCCATGCAACCTAACTTTACCAGAAAAAACTACATGCCAGATGTGTTGCTATTTTTCTGTGAATATTTTTTTGTTTAAAACCTTAAAAACATCTGCAATTTTGCTATTTTAAGCAAAGGGAAACACAAAAGCAGGATTTGTGGGAATTTCATACATTGAAAAAAAAATTAAAAACCCACAATCCTTTGATTTAAAAAAAATATGATTTTATTTGCTAACGTCTTTCAAGAGCTTGCATCAAAGATTACTTTAGTTTCAGTCTCAATGTCCTCGTCTGGCTCAGATTTGCTGAAATCTTTGTGAAATCTGACTTGTGCTCAAATGAACGGCATGACCTGAACTAGACTCATCTTTCAAGTCTTCACTTCTGCTTCTGATCAACACCACACCTTGTGCTAAGAGTGAACGGGATTGGACTTGGAAAATGTTTTGTATTCCACGTATTCTATGCAAGCCAAAGAGCTCACTAAAAAGAAGAAAGAAGGAACTTGGAAGAAAAAAATCATCAGCTGCTCTTTTTTTCTATTTAACTGTATCAAACATCATTAAATAAGTTTTCCAATAAAACAATTCTAGAAAGATGACATTTCTACTTGTTTGGCTGTAAAATAACAGGTTCAGATGTGGAAACATGCATTTCATGATCAGTTTTATAACTTTTGGTATGAGAGACAAATCCATCTGAAAATCAGAGGATTATTGGGCTGTGGTGGTGCCGTATGTTAACACCTCCCTTCTGGTCCCATGTGCCTGGCTTACCCAGCAGTACGCTGGCACTGCTTAATTTACCATCGCCATCTAATTATTAGGTTGCAAAATTTTGACAGGAAAAGCAAAAAGAGAGCTGATAGTACACAACGAGAGGTGCACCAAGACGTTATTTTGCCTGAAATTGTACAAAATTGAACCCACTTGTAAATAGTTTATTCACGTGTGTGCGCTATTACTTTGACATGTTTAATTAAGATTTGCATTCAGCTTTTTCTCAAAACAGACAATCTTTTGAGCTTTGATCTTTGGAGACCTTTAAAACAAAAAAATTATGACAATCTATTAATTCTTCTTCTTCTTCTTTTGGCATTTCCCTTCAGCGATCGCCACAGCAAGTCAGTTTCTTCCATCTAATCCTATCTGCTGTATCCTCTTCGGTCACACCAACTATGTTCATGTCTTCCTTCACTGCATCCATGAACCTCCTCTTTGGCCTTCCTCTAGTTCTCTTTCCTGGTGGTTCCAAATCCAGCATCCTTCTTCCGATGTACTCTCTCTCTCTCCTCTGCACATGTCCAAACCATCTCAGTCTGGCCTTTCTGACTTTATCCCCAAAACCTCTAACATGAGCTGTTCCCCTGATGTACTCATTTCTAATCCTGTCCATCCATGTTACTCCCAGAGACATCCTTAGCATCTTCATCTCTGCTTCCTGTCTTTTCTTCAGTGCTACTGTTTCTAGACCAAACAGCATGGCTGGTCTCACCACGGTTTTGTACACTTTCCCCTTTATGACAATTTATGAATTGTTTTGTTAAAATGTAAATAGAAATTTTACTGGAATGAAATGATCTCTTTAGAATGGCTAATACTTACACTATAATCAAGTTTTGTGATGCTTTGATAAGAAAAACGTCTTTCTGCATTCTATGAAATGACCTCAAATTGCAGCCCTCATATTGGGACATCTTCTGTGTGGGTGGGGTGGGGGCATGGGGGTTCAAATTTAAGAAAGAACAATTGCTAAACACTGAAAAAGACATGACCTTCATGGATCCAGCTGTTATTGTCAATTTCTATTTCCATATAAGGTACTTTTAATTTGTGCTAGTTTTTAAAAGTTTGACGGTACACAAATTATCTTTTTTTTTTTTTTAAATGATATGATATGTGATATGTTTTTTCTCAACTAATGCTTTTAACAGCTTGTTAAACTATTGCTTTTTCATCATGTCTCCATGAGATAAAAAAGCTAGACAGGGCAACATACTGGTGTTCAGATTCTATTTAAACAGTTTATTTTCATCCAGTGCAGAAAGATTTTGTTTACTTTGGATTATATATAAAAGCTTAGTTGGCTTTCATTGTAGAATTTCTGTCTTTGCTACTAAAGCTAGACTTTTAGATTGCAGAGTTATTGGCCGATGATTAAAGAGATTTTATTTCTTGGGTTCTTAAGGGTCCTTATTTTATGACTTGAAAAGCTGGGGTAATAACTTTTGATCCAATGTGCATGTTCTCATTCTACTTCTAGTTCATTTCTTCTTCTTTACCTGTTTCCCCGTGTGCCCTCTCCACTCGTCTGTCTTTTTCCATCTGCTCTTCAGTCCCACCTCTGATGAACGTGGTCAGAGGTCATATGGTTGTAATTAGGAAAGTCCTGCCTTGCCTCCAGATTCTGTTCCCTGTTTCTAATCAGCCAGTTTTTAAAGCTGCAGCCCTGAAAACAGCTGCTAGCCTCAGGAAAGACCTTCAAACTCAACAACTTAAATAAACTCTCTTTAAATTATCTTCATTGGTTTTCTATGTTCATCCCAATAATCCAACGACACACGTTTCACTCCTTCTTGATTATAAACTTGGTTATAAAGATTAAATTACCTACAAAAACACTAGCGGCTGCTTGTGAACAACAGATCTTTTCCATTTTTATTTGTTAAAGTGGAAGATTGAGTTTATTGTGGTTAATTTGAAAAGATTAGAGTTGATGCCACCTCTGTCAGCAGGTTCACTTTTGTTTTTGCATGTTCAGCATCTTCAGACTTGTTTTTAAAACTTGTTTCACGTCAAGTTGCAGATGGTTCTTGTTAACTATTTAGTTTTCCGGCCTTCAGCTCTTTACATTTAGGTTGTCAGTGTGTGACTTTGAGCATTCTTTGCTGAAATAATTAGATCCAGAAAACTAAACCAGTGTCGTGTTTTAGACTAAATGGAAACAGTCTTTAATTTTGAAGATTTTTTTTCCCCATTGAATGTATTCTTACAGTATCACAGAATGTGCCTATGCTTTTTTTGTTATTTCTCAGTTAAAAGAGGCTAATTTTATGCCCCCACCCCACCGCCTTTTTTGCTATAATTTCTTAAGTTTGATTCTTAAAATGACCAAGTTTTTATCGGAAATCAATACTGATGACATGTTAACAAGTGTCTAGACCATAAAACTGAAAACACCAGAGGCGCTACATGACCTCATCAAACCTATCATTACCAGTCATCACATGTCTGACTGCAACACTAATTTAGACATGGCTTTTTTTTTGTTATCTGAAATGCTTCCAAGACGCAAAGACAAACCACCAAAATTACTATCAGGTGGCTGTTCACATATTGACTTACATACATGTGTTTGCTTCAGCTTTGTTTAATATAAAGAAATATATTTTACTGCAATGTAAAAAAACTTTGTTTCTTGAATATTTTAAATATCCCGCAGTAACAAAGCTTTTCTCTTTCTTAATCAATTACCAGGGGCTTCACAGTGGCCTCACAGCAAGAAGGTCAGGCTTTGAATCCCAGGTGGTGATCAGGCTTATAACACTGGCCTTTTTGTGTGGAGTTTGCATGTTCTTCCCATGTATGTGTGGGTTTTCACCATTTTCCTCCTACTCTCCAAAAATATGCCTGTTAGGCTGATTTTCTGCTTTGAAATTGTCCTTAAGAAAGAGGTTCTGTCTGTGTGTGTGTGAGCATGTGTGGCCCCGCAACAGACTGAAGACCTGTTAGGGGTGTACCCTACCTCTCGCTTTGAATCACCCGGGATAGGCTCTGGCACCCTCCACAACCTGGTTAGGGATAAGCGGTTTAGAAAATGAACTAATCGATTAAGAGTCGGTCTTTAACAATCCATAATAGATTTTGTTCAAGTTTTTCATTAAAAAAACTGTAGACTACAAATAAAGTAATTTTGAAGACAAAAATTGCTGTGTTTGATGCAGAGCCTGCAAGTAACCCACACTGGTATGACAAATCATAAATTGTTTTGTATCAAAAGTTTAAGAGGTCATAACATAGAATGCTCTGCCTCATTAATTTATTATTCTTTTCAATCAACAAAATGTCAGATGGTCCAGATTAGGCATCAATGAGAGGAACATCCTGATCCAGACATCTGGGGTGTGTCTTTTATAGTTGACATACCCGTAATAAAAGAGCACTCACATGCCTCCATAAAAGGTTACCTAAATAACTTCGGATAAGTTTCCTCCTATAAACTCCTCAAAAAGGACAACTGATAAATAAACAGTGTTTTACAAGCTGCTATTCTCTCTTCATCTGGATGTTTCTGCTTTACTCAGGTCTATGCCAGGTTTTATTTTTAGTCCCTGAAAGTTAATCAAAATAGGAAACAGTTCAAACAACTGACTGCTGTGAAAATTGTTCCATGGGATTTGTTAGAAAACTGGAAAAAAATATTACCCAACATAAAAGAATGATAAAATTAGATTTCCCAGGTAAAGCTGTACATGCTCTCATATCCAAGTTTCAGTAAGTCTTCTGAACCGTCCATTTGTCGGGATTGTGGGGTAGCCGGACCCTATCCTGGTGGATATGAGGCGAGACGCAGGGTACACCCTCTGCCGGACACCAGTCTTGCACCAGTCTGTAACAGGGCCCCGCACTTACAACCATACACACACACACACACATACACACACGCACGCACACTCATTCCTAGGGACAATTTTATTGCGGCCAACCAACATGCATGTTCTATGGAGGGAAACCGGAATACCAGGAGAAAACCAACACAAACACGGGGAGAGAATGCAAAGACCAACGTTCCAAGCCTCATCCCACCTGGGTCTCAAACCCCGACCTTCTTGCTGTGAGGCCGCTGTGCTAATCACTGTGCCACTGTATCCCAAGTCGTTCACTTTCAAAGTTTATCACATAAAAGGTTTGATTGAAAACATATTGATATTTATGGGTCGAGTTCAGGAAATACCATTATCTTGTATTTTAGAAAAAAAATCCCAGCTGCAGCACAGGAGGAAGAGCAGCTGTCTGTTGGATGTGAATCTGTGGAACAATTACAGTTTTCCCATGACCACATGCTGAGTCTCAGAGCCAGCATTTCACCGTCCAATTTGTATTTGTCATCTTCTTGTAACTGGAAATCTGGCAAAAAGATACATCTTCACTGCATATAAAAAATATGTCTATTGAACGTATTCTAGACAGACTAACCATGATAAGTGATTTATATTTGGATATGCTCAGTGCTGAAAACAGCTCTATTATCACATGTTAACAGAAAAAAAAACTGGATCATAAAATGCACGTTTAGACATTTTTAATTAGTCAATGAGAGAGTCTGTGTTGCACAGTGACACAAAACACAATATTGAAACAGTTCAGCTCAGACAAAAAAAGTGGTTATTCATATAGATAATACACAATTATTTTATTAACTGCTCTGCAGTTTTTTATTAATGTAAAGAAAGTTTGGTGGGAGGTATTGCTCAGTTGTAAAATAGTTAAAGAGTTACCGGTTTGAATCCTGCTGAGCTTATACCTAAGTGTCCCTGAAGACGCCTAACCCCAGTTGGTCCCACCATTTGCGCAGTCATTGGCTGCCTGCTGCGGTGCAATGCAGCACAAGAATTTCCCCATGAGGGAGTATGATAGAATAAAGGCTTAACCTCTGAAGCCTGTTTCTGTTGGATAGAGAGCTTCGTCATTTGTTATGATTAGTTCACCAATTAGAAAAACTATTTCAATAAAAAAAAAATAGTCATCAGTGACTTTAGTTACGGTTCCCTGTAATAAGAAGTTAAACAATTAGAAAAAAAGTGCTGTTATTAATAAAAGAAACTCAAAACTGCAAACTTTTAAGCACCATTTTTTTCCCTGCTACAGTTGGTAAAAATATATATATTTTAAATGCATTTAAATGCACATTTTTTGTGGGTAAAAGAAAATAATTAATCAAGAGCTTTCATAAAAAGCTTCCTAAGATTATATAAAGTGCTTCTAAAGCTAAATGATGGCATACAATAATTGGTACAAAATGTTACTTGTAAAGCCAATAGAAATATTTTTTTTTTCTAATTGGAGTGGTTTAAGAGACCAGGCAGAGATAAAAACTAGTTGTTATTGTTGGAATTATATAAAATATGGGGGTAATGGCAGCTATGGCAGAGAAAAATAGCACAAAACTAATACTCTCCAAGCTATAAATACAAAATCTGTGTGGCTAGTTATCATTCAGGTAAGTAGGGCAGCGTTTAGCTCGCAATTTGGATAAAAGAAACTATTTAAAGTCTTGCCTTTGTCAAATAATAGAATAGCATTTTTAAATGTTTTTTCCACCTAATCACTGGTGTGAACAGCCCAGCTCACAATAAGGATAAAACCATTAACTTTATACAAATACCATATAAACTTCTAGTGCAAAAGATGTGTCTTTTTCCCAATTGTGAGCTGTACCGACTTCCACTAATTTCTTATATTTTACTTGATGGTTCTCATGGACAGAAATATTATTCACCTCCTCCAGACGTGAGGTAAATTGTAAAGAAGCACCAGATGCAAAGTATTTTTTTTAGTTCATCTTTCTTTCACAACAAAGTATCTGTAGAAGAAAAGATATTAGGCCCAAAATTTATCATTCTTCCCATTTCTTTTCCGCTCGTCTCACTGTATACTAGGTGCCACCAGGTATCCGTTGAAGGTAATGTAAATATCTACATCATCACTATAAATAGCGTTTTCCCTCTCCCTTTTGTAGAGACGGACCCAGACTTCATCATTCAGAGCCAGGTTGAGCATGACACTTTGGCTCTGCATGATAGACCTCTCGCTGGGCTGTGCATAAAGAATCACCTGCTCTTTATCATTGTGCATCAGGTGGAGGTACGTCTCCTTAAAGTTCCATGTATGAATGTTGATATTAAAGAAGTAGATCCCCGGCACGTAGCAATAAAACTTTCCTTTGAACATGTTAAAATGCTCGTGCAGATTGACGAAGACGGTGTCGAACACTAGTGCCTGGTAGTAGTCCAAACTGTGCAGTGATTTACGACGCCCCACAGAGAAGGAAGAGTGTGGGATCTTGCAGGCATCTCCTGGGGCACCAGCATGACCCTTGCTGCCCTTAGGGCCTATCGGGCCTCGGTTGCCAGGTGGACCATCCGGGCCTGGTTTTCCTAAAGTGCCTTTGTCTCCTTTGTCACCTTTATCCCCTGGAGGAAGATAATAAAACCCAGGTCAGTGGTCAGGACATGTTTGACATAAAAAGTTCAACTTTATGTGAAAATTCTTCAGAAAAAACATTTGTATTCATCTTTAAAACTTCACATAATAAAAGAAGTAGATCACTTTGATTTTAAACATAGATTACACTGGTGTAGTTTTCTGTCTTTCAGCATATTTGGTGTTATCAATGACACTCTGCAGCTTGTAAAATGTTCTTCTGGGCAATCATCTCCAGCAGACCATCAAAACAGATAAACTTCTCCCATCACGTCTTCCTAATTTATTTAATATATCTTATTATTTTTATATATGTAATGATGGGCCATTTTTTTAGGCTTGCAGTTAAAACATTCTTGTGCTAGCTTCATATTAACTGTTAAATATTAAACATATTAAACTTCATATCAGTTGTTGTTGCTATTACATGTGTTAGTGAACCACGAAGTACATGGAAGCAAGAGTTTAAAATAGATATTATATCAACGTTGATTCCAGTATGAAAAGTATAAGAATTTTTATGGTTTTTGCTAAACTAATATGTTCATTATAGAAAATTACACATAATGAAATAAACAACCTTTTTTCAACATGCAAAAAAAAGCCTATATTCCATTTTTTCTTATGCCCTTTAGTATGTACTCTTTGTCTATTTGCTAATCCCACAATATCGGACACCTTCTCCCGGATGGAATAACAAATTTAAATGCTCAGTGAAGTGACAGATCTCTGAAAGAATGACATTTTGGACATTTTTAGGGCAGACTCCTGAAAAAAAAAATACTGATACGGAGCTACTGAATCACATTAACTTGCATTTATTACTTCATCTTTGTTTCAGCTGCAGTTCTGGTTTTGAGGGGTTGGTAGTCGGTCAGGACACACTTGGTATGTTAAATTTTCCAAACACAAACAGACAAGGACGCCTTGTTTAAGATATTGTGGTTGAGCTGGCTGCGAAGCATCTGATATACGATACATGTGTTTTCGCAGATTCTTATTCTGCAGTTGTTGCATCTGAATATTTATTTTTCTTTTTAATCCTTTATTTATGTGATAATCTGTCTTTTTCTCCAGCCTCCGCGGCAATACTCAAAAGCTAATTTTATGCAGACAAACATGATTTCTCATGCACATGCCCACATCTGCTTTGTTCTCCCCCATGCTCCATCACATTGTACATTAAGTCTGCCTCTGTCACAGAGATCAGTGTGGAGGAGGATTAGTCAGGCGTAAGAAGTAGACGTCTTCATAAGAACTCTAAGAAAAAGTAACTGAATCAGATTGAGTTTAAATCCCAACATACCAGCTATTAGTGCCTGTCTGATTTATGCCACATCTGTACAGTTTTTAAAAAACAATATTTGAGCATCTGAGAATAAAATAAGACTGAGGTTTTTTTTTTTTTTTTTTTTTTACACAATATTGCCTTCTGATTTGTCTTGATGCTTAACCAATTTCTAAATGTGTAATTTTATATCTGCAATTAAGATGAATCACTATTTTCAAGAACTTATGAAATTCTCACTCCAGTTACTCTTCAGTGTCTTTGAAATGAGATTTTATTTTCCTGAAAGGATTATTTAGGCTTGCTTCATAATAATTCAATCCAGAAATCTTCATGCCAAAAAAGGGCTGAAAACAGATTGTAAACAAGCTTGTTGAGCATCTGGAGAGTTCCACAAATCGTTTGTAGGTTATGTTTAACAACCACAACAACAAATCGTGCTGACAAACTGCAAAGAAAGGGGAAAAAAAGGACATCTCAGGCTTTTTTAATGTTC
Organism: Neostethus bicornis; assembly: GCA_902685375.1. Lineage (NCBI taxonomy): Eukaryota > Metazoa > Chordata > Actinopteri > Atheriniformes > Phallostethidae > Neostethus > Neostethus bicornis. Next base: position 17,716,905 of record LR738542.1, on the reverse strand, counting down.
TATTTAGCAAAATGTATTTACCTTGCTTTGATTCAATTCCCTTTTGGCTTTCGGGGTATTCATATGTCTTTCATTCATCTTTATAGATATCATCAAAAGATCTAGAATTAGGTGCTACCATTTATGGTTAATCAGCAGATGATGAATTGAAGCTGATTTTTAAAGTTGTTCCAGGTTGTTTCTATTCATGTAACATCTCATTTTGGGGTTTTTTAACGGCTGCTGTTTAATTTTTTCCCTCATTTCTGCTGAACCATCAGTGTGAAATTACACTCAGCAGCACTGTTCTAGTGTGATTGCTCTTCTGATTAAGGACCACTTTGGTAGGAATGGAGCAAAGGCAGTGATCAAGAAAAATGTATCTTACAAAATGTTACAAAGTCACAATTACAGATGGAAGATTTTCGTTTATTACAGTGTAAACTCTTGGTAAAGATGATGTTTTAAATGTAATCCATGAGGGATATTTACAACGAATGTTAAAGGGATAAAAGCTGAAAGATCAATTTAGTATGTTTGTACTTAGTTTTTGTGAGGTGTACCTTTAAGGATTGTCATATTGATGACCGTTTTGATTTCAGGCATTTGATAATTAGAAGTTCCAGGTTCAAGATGATCACAGCAGCGTCTGCAGAGTTTTGAAGGAGCTCTGGAGGGCGAGGGAAGACAATAGGCCATGGAGAACAACAGCAGAATTCTCAAGCAAACCTTCCACATGATCACAGCCTAAAATAGGGAAAAAAAGAAAGACAGGTAAATTGTATAAAAATATTGTTTACAGATGAGTGAAAAATGTTCTTCATCCACATAAATTTCAATTTCTCTGTAAACAAAAGTAAATTCCAAAACCAAAACTATTGGCCAATTATGTTTCTCACTTCATACTAAATTGCTGAAATTCTTGTGGATTATTGTTTTCTTGACTGGACTTTTTTTTATGAAATGACGCTCTATTTAAAGTAGGATCTTCAAACTCTTGAGAAATTTTCTGCTAATTTCTTTCAGTCAATGTAATACAGATGAACATAAAAAGACAGAGAAGACACTTTTTGAAATATATATTTTTTAATTATTTAGCTTATTTTCCCATAATTGAAAGGCTTTTTTTTCTCAGTTTCTGAGAGAATAAACAGAAAAATAATGTTTGTAAGAAAAAAACATTATTAAAAAATTATTATTTGTTGGGGTTTTTTCTTCCATTTTTCCAGTGGATACCTAAACAGATGCCTCCCTGTGGATGACTAATCCATCCTCCATCCTACTTGTAATTGGATCCCTCTCCACCCACTGAGGTGGTATTTATTTTGGTTCCAGGTCTTTCTTTGCCTTCTCATTTCCTCTCATCTGTGACATTTCAGTGTGTGTTGATCTGCCAAAGTTGATTGTTAAAAAAGAGTTCAGTTGCCACATCAAGATGTTTTGGTAAAAAAAAAAAAAAAAAATACAGAAATGTTTCTCAGTAACAAGATGGTGAGCCATCAAACGAGACAAAAAGCAAGTTTTTGGATAGAAAAGTTACCAAATGCACCTTTGCTACAATTCAAATGTATGACTTTCTCGCTATTTCTCATGTAGACAGTAATAAAGCAACAGATTACTTACAGTGTATCTTTATAGCTCTTTAGAGGTGAACAACTTCTGTTTGTTTCTTTGTCATCAACTTGATTTCAGTTAGTAAGAAACCCCTTCAATGCTTGATGAATTCTTTTTAATGACAGACTAAAAAAATTTTTTTTTGCTACGCAATATATTTTAATTGTGCTTATAGAAAATGCGAAGTTCAAATTGAATTGTTCCCACTTCAGTCTCCTATTCAGTTCCACGTAATCCCTGATTCATCCAGAAGTGATCCATCATAAAAAAGGTTTCAAAGATGTCTTTTGGACAGTGAATTTTCTGATTGAAATGTTTCGACTTCCATACAGGAAATCATTTTCAATCAGATTGAATCATACATGTAAACTCAGTGATACTTCAAGCCCTTTTGTTCTTGTCTCGTTATAATGTGTCACTGCAAATGACTCCCCGGAGGCTTGAAAGATTCCCATGTGCTACTGAATATTTGTTTCACAGATTCACCAGAGGCTTAGTCTATATCATCAGTATGTCTGGAATGTAAGCAAACAAGGAAGAGACAAATACAAAGCTAATGGGTTGTTTATAAAAATGCAAGCAGAAAAAGGTTTTCACATTCTCTATCTAGAATTGGTTCTTGCCAAGTACATTTGTAATATTTTCTTTCTGCAGCTCAGATGTACTGATGCACAACAGTACCTCAGTGTACAAGAAGACCTGCAGCCGACTTTACTTCCTAAGGAAGCTGTGGTCCTTCAATGTGTGCGGCAAGATCCTAGAGACCTTCTATCAGTCTGTGGTGGCCATCTCCTTGTTCTTCTCTGTCATCTGCTGGGGGAGCAGCATCGCAGCCAGTGACGCCAACAGACTAAATAAACTAATCAGACTGGCTGGCTCTGTCATTGGCAGCAAACAGGACTCACTTGAGGCAGTGGTGGAGAGGAGGTCACTGAACAAACTTTTGTCCATCATGGACAATCATGACCATCCTCTCTACCCACTCCTGGACGAACAGCGGAGCTCCTTCTCCAAGAGGCTCAGACAGCTCCGCTCGAGAACATCTCGTTACCGGAGGTCTTTCTTTCCGTGCGTGATGGGGCTCTACAACGACTCACTTAGCAGATAGGAAGTTGTTGCTGTGACACACAAATTTCCCATGTGTGGGATCATTAAAGTATATTCTGATTCTGATACTGCCAATGATCAAATAATAACTGATGGGAATAGGTCAAAAATAAGCCACTGAGCATAATTGACCAAATTCAACCTGAAAAATAATGACTAAATTTTTTTAGCCATATTTTTAAAGAAGGATTTAAAAGTTTATTAAATTCAAGCTCGAATCTTGGCCTGGACTGTAAATGCTAAACGTTTTGTACTTGTAAATGCTTTATGGGTATTAATAAAGTAACTTTCAGCGTTAAACCTGAACTTGATTAAATGTTAAAAACTGGGTTGAAAATGGAACAATGACAAATGTTGAGACATTTGAAAAAGGGAACTCTATCAGATGTTAAATGCTCAGACCCTTTGTGGTGTGAAAACACACATGAACACTTTCAAATTTTCTGTGTAAAGTTTGTTGTAAGTGACAAAAGCTGGAAAATGTTAGTGAAGTTATTTTAAAAGCTGGAAGTCACTCTGCTGTAACTGCGTGATTAGGTCATTTTTAATTTGATTTTACAGTTGTCTCATAAAGAAAATATCTTTTTAAAATAGATGACTTTTTCCTCTTAAAAGATTTTCCAACTAACCTGGTAAGACAACTAGGAAAGGAGTTAACCTTTAGATAACAAGAACAATCTGTTCCACATTATTTTTAGTCTTTATGTCCCACAGGGATTTAAGTGCATGAGATGAATTGTGCACACAGCTTGTACCATGTAAAGAAGCAGGATAATGTGCAGTCAGACAAACACAACACACATCCTGCAGACACAATGTGTTCGCAAAAGAAGCCACGTCAACAGTGAGGGAGCATCAATTAGACATGCATCTGCAGCCACACACATCCTAGATCTAAACAAACGCACATGCAGGGAAAGCCGGGCACATTGAGCTTGCGGGTGAAAACGTGCATGTCAATGTTCAGCAGGAGCAACTTTTGAGAGAGAGAAAAAAAAAACTGCTGCTGAGGTGGCAGTTCTGTAATGTTGCACGTCTCTGCAAGCATGCTCAGTTGCCTTCGGGTAATTCTTTTTTTTTTACTTATCCCTTTCTTTTCATTCTCTATCACTGTTTTTTTTTTTTTATCTAACAGTTTCATTTAATTTTCCTACCTGTTGGTTTCCCCCGCAGTCCAAAAGAGGAAAGCAGCTGCTATCTGATGAGAAGTCAGAAGAACTGAGACCAAACTTCTCCTCCTCACTCTCCCCACCATACACACTCCCCTTCTCTGCCTATACACACACATAAAGCACAAAACACGCCTTTACTTTCCCTCATAGGAAACATCAAGAAACATTTTCTTCCTGTCATCCTCTTTTCTCCTTTCCTCTTCCCCTTCATCCCTACTTTTTAGCTGCACACCCAGAACTCTGCACCCATCTACTTGTTTGGTAACAGAGATCTGGCTGTGGTATGGAGGGATTGTAATTACACAAACAGAAATTTAGGTCACTACTCCTCCCTTTATGGTCCACTGAGTGGACAGTTTCCTGTGTGCATAACTCTCTATATGAAGTACAGTTGAATAAACACCAATGGGGTTCCTCAACGTTCTCTGCAAGTTTTTTCTACTTCAAAACCTCTCAAACTTTCTTATGAATTGATCCATTATGAATCTAATTAATGAAACAAATGCACAGACAAATGCTTCACACTCAACAATATATCTAATTTATTTATAAATATATATTAATTTATCGACTGAACTTTACATATTTGATCATTTTTTTTAGTGGGTTGTGAGTAATGCAGTGGTTAGCACCGTGGCCTCACAGCAAAAGTAATGGGGTTTGAGTCCGAGAGTGTGGGCGAGGCTTGAATCACTGGACTTTCTGTGTGGAGTTTGCATGTTCTCCCCATGTATGCATGTGTTTTCTCCAGGTATTTGGGTTTCCTCCCACTTTCCAAAGACACATGTGTTTGGTAGATTGATTGCTACCAAATTTTCTCTAGGAATGAGTGTGTGTGTGTGTGTGTGAATGTTTGTGTGAGTGGCCCTACAACAGACTGGCGACCTGTTCAGGATGTACCCTGCCTCTCCCCTGAAACAGCCAGGTTTGGCTCTGGCACCCCCTGTAACCACGTTAGGGACAAGCTGCTCAGAAGACAAAATAAATCATTTATTTAATACAGCTGTACTGAGAATCTGAGATCTGAGAACACCAAGAAAAATATCAGTTAGTTTAATAATCTTGAAAATTGGGTTTCATCCCTACAGCCTGAACTTTTTGGAATTAATTGACATGATTGATATGTTTCAACAAGTTTGCAGTAAAGATTGACCCTTTGTACTAATTGGTGTTAGCAATGAGTCAGCGGCCTCTCATTGAACCCACTCTTCGGGGTTGAAAATAAACCATTTTTCATCATATTCAGCTTGCAATATTTCATCCAGTATTGGAAGAGTTTGTCTTCTGCTTTTTGAGCTGCTGTCTGATTCATAACCTCAACGCATTTTTTAAATTCTTTTTCAACATTTTTCACCCAAGTATTGCAATTAGACTACAGTACAACTGCTTCAATAAGAACACTTTTTTTTTTTTACTTTTTGTACACAGTTTGGATTTTTTATTTCTTTTAACACAGTATACCTATAAATGAGTTTTCTTAATCCTCCGAAGTTTTGATTTGATTAAATAAGTATGAGCTCTGTCTTCTTTGCACATTATAATGGGTACATTTCTGTAAATATGAAATCTAAAGAGATACAATAAGCTATCAGTCAAAACATTTGTGAAGGATTTTGATTAAAGATGAAAGCCCATCCCAGTACTCATAAAAGAAAAGGTTACTTTGGGGCTACATTTTACAATAAAAAATCCTTTGAGTAAAAAAATTCAAACTAATTTGTATTTCAGTAACCATTTCTGGAACTAAATTTAAAGCTTACCAGCAGCAATATTTTTAAGGTGCTGTGATGGTAAAAACAGGCACCTACACTTTAAAACATAGTGAGAAGCTATAGTGAAAAAAATGTTTCACATCATCTAAAACTGTTGTACTCCGACTATATAATTCAAAGTGCTGAACATTATTAATGTGGTTGTATTTCTACCAAACAGAAAATAAAACAGCTTTAAACCTTGAAAATAAGTTTTTAGGTGTCATCTCAATGTTGTGCTCTAAACAGTATCAAGTCTGTACAATAAATTGTTGTATATTTAACGTTAGTGATGATGATTATAATCTATTCGTCTTCTTGTTATTCTTCTTGCTCTCGGTCCTTAAGAAATTTCTTTGCTTCTCTCAGTCTACCACTAAAGTACAGGCCAACAAGAAATCACAAATTCTAAAGAGCAAAAGCTTAAAATGGAAAACGATCATCTTAACCAGATGAAAGCAACGTTCAGGTTTCATTTCGTCTTCTGAACCGCTTATTCCTCACCATTCTGTTGCACAGCCACACACAACCACACACACACTCCGTCCTTGGGGCTGTTAATATAGCAACCGATAAAACATGCATGTTTTTGGAGTGTGAAAGGAAACCGGAGTACCCAGAAAAAACCCATGGATACATTGGGAGAACATGCAAACTCCACACGGAAGGGCCAGTGTTTCAAGCCAATTCTCGGGTGAGATGGGCATGTAGGGCCATTGTGCAACCCACTACGCCATCATGCAGAACGTTCAGGTCCTATTTTGCAAAATGTTTTACAAAACACATGATTCACAAGCAAGTTTTGAACTTTACATCATTTGGTATCATCTGATAAAAATCCCATGAACAACTCTAATCAGTGTTAACAAGACTCAAGCTAAAAGAAAAAAAGCAAAATCCCCCCACAGTTTTGGCAAAAAACTCAGGAGTAAACACAGATAAGAAATCAACATTTTTACTCTGAATATAAAAAAAAAGTTTAATTGTTTTTAACCTGATTTAGGTTGGGTGGTTTTTATTTTTATTTATTTATTTTTGTTTGTTTTTCTATGTACAGGACTTATGCAAAAGGTGTTACTTTAAAACATCATTCCGAGGTCTAGATGTCACAGGATTTATTTTGGGAGTGTAATATTGTCAATTTTGAACATTGTGAGTTGGTTCTATTCTCCACACCCCTCAGCAGATCTCACCAACCCTGGAATGAACGAACAGATTGTGTCTAGTTGTGTTATTTTCTGCATTCTGTCTACAGGTGTTTTCCTCCCTTATGGAAAACCTGCAGAAATGGTTTTGCCTACCATGAGTTTTTGTTCTATAAAATAGAACATAACAGCGCTGGTACAAGTTTTTGCTACATTATGTAGTTCCATTTTTTTATGATACAAAACATTGTAGATGGTCAAATGAGCAAATATAGAATATCTAGATTTTCCCAAAGGATTTTTTGCTCTTTAGTTCTAAAGTGTCTAAAAACTATAAACATGTAGCCTGTTTTAAAAAAAGTAAGAACATTTAGAAATTTAAGGAGATTTTCATCTGCAGCTGTTTGCACTTGGAATTATTTAAAACAACACAAAACATCAATATCTAGAGAGAAGATGATTCAATATTAGGTACGTAAGTTCAAAAGCTCTCATTGTGATTTAGAAAAAGAGTTCATCTTTAGCTTCTCTCATAGGAAGTTTTACAGCTGGCGGTAACAAACATCTTTCTCTTTTAAAAAGACATCTGTTTGGCACAAAAAAAAACTGCTTTTCAGTCAATTCTACAGTCAATGTTCTTCAGCATTTTGGCTTTCATTTGTTCCAAATAAGTTCGAAGTCTCTCAAAGTTCTCCATTTATCAATGTTTTTCCAGCTGTGGCATACGTGTGCATAAATAACTACATCTACAGAAACATATGCAGCAGTGTGTTGTCAGTCTTAAAATAAGTCATCGTGACATGATGAAAGTTGGACAGAAATCCATGGCTGTCAAAGCAACTTCAAATAAGAGGAATTTTTCATTTCCCAATCCATCTGGGAGCTCATTTCACACTCATACCACTGTCTATACTCCACCTTCTTCATAGTGTCTCACCCAACCCCTGTTTGCTTTTCTTTTGAAAATAATCAAGTTGTATCAGCTCACAGCGCGGCATGTTGTCTTCTGGTCCCATCTGTGAGAAACAGTGTGAATGAAAGTGAAACAGATGGTGGGAGAGACCGGGGGGAGTACATGTCTCTGTGTGAATTATGGATGCAATTTTGGATATGAAGGTGTGTGTTATTTGAGAGACTGTGTCTTTCACTAAAACTGACTACAAGCAGTAATGACAAAAAATAAGTGGTATGCTGTTTTTGAACTGGTGAATCACACATGTGTAAAAGTCTTACCAAAATCCAGCTGGCAAAATGTGGAAAATTACATTTAAAAATTAGTGGAAGGTGTGACTTTTACACAAGACCAACTGTTCATGTGAACATCTTCATTTAACGTGGATGAATATTAAAAACTGTGGAAAGGTACTTTGATGTTGGTGATGAGAGCTAGTGTGCATGATGGTTGTGTTCTTTATGTGAATCTGAGACAGACCAGTAGCCTGTAGAAAGTGTGCCCTGCCTCTCCTCCGTTACTTGCAGTGTCTTTAGACTCCATCACTCTCTACAACCCAGGAAAGGACAAATGGTTCTGAAAATAGATACTGTTTTTTTTAAGGAGATGAACTGCACATCATATTTGAATCTGTTTCCTTACCTGACTTTTTTACATCACCTAACTCAGACTGCAAAGGACTCATTAACATTTGGTTTGAACCATCTTCCGTCTCATTACCCCATAATCCACATTTGGTACACTTTTTCTCATCAGTCAGTTTTATCCTCATCTATCCCATTGTTATTTCTTCCTGGATATGTCATCTACTTGACTAAAAAATGCCTTTCTTCAATTTTTTCAAAGCTCAGAAATTTGGTTCATTTTCCTCCATCAGAGTTTTGATTCTCATCCTCTCTCCCTATCAAATTACTGAGCTTCTTTGTCTTCAACATACCTCTTCAGCTTCCACCAACTTTTTGGTGGAAGATTTAACATTGACATCTTGGAACTCAACTCAAATCCCCATCAGGCAGATTTACTGTCTAGTGTCATCTGAGAATGACTTTTTGCTTCTACCGCATCGTCTTTCTTCAACTTTTTACTGATTACAGTGTGCTTTTTTGTCATTTTCAATCAATGTTACCACTCTTCAAATATCCATAGAGATGATTATAGCTTTACTTTGCTTTTTATTTAGATCAAAATGTCCAGTTGGTTGGTAATCATCATGATGTTGGTCCCACAAGATCTTATCTTACCTATTTTCTGGCTGTTATCTTGGAGTATTTTCTGTTACAACCTGGGAGTATATGTCCTATCTAGAAATGTTATTACTCTGTTATGGCTTCATGGTCGGGTAGTTGTCATATATTTAGCACACCGCTGTTTGGTGCCTAGTCATTTTAGAGACCTTACACAGTCTGGGACCCCATCTGGTGTAGTCAAGCTGGGCTCCCACTGCATTGGTGAGCATTGCGGGACACGCAGTGCCTACCTAACTCTTGATTTTATTGGATTCCCTACAGTCTTACACTTTAGTACTTGTTTGTGTCACATTCAGTCTCAAAATCTGTCTCAGAGACCTTTCTGTTGGTATGATGGTTCATCTTACTCCATTTCTTTTTGAAAAACCTAAAAAGGAAAAACATCACCCCATGACACCATGATTTAAATGTATTTGCTTAACCCTGTTTCATGTTGCATAGTTGCACTGGTACAAGTCAGTCCCTGACCTTTTTTTGCATACTGAATTTAGGTTGGGACTGTCAATAAGTGGTGGCAAGCTTCCTTGTTACAAGTTTAAAAGTCATACATGCGGTGAAGAAAAAAGTTTCTCAGTGCTATAAATTTTTTCTGTGGTGTCCACCTTAGATGCCTCGCATTTTAATGGGTTTAAGAGGGTATGTTGTCACAGGTGGGCAGAGATGTTGTTCTAAGTTCTTGTTTTAGTCATCAAGCTGACTTCACAGTAGTTTTTTTCTTGTTTCAGCTACTTGACAGAAGCATTTGTTTTGTCACTTTTTATGTTCTCTCCTCAATATGGTTGGGGAAATAGTTTGTTCATATAACGAGTGTTGAAAGATTGAGCAATTGCCTTTGTGGGATATTCTAAGATAGGTTATTGAGGGTCAAAGAACCTACATATCTTGAACTCCAGAATTCATTCCATTGTATCTATTGGACAACGTAAATGTTTGTGAGAGGTATAAAAGTCCACCAATTTTATTTCAGGTAAATTTTAAGTCCATTTCCTAATAGATTTTTTTTTGTTTATGAACTCAAGTGAATGGCTAAAGAGGAATTGATTTCTTTCAATGGATTTTTAGGCCCGCATCTGAACGGTAGCAAATTTTCACACTTTGGTGTTCATTAAAAAATTGCTGGTTCAGCATTATGGCTGTTATCTGCTCTCCATGGCCAGTAAAAGTCAGCTTGATGATAAAACTCTTATCTAAAAGAAAAGATGAGTAAAAGTGAGTGAAATTATATTATTATCAATTTTACCCTGATTTACTTACCCTTTGGTACTCGGACACAAAGCCGGAATGGACTCCAATGATGAGTTATTTCTGTCTTTAAGAGTTTGAGGTTCTCAAGAATCCTTGTCACCTCCAACTAGATGTTTCACATGATTGCATTGCCTCTGAATAACCGTACCAAGACGCCAAGATTCTCAATCAGCTTGTAGTATTGTTGATTGATCAAAATTATGCGTACTTAAAATTCAAGTTACCCACCGGAGCCTCAAAGTGACCCCTCAGCTAGAAAATGAGTTACCTAAAATGTAGGAAACTTTAAATATACCATTTACAATGTGTTATTTTACTTGCTGATAAAGCCAAGCCATATAGAATATTCTTGCCAAGGTCTGTTCTGCTTTAAACACAATCCTTCAAAAGATCTAATCAGTGTGTACAGCTGGACACATCTTTGGATTGTGTTCATTTACAGTTATACCTATTTGAAAATGTCTTTTCCAACATTCTCACAAAATAAATGTCACTCACAGTGTAAAAAAAATAAGTCTGTTGTTTACATTATGTTCATTTTTCTATGTAAAATGACGAAGACGTATTTAAATGAAAACATATTAGACATATTGATACAGCTGGATTGTGTGTCACACAATCAAAACAATTCAAAACAAGCATCAATTTCTTGTCAAGTTTCTTAATGTCACCCATGGGGTGCAGGTTTAAATTTCACCGAGAGGTCCGTTCGTTCATCTTCTAAAACCACCAGACCTTTAGCTTTAACATCTTGGGCCAAAATAAATGGGACCAAAACTTTCCCTGCAGACTGTAAGCAGCTCTTATCTCAGAAAAGCCAAACCGGTATTTTATAACTTCTTCTCTCTAATGGAAGAGAGAAAGAAAATGGTTTCTTTGTTGGTGGAAAACCTAGAAGTTCACATTCTGCCAAAAAGGTCAAACATGAACTAAAGGGGCTTCCCGGTGGATTCCATCACTGATTCTGGTGTATGTGGGAGCAATTACAAGTGATACTATATTGTCGCTGAGTGTTAAAGCTTTTTACGATTTCATAAAGACAAAAGATAAACACGTTTTTGGTTGTTTTTTTTTTTTTTTTTCAGATCAAACTTACAGTCAACTTTTAACAGCCAGCATCCTATCTCTCAAACGTCCAGAATTGATATGATTTTAAGTTGTCAACCCTTAAAAGTGGGTGAAACAGCTAAAGATAACTATTACATAACTCATGTATGTACTTGTACTTTTCCTTCACTAGAATTCATAAAGCTGCTGAAAAGCACCCGGGAATCAGAACAATGAGTGAAATTCTATCTCTTTATTGGCACACAGAATATTTGCATCATGGGAAAGAGTGTGTTTTCAAGCCTGTCTCGCCTATTTTCTTGTTTGTCTGTTCTAACAAAGACTTTGTCCTTCCCTCCCTTCATATTTCCTGTTGAACTTCTGCGCAGTGTAAACAACCTCCTCTCACATCGCTCTCCTACTTCAGTCCAACCACTACTCCCAAGATAAATCTGAAACCACAGTGAAAATACACACAGCCTTCAGCTGTTCTACCCATCATCGAGGGAGAGGAGCCCAAGGGAGCCGTGGAGAGAAAATGAAATGTAAAAAGTTGTGGAAAGAAGAAAAAATGGTCTTGAAACTTGAACAAATTATTTTAGTTCTCTTCTTTGTAATAAAGTTGGTCATATAAGAAATGACACCCATTAGAAGCCAAGGTAGTTAAATAAATAAAATAAATGAATTACTCTATTCATCCCTCACCGGGGAAATTTGTGTGCTGCACTCCTTACACCACAGCAGGCTGCCCTTCGACGGCACCAATGGTGGGAGAAGCGGGGGTTAGGTGTCTTCTCCAAGGACCCTAGACGGGGGTCTCACTGGGAAACAAAACCCGCGACCTTCCGGTCCGCGGGCGAGCGCTCTAGCGCTGATCCGCCGTCTCCCACCTTACCCACCTTAATTAGATAGGATTAGGTCATTACAAAGACGTTGAGTTTTGCAGAATGTAGAAGTACATAGTTAGTTTTTTTTTTGTTAATTATCATTTCTCAAAAAAAGAAGAAGAGATATACTTAATTCATCCCTCAATGGGGAAATTTGTGTGCTGCATTACAGCGCAGCAGGCTGCCACAACGGCGTCAATGGTGGGTTAGGTGTCTTCCCCAAGGACACCTAGACATGAGCTCAGTGAGATTCAATTCCGCGAACTTCTGGAGAACGTCCGTCCAAAGGTGAACGTTCTACCACTCAGCCATCACCTCAGTGATTACAAAAAAAGTTGACTTGTAATTCCATTGGGTTGAATTGTTTTAAATGTATGACAGGAAAAAACATATATATATGTGTGTGTCTGTAGGATCCTGTATATATCCTACATACAGGATCCAATTTAAACAATGAACCAATTTAATCCTTCAGTCAAAGTTTCTTAGATAAAAAATCATAATAGTCTAATGCAGCCCCACCACTGGGATTTATGTCTGTGTCGAACAAGGTTGTTAACCTTTAGGGGCTCAGATGTTCAAGCACACAGCCAGCTTTTTATCCAGCTCATTACTTTGCCCATTTAACAATGTCACCTGGTCAGTTAAAAAAGTGTTAAGGATTCTAATGATGTATATATCCTGTCTTACAGAAAGGTCAAATCCTCAACTTAAAACCTCTAAAATACTGCTCTCTAAAGATCTAAACTTAACCATGAACAGTCACGATACATAAATTTTACAGAACTTCACATAAAACTATGACCTGGTCATGGTCCATATAGGGGACATTCCTAAATACCCCTAAGTGGAACTTTGTGCATTAGTCATTCGGATGAAAAACTCACGCATTCTCCTTGAATTGAGGTTAGAATTCTCTCAAGAACCTCTGAAAACATCTCACCTGGCTAGCTGGGGAATACCTGGCTAACCTAGTCTGCCAATACAGATGCACTATCCTCAATGCCAATGCAAAACTATTGAGGGTCATTAGTCTCTCCACAGACGGTTCCTTTGTATCCAGACAAGATATCGTTTTCTCACTGAACACTGCTATCTGAAATTTTTGACCACCTGAACAATTGGAGAAACAACTGCTTCAGACTTAACTAAAGACAAATTAGGACAATTAAGAAGATATTTAAAGCATTTATTTAAGTGATCAACAGCCTCTTAGGTGAAAACCAGCAGACCCAACCTCATTACTGTAGATTCAAACTCTATGTTAAAGCTGATTTTTTAACAAAAATGATGGCATGCAGGAAGCTTTTCATTTCTCTTTGTTAACACATAACTGCATTTGTTTCATTCTGAAATTAGTTTTAATCTTCTTTTTCTTTTGGCATTTCCCTTCAGGTGTCGCCACAGCAAGTCAGTTTCTTCCATCCAACCCTATCTGCTGCATTTCTTCGGCCTTCAGTCACACCAAAGAAGTGTGACCGAGTCTTCCTTCTCTGTATCCATGAACCTCCTCTTTGGTCTTTATCTAGTCCTCTTTCCTGGTGGTTCCAAACCCAGCATCCTGTCTGCCGATGTACTCTCTCTCTCTCTCTCTCTCCTCTGCACAAAAATCCCACATACACTATATCGTTTAATCTGAACGGTGGTGGCCAACGAGTTTCATCAGTTTCATCAGAGGGAGATTCTAACCTGTTAACTGTGCACAGGATGCAGTTTTCAACTGTGCTGAATTGGATCCAATGTAATAGTTTAGTGTGTTTTCATGTATTCTTAGATAAAATTACAGACTCCAAATGAATATATAAAAAAATTAAGCTGTGGAAAATAATGTCATTTTCTCTATTTTTAATGTTTCCACTCTCAAAGTTTGTGCATTTTACTTTCTAGCTTAGGAGAACATTATTGCTTTGAAACAAATGAAAAGCTGAATATAATCAATGTTTGTAGTTTCAAGATATGAGCAGAATCCTTTTAAATTCAACACAAATACGAGAAATATTTATTCTATTCAGAAATTCAGTCAGTAATGGAGAGTATAATTAAGAATTCTGGGACACAGACTCTTGGTTTTCAATCTTCTACAACGTTTTGCTCATTTTGACACAAGAAGGGTGAAAATCCTTGGGACGCATTACGAACTGATGACTTTTTTTATCCAGTCAGTAAGTTTGGTGATTCGAGTGTAGACACCATAGTAATCTGGACGTCCACATCCTTTACCCCAGCTCACCACCCCAGCCAGAAACCAACGACCTGACGGCTCCTGGCAAACCATGGGACCACCAGAGTCACCCTGTCAAAAAGAAAAATGATAACTGAGCAGAAGATGGAACTTTAATTTAAATTTAAACCTACAAGACCAACAGTCTGTCCGCTTATCTGTACCTGACAGGAATCTTTCCCTCCACTCCGGTAACCGGCACAAAGCATTCTTGGAGTGACAAGATGGCCATATGAGCGAACGCAAGCTTCCTCACTGACCAGACGAACATCCACCTTCTGCAGAATATTACTCACTCCACCTAAAAAAAGTCAGAAAATATACATAATTGATAAAATCTTGTTTGTTTGGTTTTTTTTTACCTGAAAATGATGAGTTTACAAAGTCAGGCTATAAGCGGTTAACAAGGGGGTGTTGTGCTTTTATTATTTTTTGTACTTTCTTGTTATGTGAGAACAAAATCCACGACAGAGAACTACGAGTCTGTCAATAGTATCTGAATATTGGATGGAAGCGCTCACTAATAACAAACATGTTTGAATAAAATGGAATAAGACTGGATTTTGGATCGTAATGATCTCAAATTCGGTTCTTTGCTAAATTTGGAGGGGACCCTAATTCATCCTTTAGATCTAAACCATTTTTAAATACCTCTGACTTCTCACCTCCCTCTCGTAGTGCACCCCAACCAGTCACCCAGCAAAGTAGTCCTGGTTCCAGCTGATGAGTGGGTGGAGGCAAGCATGCAGGTCGAGCATGTCCAGCCAGCAAAGCGGTCTCAGAGCGGTCCAGCTTCAGCAGAGCCAGGTCATAGTCATGAGATTCATCATCATAGTACTTGTGAAGATGTATTTGCTGAACTCTGGCTACTTCCTCTGTAGAGCTGCTGCGATTGAGAAGTAGTTTACCAAGATAAACCGTCCACACATACGGGGAATACACTCTGTGGACAACAGGAAAAAAGTGTCACAGAGGCAGTAAAAGTGATTTGCTACTTTTCTATGTTAAGAAAACTATTTTGATAGACAAGTGACAAATGTACTGTTTACATTTATCTTATTCTTTAATCCACTGTATCTACTGCAAGCTGCAAAATCTTTCCTCCACCAAGCAAAATAACAAGGCTGAAAACTGCAAAATCTCTGTGCCGTATTCGGTTGAGACACAGTCTAATTAGCTGGCACGGTATTTGAAAGAAAATAACAAATAATTATACATAAATGCTCTGGCACGCTTTAAGATGGTTGGCCAATTTATCTTTTCCCTAAAGCAAGACAACTTTCCCAAAGATAAACAGAGCTTGCTACTCTGAAATTTAATAAAGAGCCCTGAAAAACTAAACCTGCAAAGTTTGGAAGCCTTGATTTATAGTTTTATTATTATTAAGGATTATTATTGTAATGCCTGAGATTTTCTATAATTATCTGAAGCGCAGAAATTCTAATGGAAATCCAGGGAATCTTCTCACTCATGGACTGCACTTACGAGTCGTCATAGAAACAGTGGGCGGCAGATAAAACCCACTGGCTGGAGATTAACGCGCCTCCACAAATGTGGGTGCCCCGCACCTGCAGACTGGCCTGCCACGGCCATTCTCCCTCTGAGGCGTCCATGCCCCCGACAATACGACTGGAGAATTGTCTCAGACCGCAGTCTGAATATGTACACAAAGAAATGGAAAAGTATCGTTCAAATGTGTTCAAGTATACATTAGTACAGTCTAAATTTTGAAACATGGCAGAAAGGTGGTACAAAGGTAGCTGGATTAATATTTTATATTCATCAAAGGCCTCAATCACAGGTCCAGAAAAATACTAATAAAACTAGAAGACCACAGTGTACTGGCTAGTTCAGAACCACATCAAATTTAATTTTCCATCTGCGTTAAAAATAACTTTTAGTGTGTAAGGCGATTAGTTTCAGTGAGTATGTGAGAACTCTTGTTTAACATTTTGCTTGTGTCAAACTGAGTCAGTCATGATCTTAAATGGAT
The DNA here is from genome assembly GCA_902685375.1 of Neostethus bicornis. Lineage (NCBI taxonomy): Eukaryota > Metazoa > Chordata > Actinopteri > Atheriniformes > Phallostethidae > Neostethus > Neostethus bicornis. The sequence continues at coordinate 17,700,545 of LR738542.1, read as the reverse complement.
GTCATCAGCATCTTTTATCAGATGATGCTTCTCAATTTCCTCTCATCTTTAAATGGAATTTGTTCCTCTTTGATTTGTTGGTGATGACTAATGGTATGAACTGAGCTAATGCAAGGAGGTTCTTCTCTTTAACAGTTTATGCTGACCAACCATGGCACGAGCTAGTTGGGAAATAAATGGCCGGCGGCTGATGTGACTAGAACAGAAACACCTGTAAAAACACATCTCACCACAATGTTTCTCATCTGACCCATCTGGACAGTCGGTAACCGAGTCACACTCTGGGTTTGGCTTCTTCAGACAGGTTCCATCAGCACACACATAGGTCATATCTGTACACTTCACACCTAGACACACATTTAGCATATGTTCAGGTGGTGGTGACTAAACTTTTCTTTGTTACACAATACAGTGTGAGATGTGAGCTATGGGAGTATGTACGTGTGTGTTGTGTGTTTTACCGTTTGTACAATTCATTTCATCTGTGGCTTCAGGGCAGTCTGGATGCTGGTCACACACTTTGTAGTAGTCCACACACTGACTGTCCTCTGGGCACTCATACTGCGCTACACACACTAACACACAAAATAAAAGGGAAGGATAAGCTTGGGAGCAGTGTTTGCTTCCATGTGAGGACATTAAATGTGTGTTAGTCATAAAACCAGAGGGTTCAACAATTTTATTTATCTCTGTGGCGTTTGTACTTGCACACAATAGAAACATCTGGTATTATGAAGTTAGTAAGGGCTGAATCTTAGTCAGAGCAATTCTAGCAGTTAAGGGTGAGGTGCAAGATCTTATGGTGGAAAAAATTGCATCATATGAGTCATCTTTGGCTTTACTCAATGGTAATTTAAAGAGACGAGGACTAGAATAACACTGTATAGTTTAACCAGATCTAACAAAAGAATTATAAAAACAAAATTCAAATTTTGGGGGCTGCACAGTGGTGCAGTAATTAGCACAGTGGCCTCACAGCAAGAAGGTCAGGTTTGATTCCTGGAGTGGGCGTGGGGCTAGAAACGCTGGCCTTTGTGTGAAGTTAGCATGTTCTCCTTGTGTGTGTGTGGGTTTCCTCCAGGTACTCTGGTTTCCGCCCACCCTCCACAAACATGCATGTTAGGTTGATTGGCTGCTATAAAATTTGCAATAGGGCTGAGTGTGTGTGATGTGGATGGTTATGTGTGTGGCTCTGAAACAGACTGGAGACCTGTTCGGGATGTACCCCGCCTCTCACCTGAAATCAGCCGGGATTGGCTCCAGCACCCCCCGCAACTCTTTTAGGGATAAACAGTTCAGAAGATGAAATAAAATTAAAATACGGGACTAGGTGCTTTCCTGGCCAAAGTCCACCGTTCAGTGAAACTTGGCACATTGACCACTGCTTTGCATGACACAATAATAGACAAGACAGTTGGAAATAAAAAAAGGGGGGCCTGTCTGCTTACCAATCAGCCTTACACTGTTTTGTTCTTTCTTTTAACAAATCCTAACGTAATTACCCACGTCAATCCTGGCCTCTTTAAGCAACTTTAAGTATCACAAGAGGAATTACTAATGAATAACATAATATTAACCACATGCAAACCCAATTATTGTTTCTTAGTTTAAAGACTTTTACAGTTAAACTAAAACTACTCCAACTTCTCATATAAACATAATGAACAAAATGGATATGAAATATACCACAGTTTCTCTCATCCAGGCCGTTGGGACAGTCCTTAATGCCGTCACATGCAGGAACACAGAGGCCGTTCACAGTGCACAGATACTGGCCCGGGCAAGCTTTACAACACACACACACAATACAAAGAAATTTTGAACAATCACAAATAATTTTAAACTGTGTATTAAACTTGTGTGATTTACGGTCAGAGATGTTGAAGACACTATAGTGAAGTTGAAGGCCTGGTCCTGTAAGGGACACCTGTGATGTGATCATGACAGTTATTTTTATGGACAACAGGAAGAGACGTTCACAGTAAGGCTGCAGACTCCTGGTACCACACAGTCTAAGGAAAGAAAAAATAAAACATATTTCATACATATGTATAAAAACGTCTTCGTGTGGAATGAATTAAAAATTGAAAAGCTGTAACTAAATGAAAGCTTCAAATGAAATAATAGCAAACAATGACATTCAAATTACCGGGACATAAAATACTTTTATCAGGACATAGTTATAACAGTATTTCTAAATAAAAATCTATTCATTTAATTCATATGATGCTGGCATGTTAGTGGAAAAAAGCTGAACTTTGACGTGTGGCAATGCTGCCTCCCAATGTTCAAAATGAAAAAAGACCTCACCAAAAGAAGATTTTTATGGGTTTTCAAAACACTATGAGTAAAATTTTTCTTAACATATTTTTTTCTGAAAACAAAGTCATCTCAAGAGTTTTAAGCAAAATATTAGATATGTGCATAAAAAAACTTGAACAGTTTAATAAGTAAAAACAATGACATTACATTAAATTGAAATGTATCATCGTATACAGTAACTTTGATCTAATTATATTACTATGAATGAAGTTTATGTCTTTTGGACAATATAGAAAGTAATAATAATAAGACAGAAATAATATGCATCAACAAAACTGTTCAATTAAAATAGTTATATAATAACGATGTACCATCAAACAAAAGTGCTCAAAGATTGTTAAGCTCATCTGTGATCTTATATTGTATCTGTAAGCGGTAGCAGAAATGCTAGAGAAATTCTTTCCGTACTTACACGTAGAGTAACACTCCGTATGACAAATACCTGCGGTTCTGGATGATCCACTGACCCTGAGTGCATTCTTCGCCGTAACTGGCTCTGCTCAACTCATAGCCCTCGAAGTCCAGAGCCAAACTCATCTCTGAATTTGGCATCTGAACCAGACAGTAAATACAACACGGTTCAGCACCTAATATTTCTAGATGAACAATCATGTAGAAAGATAAAACTTACAGTAAAACTCCAGGTACAGTTTATGTTTGGAGGATAGTAGCTGGGATAGAAAGGTGTCTTTAGTGTCCCTTGAACTCCTGGTATTGCTTTTAACTGAATGATTGAGCTACACTCTGAGAAAGAAGTAAGAAAAGCATAAATGATTACAAATTGATTCAATCTACGTGACCGCCAACTTTAATAATTATACAATCAAGAATCGTATTGATCCCAAAGAAATATTCCCACCAGGGTCCCCGTCGGGTCTGCCCCTTGATCCCCGAGGGGCAGACCCCGAACCCGCTGGAGAGACAATGTCTCACAGCTGGCCGGGGAAAGACTTGGAATCTTTCCGGGTGAGCTGGAAGATGCAGCCGGGGTGAGAGAGGCCTGGGCTGCCCGTTTGAGGCTGTTGCCCCCGCGACCCGACCCCAGAACAAGCGGAAGATGACGGAACGGAAATATTCCCAACATATTACTGTAGTGTAAAAGTCATTAATGCAAAAAATAAAAAACAAAACATATCATAAAGAATATTTTAATACCATTATGTTCACCATCTGGCTTACCTTTTTGGGGCCAGGATTGTGCAGACAAAGAGAAAGGATCTTTATAGTAATACAGTCCCTGTTTCCAAATCACTGTCATCCATTCACCCGAGGACATGACACTAACAACGTGCTCCTGCCTGCTGCAGCCATACACACTGAAAATGGACAGAAATAGAAAAAAATTAAGTCATTTTTTCATGAGGCCAAAATTTTAGTAAGAGTAATAATAATTTCAAGCGGTGGGTTCAACCCTTTCCGAAAAAAGAATCTTAAATCAGGCGTGAATTACTCTGTCAAGCTTTGGCTATTTCACAGTTGGGTTAGAGGTTGTGTTGTGTATTGAGAACTAGTTTGGATCTTTTATTTTTTTTGGACCTTGTCCTTCTTTTAGAACCACAGCAGACACAGGGGTACTTTTCCCATATTCGTATGTATATTGGTTTTCTAATAATCGATTTTCTAAACAAAGGGTTGTCAGTTCCATTTAGGAAGTTTCTTATTTGAGCATATTGATTCATTGTGGCAGTCACACACTGCACATTGAATTGAATTGGAAATACTTTATTTATCCCCAAAGGGAAATTTGAGGTTTGGAAACAGTGCTGGAAACAAAAAGATTGGTTTTGGTTTGATAATAAGAGAGCAAAGACTTAACTATTTTGTTTTTGTGAGCATGAGAAAGTGATCTAACAGATTAGATTGAGTCGGGAATCACATCTAATCTATATCCAATAAAAAACGTAATTTAAGGTTATCCTCTCATATCAAAATTTTTTCTGAAATTTCTTTTTCTAATTCACACTATTATGCCTGCTTTAAAGAAAACAAATAGAAAAACTCACGATGTGATGAGATGATTATCAGAAGGGGTGATGGAATTGTACACTGCCAGCCTGTCACGACACTCTGGCAGCAGCCACTCCATGTGGAGCTCCAGCTGGAACCCCGGGTCTCCTTGGAGGTGCCACAAGCAGGAGGAACGCTGTGTGTTGGGGCCACGAAGAGCCACAGGTCCATCAGACACCACCTTCTGATACCGATAGCAATCTATGGGCAGGAAGGCCAAAAGTGATTTTTGTGAGAAAATTATTTGACTATTTTAAATGCCTATGTTATGATTGATTTGATCATGATTAAAAATAATGTTTTGTATGAATTATCAGGCTTCAATAATGAGAGAGAATTTTTTATTCAATCAAAAAATATCATTACTTATTAAACTTTAGATATATATGAAATAAAATTAAGACGTCAAAAATTGAAAGAAAAGATAACATAAAAAATATATGATACCAAATGATGCTCTCAAAAGTTCTATAACCCTGGCATCAGTTTCTGTGATAAGCAAAATAAAAACAGAACAGATATTAAAATCAAAATTCATGCATCTTACAATCACACACACACACTCTTTCTCTCACCGCTGATAGATAGTGTTGACGGTTTTAACAAGTAGCCATCAATGCTGGCAATATCTTCATCTTCTGATGCCTTGGAGTCAATCAGGCCCTTCTCCAGGCTTTTGGTGACTTTCTCAAGAGTGACCAGTCCAACAAGGCTGCTGGGCACTGACAGAACCAGCCAGAAGTGGACCACCACACTGCCCTCTCTACAGAAAGACAAATTAATGTAAGCGAGTGAGATCAATCTTTACTAAAATGTCATTAGGTGTATTTGGACATGACTACAGAGTTGAGCAAAGAAAGTGGTTTTTGGATCTTTGGCGTGTACATGGAGGGAAACACCTCCAAAACTTTCTGATCTTGATCATCAAATACTGTAAAGTTCAATGTTATAAAATTGAAAATGATCAAAAACTGAAATTTTCTTGCTAAAATTTGTGTTCTTGTAAAACTTTTGTGAATAGTTTTTTTTTCTGTTTTTGGGGGGTTTTAATTCAGTAAAGGGAAAAATTGTGGTCTACATACCCAAATGCAAACACAGTGGTGTTGTTGAAGTATCGAGAAAGACAAGAAGCTTTCATTATCTTCTTTACCTGGAAGAAAAAGACGACATGGTTTTATAAACCTGCAGCATTCGAGTTCTGGGTTTAGAGTCATATTTTTTTCTCTTGGCTCTGGTGTTCAAAAAAAATAACATAGTGTTCATTACAAAACATGTTCTCTTTTTAGGGTGTCATAAAAAATACTTAGTTTTGTGCATCCTTAAAGTTTAAATAATTGAATGAAAACATTCTGCGGTAAAACTTATTTGCAGTGATTTCAACCAGGGTTTATATTACCTGTACTAATCAATCATATTTCACATATCATATTTTTTATAGGCTGTCTATAGTTTCATAGAAAGTAAATTTGATCAAAACATTTTTTTCAATGTACGGTATCTCAACGTACGATCAAACTTGTGTTTGTTGCTCACCATGTTCTGCACTCCTTTGGCTTCTCTTTTAAACACAGGACTGTCATGAGAAGACAAATCATTTGTAAAGTTTTTGTTGAGGATAGTTAGGTGGGCTGTGTACTGCTGCTGAACACGAGGCTCCAAAATCCAAACCTTGTACTCTGTAAATAAAAATTGAAAATAGGAATCAATGGGAAACTGGGAGTAAATGTCAGGAGAGTAGTCTGTTCCCCCTCTGTGTCCTGTTTCCTCCCTCCCTCTTGTCTGTGTGTGCACAAGTCACACCTGAAACTCATCTACTCATCTGCTGGAGCATAAATGGATCAGTTTTTTATTTTTGAAATCACAGGGGATTTCGGTTCCCTGTTAGGCGTAATATACCAACAATGGTATCTCGCGACATTCTACAAGCAAGCAAGCAAGCACTCTTCACCAGATCATTTGTTTACCATGCTTGACCTGTTATCCAGTTTTTGGCTCCAGCTCCTACATCAGAAGCTGCCTAATTAATCTGTTTTTGTCTTCTTTTTTGGACTTTTTATCAATCTAATAAATCTGCTTGTGATTTCTTCATCTGAGCCTGTCTGTTGTGTCAAGGGTATAATTTTGGCCTTAGCTCCACCAGATGACGGTAAACATATAGAATAGAATGATTGGTCAGTTGAAACTGCTCATACATATTATTTGACCCTGCAGTAAACTGGAGACCTGTACAGGGTGTACCCTCTTTCTGGCCAACTAACTAGCCAGGACAGACTCTGGCACTCGATGCAGCCCAGTAATAAGTGGGGTATTTTGAGAAATTATATTGAACATGGAAGTGAAACTAGGCCTATACATTTTAATCAGCTCAGACTGAAAAGAGTGCTGGAAATTTGCAAAAAAAAAAAAGGACCTCAGTTACCAAATAATTCTTTTAAAGAAATCTGTATCTATTTAAGGTACCACGACTTTGGACGAATACAACTTTTGAGGGCACCAAGAGACTAGTTATGCCCAGGCAATAAAAATAAAAAAAATGATTGAAAACATTTGATGTCCAGATTGTAACAATGTAGGACAGTTTGTCTTGTATAACATTTCAGGACAGCATTTAATTACAGCATTTAAAAAGGTGCAAAAGATGTTGGCAAAGTAACAAAGATAACTGAAATATCTCTCAAGGCATTTAACATGCAATGGTTTGTGTTTTAAATTTGAGGGCTTAAAATGAGGGGTTTTACACATCTGTTTCTTGTTTTTGTCTCATTTTCCACTTAAACGAGAAACCCAGAGAGTATGAAACTGTAGCAGCAAGTTTCTTTTTACTTCAAAGTTACTTGACTGAAAATGAAAAATACACTGAAAGAGAAATTCTCACCCAGAAAGTACCAGGCAAGTGTGACTCCTGAAACTATAAAAACCACAATAATGATGATCAGACAGGCGAGAACACACTTGCAGGACCGAGTCTTGTCAGGCAGGGGAACCACGCCTTGTACAGCAGCTCCTCCCTGTTCATAAAAAATAGAAACTCACTATGATCAACAAAAAATATGTATATATACTGTTAAAAAAACTATACTAAAGAGGGTTATAGCTGTCTTGTAATACAGTATTTCTATTACAAAGTTTGACAAATGAGGAAATTAAAAAATCCGTCTCAATTTCAATTTATTAGCAATATGGGGGAGAAGAGGTTGGGTAATTTTCTCCTTGCAGAAAATCTGCATCCCATTGCAACTGCTTATAAGACAGATTTTCATTTATAAATTCCAACTAAAAAAGATCCCATCTACTGTTATAAATCAAAAAAATTTCTCAGCCAATTTAATGGTTGGACAATTGGGATGAGAATAAACCCATCAAATTCACTCCACCAATTTGAGACATGGTAGCAAACAAAACAAAACTGGTTATAAAATTTTATGGTAACCAAATATATGAAAAAATATATATAAATGTTTACCTTCTGTCACAGGTAACATTGTTGTATTGTCTCGAGGTAATTGAAATTTTCTACTCGCATCCACACTTTTAAAATACAATGGAAACAAAATAATGTGTTTTCCATCACTTCTGTTGTTCTGGTGTCAGTTGTCTGTTAATCTTTTTAACCACTCATCAAATCCTGCTTGCTTGGAGAAAAAAAAAAAAACTTAATTTGATCCTGAATTAATTAGGAATTTTGTGTGTCCTGACTTTAGAGTAATTGAATAACCTTGAGCATCCTGTTTTGGCTCTCACCTGATCTTCATAAAAAATATTTGTCATTTACTCACCTGTATGGATTCATTGGAAAATGACAGCTTATTTGAGTAAACATTTGGATGAAAAGGTTTTTAATCTGTAGTTCAGTTTTATGTGTTTTAATAGAGCATGATTCTCTTTTACAGATACTGGCCTCCTCTTCATGAAACACAGAAATAGTCACTTTGTGGTATGCAGACAAAGTCACCGCTTTTTCTGTTTTCCATCTATTGTCATCTATAAAGCCTATACATTTTGTATCTATACAATGATGGACAACGTTACTTCAGTATTAACAATAGTTGTTTGTGGACAGGACAGGTTTGTAATAAAAAAAAAAAAAACTGACAAAAAATTTCTAAATGCATTCTAAAAACAACAAAAGCTATGCAACCTCACTCATTTAAGGCAATTAAATAAAATCATACAATGTTACTCCACCTCAAACCTTCATGATGTGGATTAATAACTATATTTGCATACATATAAGCAGGTATTTCAGGACTACTTACCTGTTTGTTCGGAGAAGCAGGTGGCATCTCCTGATCACATGAGACCGACTTCTTTGATCCATGCCCAAGCGCCATAACGTCACACAAAACAGCTTGTCACTTGCAAAATCATTATACAGTTCGAGAGAGCTTCTTGATTTCTAACTTTCTAAGACAACTTCCAGAAACAATTTTGCTAATTCCACTGAAAAGCATGTCACTGCAATAGATAGAAAAGAGCTTCTGTTTTATTTGTAAGTCCAAAGGTTCCGACAGCTGGCTTGGATACACATACTGACATACGCTTAGTTCTCTCCATGCATCTGTAACCTAGCATGAGTGCTTATTCAAACGGTAAGAAAAATTCAGACCTGATAAAAGCAGCAGAGTGTCTGGTAAATAGAGGTGATACCTCCTGGCAACAGTGAGGCAGTAATCCCCCCAGGTACTGGCAGGCCTTTTGGGATTTAATCCAGGTTACATCTGTATCATGCCGCTTGTTTTTACATCAACCATCTGCTTTCCTTAAAAACAAACGATCCCAAGTAGATCAAAAAAGAGAGGCGTGTGTTTTTATATTTATATCAGTACGGATTTATTTTATTGTGTTTTTAAAGAAACAAATTATAAAAAATATAAAACTCTACAATTAATAGTATTTTTTAATACTGACGGATTTTATCCTTTTAACACATTATTATCAGTACCAAATTCAGAATATCACTTTGTGGTCCACATAAAAAGACAGAAGACATCCTATCAAGAGGACAATTTTGTGCATTCAGTGTTCTTCCCTCAGTTTGTTGCCAAAAAACTTACTGTACAAACACTCTGAATGAACCACTAATCTAACTGTATTAAAACAACATTCAAATATGAGGATTTGATCAAACTGAGCTGCTCACACTGTATACAGTATGTAATTTTTAAATGAAACAACATGCCTCCAATCGTGGAGTGGTTGTCCTTCGACCAGATGGTTTACCAGTTTGATTATCCCTTGAATTCATCTCAGTAATATAAACGTACATATGGCATGTACAACATCAGTACAATGTGAAACTTTTTTTGTAATGTAAGTATACACAAATCTGACAAACTCCTAACAAAATACATGAAGTAAAAATACACATTAGACATAGCTATCATCTCAAACAATGAGAGGTAGCGCTGTTAAATATCAATAAACACTGAATTAACACAGCTGAACACAGCAAAAAAAAAAAAAAAAAAAAGGCAAAACAAAATAGTCACTGAACAAGAAGTTTTGTTAAAAATACAATCATTTTGAATTTTTAATCCCAAAAGCACATTTAAGATATTGGGTGATTGGCATGAACAGATTAACAATGATACTGATCAAAATAAATACCAAAGTAAAATCTGGCTAGCCCTAACTGTGGGTTTTGAGTTGTTGTTTTTTTTAACTGTGAGAGTTACTGTGTCCTGCACACAAAGCCACAGCTGCTTCTATGAAAAACAGCCTGAAGAGTCAAACTTCCGTCTGAATTTCTGGTATGCGACGTTCTAAGAAATGCAAATTCTCTTTAAAACCCATGTCCTGGTTTTTATTTAGGAGGGGGGAAAACATTTTTACATTGTAATTTGTTATTCCAATTTTATGTGGGTTTTTTCTACTTTAAATTAAAAAATAAAATAAAAAGTAACTGGTAAGTGCTAACAGAAGAGATGTTTGAAAAACTTGGGTGTGCTGGTCAAAAATGACAATCAATGGAAAGATTTCAATATAAATTTTGTAAAATACAGGGAACAAAGTATAAGGAAACAATTCTTGATTAAATTAAATATTTCTGCTGGTTATGTAATTGCTATACGGTATATGATCCGGTTGATAATTTGTCAATAAATGTTGGTCATATTTTGCTTGTGAAAGGAACATATTGTTTAGAGTTCATCTTGTCTGAGCAACGTTTCTGTCTCAGGTAGATAGGAATCATCCTCAGAGAACTTGATTAGCTGCATTTCTGAGGTCAGAGCAAGCCACCATGCATTTCTTTGCTCAGAAGAAGTTGTGAATGTGGTTTGAGACCTGAGCAAGTTAAGAACTCGGGCAATGACTGAGTGTTGGGAGAATCAGGAGGAAACAGGAAGTGAGTAGTTTCAGTGGGTTTGTAATTTTCTTCAAACCTCTCCAAACTCTCATGTTCTTCACCTAAACTACCAACACCTGACTCCAGGCTTGGAAGCTCAGGGCTGTCCAACTGCATATTTGGGAGTCGTTCATAATCAAAGCAAACTTGGATAGCCTGTCCACTCAAAACATCCCCACAGCCTCCAAACAATTTTTGAAAATCTATTTTACGTTGATGGTGTTCTTCCTCCTTTCTCTTGTCCTCAGTGTCTACATTGTGGAAATGGTTCCTGTTCTTGCTATTTACCCCTCCACTCTCCAGACTGAACTCTTTATAACTACATATGCCTGAATCAGCGCTCTGTAGCCTGTGACGTTCAAGCTGCAGCTTCTCAACCATCTCATAGTCAGATATCACCAAGGCTGAGTCTCCAGTGGTTGTTCCCTTAAAAAACAAATCAAGGATGTCTGTCTTTTTCTGCTTCATCGTCTCCTTGAAAGCTTCAAGGTCGTTGCTTTCTTCTTTGACACAAACAGGTGCAGAGGACATATCAGAGGTGCAAGCCTCCAGACCAGCAGAGGATACAGTGGGAGGACAAAGCTCTGCGTAACTTGGGTTGTCAAAACTGGAGTTGGTTGGATCTAAATTTCCAGACTTCTTTTCAACATCCATTCTGCAGGGTGCAACAGCGTCCACTTTAGCAGTCACTTCCACTGACAGGATCTCCACAGGTTTTAGGTAGGAACAAAAGAATTCCTTGGTGAAGTTCGGACTTAACCAGGTCTGAAGGAGAATAAATCAGAAATTAAACAGGAAGACATAAAAAAGGTAATGACATCCCTTCCAAGGTGTGACTATATAAATAGATTAAAAAAATATATATGTACAAAATATCATTAAAAATTGTGGTATTGTAATAATAACAGTTAATTTGAATGTCTTCTGAAATGTTTTTGACATCACTTTATTGTCACGAGAAAATTATTAGTGGCAATGGTCCAACATATTGTTTGGACCAATTTGTTTCACAATTTTTTTTAAGAAAAACATTGTTACCTGCAATTCTGTAGCTTTCCCAGGATTTGGAATGGGCGGGCCAGAAATTCTTTTAACGATGTATACCCTGTAAAAGTACCATAAAAAATGCTGTGGTGTTTTGCGACGTGCAAGAAGGGAAAGTAACATATCTACAATATCAAAACCAGATTTGGCCTAAAATGGTAAGTTTATTAAAAATTTATTAAAAATTATTAAAAAATCTTTTTTTTATTTTGCTCACCATGTGATTTTGTTAGTCTTGAAGAAAATAAAAATCACCGAAATTCCAAACAATACGAGTCCCACAGTTATCAGATTGATAACATTCACAGCCATTTCTGAGAAACACAGAAGAGAGTGGATCAAATGGACTCAAAAGTTTTTTTGTGGAATTTTAAACAAAAAGAAACTAATCGGCACTGACTATTTAGACAGAGCAAATTGATAAATTAAGAAACAATCCTCCCAGATTCTAATGATCTTACTTTACACTTCTCTGTTCCACTTTTCTCCATGCTACCAATCTTTATTCCATGCATATAGTAGCTCTAGTGAATAGTCATCTATCAGGTTCCTGTTTTTGGTGATGGAATGGGCTTGAATCGGTCTCAAAGTTCTTTAACTATAGTCAAAGTTTTCAAGTTTGTACCTGATTGAGGTTTGGCTGTTCCAACACTTGATACCCATGATTCTGTGGGGCTCCAATCACTCCAGGTTCCATTAAATGACATTTCATTCTGCTTGACACGAACACGTGCTTCATACGTTTCACCTTCTACAAGCAAATCCCTGTCCAGCTGTGCCTTGCAAGCCAGATTACAGTCTTTCTGTATAGTGCTTTTATTCACAGAGGAATCCTGAATGACACAAACCAAAATGGATATCTAATCAGTCTGATTACACACCAATTTGTGAATTTAAGCACATTTACACATGAGCACAATGTTTACTTACAGTCCATGACTGGTGCTTTTGTTTCCACTGTAGCTGGGATTTGAAATTTTTTATCTCCACATGTTCCACAACCTGGTTTGACCATGATACAGTGGTGATGTTCACACTTGGTTTTCCTGGTGGATTCAGCTTTACTAAAAAAAATTTTAAAATCCCACAGTTCGTATTTGATCATCCTTGTGAAATTAGATTAGAATGACTTCATTGATCCCACACTCAATTTGTCAGATGCATCGTGATTCATACTCACTGTGACAACTTGGCTGGTAGGTCAGGGTTTTGTTTAGATTGATGCAGCTCAGATTCATTGACAACTGAGTATGTGACGAAAACTGAAAAAAGAAAACATTTTAATTCTTTTTTAAACACACACAAGTTTTTGAGCTTTTTGAATGCCATGTATGAATGAATGAAAGTACTACATTACTTTCAGTGGTACCTTCTGAAAGTAAAAATACTACTGTGAAACAGATTACAAAAAATGGCCAACAACATTTTGTTCAAGAAAAATAAAATGTGCTTTCTTACAAATGAAGTATTAACAGAAACATTTTACAAAATCTGGGGTCAGATTTTACACATGGCAAAGTGATAAATGTAAAATAGCTTTCAAACAAACCACAAGGGCAACTAAAAAATTGTGTAAGAAGTCTCAGGACCTAAAAGAGTTCCTTCTTTCTGTTTCACTGCTCACACTGCTGGAATGTTTAGATGAATCCTTAATTGGGTTTAAGTTTCTAACTACAAATCCATTGTCTCTGAATCTTATTACTGTCATACTCTTGACAATCTATGGTACTTACAACGTAGGTTGATTTGAATATCAATGAGCATTTTTGTCTGGCCGGCTTTGAGGCATCGACAGGCTCCAGCTTACATTCTGCAATAAATTTTCTTCAACAAATAGCGAAAATGGAGAAAAATATCAGTTCTGCTCATTTTTCTTCAAACATACTCATGTTGATCAGGCTGTAGTTCTTACCTGAGTTTTGTTTTTACTCTACAAAGATTGTCTCTGTGATCAGACAAAGAATTTTCCCAAAAACAAGTAATATTATTATTGTAGTCATTGTAGCAGGATAGATCTGGGAAAATATAAAGAAAACATGATAAATACAAAGGATTAAACTTCTTAGTTTATATTAAACTTGTCAAATAATTACTGACTCTTTTCAGAAGAATTCGGACAATCCTTCTTTCCCATGGAGAAGGTATGAAAAAGAAGAACAATTGAGAAAACAATTGGAGCTTTTTTCCTCATTTCGGCACTTTTTTTGTGGATGGTATGAGCGCCCTGCTTCTGTGTTTAGACTTTCTGCTTCTTTCTTCTAAACCTGGGATTAAAAGATTGAAAAATTAAATTAACATTTGAGCGTCAACAGTTAAAAAAAATCACACTGCCATTGTCCAACCCAGTAGTTAGAAAATTCTTCACCTCTTGCTCTTGATTAGATTCAAATAAGATTGAACTCTTTGAAACAAACTTACAGGCTATGAAGGGGGATAATACTGATGTTTCTGGTTCAAACCTCAAACTCAGGCATCAAGCAAGAATGTTGAAAGTGTGAACTTAAATGACTGTTCATCCATACATTTATATTGAGGTGTATTGTGAACAATACTTTTCAAAGCTATTTTCAGTTTCACAACATTAACAGTTAAATTTCCTTTGAAAAATATGAGTAGATCTGAATTTGAATTACTTCATGTTTTTACAATATACGAAGACATCTTGTTAAAGTATTTTATTTTAAACTGTACTAATCTTTTCACATGTATGTAGTTGTATTTTAGAACAAGTTGGCAACGCAGCCTCTGAAAGGTGTGTAAAAAAATTCAAAAATTGAAATAAAAGTTTTATTCCTACCATTACTAAGTTGACCTAAATTCAAAGCAGACAGTTGAAGTTAAAAAGACATTCAAATAAGTGTACTATTCATTTTATAAATAAGAGTAAGTTCATCCTTATCTTGTAGCTTTAGAAAAAAATGTCATAACAAATTTAATTTGACCATCTAAAATGTTTCATATGTATTACATCAGACGTGGGTGCAAATAACTGCAAACTAGATGGTTTCTGGCATAAATTTGTGAGGTTTTTTGGAATAAACCTTTTATTAAATGCAGTTTTCATTGCAAAAAAGTAAAACACTTCACTGTAAAAAGAAGAGCGTTCTTACCTGTTTTTGGACCTTTGTAAGATCTGCCCCAAACTGTTCAGCTGATTCCACTCAGCACCCTGAAACACATTTTTAGAAAAATGTTTCTTTATGCCTTCTCCAACATTTGTCAATTTTTAATAAGGCTAAAAAGGTTTGATCTCCAAAAGTCTTTGGAGATCATGATGCATGTTAAGTAAAATACATGAATGAGAGTACTCTCACTAGTCTTTTTTGTTTTACTTTTCAGTGAGTGTGGTTAAATAAAATACCACAAACTTTTTCCGCTTGTTTTTCTTTGCAGAAAAAAAAAAGACATTTTCATTGCGACCCAAAGCCTGTACCCAACAGCTGCTAGAACAGGAAACAACAAAGTCCCCACAAAAGATTCAGACAAACAGATGAGCCTGTGTCAGTGCAAATGCTTTTTAAGACCTCCGAAAAAAAATGAACGCATTCTGACCAGACAATGCCAGGCAAGATTGGCAAAATTTCCATTCTCTGTTCAACAGACTTTGGTAAACCTCTCATAATTACACCAAATCCTTTGTTATGCATAGCAGAACAAATCTCTTTATCCATGTACATGACATCAAGACAAAAATAAATGAACTTGCTTTTTTATCTCCTTGCATTTGTACCCAAAGCGCTTTGCATTGTAGTTCACATTCATTTATACCTGATAACGGCAGCTGGCATGCAAGGCACACACCACTGTCATCAGGAACAATTGGAGGTTCAGTGTCTTGCTCAAAGACACCTCAACATAAAATCCGGGCGGAGGATAAAACTGGCGACCCTCCGGATACAGGACGGCCGCCTTACTCACTGAGTCATACTTCCCCAAAATAAAGACCACATCAAAAACAAAAGTCAAACAGATAAGCATTTTTTTTTTATTCATTTATGCTAAAATTGAAAACAACTTACAAGCTAAAATACATCATGCATCTATGTTTCCAATATTACAAGTCTCAGTCATCACATCGCGTCAACATTCCCACAGTGAAGACATTTCCCAGCACATTTGACCAGTGTGAAACATGACAAAATTTCATCATGTGCATTTCATCAAATAACTGTTTAGACATATCTTTATACAGTATGTTCTTCCATGTATAAACATTATTAAAAGACAAACTGAAAACCCAATAAAAAATGTTAAAGCATATACAAGACAAATTTCACAAAAAAATATATATATTTCTGACATGGGTAGACTTTTTGCTTGCAACACATTTTTAAGAGATACACTTTTACGTCACAAATTGTGACATCCACAACTTGTGCTACATAATAAAGAATATACACACAGTTTGTAAAAAAGCAGACGACCATTGTGTTCTCTCAGCTTTGGTCCTGTCTCACTGGTAGATAATCATCATCCTCAGTGAACTCTGTTAGTTGTCTTTCTGAGATCAGAGCAAGCTTCTCAGTTATGCTACTATTCAGAAGAGGTTGTGAATGTGGCTTCAGACCTGAGCAAGTGAAAACGTCAGGTAATGGCAAAGTAGTGGCAGAATCAGAAGGAAACAGGAAGTAAGTAGTGTTGGTGGATTTATCATTTTCTTCAAACCTCTCCTGACTCTCATATTCTTCACCTACACTACCAACACCTGACTCTAGGCTTGGAAGCTCAGGGCTGTCCATCTGCATATTTGGGAGTCGTTCATAATCAGGACAAACCTGAATAGCCTGTTCACTCAAAACATCTCCACAGCCTCCAAACAACTTCTGAAAATCTAATTTACGTTGATGATGTTCTTCCTCCCCTCGATTATCACTGGAGTTTTTATTGTGGAAATCTTTCATGTTCATGCTATCTACCTCTAAGCTCTCCTGACTGAACTCTTCATAACTACACATGCCTGAATCAGCGCTGTGTAGCCTGTGACGTTCAAGCTGCAGCTTTTCAACCATCTCATAGTCAGATATCACCATGGATGAGTCTCCAGTGGTTGTTCCCTTAAAAAACAAATCAAGGATGGCAGTCTTTTTCTGCACCACTGTGTCCATGAATTCTGAGTTGTTGCTTTCATCTTTGACACAAACAGGTGCAGAGGGCATGTCAAAGGTACAGGTCTCCACACCATCAGTAGAGACTGAGGACCCAGTAGGAGTACAAAGGTGAGAGTAAGTTGGGTTGTCAAAGCTGGAGCTGGTTGGCTTCAAATTTCCTGCCTTCATTTTAACATCCATTCTGTAGGGTGTAACAGCGTCCACCCTGGCGGTCACTTCCACTGACAGGATTTCCACAGGTTTTAGGTGGGAGCAAAAGAATTCCTTGGTAAAGTTTGGACTTAACCAGGTCTGAAGAAGAATAAATCAGAAATTAGAAACAAAGACAAAAAATTAGATAGTCTCATCAGTACTGTAAATATTGCACTTTTTTCTGTGTTTTTCTTCAAAACGTCAAGTACTTGTATTTGAAAATGCTCAACAAAATCAACTTTGTTCACCTGTAATTCTGCAGCTTTCCCAGGATTTGGTATGGCAGGCCCTGAAATCCTTTTTACAATGTAGATCCTATGAAAGTCATCCAAAAACCAAAACATTAGAGTGTTGAAGTTTTTTCAGTCCATTTGGTGCATTTGTCACAACAGGACAGTCCATAATATTTAATCATTTGTGCAAATCATAGTGACCGTTTCTCCTTATTAATAATTAGGTTTTCCTATTTTCTAGTTCGATTCACCACCCATAAAATTGACCTAGTTCTCAAAATTTGTTCAGCAAATCATAATTGCTCGGTCCAAATGACTTATAGTTATGAATGAGCATGTGATTAGTTGTTTGTCATCATGTGACCAAATTACAGATGGAAGTTGGGTCTCCTCTGGATCTTACCCACTAAACTTGTCGAGCAAGCACCCGCCACCAAATCAGAACTTTATTTGGATGGCTCTGGCCATTTTAGTGGCACGAAGACTTGATTATGGGAGATAAGCTATTCATTTTGAGCAAGTAGCTCACTTCTGGAGGTTTTTAATCAAGTTTGCAGTTAGCACTAATTTTTTGAGAAATTCAAAGTGTTGTGCAAATTTATCCATGTTGTGAGAAATGCATCGAAGTTGAGACGAACTGTATACCAGAAATGTGTTACCGCACAGTAGTTAAACTTAGACAAGACATATTGACTTTTCTTGAAAACAATGTTATTTGATCTTGCATTCCAAGTCTAATTTAATTCTTCTGCTTACCAAGTGGTTTTATTGGTCTTGAAGAGAATTAAAATCGTCAACAAAACAAATACCGCCAGTCCCACAGCTGTTATGCTGGAAAACTTCTCAGGAATTTCTGGCCAACAAAAACAAAAAAAGAGTAATTTAACTCAACAATATTCATCATTCTGTGTAGCTTGAGAAAAGTGGCTCATGCCATATATAAATAAACCCCTTTAGAAGTTAAGTCTACGGTATTTAAAAACCATATAAACTGCAACTTGGTGGTACTACTCAGTGGTAGAGTGGACATTTTCCGTTTTTTTTTTAACTACAGTCGAGAGTCCCAAGTTTGATTCGCGGCACAAACCCATGCCAACGTGTCCGTCAAGAAGACACCCAACCCTTACTATCTCCCATCACTGGTGCTGTCATGGGTGCCTACTGGGTGCTTTGCAGCACAAAAATTTCCCGATGAGGGATCAATAAAGTATGTAATATCAAAAACCCTTTTGGCACCACCTTGTTCCAAATTTTCCTCTACTTTTGTATTGAATCTCAAGTCTTGAAAAAAAAATTGCTGTCTAAACATACAGCAACTTCTGTCTTGAATTTGGATGTTTTATAAGATGTTGATTGACCTTGATTGAATTTTACCAACCTGGTCAATTTTGTTTAAAGTTGCGAACTGTGTACCGGATTCTTCTTCTTCTTTGGGTATTTCCCTTCAGGGGTTGCCACAGCAAGTCAGTTTCTTCTATCTAATCCTATCTGCTGCATCCTCTTTGGTCACTTCAACTACTGTATCTTCATGTCTTCCTTCACTGTATCCATGAACCTTCTCTTTGGTCTTCCTCTAAGCCTCTTGCCTGGTGTTTCTAAACCCAGCATCCTTCTGCCAATGTACTCTCTCCTCTGCATATGTCTAAACCATCTCAGTCTGGCCTCCCACCATAGGCTACTTGTTTTGCCTTTGCCACCTCTACTTAACCTTTTGCTGTACTCTCCTCAGTCCTATCAGTGTCCCACTTCTTATTAGCCAGCTTCTTTCTTTTGATACAATTCTGCATCTCCTCATTCCACCACCAAATCCCCTTATCTACTGTATCTTCTTTCCAGATGACACACGAAGTATTCTCTTACCTGTCTCCATGATCACATTATCTGTAGTTGTTTGGCTAATGGGTAGGTGTTTGGCTGTTTCCAATACTTGATATCCATGATTCAATGGGGCTCCAATCACTCCAGGTTCCGTTAGGATAATTTTCATTATGCATGACACGAACACGTGCTTCATACTTTCCACCTTCTACAAGCAAATCAAAGTCCAGCTGTGCCTCACAGGCTAGTTTACATTGTTTTTGGATGGTGCTTTTCTGCACAGATGGATCCTATGGCAGAAACCAGTTGTGAAGTTTAACTGAGATATTTTAAAACCAGTAATCGTTTGTCAATTTATTCAAACATTCAATGCACAGTGTTTGCTTACAGTCCATGACTGGTGCTTTTGTTTCCATTGTAGTTGGGATTTGTAATTTTCTATTTTCATATGTTTTTCAACCTGGTTTAACCATGATACAGTAGTGATGTTCACACTTGGTTTTCCAGGAGGATTCAGCTTTACTAAAAAAAAAAAAAAAAAAAAATCCCACAGTTTGTATTGGATCACCCTTGTGAAAGACTCTATTTGTCAGATACATTGTGATTCATACTCACTGTGACAAATTGGTTGGTAGGTCAGGATTTTGTTTAGATGGATACAACTCAAGTTCAATTGTAGCTGTGTGTCCTCCAAAAACTGAAGAAAAAAAACTGTCAACTTTTAGATTTAAAAGACTCAAAATATCAGTTTTTGTTCAAACACTCACTTTATATGTTTTTTTAAATATCAAGGAGCACTTTTGTTTTGCTGGTTCGGATGCATGAACTGGCTTCAAATCACAGGAAGCGTTGTAAGGTTTAATGTAGCTGTCAAAAACAAGTAAGAAATGTTTAATTATTTTTGTACCATAAGTATCATCTTCAGACTGTGGTCCTCACTTTGAAATAGGTATTATTTGTATTATTTTTGTGTGTATAGTGCACTCTGTGTTAGTTAGAAGCTCGCTGTTCCAAAAGCAGGTCACATTTATGTTGTAGTCATTGTAGCAAAAAAAATCTGGGGAAAAAGAAAAGAGTTCACATCAGTTGAGAATAAAAACTTTGGGTTTTTGATTCAAATGTTGTAAAGAAACATATCACCACTAACCCTTTTCAGGAAGAACGGTGCAGTCTTGGCATATCACGAAGGAGAATTGAAACAAAATCATGAAACATAGTAGAAGATTTTTCCTGTTTCTCTCCATGTATTTTATCATGGGAATTACTTTTTTTAAAAGCCCAGTCTTGTGGACCGGTGGTGACAGCAGGTGCTTAAATGTTTGAATTGGTCTTGTTTTAAGCTTCTTTCTTCAATACATCCTGTGATACATAATTAGAAAAGCAATGACAAATTTCATCAATAAAAACAAAGTAAATACATTTACCCAAACTATAAATGTCATTTTTAGGACATGCACTCAAGTCTTTCTATGTGAAGGTGATGTAATATGATGGATGGAGGAGTCTCCAGAAATGCAGATTATAGGTGTTCATACCATAAAATGAGGGTAACGTTTCTAGTTCATAAAGTGATACATAACATTTGTGAAAACTCTTTCAGTAACTAAACAATCTCTATCTCCAGACTTGTTTTGTGAGAAAAAACAAAATGTACTGCAACCTGAATCCTCTATTTGACTGTAGTGTACATTTGATTGCAAATCTATGCAAGCAAGAAAAATTGTAAATGTAAAAAAAGATGAAAAAATGGATTTAAAAGTTTAACTTTTTTTAAATTAAGTATAAATTAATATTCCCTCAACTTTCTGCATTAATGTTTTATCATTTAATCATATATTTATTGTAACAGAAAAAGGTTTTCTACAGGGCAAATTAAAAAAAAGAAAGAAGACTTACCTGTTTTTACAGCTTCACAAGATCTGCCCTAAACTTTGATCTTATTCCACCCAATATTCTCTAAAAATGCATCAAGTGAAATTGTTTCTTCTGTCCACTAACATTTATCTTTAGCAGACTTCTGATCATGTTCTCGCACAGACTGAAATGTTTGAAGTTCCATAAGGTCACAACTAAGACATGTCAAACCTAATATAAGAGTTTGTCTTCCGTCCTGTCTTATCTGTGTCACCTGAAAAGAAAAACACCCACAGTCTTTTTCCGGTAAAACCTTTCTGCAAACTCAAAAAAGATCTTTGCATTGTGACCTACTCTGAATCAGCTGCTACAGCAAGAGTTACTTATGTATGGTCTTCGTCTATTTGAGTGCTTTTCGAAAATCTGAAAAGGAAATAGAGCTGGTCTCTGTCGCAGTGTCAACCCAAAGACCATTGTTTATTTTACTGAGATGTGTTTATTTTAAACTTGTAAACGGTGGTTTACCTTTTCATGCATGTGTCAAACTAGCCCTTCAAGTTTGTGAAAACCAGGATAGAAAAAAAATGTTTGTGGGTTTAATGTAGCATCTGCGGTATTAAGTTTATTGAGGAAACATCATCTACCCACAACCCCAATTTGTTCATGCTGCTTTGCATAAAAGAGCATGGTGCCTGTGCAAAACGTTAAAAAAGATTTAAACCAAGTAGAATAAAAAAAATTTCATCCCATTACTTTTTAAAAACAACTGAGCTACTATTTTGAAGGTGGGTGACTTTCAAAACTTTGCACCATTTATCACATTAACATATCTGTCTACAAGGGGAAGCACAGTACACTTACACATTTTTTTCTCAGTTTCATTAAAGGTCACATTGTTTTTTCTGAAAACCGAATGTTCTAATATTTTCACAGGTGCATATATGTGACACCTACATCTCTGGTATTAAAAAGGAACAAGACAAAACTACAGCTGGGACATTTGTTGCCACAAACTCCTTTTTCTTCTTCTTACCAAATAGGGATACAAAAAGTGAAGTTTGAACTTTCAGTTTAAATTCTGAAATAAACAATGAATCTAACTAGAGACGTAAAACTTATTTGACTCTTGTGAAACTTAGCTAGAATACATTGTCATCTGATGATAAGAACATGGTTAAGAAACCAGGAAATGATTACGTAGTTTCTGATGAGGCAGAGGCTCATCTCAGAGCCCATTTATGATTAAGATCAAGATTTTTTTTTTAGAATTTCCATTCATAGTTATTGAATAGCCTGGCAGATGTGATTTAAAGTTACTTTTTATACCCAAACAAGGGGATTTTTTTTTTACTAGTAGCTACACAAACTTCTTCTAAAGGTTAACAAGACACTGCAAAATAGATGCTTTTATACAATATAAAACAATATTTAATTAGTTATATTTGAGTTAGAGCAGCAGGTACTAAAGAACTGGAGCACATTGCTGAAGATACAGGGGTAAAAACCAGCAGGACATGCAAAATGCTGGTCAGCATTTGTTTCTTGTGATACCTCGTTAAGGTTTTATTTTTTAATCAGTAAGGAGAATAGGAATAACTTTGAGGTTTTTCCACTATAAATCCCTTTAACATTATTTAAAAATAATTTTAAGCCAACATTTGTAAAGAGTATTTATTCATTTTTCCAGTGCATGTTGATTCAAAAGCCGTTTTAGCCATATTCAACAACTATGGACACAAGACATCCAAAATGTATTTCAAAGTAACAGCAGAATTTGTGACAGAGTTTCTCTCATTTTTAACTTGTAAAATCATAACATAGACTTGGGTCATGAATGCTTGAACTTTTCATTTTAGACATGTCACATGACATTGGAATAAATAGAATTAAAAAGTTAAAGACAGAACTCAGTGTACTCATAGAGAAGTTGGAATTTCAACATGTTCTTATAAGCTGAGAAGACTCAAAAGCAGTGCAATGGCAGTGACTACGTTGACAACTTTCTTCCTATGAGACTCTGACCAAAACCATAACTGTTCTCTTGTCACATATTTCTCGCCTTGACATTTGTACTTCCCCAACATGAAAACACACTTCTCTCACATGCTTTCTTTCATTTCTTCATCAAAACCACAACAGTCTGCATTCATGCTCTGCTTAAATCTATTTCTTTCCAAAATGTAACTTTTGTTTCCACAAAAAGAGAAGCATTCTCCAGTTAGCATATTCCACTTAACTACCAATCCATTCTCTGTGCTGTACCAACTCTTCACGCGTTATTTTATTGTAAGATGTCTCTTTTTCACAATAATTTTATACAAACAAATCTCTGCTCCATCAGTTAAAGGAAACACTCATTTGTCAAAAAAATTGTATTCATGTCCCTGTGTTGTACCAGAGCATCCTGAACTTTAAAAGCTGCATTAACATGTAAAAGTTTGGACACATTTGATCTCGACAGCATAAAATATTGTTAGAAAGACGCATGAGACTGGAATAAGCATTGGTGGCTGGTCAAACAGGGTCTTGGAAGTCTATTCATTAGACAAATGCAAGACAAGTGTCACGAGCAGGAGAAGAATGGAAAGGGAAATTGACAGGCGTGTCGGTGGAGTATTCTTTTGGATTGTTTAAAAATGTGGTCATGGTGATATGAAGTCTGGGCTACCCTGCTAAGGTTGTTACCTTCCAACTCAGTAGCATGAAAAAAGTACAGCACACTTATCGGACACTTATTTCAGGCCATTACGGCCCAATTACAATGAACGTTAAATAAATAATTAAATAAAATAATCAATTGACATGTTTAAAATTGAAAACTTGTTGTACCACAAAATTGAACAATCTGTCATACTTTTTAATGTGTGATTTTACATGATTAAAAAGTTTTTATTGCAAGTTGTGCATTTGCTATTTATTAATTTAACACCAGGGGGAAAAAATAACTACGAGTATAAACACAGGATGCCACGGTAGCACTAGCAGAGTTGTGACTAATCCTCAGACCACAGCTTCTGACGTGTTGTTGGCTTTCTGACTATTCTAATTCAAAGCCAATTCCTGTAACTGTTTGACCTTAACAAGATCAAATTCACAAGTTCTGGGAGGAAATCTTATTAAAAATGTTTACACCTGTCAAATATGCTCTAATTCCATTAAAGTGAACAGATACCTATTTTAAACTGCAAAAGTGTCTTTTCAGTGAATGGGGGAATCCCCGTCCCTCTGTCTCGGCACTTTTTCAGATAGTTTGCCTCATTTCTTTAACCTGTGCGTTATCTTCTTCTTGCTTTTACCACATCTTTCAGTTATGAGCATTTTTTCTTCTCACTTTGACTAGATTGTCTTCTCTCGCAACCTTTTCATTGACATCATCAAGTATTTTTTTTTTTTTTAATGTGGAAACATTTTTTTTTCTCTCAGAAGCGTTTATGTCAACATTTGAAAACATTTTGAAAAAAACTTTTTTAAAAATTGGCAAAATGTGTTCAAATGTATTGACACAAAAGGTCATCAATGAAAATATGTAACAAGAACTTTGTGATCAGCGCTGTGGGCTCAAAGCAGGGGAGCCAGGGCTAGGTTTGAGAACACTGGTTTTTCTGTGTGAAGTTTGTGTGTTACCCGCATGTATGTGTGGATTCTTTACAGGTACTCCAACTTCCTCATGCCCTCAAAAGAAATTCATGTTGGACCGATCACTATGATAGACACTGGGAAGTTGGCCCTATTGGTGAATGTATGTCGTTCCCCAACAGATCGGTGCCATGTTCACAGTGTAAACCACCTTTCATCTGAAACAATCCAACACAGGTTCTGGCACCCCTGCAGGTGGATTAGCAGAATAAAAATAACTCACCGACTTGTTGAATCAAAAAGGATTATTATTAAACCAATTAAATTAAACCAAATATAATGGCCCAATGTTGCTTAGCTCTTTCTTACATTTTAGGTTTTTTCTAAAAGCAGATTTTTCAAGTAAAGTTCTTTAGTGATTGTCCATATTTACACATCAAGTTATCCAACCTGACCACACATGCTTTAGAATTGAAGGTTTTTAAACAATAGTTGTGAAACTCCAGAAAAAACTACATTGTTACATTGTTACACAATTATATACTGTAACAAACCATTTTGTTTTCAGGGTCACTGACCCAAGGTCACAAAGATCAACGGCGCAAATTTTTTTGAAAATGTGATATTGATAAATTTTCCTTCAGAGATAAATAAGTAACTCTTATCTTGTCTCACCTCCTAAATCATCAAAGGGATCTTAATGAAACTGGCCAGTTACTCTGTACCAACATTTGATTAACTTGATTAAGTTTCCAGGGTCATCAAACCAAAGGACAAGGTCACAAAGCTTATCATCACAAATTTATGAGCAGATTGGGGCATTTTGTTTGACCCATAATTTTTTTTTTTTTTGCTTAATTTACTCAAAAACAAACATGTCTTTGAGAAACCTCTTAATTCCGATACCAAAGAAAATCAGAGTACAACACATTTTAAAGCCTTTTAAGACCACAATGTTTTTTATCTTAATTACTTCAACAATAGCATTTGCTGTTGAAGATTAAGATAAAGATCAATCTGAAGTCATTAAGTTTTCCTTTTTATTTGATCAAGATAGAGCCTACCTTTTAGATGTTTTCAGTGGATATCTCGTCCCATCTTTTGATTCTTTAACATCTCTACTTGAAATGATCTCTAGTTCCTGAATCTCTATCAATTTTGAGTGAAAAATACTTTCCACTTTAACAAGAAAGTTTTTCCATTATGTGAAATGGCAACAAACACACAAAACTGTGGCTGGTGTGGTTTCACATAAGTAGTAACTGTGCTCACAATGAATGTTTAAGAGCTGAAACAAGGGGGGGAAACCCCCAAAGCATTTTTCCCCCTTGCCTCAGTTTAGCATGTTGTACAGCAGTGAGCCAACAACAAAAACAGGGATGTTTTTTACTTAAAAGTCAAGATGGCAAAAACTTGATTTTATTTAACTCAAGCTGACTGAAAAGACAAAAACCTATTTCGGAGTATGAGCATTCACACCAATCTTTGTAGGGAATATGGAGGATGCAAATGATATAATTCTAATATCACTACCAACACTGATAATGTTTCATTTATTTATTTATTTATTTGTTTATTAGGAGGATGAGCCCTTTGAGATGAGACATCTCATTTTCGAGGGGTCTTATAACCTAACATGCATGTTTTTGGAGGGTGTGAGGAAACCAAAGTACCTGGAGAAAAGCCACGCATACACAAGGGGAACATGCAAACTCCACACATAAAGGCACCTGTGCAACCCCTGATAACCCCTGCGGCACGTTGGCAAAAATGTTTGGTTTTTTTTTTTTAAAGAACAACAAAGTTTTGAAAGTGAACCTTTATGCAGGTGGGAGTTTATCTTATTAGAAAAATATTGAAGCAGCTTGGGTTGATCAATTAAAATGGAAGATATTTATCTCGTGAGAATTTTGAGAGTAACAGCTCTTAAACTTACAAGATGATGCCCCCAAAATAGGGATCTAGTTCATGGGAGTGGTGTAATTTATATCTGATAAAAGCAATTAATTAAAGCAGTTATCAGCAAAATTAGAGGAAACCTCCAAATGAGAATGTAAATCTTTAAAGTAAAATTTTGAATAAAGCATTCACGTAATTGAATTCATTATTATTGTCATTCTAATTGCCCTTTTTACCAGGGTAGGCAAACTTTTAGGATGCATTTTTTGGGTAATTTTCTTGAGACACAAGAATTATCATTCAAATGTAAGGATGTTTTTGGATGAAAGAAAAGATGTGAAGCGGGGAGTGGGATTAGATGGTGAACTAGATGATTAATTTTGTGCTGTGTTTTTACTTTTATTGGTTTGTTTTATTCATTCGTTTAGGTAACGGGTTTTCTTATAGCTATATCCAAGTTGTCATTTTAAGTAAAAAAAAAAAAAAATTAGCATGACTTCAATTACATTGGCGCTACAATAATACATCATAATGAATTCTCCCCAGACGTCCAGAAAGAGCTGAGCTCTCAGATGTTATTCATCATGATCATGTGTACTTTATCATTTTTACAGAAGTTCGTGTTTTCCCAATTTGGGTAAAAAGACAATGCAAATGTCATCAGGGGTTTTTGCAGAAAGGTTTTGGAAATTCACACATAAATGAATGTTTTTCTATAATTTTGTTTGTTAGGAAATCTACCATGTAACATGTATATCTTTGTATTTGTATTGATATCAGTATACTGTACATGTAGATTTATAGAGAGATTCCGATACAAAACACTTGTTTGGTGTGTATTGTTAATCTTAGAGAAGCTCATGCTAAAATCCTAACAAGTGGCCGAGTGTCATAATGTGGAACAATTATTTTACATCACCGAATGTTTCAGTTCTGCTGTTTCTAAAGCCAGGGTGAGGTAAATGAAACTCTAAATTAAATTTTTGTGCATTTTGGCCACAACTTATCAACATTTTATTAATTGGTTTTAGCAACAAAAAAAATGTTGGTACACGAAAGAAAGAAAAATTATCTCAAACAAAAGGGTTTAAATCAATGTTTCTAACAAAATTTTTAGATTTAGTTATTTGAAGTCAGATACAATAAATGACTTGCAATTTAATTGAAGCAGAGCTGCACTCCTCTATACATTTTGAAAATCTAATATTGATACCACCTAACCGAAATTACTGTAAAATTCTTTCTTTTTGTAAGGAGTTTGTACAAGGATTACTTCTGGATGCTCATAATATGTATGCACATTTAGATGGATTAAACATTTTTCTGTAAACGCATAGCAAAAAAAAAGTGATAATAATATCTAGGCTGTGATAAATATAATCTATAACACAAGAAATGTTCAAATTCTGTTCCATTCCGTCATCTTATGCTTGTTCCGGCGCCTGGCAAATTGTATCCATGTTTGCAATCATATTGACTCTGTCTATAAATAAATAGTCAGAAAATTTTTAACTCTATTCAACTCCAAATCCTCAAAGTTAAAAATTCAATGGGTACAAACATTTTAGGACCAAAGAACACATTCCATTCTTAACCTAATCAAGAAATATGCCATTAATTGTTATTTTCAGAGCAAAATATGCTGCATTTTTATTGGACTAACACTCACCAGATACTGTGGGGCCAAATAGAGGCTGTTTCTCCCTTAGGTTGTGTGTTAAAGTCAAATAATTTAGTTAAAATCCTTTTTTGCATGTTTTTTTTTATCTTCTTATTAAAAGTCAGACTTGTTTGTAGAAGAAGTGGGTTGTTAAAGATACTTGCTCTCTTTATTCAATGGAAAGAGGAAGGTTTACTTCTCTTTTCAAAGCTGGAAGCAGGAGGTTCTGTTTCACTATTTTTCCATGAGCAATTTTTTTTTATAAAAATGTAACATTTATATACGTGTCCATTTGAAAAAAAAGAAGAAGAAGCAGCTGTCAGTCTTTGCCAAACATGTACATCCTCTCAGTTTCTCGTCGTGAACGTTGACAGTACAGATGTCTTAATTCACCAATCAAGAATTAAAAAGTAATTTAATAATACAAGACAGAACGTGATTACTTGAGTTTCAAGTAAAGATGGATTTTATTGCCCTTGTTCTTCTTTAGGAGCAATAGACCCAACTTAGTTTTTCTTTATTTTGTTGTCTCATTTCTGGGTTGAAAATAAACAGAATTTAACTCTTTTTTTAATTCCAAAAGAGCATCCAAATAAAAAACCCCAAACAACTGTATATGTTCATCTGTTTTATGCATACCCAAGTTTAGAGCAAAATTCTAACAAAATCAAAACATTCATCCTCGTGTCACAAAACTCACCATCACTTAAACATACTTTTTTTTAATGTTCAGTCCTGACATTGATGACAGGTGCATTTGCAATTTAAGTAGTTGAGGGTTGAATTGGTCGCCTGATGAGTCATATTGAGTTTGGGATAAACAAAATACTTCTGATTATTTATTAAGCTTAAAAGAACAGTTTGTAATTAAGAAAATTGAAGCTCCTCCAAGTAAAAAAAAAAAAAAACTTAAAATAACAAATAAAAGGTTTTCGAGCATAAACATTTTATTTGCAGATAAAATACAGCAGGTAAAATATTTATTGGTTAAACTCAAATGTCTTTCAAAGCTTTGTTTACATAGCTTGTGTGAATAAGAAAGAACATTCCAAAACAAGCTATTTTCAACCAGTTTGAGTCAAATCCTGTTTTGAATTATGAATCACAAAAGCTAGTGTTGTCTCGTAACAGAATGGCAACCTGTTAGCGGTGTACCCAGCCTCTCGTCTTTAATCAGCTGGATAGGCTCCGGCACCCCTTGCCCCGACTTGGATAGGCGATTCAGAAGTTGAGTGAAAAATCTGGTGCCCACTGATAATTACAAATGTTTCCCTCTGCCTTCAGAAATAACATGCTCTGGCACGGCTCGAGTGTACCACTCTGACCAGCCCCCATCGTACACATACACTCCTGGGTGATCACATTCATGAGCTGCCAGTGCCACATGGCACGCTGTCACAGCAGAGCCACATGACACACAAATGGGATGACTGAGGTCCACACCAGAGCGGACAAAGAGATCCTGAAGCTGTGCCTTAGGCAGAAAGTGACCAGATGAGGCAAGTAAAGAGAAGAAGGGAATGTTGATTGATCCAGGAATGTGGCCTGGTTCTGTATCTGTGAAACAAAAAAAAATTTTAAAAGTTATGAGAAAAGGTATAGCTGCATTTAAACACCAAATCAAACAAATAATAATACATTTAATTTAAAAGTACCTTTCTGGACACCAAAGGACACTGTACAGTTTACAAAGTATCATCAATAAAACATCCAGCCAGAATTAAAAGAACAATAAAATAAAACTAGAAAAAAATCAAAACAAAGCAAGACAAAGCAAAGCGAATCAAATATATCAACTGGACGAACTCTATGAATCCCTGAAAGGATGAGTTTTGAGGGGAAAGTGGGAAAGAGTCCGTATCACATAAATCAGGGGGGAGAGAATTCCAAAGCTGTGGAGCAGAGCGACTGAAGGCTCTGCCCCCCATGGTAACGAGATGGGCAGACTTAGTTTGCTGATTTTAACTCTAATAGATTAACTTGTTTAAAAGGCAAGTTCTTTTTTTTAAACATCAGTTTAAATAAAACTCTGTTATTCAATAATTCATCTATACTAAATGACACAATTTTTGTTTCTCAAGATTATCCACAAGAGCCAATATTTACATCACATACTTTTGAAAGGTATTCTAATGGTAACGGCTTTAACTTTTGATGACTTTGACCTTTACACAACTTCTTTCCGGAACATCATTACTTTAGTCAAACTTCCTAGCAGAAGTGATGTTCACAATTAAAGGCCATAATGGTGCGGTATTTTAATATGCCAGCATGAGTTTATGAAAAAGAGAAGTAAAAAAAAAAAAAAATCTTATCTTTAGCTCTAAAATCAGTAACTTTTTTAAATAGACCAAACATTCACACAGTAAGAATTTGTTTTAAGGAGTAGCAGTCATTTTGTTTTGAGCTTCACTGCTATAAAAAGTTTGCATATGTACAAATTAATTATCTGAGAACATCCTGTTTTTCTTTCCTTTCAACTTTCTGTACATCAAAAAACCAACTGCCTGTATTTAATTTTTACAATATGTCTGACACCATTTCCTGTATTTGTTCACCTCATTTATACTTGTAAAAACTTTTTAATTATCTGTGGTTTTTTTTGTTGTTTTTTTTTTTACTGTATCTGTGAATTGACAATGATCTCAGTGTTTTCAGTTAGTTTTTACTCTATGCAGCTGAAATTTAGAACTGGTTGACTTTGGAAAAAAAAAAAGTCCAATTTTTTTTTTTTTTTTTTTTAAAGAAACTTTTACAAGACACTAAGTTTTAACAATGCAGGTGTGGATTAGCAATCTCGTCAAGTCAATGTGCCAAAGGTAATTAAATAAACTTTGTAAGAATTAATTAAGTTTTTTATTTTTATTATTTGCTCATCTTCTAAACTGCTTAGCCCTGTTGAGGTTCCTAGTTGAGTACAGGCGAGAGGTAGGGTGCACCTTGAACAGATCACCGGTCTGCTATGGGGTCACGCATAAAGACAGACACCTATCCATATTCACGATCAAACCTAGAGACAATTTCTCAGAGGTCAGTATGACTGGCCACACTTGGGACTCTCCCCCGACCTTCTTGCTGTGAGACCACTGAGCTAACAGTGTGCCGAAGTTTTGTTTTTTCTTAATTTCCCAAACTAGAGTTTACAAAATATTTGACATTCTGCCGAAATTAACTTCATATTGATTCAGTTGTGATCGAGACTGTTTTTGACAAACGTTTTAAACTATATCTTTGCTAGGGAACTCTTTCAATTTGACTCAGAAAGTTACACAATATGTATATATTTTTTCTCATTTGTCAAATATAAAAAAGTTACTCACTGTCCCTGGGCTCAGGATCAAGTCCCCGAAACCTGCCAGAAGGTCTTGCATCCACCACTTGGAACTCTTTTGTATCCAGGTTATTAAGAATATCCTTGTAGGTTTTTACCCAGGAGCGATTTAAAGAGGCTTTAAACTCAGTTGGAGAAGGTTTGACATACTGGTCATTCACCGGCCGACCTTCTAGGACCCAGTTTAAGAGGCCTCCATTCAGCACAGACACAGATGTGTGCCCAAACACCTGAAACATCCACCACACTCGAGGTGCAGAAAATGCTCCAAATTCACTGCAATCATACACCACCACATGTGTATCACCCTCAATGCCCAACGTGCCCACATAATCCGCAAAGACCTTTTCTGATGGCAGCATGTGGTCCAGTGGGGAAGTTTTGTCACAACATTGGTCAATGTCAAAGAAAGCTGCACCTGGTATATGCCTCTTCTTAAACTCACCCTTTGGTTGTCTGAATAATTTAGGTAAATACCAAGAAGCATCCAAAACACGTACTTTGTTCCGTAATTTCAAAGCTTCGGCAAGCCATTTGGAGGTGACAAGGGCTCCAGCTTGAAGCACCATGATGTTTTGCAGACAGAATGTGCAAAGTTTGTTCTGTACACTTTACTGTGTGCCAAAGGTTACATGCGGTAGACAGAGAAAATTAAACAGTGATAGGGAAGGAAGGGGAGAGAGAAAAGAGAAAGTTGATCAAAAATTAACTGCTACTTTAGTGTCACAGTTAAACTAAATTGATATCCCTGGTGATTTCAGGCAAGAGGCAGGATGAACCCCGACTAGGTCTCCAATTTGTTGCAGGGCTAAACACAGAATTATTCTCCAGCTCATTTGTGGGGACAATTTTGTAGCTGCCAATCGACCTAACATGCATGCTTTGGAGGGTGAGATGAAACCGGAGTACCCAGAAAAAACCTAGACACACACGAGAAGAACATGCAAACTCCACACAGAGAGGCCAGTGTTTCAAGCCCCGCCCCTACTCCAAGACTAGAACCCCAACCTTTTTGCTGTGAGGTCACTGTGCTAACTACTGCGCCACCTTCCAGCCTAACTAAATTGTTGAGCAGATAACTCAGTCCCCACAAATTTGCCGCTACGAATCATGGTGTGGCCCGCAACAGACTGGCGACCTGTTCAGGGTGTACCCCGCCTCTGGCCTGAAATCAGCCGGGATGAACTCGGGCACCCTCCGCGACACTTTTCGGGTAGCAGAGATTCAGAAAATGAATGAATGAATATTGTGACTTCAGACCTTTCGGTGAAACCTTTTTACACTCCCAAAATGTGAAAAAAAGTGTAAAAAAGTTCAAACATTAAAATTATTTCTATTTTATATTTAAAAAAAATCAAACTTTTTCTAAAATATTCTAGATAAATTTATATTTTATCATTACTAATTCGTTATTCATTGCATTCACAATTTATTTTTGTAGGAATTGTATTTCCTACTAGGAACCATAGTTACTTTGGGGACTTTTAATTGTGACGTACACGTCAAACCGGATGTTGAGAGTAACGTGTGTGTCTACATTTAATGTACTCTAGATTATTTATAAAACATCAGATATTATTTTGTTGAGAAAAAAATGTCGATGTCATTGATCAGGAGAGGACTCGAGTTGTTAAGTGATGATATTAAAGGTTTGTATAAACTATCAGATTTAGCTAACATAACAACTAGATATTTGTTTCTTTTTACCTCCTATTTCTTGCTTCGTTTGTGCAAGAAAATTATATTTCTGTGTATTTCCCGCATTTTATTTTTTATTAAAATGGTGCAAACTTTTCTGTGTTGCTCTTTCTAGATGATAGCAACATTAAGAAGAAGAAGCAGACTCCAAACTCTGCCTCAGTGATGGATCTGGTAAGCACCAAGAGGCAGGGAGTCACCAAACAAGTCAAAAGACTACAAGGCAGACTTGGTCCTGGGAAAAGCAAAGCCACAGTCAAAGACAAAAGGATCAAATCAGCAGTAGGTCAGTTCATGTGTTTTTGTTTTGTATTACTTATAACACTGTTTCTAAACTAACATCATTTAGGAAATGGGATTTATGTTTATGGAAACAGCAGGGTGGCATGGCTCTGTCTCAGAGATAGATTGAGGAACTCAGAGTAAAGCCGTTGCTCTTCCAATTCAAGAGAAGCCAGATGGGGTGGTTCTGGTATCTGGTTAGGATGCCTCCCGAGTGCCTCGCTGGTGAGGTGTTTTGGGTACATTTCACCAGGAGGGAGACTCAAAGGCAGATCCCTGACTTGCTGGAGAAACTGTCTCACAGCTGGCTGGGGAACACCTTTCTCTCAAGTGAGCTGATGGACACAGGCTGGGTGAGAGAAGCCAGTCTGAGGCTGTTGCCACCGCAACCCGGCCCTGGATAAGCTGAAGATGACGCAATGTAAACGGCACAAATTCTTGATCATATCTGTAAAAATTTTGTGAGCAATTATCTGTGTTAGAATGTTGACCTACAGATTTAAAACCTTGACTGCTTTGAATCTATCCGTACTTTTGATTTCATTCAAATCTTACCCAGAAACTACATCTGGAGCAAGATTTATATTTGGGATAGTAATTTCTGGGAATATTTTAAACCAAGGTGTGATCGATCTCTCTTTACAGGTGTGGGTTAAAAATCAATTCATATAAATAGCAGAGGATTATTCCATCCTTTATTGTTAATAAACAATGAATAAATGCTTATGTAATGTGACACGGAATTAAAAGTTATTTGCTTTTTGTCTTGACATATTTTTCTATTGTCGAGTTAATCCTTGGAACTATTTGCAGAGGAGTTCAGGAAAACACAGGGGAAAAGTCACTTGAGCGCCAACCTTAAATACTTTATGGACACGACCTGTACAGCAACAGATTCAGAAACATCGAAGGTAAGAAGGATTTATTACCTACACATTTTAATGTGAGATTTATCCCTAAATTTTATAGTTTAAAGCTGGTTGGCATATATTTTTGCTTTTAGTTACTCATGGAAATTAAATATTTACTTAATTTCTGTATTATTCAGATTGTCCGTCACAACTTGGGGAGGCAGGCCAGAAATCACAAAGAGCAGTCTGCCAAAAAGCGGAAAGAGCAAGAGTCTTTGTTCACAGAAGAAGAGTTCCAGCAATTTCAGAAGGAATACTTTGGCAAAATTGTTGAAAAAAAGAAATAACGCCACAGACTGTGTAGAAATAAAAGTGACCATTTGGATAGAAAAATGTGCTAGGACTTGCTTCTGAACTTTTGGACTCTACGCCTGTTTGGCGCTGAGCTGAAACCACAAGTCGGAAATTTAAAAACACATAATTTAATACTGTGTATGCAAATGTTTCTGAACTCTTACGTGTTATTTTTGTATGCCTTCTTTTTCATATCAAACCAAAAAAGATTTGTTTGAAAAGGAAAGAAAACACAGTTAAATGAATGACTGTTTTTTATTCCACAGTAATTTTACTTAGAGTTATGCAGAAAATGGAAGAATTGTGCTTCGAAAGCTTGTTTAAAAGTAGTCTCTTTCTGAGCCATGCTCTAATGTATTATTAACAGCAACAAAATATTTCAAAGAAGTCTGATCTAGGTTTTTTTTAACCTTACATCACGACATGTAGAATGATCATTTGTCTACCAAGTCCTTCTTGACAGAGGTTACTCCACCAATTTTTCCTGTCTTAAGCTTAACAGAAATCGTGTCCTTCTCAGTGGCCTGCCAGCAGCTGTTCAAAGCTAAACTAAAAAAGACACATTTAAATTTGCATTCTACTCCTTAGAGGCAATAGTGATTGTGAGTTTTAATATCTTTAAGTTCAATTCATCTATTCAATTCATCTCCAGGCATTTTTATATTATAACTTCTACATCTTCTAACATTTGATTTTACCAACTCTTAATCCAACCTTTAAACTGATCTTCAGGACTTTGGATGATTTTGTAAGAAAGTGTGATACAATTCAATATTAAAGAGAAGAGTAGAAAAAGTTTCAAAAAAGTCTTCTGGACAGTTTAATTCTTCAACGAGACGTTTCGACTTCCATCCGGAAATCATTTTCAATCTGAATGAAATGGACTGGAACCTGGATCCATT
Source organism: Neostethus bicornis (assembly GCA_902685375.1). Taxonomy (NCBI): domain Eukaryota; kingdom Metazoa; phylum Chordata; class Actinopteri; order Atheriniformes; family Phallostethidae; genus Neostethus; species Neostethus bicornis. Next base: position 17,665,068 of record LR738542.1, on the reverse strand, counting down.
TATACTAACCTGAGTAACAGGTAAAAAAAGTGTAAGAAGGGCTCGACCAATGAGAATGTTCCTTAAGATGGCCGTGAATGGCTCCTATTGTAGCCACAGACCAGTAAACAAACCTATTATAAAATGCTAAAAGCCTAGTGAAAAGAGAAACCTGCTAACGAGAGGCGTGAAACTGAGTCACAAGGTGTCATCTTTAGTCCATGGCTTCAAAAGGCTGCTATAGATACCGGGCAAAACGTATCTAACGCCTCCATTCCGATTCAGTGAGGGATTCTCTTTCATCACAAAAATGGCTTCTTTCACCCCTCTTTCAAACCAACCTTTCTCTCTACTTAGAATCTTCACCTCACTGTCCTCAAAAGTGTGTTTGGTGGATTTAAGATGCAGATGTACGGCAGACTGTGGACCACTAGAGGCTTCTCTTCTGTGTTGGTAAAGTCTTTTGTGGAGTGGTTGCTTTGTTTCCCCAATGTAGTTTTCTTTGCAGCTCCCTTCACTGCACCGGATCGAATAAACTACATTGCTCTGTTTTTCCGTAGGCATCTTGTCTTTAGGATGTACTAGTTTTTGACGTAATGTGTTGACCGGTTTAAAGAAAACCGGGATGTCATGTTGTCTGAAGATTCTCTGTAACTTCTCGGACAGTCCTGACACGTAGGGAATAGAGACTCCATTTTTTCTCTTCTCAGTTTCTGTTTCCCTCTTCTCATGTTTCTTGGACGCTCTCACCCTATTCAGGGCCCATTTGGGGTAGCCACAGACCGAGAGGGCTTTTCGGACATGCTGTGTCTCCTTCTCCTTAGCCTCTGTGCTCGTGGGTACCTCCTCCGCCCTGTGTTGTAAAGTTCTGATGACACCCAGTTTGTGTTGCAAAGGATGATTAGAGTCAAACTGTAGGTACTGGTCTGTGTGCGTGGGTTTCCTGTATACCTCCAGTTGCAAATTCCCGTCCTCCCCTATGATCACAGCGCAGTCTAAAAAGGCCAACCGGTTGTCCTTGGAGTCTTCACGTGTAAACTTGATGTTCGGATCCACAATGTTGATGTGTGAAGTGAAGGCTTCCAGATCTTGCTTGTTGATCTTCACAAAAGTGTCATCAACATAGCGGAACCAGTGACTGGGTGGATTTCCTGGGAATGTGCTCAGGGCTTGCTTCTCAACCTCCTCCATGTAAAGATTAGCTACTATGGGGGACACTGGAGAGCCCATCGCACAGCCGTGGATTTGTCTGTAGAAACCACCACGAAACTGAAAGTAAGTGGAGTTGAGACAAATGTCCAACAGGTTGCAGATGTGTTCCGGAGTCAGTTTGGTCCTTTCTTGCAGTGTGGTGTCCCCTTGTAGTCTTTGTCTGACTGCTGTTACAGCTTCTTTTGTAGGGATGCAGGTGAAGAGTGATACAACGTCATAAGAAACAATGATGTCATCTTTGTCTATATGTACATGTTTCACTTTCTCTACAAAATCTTGTGTGTTCTCCACGTGGTGTTCTGTGTTACCCACTAAGGGGGCCAAGATGGTTTTCAGGTATTTGGCTACGTTGTAGGTTATAGAGTCAGTGCTGCACACAATGGGTCTAAGAGGAACATCCTGTTTGTGGACTTTGGGTAAGCCGTAGATACATGGAATGGCATCACCCGGATACATTCTGAAGTATAAAGCTTTATCAATCATGTCGTCCTTTTCCAGCTTCTGTAAATAGTCAATCAACTTCTTTTTGTAGCCACTGGAAGGGTCCCGCTTGAGTTTTTGATAAGTGGAAGTGTCTTCCAGGAGGTAGTTCATCTTGGCTTCATAATCCGTGGTGTTGAGAATCACAGTGCAACGTCCTTTGTCTGCTGGTAGAATGTTTATGCTGTGATCTTTCTGCAGGGCTGACAGTGCTTTCCTCTCCTCTGGTGTGATGTTGGACGGTGGAGGTTTCGCACTGTTAAGTGAAGCGGTGACTCGTAGCCTTAGATCTGCAGCTTCTGATCCAGACAAATTGTTCTTCTTTATGGCTGCTTCTGTGGCTGTGATGAAGTCTACTGTGGGGATGTCTTTTGACGTAACTGCAAAATTAAGTCCTTTGGAAAGAACATCTTTCTCTGCCTGTGAGAGTATCCGATCTGAAAGATTTCTTATCCAATTGTCCTTGCTGATTCCAGTCCCCTTCTGTGTGTCAGAAGCTCTCATCACCTGGTATTCTTGAAACTTGTTCTTTCTGCTCAGAAGAATGTTGAATTTCTTCAAATGACGTTCCTTAACCTTCCTGTGTTGAGATAGCTGTGCCGTTTGTATGAAGTCTTTCACCTTCTTGCTTATTTCTTCCGGGAGGATTTTGGAAAGTTTACCTTCCAGCCATTCTGCTCTGTCAGCAAATTTCTTGATGCTTACGTTGTTGGCCCTAATTCTCTCATTAAGCATGAGGGTAAGATTTTTCTGCCAGATCTTCTCAGCTCTGAGTCCTTTCACCGGTGGTCTGATCTGTAGACTCTTCGGTATGATGCCGCTCTGTCTGCACCTCAGGTTAAAGCGAAGATGGTTTCTGTTGTCTGCTAGCTTTCTGACTGCGTTCTCCAGTTCTCGAATCCATTTCAAAGTTTTCTCCCCAAAATTCTTAGCAACAAATCCGTGTAGTCCCTCATTCATCCAGGAGTGATCCATAGTAGAAAAAGTTTCAAAAAAGTCTTCTGGACAGTTTAATTCTTCAACGAGACGTTTCGACTTCCATCCGGAAATCATTTTCAATCTGAATGAAATGGACTGGAACCTGGATCCATTTATACTAACCTGAGTAACAGGTAAAAAAAGTGTAAGAAGGGCTCGACCAATGAGAATGTTCCTTAAGATGGCCGTGAATGGCTCCTATTGTAGCCACAGACCAGTAAACAAACCTATTATAAAATGCTAAAAGCCTAGTGAAAAGAGAAACCTGCTAACGAGAGGCGTGAAACTGAGTCACAAGGTGTCATCTTTAGTCCATGGCTTCAAAAGGCTGCTATAGATACCGGGCAAAACGTATCTAACGCCTCCATTCCGATTCAGTGAGGGATTCTCTTTCATCACAAAAATGGCTTCTTTCACCCCTCTTTCAAACCAACCTTTCTCTCTACTTAGAATCTTCACCTCACTGTCCTCAAAAGTGTGTTTGGTGGATTTAAGATGCAGATGTACGGCAGACTGTGGACCACTAGAGGCTTCTCTTCTGTGTTGGTAAAGTCTTTTGTGGAGTGGTTGCTTTGTTTCCCCAATGTAGTTTTCTTTGCAGCTCCCTTCACTGCACCGGATCGAATAAACTACATTGCTCTGTTTTTCCGTAGGCATCTTGTCTTTAGGATGTACTAGTTTTTGACGTAATGTGTTGACCGGTTTAAAGAAAACCGGGATGTCATGTTGTCTGAAGATTCTCTGTAACTTCTCGGACAGTCCTGACACGTAGGGAATAGAGCAACCACTCCACAAAAGACTTTACCAACACAGAAGAGAAGCCTCTAGTGGTCCACAGTCTGCCGTACATCTGCATCTTAAATCCACCAAACACACTTTTGAGGACAGTGAGGTGAAGATTCTAAGTAGAGAGAAAGGTTGGTTTGAAAGAGGGGTGAAAGAAGCCATTTTTGTGATGAAAGAGAATCCCTCACTGAATCGGAATGGAGGCGTTAGATACGTTTTGCCCGGTATCTATAGCAGCCTTTTGAAGCCATGGACTAAAGATGACACCTTGTGACTCAGTTTCACGCCTCTCGTTAGCAGGTTTCTCTTTTCACTAGGCTTTTAGCATTTTATAATAGGTTTGTTTACTGGTCTGTGGCTACAATAGGAGCCATTCACGGCCATCTTAAGGAACATTCTCATTGGTCGAGCCCTTCTTACACTTTTTTTACCTGTTACTCAGGTTAGTATAAATGGATCCAGGTTCCAGTCCATTTCATTCAGATTGAAAATGATTTCCGGATGGAAGTCGAAACGTCTCGTTGAAGAATTAAACTGTCCAGAAGACTTTTTTGAAACTTTTTCTACTATGGATCACTCCTGGATGAATGAGGGACTACACGGATTTATTAAAGAGAAGACTTGTATCACTGGTATATATATTTTTGGTTGGCTGGTAAATCATTTTGCCAGTGTGTTTCTTTCTCAAATTTTCTACATGAAGGTGGCGTGGTCACATAAGAGGAAAAAGTGCTGTTTTATTACTATTTTATTATAATGTGTGAAGAAATCCTGATGTAATGTGTTAAGATTATTCGAACCACAAGAGGGCAGTATTTTGTCATGTCTGAGTTCTGGACAGAGAGAAAGACAAACGGAAGGACAAATGGACATTTAAACAATAATAACAAAACTGGAGTTCCTGGTTATTGGCTTTTATTCACGATTTTAACAAATAACATACTACGGGTCCAACTTTATACTTAAAAAAAAATCTGAGAAAAACTAAACTAAGACATCAGTGAAATGTTAATCTCAGTATATTTAGTAATTAAGTAGACTTTTTTATGTAAGAATCCTACTCTTATTGAAGTTTAAATCTAAGTTTTACGCATTGTTTACAATTTGAGTTTGACCTACATATGACACAGCGCTTCACCTCATCTGGATCTATATTATCTGACGTCATTAGGTCATTTCCAAGCAACGCTACAGCGGATGAATTTTACGATGGCGGAGGGATATATTCAGAAGTGCTGGAACTATTTATGCTAATGCGATCGCTTCCGCCATTTCTTCTTGTAGCTGAGTGTTCATGTAGAGAGGAGTGTTAGCTTAAGAAAACTAAAATACAGGAAAATGGCAGTCTGAAGGCTTGCAGCGGCTATCTTTGCAGCGGCAACAACCTGGCAGTGCAAGGGCAAAGTGCACTGGCTATTTCTGGCAAAATGGCGTAAGTATATTTAATCAATTCAATAATGTTTTCAAGTAAAGCGGTAAATATTAACATATGTAGTTAAACAAGCGTTTGTTTGAACTAAAAATAAAGTTTTTTTGTAAAATAATTGTAGAATAACATCTTATCTCGTTTGCCTTTTTGTTATTATTTTTACTGAGTTTTTTCGGGTATCCAGCCATTTCTTACTACCCTTTTATTATTCATCAGTTAAATCCTCTTAAGAAACTTGCTGAGATTTTTTAAACAGCGAATACAAATAAAACAGTAGCTCATCTTTTAGTATTTGTCTTCCTAAACTCTGTCAACGTGGCGCGCCCAAAATGGCGCAAACAGTTTTTTTTTTACGTCTGTCTGCTGGAGGCAGATGGTTGTGTTGTGAAAATGGCGCTCTGACCCCGCCCCCATCCACTTTCTGGCAGTGACGCGCTGCTGTGGGTGGAACTGCCGGCTAAACTATGACCATATTAGGAAATGTGATCCTGGTGATGGGCGTGGCTTTAGCTATAGTTCAGAGCAGAGCTACATTTAGATTCCCCACACCCACCCGTGAAACGTGTTTGGTTTCAACTATCACAGCACATGCAGGAAGTTGGCATGTTTTCAGCTGGGTTTATTAGCTGCAATGATCATATTTAGTTTCAGGAAATCCCCCTCCTGTTGGGATCCATAAATCATGATCATGGGCCGTGTGATTTACACTTGGCACAGATATTGATATATAAATATGTCATATTTACAGGTAGATCTATCTATCTACGTATAGATAGATCTACCTGTGTTTATCTAAATTTTTATGGATATATCTATATATTTATGTTTCCTTCTGCGGGTGGACTTCCACACTCCAAAGCTCAGGTCCTCCACCAAAGGCTGTGGAGCTTGAGGGTTCTTCACAGTATATCTGATGTCTCCCCAGGGTCCTCAAATAGATAGCCAGACACATTTTTTGCATAAAAACTTTTTTTTTTTTTTATTGTAAAAACATGACACGTTTAAAATATTTATTGTTCAGGTTGTATTTTGGATCTAAGGATTGTAATGTTTCTGTTCTAGGTCCCTCCCGGCAACCACACTCAGCTTTGCTGCCGTCGACAGCAGTACTATACCCCTCGACTCGATAACGTCGTCATACTCCTTGATTTTATACTCCAGACTACCACTCACTGACAGCTATGGCTCTCTCCCAGCTGGCTTTGGAGGACGTGGAGGCCCTGTGCTTTGGTCAGTGTTGTGACAAATGTTCCCAAAACCCTCCTGAATACACAATGAAACGCTTGATATATTTGGCTTATTTTCTAAATAATACTTTGGTCTGCAGGGTCCTCTTTTCTGATGGCTGACCCCATGGGGCCCCTTCTGGACCAAGATGAAGATGAAGCTTTTTCTACTTCCTCCTCATTAGAGGTGAAGGCGCCAGCTTCGCCTTCCCTCTCTTTCTCCTCATGCGCATCCTCCCCATCTTCCTATCAGAACCTGCCACACTCCCCGTTCTCATCTCCTTCCCTGTCTCCCTCTCATACACCCACTCATTCCTCTTTATTGGGGACCAAGACGGAAGACAACCTGCTGACTTCATCCCTGCTACATGTTGGCGATCTGCTCGGCGCCCACGTTGGAACAGACGATGGCAAAGGTGGGCGACATTTTGACTTGATTACATTTGAGAAGTTATTGTTTCATAAAAACACATTTCAAGTGGTCCAGCTCACTGAACTGGAAAGATGGGTGCCCAGTTTTTCATGTTTTTGAAGAGTTTGATCTTTTGGTGATCTAGGTGTTAATAATAATGAATCATTATAAAGAAAGGCTGTAATAACTTTTTTTTTTTTCATTTGTGTAGTTTTACGTACTAACCCTGACATTCTAATCAGCAGATGATGCTTTCGAGGACATGGAGTGGATGTCTGAAAAAATTGACTTGAGTGAGTTTGACCTGGATTCACTCATTGACTCCTGCTCATCTGAGGAGTCTCCCAGCTCCCCTGAAGATCTGCTGGCTTCCCTTGACTCCCCGATAGGTCTGAATCTTTGGGACACGACCCTTCCTGTCCAACAAAGCAGTCCAGACCTGGGCTTATCTTCACCGGATACACCATCACCCCCACTAGAGTCCAGTCCCGAGGCTACAGCTGAACCAAAAGTTGTTGTTGTTCAGGAAGTAGCTGTGAAGTCTGAGCAGTCTCCAGTCTACACATTGGAGCTTGGAAGTGAAGTCGACGTTCTGGAAGCTGAGAAGACCTCTCCTATACCAATCAGTGGGATCATCCAGGCCGCCAGCTCTTTACTGCTCTCCATTCCCAATGCTGGTCACTTTGTTGTGGTCCTTGCCAACAAAGAGGAATCCCTCATTTCTCTTCCTGAGCAGTCTGTCGTGGGCTCGCCATCAAACGACTGCGAAAGCGATTCAGGGATCGACTCTGGCGTCGACTCGTCTTCATCCTCCTCCCCACAACACCCCGCTTCCCCTCAATCTTCACCCTCTTTCGGTTCCTCCAGAACCCAACCCTACTGCAAACCAGAGCCCTCTTCCACTCCTAAGGCGTCCAAGATGAAGTCAGTGTCTGGTGCACCCAAGGTGGTGGAGAGAAAATTGAAGAAGATGGAGCAGAACAAGTCGGCGGCTACTCGCTACCGGCAAAAGAAGAGAGTTGAACAGGATTTGCTGAACACGGAGCGTGAAGAACTAGAGAAGAAAAATGATGAGCTTAAAGAGAAAGCAGAGTCCATCAGCCGAGAGATTATGTATCTGAAAGATCTGATCGAAGAAGTTCGAAAGCACAAGCGTGGAAAGACCACCTCGGTCGCTTAGACAGCAGGGTGATCTTGCTCCAGTTTAGTTGCAATCTGCTTGTCTCCATAGTAACAGTGCGAGTTATGAGATTAAATGTTGGTGTGTGGGATTGTGGGAGACTAGAGAAATAATGCAAAGCTTATGGGAGTTGATGAGATTAGTTACTTAGCAGGGGGCCGAGGGTTAGTTAGGTGAAGCATTTGAACATGCTAGTCTCTCAGTCCCCTGTTTTTTAACGTATAGTCTTATTTTTAGAAGAAAATCCTGTTTAATTGTTCTTCTTTGTAGAGTAGGCAATGGTTTTGTAGCTCCAACTCAAAATGGCTCTCATTTAACAAAGTTGCGCACAAAATGATGTAAATTTCAGGGTGCACAGAAAATGCGCCAGAGTGTGTATGGCATTTATGAGTAGGGGTGATCTTGAGAAATGCTGCTTGTGAAAACAATCGTAACTCAACTCCGTCACACCCTCATTTTACAACATGAAGGGATGGAAGTCTGCAAACAATAATGTTTGCTTTCCAAACAGCAGCAGTTAAGTCAAGGTTAAGAAAATAAGTTCCGGTAAATTTATAAACCACATCCTCTTTGTTACCTGCTTTATTCCCAGTGAAAAAAAACTCCTGATCTTTCTCTTTATAGCTTCAAGTCCAGAACTGGGCCTCTGCCCAATCCCGATTTATCGTTGTTACACTGTTGACATGGTTGATGTGCGTGTGTGTATATAGGTTTCTTTCTCCTCACTCCGCAGACTGTTGCTTTTATTTAATGCAAAATCCTAATGAGCTTTCCCGCAGTGCCTCTTCCTTTTGGCGCGGGTGGGCAGCTTGTAAAATGTTTGCTGGTTTTCTTTTCTAATAAACTTTTATCTGATCAAACTTATTAGTTCTTGTCTTTGTTTTTTTACGTTGAGTATTTCAAAAAGGCACATATGTTGTTGCTTAGTTGTCATACTTTTAATATATAAATTGTGGGAGGTTTATTCATAGAAAAAACTGCAGCTATAATGTGAAACCCATTAAATTTGATAGAAACTGCACAACCATTTGTAGGGTCAAAGGAGTTTATTTTTATTTAATTTCTATAACATTCTAGATTTAATCAAATGTTTTTAGATCAATCCTGACATTTCCTAAATACAGGCTCATTTGATAAGCAGACTCTAGTCAATAAAGATTTTGACTAATCATCTGAGATAACTTATTAATCACATATCTCTTGTAGAATAAGGGGATATGGTTCAGTAAATATTTTAATTTACTCTTGAGTCTTGATCACTAACTGATCTTGGTCCAACCTTAATACTTCAATTAAATTTAGTAGTTCAAACATATGGTTTGCAGATGTTTTTTATGTTTTAAACTGCTGGACATGGAGCTAGAAAAACTGAAGACTCATACACTCATACATTTCTGATTTTGTGAGATAAGAAAAAAATTTAGACAATCTTATTCCAATGAGAATGAATTTAATTTCCTCTATAGTCAACTAAATAAACTTCATATTTTTATGGTTTGAGATTCATTCTCTTTTTAGACCGTGAAGTCTAGTCTGGACAAGAAAGAAAAAATTAGAACCTGATCTCATGAGAGAAAAAAACTGGTTTACCAACTTAAAATGCTGACTAATGACATAGAGGTGGCGTTATTTGCTTTTTGTAATAAAACTTCTTGTGTATACACACAAACACACACCCCTTCCCAGACAGATTACTGAGTGTTGAGGTATTTCCTCTTGGAAGATGCATTTGGGTTTTTAAGTTGTTTGTAACATAAGCTCCTAAAGTGGTTGAATACTTCAAGTAATTAAACTATATTTCACACCAAAATAATTGCTTATCCTTGATTATATTTTAGTTGTAATAAGTTGGCAGCAATCATTTTATTTGAGAGTGTTTTCCTTCATAAACTGTTGTGTCCATGGATGACTGTTTAATGCAGGTGACCACTTTTAGGTCCTTATTAGGCTTAATGTGGACATTTATAAATGAAAAATTGAACCTTTAAATGAATTGTCAGAAATTTGCATATTTTAGATGTCTAACACTTTTCCTGCTCAGCTGCAGCCCACAGGTAAATGCTGGGCGTGGTTTGATGGAAAAGGCAGATTATTCTTGTCCTCCCACATTCTTCCACAGTAAACCTAAGGAAGCCAGTTTCAAACAGTTCAGCATTATGGGTGTAAAACTTTTAAATCTCACAGCTACCAGGAAAAATCTGTGGATTAGTGTGATCAGTCACATACATTTATCCATGACAGTTTTATATTTGAATTACTGATCTGAAGCAAAACCTTGTTTTGGAATAAAGAATCATAAAATGAAACAGTTCAAAAATATAACAAAATAGTTTTTTGTCTATTTTGAACAGGTGCTTGTGATAAATTGGTTTTCTAAGATAAAGCAATCAAATTCCCACAAACGGATGTCTTGTGTGTGTTTGTGTAGTTGTTATTGAGTCTCTGTGTGGATCATGTCTACACGTGGTCCTTGAAAAGTTCTCTGTATCAGAGACCTTTGCAAAACATCTGGAAAGCTTCCACTTTTGTTTCGACTGGTTTGAGAACAAGAAAGGTTGAAGATCTGGTCAGTGAACTCTAAACACACTTACCATGTGTTGTGAGAAAAGTGCTTGTAATGCACTTCTAATTATGTCAAATCAGAAGGAACTATACTCAACTTGCTACATACTGTACATGTATTCCGGAATAAATTGCTCTCAGATAATTATTACTTCAGCGTGCCTGTGTTAAAACTACATATATCCAAAGATTTCCTTTAGAGTTCAAACCAATAGGACAACACACATCCTAAATCCAAATTCTCACTTGGTTCATGCTTCTGCTGAGTATTATCTGCCCAGAAAATATTCAACTTTTTCACATTATGTTTCAAGATCTACAGCATTTGCTTCTTTTGAAAAGGAGAAAACTAGTAATGCTGGAGGGCTATTCATAGTTTGTCTACTGTAAGCCGGGGATGGCCAAGCAATCTGACCCACTGTGGCTGTTCACAGCTCTATTTCTGACCAATACTAGCTATGGCTAATGTGATCACTAAACCCATGTGAGCAACATGGGTTTAGGGGATTCAGCTATTTTTTTAATGGATTTTCCTTATTAATAAGGAATACAGAAAATGATCTGATGTACTCAAAAAGTGAAAATGTTCAGGGTTAAGCAGCTGACCCTGCTCAACCTGCTATATTGTTTTATTTCCATGTCTAAAGCTGAGTAAAGTTCAATAAAAATAAATCTCTTAATTTAATTAAAGGAATTGAACTATACATGGATTTCTTGTAATAGCTTATCTACCTAGTTTTTTTAACAAAATATTCACATTAGTGTTTAAGACAAAAAAAAACATTAAGGATTGGCAGAGGAAAGAAATCCAGACGTAGGTCAAGGATCACAAAAATATTGTTTATTAAATAACAAAAGGTGTTCACATGGAAGTGGGAATGAATCAGATAAAAACAGTATTAAGATAAGACAAAAAAAAACCTTTATTTGTCCCACAATGGGGAAAGTGCTGTATGCAACAGTATAGAAAAAAGGTCACAACAAGTATGCACAAACAAAACAAAAACAAAAAGGCAAAATAGACTGAGGACAAGGACAGAAACATGCATTCAAAGTGAGCTACCGCACAGTTGTGGTGAGAAATAGCAAAAAGAGCACATGGTTAAAATTGCTCATTGTGGAGTCTCCCAGCAGAAGGAAGGAAAGACCTCCCGAATCTCTCCTTCACACAGGGAGGGTGGAGCAGCCTGCCACTGAAGCTGCTTTTTAGTGCAGACAGAGTGTCCTGCAGGGGGTGGGACTTGTTGTCCAGCATGGATGTCAGTCTCTTCAGGACCCTTCTGTCATCCACCTCCCACACTGAGTCCAGGGAGCAGCCCAGGACAGAGCTGGACTTCTTGATGATTCTGTCCAGCTTTTTCCTCTCCCTTTCTGTGATGCCATTGTTCCAGCAGACCACACCGTACAGGATGACTGATGCCACCACAGAGTCGTAGAAAGTCTTCAGGAGTGCCCCATTCACTCCAAAAGACCGCAGTCTCCTCAGGAGGTAGAGCCTGCTCCGACCCTTCCTGTACAGTGCGTCGGTGTTATGTCCACAGGGAAGTGGGAAAAATTTTTTTATTAAATAACAAATATGCAAGTCAGTGGGGAAAACAAATTAAGAATAGCAGGCAATAGTTCATTAAATAGATGATGGTGTTAACATGGGGATTGTTGAAGAACTGAGCTGAGCCTTGCTCTTAAATAATGAAGTGGCAAATGGATTTAGGTGAACCTTATCAGGCCAGTCCTCCAATCAGCAACCACCAAAGTCCAGCAACTGAGACTAATCAAAAAAACTGAAAAACAAACAATACACCAAAATTGACGAGGATGTTTATTGTTTATTTATATAGATCCCCATTAGCTGTTAAGCTGAGAACTACTCTTCCTGGGGTCCTAAATACAATTTACATTAAAAATATATATGTGTACGTATATAGTATGTACGTATACAGTTGGTAAAAATAAAAAAAGTATATTTACAATACACACATAAGGATGTCACACCACAAAAACTACATCCCACCTTTGGAATTTGCATAACATAATTTTGTGAAAGTATATCTAATTTTTATCCTTCCTGCATGTGATTTTTGTTCTTTTGTGTGTTTTAGTGAGACTTAAATCTTTGTTTTTCAAGCCTTTTTTACTGTCTTTTTTCTAAAACATACCTGCTTTTTTTTAATAGCCTCTTTGTTTTCTTTTTAGTGTCATGCATTGATTTGTCTAATGCTCATGTTTTTGTTGCATCACCTCCTTTGCATGAGGCATTTCTGTACTTTTCTGTTTTTGAAACTCAAATCTGTGAAACTCAGTTCTTTGAAAAAAACAAAAAACAAATATTACTGCTAAATGTTTTTTTTTTCCAATGACTGCTAGAAGAAGCTTACTGGGGTTTTTTTGCATTTACTTTGAGTAACCAGTGGAAACTTTTCAATGTCTGACTGTAGAAATGCTGGAAAGCCCCTTTAGTTACTCTTAATTTGCACCCAGTTTAAAAGGAAGTGAAGCTTCTTCACTTTATAAAATTTTGTGTTAAATAAATTTTAGAAATGGCACCTTAAATTTTAAACATTTATTTCACACTAATAATTTTATAGATGCTCATTTTTGTGAATACAAATATGTTTTTTTTTGCTTTGTTTGTCTCCACTCTTCATTTGGCCTTTTTCTGACCCCATATTCTGCTTCATCTTCTTCTGTGTCCACTGAGTATTTTTGAGAAGCTGAGCTCATTATTTGAGTTCATGACCTGTGGATTATAAAGACAGATTTACTTCTTGAAAGTAGGGCGACACATTTCTTCAGTGACCCAGACTTTGTTGGTCTATTTGAACTTGTTGAAGATAATCTACACAAGCAGATGTAAATGTGCATTTTTCTGCTGTAACATAAAGTTTGAACAAGTGAGCACATTTTGAGAGTTTGACTTTTCTTTTCAATTGATGAGAATAAATATTTCTAGGAAGTACAAGACTATGTCATCTGTATATCTGTACATCTATATCATGTATCCATGTACTATGTACGTGTGTACTAATATCTGCATTATTACTATGTAATATCTGATGCCGTGTACTATTAATAGATCTGTATCATCTCTATATCATCTACAAAGTATGTCATCTTCAGGATATACATATTTAAATCTATGTAAATCTGACTTAAGAGGAAAGGTTCACATTTTGAAAAGTAAGCCAGTTCTTTAAAAAAAGAATGTGTTGCTCAGTCTCTATTTCAACACATTTCTGTTCCTGTGATATAATGAAAGCTTGAATTAGTCAACTTAGTCTTGATTTGAGACAGAGGTGAAAATGTCAAAAGGGTTGAGACTGGAATTAGAGAAATTGTGAAAGAGAAGTTTGACACCATGGTTTCTAGAACCATGTACATAACCTAACGTACAAAGACAAGATAAATGGATTTTTTTAAATCTGATTAAGTAGTACGAAATATAACACAAAGAGGAAAAAATATGTAATATCAGATTGTATTTAGTATTAAATCTAACCCATGTTCTTTGTCTTGACTAAGAGCGCCTCCTGGTGTCCCAATAGTGAAAACATTTTCACTTCCACCTTTCAGAGTTGTGCATGTATTTTTCATTTCAGGCTCAGATTAAAAAGCAAGGACAAAATTACAATAAAAATTCATTTTTAACCATCTCTGAAACCAATCAAAGTGTAGCATTAAATTGTCCTAAATAAGTATTTTTGTGCAAAGTTATCAGGCATTGTTGTGGGCCAATACGAGGGTATATATTAAATTAAAGTGTGTATGGAATTCTAGTTGATCAAGCTTATTTAGATAGAACACAGCCAATGAATTACATTAGAAAAGAAAGTATTTGTTCCTACTGGGCAACTAAGATTGTAGGTGGTGAGGGTGGAGATGTAGGACTCAGAGGCAAACCCAGTTTTAACCAGTTTATTGCAGTTAATTAGGGGTCAGGGAAGAGGGGTATGCGTGTGCAGCCTGGAGGGACAGATAAAAGAATAAAAACAAAAAACCCCCAAGAAGTCAACATGTACTGTACATTTAAAAGAAATAAAGTGAACACATTTGACTTTGTCTTTGTTATTCCCAGATAATTTATATAAAAATATAAAACTCAATTCTTTAAAAGATCAGTTTCTTCTATGTTTGTCCAACAGCAGCATAGAGTTTTTTTTTCTTCTCTAAAATTCTAATGAAAATGTTTTTCACTTCCTTAATCTGACCGAAAACAAGCAGTTTTTCTTCAGCCCTGTGGGCGGCGCTGCAGCCTCAACTCAGTTTACTGCTATTTATCAAGAAGAAAAAGTAGAAAATCTTTCTTCTTCTATGCTTTTATAAAAGTCATGCTTCCTTAGTTATACAGATGTGTTGGAGAGTAAACGCTTTAACTGTATTTGTTGCTTTATGTTATTTTTATACTACTTTTATTCTTTACCATCAGAAAGTGAAACAGGACAGGTTGGTTTCTTTGTTTAAAAGAAAGATTGAAAGGCTTAGTTTTAAAACAGGTATAAAAATCTGAGCTTTTCAAAATAAAGTTGAAAAGAATTTTCAACTAGATCATGTGCTGGTATGTTTAGTTGTCTCAGCCTTGAAAAATAATTAAAATCGGTTATTATTATTATATCAAAGTGTCTATTTAAAAAAGAAATCTTGCTAAATTCCCTAAATGTTTAAAGTTAGTCATATGAGGATGAGTCATGTGTAGTGGTCAATGTGTTAACAGCAGCATACGCCTTAAAACTAAATGAATACACACAGAAATAAAACATTATGATGCATCAAATTACAAGATTAATGTGTATATTTCTAAAAAAAAAAAAAAAAGTATCTTGATTGTAGATTTTATAATGTTACAATGCATAGAGAAATTTTGACAGTTTAATAGTGATTTTCCAAGAGTTATTTTAACCACACTTTTTTTTATCATCCCCTCATAGGATGTCTTCTAATCTTAGTCGTCTTGTAATCTGGGAGTCAGGAAGACTAATAGCCTACCTGAATCCACGTCCCTGGACACCAGGCTCAGCTATTTTAGAGACAAGAGATGTTGGTGAGCCAGGTACTAGTATTTTCCACCTAGAGGAGCCAGAGTATTTATCCTGGATGCTGGGGGCAAGATCTGTTGCAGAGCTGCTGTGTGACAAGCTTAAGGTTCGAAGGTGTGCGTTGGTCAGCAGACCACACACAGACAGACCTGCTCAGGTGAGTTTAGTGACTGAATCGTTGTTCCGTAACTTTTTTTTCCATCAATAGTTTTGAGTTAATTACCAGTAATCCAAACTTTATTGTTGTCAGTAACATACAACAATTTAAGCGCTCCTTTTATGGTTATAAAGATGCTGACCGTATTTTTACTGTCATCCCCTTAGATTCGTATTCTTCCACTTCATGGTTTGGATGCAGAGTGGCACCCTCATCTAGCAGGAGAAGAAGAGCACAATGCCTGGGACCCTGGATACTGCACTTCTAAAACTGCCCATCGATGGACAGACTCTAGCCTGACTGAAATCCAGACAAAAATCAGATCTAAGCTCCCTTTCCCTGATGTCCCGCCAAACTACACATTTCTCGGCGATGATTCAGCTCATCCTGGCCTTTTCTCCCAAATTGTTCGGGGGGAGGAGAAGCATTGGCGGGTGTGGGAGGATGAAAGTCACGTTGCCTTTCTCACTCCTTTCCCCAACTCCCCCGGATTCACTGTGTTAGTTCCACGAAAACCTCTCA
Source organism: Neostethus bicornis (assembly GCA_902685375.1). Classification (NCBI taxonomy): domain Eukaryota; kingdom Metazoa; phylum Chordata; class Actinopteri; order Atheriniformes; family Phallostethidae; genus Neostethus; species Neostethus bicornis. The sequence continues at coordinate 17,649,115 of LR738542.1, read as the reverse complement.
CCTCTGATATATTCAGGTTAGAAAAGAAAGATTATGAAGGACTGGTGCTTGCAACTAAAAAAGTATCAAACCTACTCAGAGATGGATTGGGTGCTTGGGGGGTCGGACTGATTTTTGAAGGTTTTGAAATTGACTATGCTCACGCTAAGTTGATTCCATTGTTCTTGTCCTCTTCGGATAATCCCCCTAAACTCTCACCGCCCCAATTTTACTCCTCTTATCCAGGATATGTAACATCAGAAGATGGACCTGAAGCCAGCACAGACAGTCTGAAAGCAATACAAACTAAAATAAATGAAACCTAATGCATTTCTTAAATAACTCAGTCCACATTTAAAAATCATCAGAACTCTATTCTTTAAATTAATCAGTAAAATTGATTAAAACTTTCTGCTTGTTTATTAATAATTACTTTTCAATGAAAATACATTTTAGTCTAGATTCTATTGATATAAAACACATTTTAAGATATCAAAATTATTTGCACACTTTACTGTTGGAAATGCGATATGCTGTCATTTCTACTTAATAAGAATTTTAATATGATGATTGAAGTATGACGAATAACATTGATGAGATGATTGAATTATGTAATGATAAATTGCCCAAAGGGCTGTTTTTCTTTAGACCAAAATGTTTGTTTTACATTATTTGTTCAAGAGTATTGATTTATTGTTCAGCTTGATGAGTTCTATAAGTGTTCAAACTTTAAAAATGTACTTTCATGACATTTGCGTGACGATCTCCATTGATAGTGCTGTTCATCTCGTCTTTGAGAAGACCCCCGTTATATTACAATTATCACATTCCCTTGAGGGTACACAAAGTTTTATGAGTTTTTGAGATGGGCAAAGTCCCTGAAAATGTGTTGAAGAATGGAAGAATAGAAATCTTGCAGATGCAAGAGGTCTAATTAGGATGTACATAGAGTTTTCTGATTGCATTCTCTAACCATAATCGTTGTGGTTTTCTGTTAAATACATTTTATTTACATTTTTATGTAGTAATCTAAGGCATTTTAAAATGTTCAAAAGAAAATGATCACATATTTAACGGGGAGAGAGTGATGCCCTTAGCATTGTGAGGGGTTTTGAGCCTCACAAGAGGTCTGGCCTGTCCAATGTATCATGTGAATGAGAGAATGAAAGAATTGTTTTTAATTGTAATGTTCTGTGTTGTATTTGCTTTATTTTATGGTGGAATCTAAATATACAAATTTCAGAGGCATTGGCAGTGAGATGTACTTTTTATTTTGTCTGAAACATACTTGCACTGCAAAAAAAAAAAAAAGTTTTACAATGATGCTTGGTATATTGTAATTTTTTTTTTAGGAAATCCTAGGTTTACTTGACACAAACCATAGCTACTCATTTATTTTTAGTAGAGGTCATTCGATCATATTTCCAAAGTACAGCAAAGTTCAAGGCCAAGACATTTTAATTAATCTAGTATCATTTCCAAACTAAACTTGTTGGTGTCAAGCTTTGCAAAACTAACTACCTGTTTGTAAGCAAAGCAGTCATTTTGGAAAACACATTGTATGGTTTGTTACAATTTTTTCCAAACATTAACTAATAAAAACTGAAGACATGACGAAATCTTTGCATTGTACTCTACATGCAACACACACAGTCCACTTTCTCCATCTTTGTGATGTAGAGGAGAGGCTCCAGGCTACAACTCAGATCCATGATGGAAAACACACTGATACTGATCTTACAGTTGAAGTCTACCAATGTGTAGTGGGACTTAAAAGGCATAAGTGCCACAGGTGGCAGGTAGTTGACCACAATGATGGTTAGATTTATTAGCACTATCTTAAAGGCCCTCCTCTTCACTGGGCTCATTTCTTCCTTTCCTGCCACAGAGCGATGGAGAGCCCAGATTACAGAAATATTGCAAAACACCATGACCACAAACGCAAAGAGAATGATCCCGCTGAAGATATCAGTGACAGCAAAGGAGCCCTTGATGGACTTCGTGAGGGCATACATCAGTATAAGAGCCCAGACTCCAACACATACAAAGATGCGAGTCATGCTGTCTCTGTAACTGTTGAAAATGACCGGGTGTACCACAGCGATGTAGCGATCCACACAGATACACACCTGGAAAAGCAATCAAGAATATTGTATTAAAGAATTCAAGTTTGGATTTCAGACAACTTACCTAAACACAATATATAATTTCTCCCTCAAAAATAGCAGTTGTACAGTCTCTCATAGAAAAACTTTCAAGAAAACAACAAAAACCCCTCAAATTTAGTTTGCTATCTAAAACAACACCAATCCAACAAAACACACAAACTTTGCCAATTTTTTTGGCATTCGTTAATAACATATTTCACCAATTGTCTACGCAAGATAAAATCAAACATTGTTGATGAAGCACTTTTCTTTTTTTTTTTTTTTTTTTACAAAAGCCATGAGGTCCTCTGGCAGGCTGTTCCATAGGCTATGACAATGATAGTAGAATGAGAACTCTCTGTTGGTCCTGCTGCTTACTTTCGTGATCAATAAAAATCACACTCATATTCTAACTTGATTTTTTCATTTATACTTTTAAAAACTTCTGGTTAAATTAAAATGTGTTTAAATATTTTTGACTAGATTGAAAAAAAAAAACTATTTAATATACACTGATCTGCAAAATCAGCTTTTAATCACCTGTTATCAGTGAGAGAAAAGTTTAGATTTTACTGATTCATATAAACATTAATGTGACAGTTAGAAGTCTGGTAACTTTGCTGAGAAATGAACTTTTTTTAGTTTTATACATTTAAATTTAAATATAGTGTTTGAACTTGATAAACTAAGTCGAAGAATTAGACAAGGTGTATTATTGAATGGTATGGTGGAATGTTTTTGGCATAAAATATGAAAACATTTCTAAAACTTTTTCTTAATTTAAAAGAACTAAAATTGTTTAATTGATATATTTTTACCTTATATATTTGGTTCATTTTGTGTTATTTTCTAGTTAAAGCAAATGTTAAAAAATACTGTTGAATTTAGGAATAGTTAGGGATAGTTGAACCTTGCAAATTGTACCAATTTAAAACTTAGAAACCCTCAAACAAAAATGTACATACATCTTTCTTTTGTCAACCCATATGTCGGGAAACACGTCCTGTGTAAATGTGGCCTTCTCTTAGGCTTTACAATACATTTGAAATAAATGAGTAATTCAGTGACTGGATTTTTGAACAAAATCAACCCAATCTTATTTTCCTTCTTTGATTTCCAATATTCTAAATTTATACAGCTTTTCAGTAACTTACCAGAAAGAGTGGAGCTGCATCCTTGGTCCCATATGCAAATTGCTGAAAGTACCGGATGTAGCTGTTATTCAACATCACACTGTTGACTAAGTCTATTGGTGTTATTAAGCAGAAATAGGCATCGAGCGTGGCAAGGTTTAAGATGAAGATGTCTGATGTGGAAGCATCACTTTTCTTAATAGCGATCTGTGAGATGACCAGGATATTAGATGGTGTCCCCACTACCAGGTTTAACACTTTGACCCCGTAGTAAAAGACAAAGCCATATGGAGCCGCTGCACACATGGCATACCGATACCACAGTGGATCACTGAAATCCCCCAGGCTGGTCGAGTTATACAGCTCAGAGGTGTTGTACATTTCCATTTAGGAAGTTTGATTCCCTAAACAAGAGTCTATGATGTTGAAAAAAAAAAAATCAGAGTAAACTAATAGCATTAATTACTTACATTTAACCAGTTAAATCCATGAATGATGGTTGATATCAATCATCTTACCTCTGTGCGGTTCAAGTCTTCTCCACTCACTGGAATAACTTTCAGACACCTTCTAACAAGTAACACAGAGAAAAAAAATTCACCAGTTGGGTACCAGTGTACTCGCATTTTTACACTGTGGTAGTGGGTTGTTCATCAATCCTAATAATGCATGTTAAAGCTATGCTACAATTGGTCCGAAGTGACGACTAGGTTCATTTGGATCTCACTGATTGGATGGTTTTATTGCGTACAAGAGGCGTGATGAGGCAGATAAGTGGGATAAAAAAAAATCTTATACGACAAATACCATGTTTTGAAGAGTTTTCAATGTTAAGCAAACATGCCCAAAGAACATCTTATCCATGATGAGTTAGATTGAGCTTAATTACCATTAAAATGTGTTGCATTTAAATTAAACACTAAACACAATATCTATTCCCAGTTGTTGTGTTGCAGTCATATTTGGTTCATGGTTCTCCCAAGATGCCAGCCTAAGGGTGCATTTACATTTTTAAATATTTGTATTAGGGTTAAAAGACTGAAATGATTTGGATCCTCTGGGTTTATTATTAACAGTTGCTTAAGATGAATCTTTATTGCACTGATGCAACTCTGAGCTGTAAACAGGTGATGCAACAAAGCAAATTAGAAATATAACGCAATATGTTACGAACAAGATTGCAAAGACTAAAATAAAAATGAACAAGTTGTTTTGTTATATTTCTAATTGCTGCTGCTTTGGTCTTTCGTTGCTAATCTGTTTGTGACCATACTCTCTGGGTTTGTCTGAGTGCTATATGATGACATCTATAACGCTACTGATGCTTCTGTTTTTGTTTCATAAATTTTTTCCATTTGTTTGTTCAGTAATAAAGTTTTAATTTATTGTTATACTCAAATATTTGCACTTAAAAAAGCTGACAAATAGTTTTAAATGTGGACTAAAACTCTTGACGGACGTGGACGAAAACACACAAGATTTTGAGATCGGCTTAAAAAATGATGCACAAGCGATCCATTCAACTACAAACTTCAACTGTTTATTCAAACATTTCAAATAGTTTGGCTTATACATTCTTTGTTTTGGCATTTTATCTCAACTTGAAAAAGTGACATGTACGAATGGAGGTCTCAAGATGTCTCATGATGACCTCGAGCATTAATCTAAAGAACCTTACATAACTGGATGAGCAAACAAAATAAATAATTTGAAAAAGATTTTAGAAATCTGAAAGCTGGCAAACAAATAATTTTTCTTTTTCTAAAACTGCATTTCCAACATTTACAAAGTGATGATCCTAACATATACATTCACTGGATTGCAAAATATACATTTGGTAATATGCAATGGCACAATCATTTCAATGATACATTAAAAACAAAGTCAACAAAAATGGTAACATAGAGAGAGATGTTTGGAGATGGGTTTAGTACATTTAAACCCAGTTCAGATCAAAATTGTGGTCTAACGTAACAGAAATTTTCAAAAAATGTGAAAAAAAAATTGCATCTAATGTATGTTTTTGTGACACATAAAAACACAGTTGCTATATTTAAAAAAAAATCTTTAGAATGTAACATTATGACATTCTCTTCAAAATAAATAATATGTCATTTGATCCAGATGACTCACTTGAAATTAGAAATAAAAAAAATATGTAAACTAAATATACAAAACATTATCAAACAATTTTTTTTCTGAATTTTTTTTTTCAACAGTCAAAAACACAAAAAAGATTTTCTCTACAACTGAGTAAACTGTCCAATCTCCACATTCTTTTTAAAGATGGAAAACAGAAAATCAAAAATCAAACCTATTCATTTAAATATAAAATTTGATAAAAATTTTTAAAAGTTTAACACTCGTTATTCAAATACAAACAACATAAAATTGTTCTGTTGCAAATAAATATTTACTTCCTTCAAATGTAGAAGCTCATGTGAATTCTGAGCTTCATGTAACAAAAAGCAACACCAGCCTTCGTAGGTTCAGCATGACAAAAGGTTCACCATAAATTCTTTCAAGTAGTCGAAGATCGTAAAGAAAATAAGATCTTCTGAAGTGATGTGTTTGTCCTGACATAACGTGATTAAATTAAACTGAACTGAGAATCACTAATAATACTGATCATTCATGCTGCATTCAAGGAGATTTCTAATTCATGCTTGGAGACTACTGCATCACACACTACAAACACAAAGTCCACTTAAAAACAGTAATGCATGAGGTACATAAACTGGCCATCTAAATTTAGAAAACAATGTTATTTAGGTACACACAAAAAAGAATGGTCTATGTTAGAAATAAGCTTTTTAACAGCATTGGATGGACAGTTAAGAAGGGTGACTTGTTACTTCTAGTAGCCCCTGAGAGATCCTGAAACAATTTGTTCTCTCTGTGAATATAAGCGTGAGACATTAGCGTAAACATTTTCTAGCTCCTTTTTCTTTTTTTTTGGTCAGGGTACTTACTGTCTTAAGGCAGAGAGCTAGACTGGGATTGTGTGCTGCATGACACTGAAGTAAAATAAATCTTCATAAATAGAAAATTAATTTAAAAGCAAAATATACAATAATTATTTTGTGGTACATTGACAATAAAAAGCTTGAAGTTACCAGGACCTTAAACTCCCAAATGGTTTGATCAAAGGTGGTATGGAAGATCTTAATTTGTTTTTTGCAATACTGCTGAAATTTGCTTTTGTTGTTTGCACTCATGCTTATAAATTGACTTACTGAAGATTAAAATCCACAATAAACTGTGTGAGACATTAAAAATCTCAGCTAATCATTTTTACATGGTGAACCAAAAATATTGGCCCACAGTCTGCCAGTCACACAAACTTTCTGGTTTTGATAACAATAAAGTATTTCAACTGGTTGGAAAAGCAAACACAGAACAAAAGAAACACCAAGGTGGTCTCGATGTCGAGTGTTTACAAAGAATTGCTGAACTGTCTGCGATTGAAGATCTTCCATATTGCCTTCAAGTAGATTTTTGGCTTTTAGCCACACTTTTTGCAATTATTTCAGGCAGAATGTGCACTGCACAAAACGCCCTGTTAGCCCCCTGCTAACAGATTTGAATGATTTTAGGATCCCAAATAAAAAAAAAAAAACAATACAACTGCCTCCCCGGAGACATGAGTCAACGTATGTTTCAGTAGCATTTAAACAATTAAAGTAGAGTTTTATTTGCCTTAAAACATTTTGTAATTGCCCTTCAGTCTTCTCATCAGGTGGGAATCTTTCCATGAACACGGAAGCGATAAAGACAGGTGTATCTCATGTGGCCCCAGTTGGACAGAACTCGCAGCTCCACAAACTGGAAAACCCTATCATTTGATTCCTGTGTGAGAGCAGCAAAGGGTTGAAGATAAATAGGTTGGTGGACAGAGCGGATGGGAAAAAAAATGCTTTCTTTAATGTAACAAAAAAAAAAATGCAGAGAGTATATAAAAAATGTTTTGTAACAACAGTAACATCCTCACAACTTCTACTTTCACTTTTTCAATCAGGGTTTGACACAAAAAGTCAGTTTCCTCCATTAAACTCTGTCCTCTCTGCATTGTCTTCTCTCACACCAACTATCCTCATGCCCCTTCAATATATTTATAAATTTTGTCTTTGCGTCTTTTCGTCTTCTCACTCCCCCCCTCCTGCTTGCGGCTAACGTTCATTCATCTTCTTTCAAGATAAACTTTCTTTTTTTCCCCAGTGTAAACTATCACCTCTTCCGCTTTTCCCACACTTGTTCTCTGCTCTCACTACGTGTCACAAATTTTCATCTGCAATCTACATCACAATGTATACAGATTCCTGTCTAACCTCATCTGTCAGCCTGTTCGTTATTATTGTGAATGAAAGGGTCTAAAAGCAGTTCCTTGATGCAGATCCACCTCCACTCTGAACTCCTCTGTCACACAAATAGCACACCTCACCACTGTTTTACAGTTCTTAAACATGTCCTACACTGCTCCAACATACAGACTAAGAAACTATGGTTCATTAAAAAAAAGCAAAAAAATACAGTTCCTCTTTGGGTACATTGTTACATAAGTTTTTCGAGATCTACAAGGACACAAATCAACTTCCTCTGACCTTCATGGCACTTCTCTATCAATTTCCTTTAAGAAAATGCTGCATCCGTAGTGCTCTTTTTTTAGATGAAATTCCACTACTGCTCAAAAATGCTCACTTCTACTCCTGACAATATTCTGACATCTTTTAAAAACATTTTATTGAAAAATAAATGTATAGAAACATAAATGGATAAATAGAAAACTAATTGCCAACCGAAAACTCACCATAGTTTTAAATGTTTGTGTTGATCCTCCGTGCTCGTCGTAAACGAACTTCCCAAGCAGTGTTCCATCTTCCACTTCAGCATCCATTCCCTTGGTAAAAAAATACAATGAAGATAAGGTTCAATTGAGTCAAAATTGTATTTCATATCAAATTTAATTTTTGGATTAATTTCTTTCTGGTTACTTGTGTTCCCTATAGGAAAGTTAAGTTTTCAAATTTTCCTTACAGTGGCTGATTATAGGCAGACTTATCAATAATACACTTCTTCCTTTAACATTCTGATTATGTCCTCTATTACGTCCGCTTACAACAACAACACTTGACATTCTCGTGGTGTTCTCAACTATGTCTACTTACAACAACCACAACACACACACGGCTGCATTATAGGGTATCCTGCACACTTTGAAGAAAATCTAAGACTTTTATGTGTGCCGTCTAGTTGTGAAATTATGGTAAATGTATTTGAAATACTTGGCAAATTGTTTAAAAGTGGTAAAATAGATCATTTGTCCTCATGGAACTCTATTGAATTCACAATTTACATTGTGTACTAAAAGCTGCACTCACATAGACTTCAAAGTCTTTGGGTGCTGAGTCGATGGATCCTGTAGGCGAGTTGTAGCGTGGAATGTGGTCCAACGTCACATGACTGATCTCAATTGGATGTGAGAGAGAGATAACGAGAGATCCTCGGGCACCGCTAAAAGCCCAACATTTACCCGGGAGCAGTACAGGGTAACCCTGAAGGAGAGACAGAGACACAATACAGCTTTACCTACAAACCTACCAAAAAAATGTAGGGTAGTAGAGAAATACATACTAATACAGAAAAGGGGCCAGCAGTTATTTTACCTGGATGACTGTTCGTGGGCTGACAGATGGATACCAAAGAGAAAAACCAAAAACAGTCACGCATGCGGTGCGAAAATTATATGTCTCTGAACACCTGGTGCTGACCACACTGGCACCTAAACACAAAAAGAGTTTAAAAAAACTTTAAAAACAACTTATTCAGATAAAAAAAAAAAAAAGGCTTGACATTTCTTTCACTCAAAACCTGACCGAATAATTTACACCGCCAGCAAATATCCAAAACACATAAAACAAAAAAAACTAGATTTTATTTGTTGTTTCAAGACATTAAAGAAGCTTTATTGTTGCAATACACACATTACAGTGTATCTACAAACATTATCATAACAAACACTAGATAAATGTTAGATTAAGTTTTTTTTTTAATTAATTAAATAAAAAGACCCACATTTGAGTAAAAATTTCTAACCTTGGCTTTCCAGAGCAAAATCGGCCATTTTGTCTGCCATGGGACGATCGCACTCGTTGCAGCCCCCTTTGTTGTAATGGCTGATCACGTTGTGTTCCTGTGTTCACATTCAAGAAAATAGATCATGCTAAAAATGTGTGTACAAATAACTGAAACATGTATTGATAATCTCTTATGATCTCTTAGAACATGTGAAGTTCTTAAATGAAAGGCTTGTGTAGAAAGTAAAAGTTCAAATTTGTATAATTACTTTAATGCGATCAGTTAACCATTTCTCCATGGCCTCCTGGAGTTGTGGTGTGAGATTGTTCAAGATTGGTGGTGGTGGTGAGGGCCTCGACAGCATGTATGAAAACTCCTTCGACAGCTACAACAAAGGACGTCAGAAAAAAATCACACACAGAAACAGGACACAAGATGAAGTAAAGTTAAGCTGCAAAAAAACCCTAACTGTTTTTTTATTTTTAAATATTTGTATCAATACTTTGATTACCTTTTCATTCTGGTCCTCCAAAGTTTGGATCTTGCGTTGAAGGCTGGAAGCAGTAGAGCGGCTATCTGTCTGGTAATCTGCTAACTGCCTGACCAGCCCAGTTATTTGCAGCTCTAGGTGCTGCCGATCCTCAGAGTTCACTGTGTCAAAGTCTTCTCTCAAAGCCTTTAGGCCCAGCTGCTGGCTCTCTTGTAACTAAACACATCATACAATACTTAGATTTAAAATAAGACATGCCAGTCATTACAAATAATATTCAACTCTTTTAGAAAACTAATTGCAAGTAGTTTTTTCTGAGCATCTGACGATGCCTTGCAGCAGTTTGTACAACTAACAAAAAGAAGAATGGACATGCAATGAGAGTTTTTAATTCAAAATTATTATATATAAAAAAATATGTTGAGCTTTAAATATGCAAATATTGAAAAGTTTCTGCTTTGTAACACTTAATAGAAAGAAAAGATAATTCCAGTTTTGATTTAGTAACAAATCATTTTTTTAATGTGTCTATTGTAAAGCTTCTTACATTGGCTGTAATATGGTATTGGTAAAAAAAAATTCTTACCTGAGAAAAAAGTTGGTCCTGCTTCTTCAGAAGCTCCAGCTGAATTAAATACAAAAAATATTAGTCTTTCATTCTGTTTTTATGTATTTTATGTCAGCCTCTTTGCTACTTTTTGTATGAAAGGTGCATTAGACATACAATTTAAAATAAAATAAATACAATTTGATTCAAATTTGAGACCGTGAATGTCAACGTCATGCAATTTATTTTTTTTTACCACAAGTTTAAGAAACCAATATGATAATGTTTCAAACTGGAAAGAAAAAAAGGCAAGAAGGATATTTGCTTCTGTAATTTGTAACTCATTATTAATTTTTTTCTTACCAGCAAATGATGCATCTTTTTCTCCACAGCAGCGGACACCATGTCTGGATCCTACGTTAAAAATCAATACAAAAATCACACACACACAAAATAGTCAAATTTATCCTATGAAAATAAACATTTTCTTGAAAATCGGATAAAACGTATGGACACTTTCAGAAATATATATCCAATTTTATTCTTAAATAATGTGATTTGTGAGTAAGGCTCTGAGCCATCAAAAAAGGTTAACTTAGGACCGGCTTCTGTTAACGTGGAACCCTTATCCACTTTGGATAAGATTTAAAAAATTCTTCTTAAAATGACTTATTAGGACATTAGTTACACATTACATTTAATACCTCTTGTTTAAAACTACAACAAACACTCAGTGAAGTGCATGCAAATCAAAATGAATCCCTACCACTACAGGTGTGAAGATGGGCTGGGAGGAAGGAATGACGGGTTGACTTGTGGGGATTGTCTGTGATTGGATCGTTGTGACAGTCATGTGAGAAAAGAACGAGGAAAACAAAGGGAGAAGCAAACAAACACCTGGAGGAAGAAAAGAGGGAAAAAATGTAAAAAAAAAAAAAACTAAGAAACACACAAATAAATGATCAATTTAAACTGTGTCACGCTAACATGGGAACAGTTGCAACTTCAAGTAAAATAACAGACAATAAATAGTTTCTACACCATGCAAACTCCACTAATGTTTAAAAAAAATAAACGCTTCAAATAAAAATAATAGTAGCTATAAACACGTTCCATTTTACTAAAAAATAGTCATTAAAATGTATCATTGGTCCATGTGGAACAGTTGGTAGTGTTATTTTACTTACATAGAAGAACAAAAAGAAAAAGGAGTGTTTTCTTCACTTGACTGTCCGTCCGAACTGGATTGGAGAGAAGAAAAGTTTATGAATAATTCTAATAACCCGGAGCCAAATCAATTAATGTGGCAATGAATAGGAAAGAGTCGTTTGAATCACAAAAAATGAGTTTGTTTTGTGTGTTTGGTTAAATTGACCAGACAGAAACACGGCTACATTACCTAAAGATTTCATATGATGCAATTTTGTATGAGCATCAGCGACCATCAGTGCAGCTGAGTCTGTAAAAAAAAAAAAAATAGTGACATAAGTCAATTTAATTTGCTTTGAGTAATTACAGAAAGACAGGAATCCAAACAAAGATCTCACCAGCCAGGAAAACCAGGATACTGCTGAGTTTGCCTCGAGCCTGAGGAGCACCAGTCCCACAGGCGCTTTCATATGTGCTGCTCTCAGAATAAAGTGGTGTTAATTCACAAGCCTCACAAGATGAGTAGCCAGAGCTATCCACACTGGTTTGAGTTGAATCCTTGTTGATAGGTTCATCGTAAAGTAAAGTGGTGACAGAAGAACTTTTTTCTCTTGACGCTGAGTAGCCTCTTGAAGGAGTCTGACTTCTGGATGAAGATGTTGACAAAGCAGGACGAGGGGTGGCTACAATAGATCTGTAAGCCTTCTCAGATGTCTGGCTTTCAGTAATCATGGGTGATAACACCAGATCTACAGGGTGAAAAAAAACCCTCTGATTTACTCATTCATCATATCTAACAAGAATTACGAGGGACAGTTGATTAAATGTTTAATTTTTCCAGGAAATAAACCAGGACTTTTTTGGTCTCTTGTCCCAATTTGTTCTTAAGAGTAGTAAAAAAAATGTCTTAAGTGGATAGGAGGAACGCACAATGAGGTTCCACATTTTTGTCACTTTCTACTAATCTTTTAGTGAATTACTGGTTTGTTCTCCTTCTTTTAAGTTCCTCTTCAGTCAGCAAACATAAGCACCAATGTAAAGAATTATAGGAAAATATTTTCTTTTATAATTTGCTAACTATAAAAGCTTAATTAAACCTTAAAAACAGAGCTGGCAGTTAGCTATGAAAAACCGTGGCGCTGTTGTTATAAATTTCTCATTTACCAATCAACAAAGTCCAGATGTTGGCCTCATACTGACCTGCATCGGCTGCCGTCTCAATGGTGGTAGTGCTCCCATTGCTGGGAGTTCTACTGTAGCTGCGTTTGCGGGTGGGTTGCTTTTTCTTAAAAACTCTAGAATAGAAGAAAAAAGGGGGATTAGCAGAGAAAACACACTGTGAATGGAATATATGCCTTTCTTACTTGACAATATTTTCTCTGTAAGATATATTTGTCACAGTGCTTGAATCCGATTCTTCATCCGAGTTATAGTAGCCACCGGACAGCAGGCGAGAACTCCTACGAAACATGACTTCAACACACAAGAGAAAAACAATAAATGATTTTTTTTTATCATTTAAGGTGATTAAAGCTGCAAAAAAGGCAGAAAGAGTAGATTCTTTCTAAACCCGTGTTTCCAGTTGTACAGAGTTTTATTAAAATGCAACCGCTTGCTAAAGTTTTGTTGAGCTGTTTTACACAAACACTGCATTGTTGCCCTGCCGTGTCCTAAACCAGGGTAGGAAAAACACAATGTGGCTATTGTGAGGGAATAGCCTTTCTTTTCTTTAAGTTTAAGTGGCTTTGGAGGTTTCTCGTACATATGCAAAGATGCAACAGACAGATCCAGTGAACCACCAAACTACCTGATGCCAACGTATAGTGAAATTTGAACAAAACAAATCACTGTAACATCAGACACTCATGGTAAAATAGTAATGTGATTGTAAAAAAAAATCTAATAAAATATTGTTATAAATATATTATAAGTTACAACAACAGTAGAAGATACATTAGTAGACCGAGTAATGTACAAACAGTACTAGTCATGGTCCAAGCTAAGCAGGTGTCCCTTGGTTAATCTTAGTTTCTTGTAATCCAAACATTACTCTGATGCTTCACTTCTCACTGTGATTACGAAGCATAAAAGGAAAGAACCGTCTTTAAATACAAACAACACAAAATAAAACTCTTTAAGTATAAACCCGCATAAATTAGAGAGTTTCTCACCTGAAGTCCAAGGAACAAACAATCGAACTTGAAAAATACAATTTTTAAATAGACTGTTTTTCTGAGATAAAAATATGCAATATTTCTCAGCTAAGGAAGATTTAATCAGCTAAACCTGTTTTTAGCTGCTTTCATCTCTCTTATTTATCACAAAGTATCTAGAAGGGTAACTTTGTGCATCACCAGTCAACACAAAGATTAGGTAGCAGGCATCTTAAATATAGCAATCTCATTGGTCAAAGTTGGCGCCTACAGTTCAGATAAGTAGCATTAACAGCTCATGAGCTTTACCGCTAGCTGTGCCAACCCTGGTGGGTCCTAGAAATGCGGGTATGTAAGCTAGCTTAGAGTTTGTTTCAGAGAAAAGTTCTTATTGAGGAAAAGTACTCACATTTTTCAAAAGTCTAGACTTGTTTTGTCCCAGTTGCAAAGAAATATCTGACTTTAAAAAAGCAGCTTTCTGGTTTTCAACAGTTACAGTGGTCTTACTTAATAGCTGTGTAATTAAATTTTGTCTTTTCTTATCTTTAGATGCTAAAACTCTGATAAGAATGGTATTTAAAAGTCCCAAGATGCTGACTTTCGTAATGACAGATTCAGAAACAAAACACTTTTACACACATACATTTACTCAAGTTAAAATTTATAATCACTATAATTTTACAATTCCTTATGTCTGACTGCATTTTTTTCTACATTGTACTCTCTTTTTTAAAAATGCTCTGAAATCTTACCATAGTTGAAGCAAAGAATAATTACACATTGCAAAGTTCCTTACTGAGAGCAAGTCTGCAAAATGATAACATGTATCTGAAATGAGCAGAAGAAGATCGAAGAGGAAGTTGTGGCTGTTTCTACCCTGTAAACAGGATGTTTGAATGAGCGCTACTCCCTAGAGTTTACCACTGATAGATTAGCATATTCATACAGTTACAATAGTTTTAGTTGTGATATTAGCAACTCATTGCAAAGGAAACCATCTCTCACTTCATTTTCTTCTGTTTTATTGTTTGTAACTGTTTTTACTCTGGGGAGACAGCTGAGGGTCTGAAAAAAATATTTAGTGATATTCTATTTATAAAGCCGGGAGACGAAAGCAGCATCATACATCATTGTCAATTCTTACAGCAGTCTTGTGTTAGGGTTGCCGTGGCAGCATTTTGGGCCATTCTGTGTTTACTGTGAATAACAACGGTGTTAAACTAATATAGTCTTTTTTTCCCCCTTCAGTAGTTGTTAATGAATCGCATGTGAGACACAACACTTTCCGAAACAGTTATCTGAAGCATGAGGTTTCGGATTATGAGACACATCTCTTCAGCTATATATTTTTACCCAGAGATAAAAAGGCCAAACTACAGCTTCTATTTTATACTTTCAGCCATTTCTTTTCAATATGTTTAAGAGTTTAAGCCAAGAGAGCAAAGAAGGGAGCAAACTGTACATTAATTATCTGATATCCACTGCTCTTTGGCATCACAGCACTGCTTAGCTCAGCACATTTCTCCTCTAGAATGGACCAACCCCCTCCTCTATTTTCACATAGCTTCTCCTGATCTTTTGTTGCCATGCTCACTAAAAAGCTTTTAAAATACTTGACTGTAGCTTTGAAGTGAATTTGAAAATGGAACGTTTAATGTGAAACAGGCTACAAAAGCTCTTTTTTTTTCTCTACAAGCTGTGTAGCTGTCAATGCAGACAGGTTACATGAATGGAGCCAGTGTTTAGGGAGTGGAAAATAGAAAGAAGACAATCTGATTCAGGTTACAACCATGAATCACGGGGGGAAACAAGAGAAAAAAGAAGTTGTTCAGTAGCATGCAATGAAACCATGTGATACAACTGTACGTACAGATTAAGTTGTTTTTCAAGAAAAGAAAAGCAGGAGATAAACATCAAGTCTGGCATCATGCTAAATAAGTTAGCAAAATAAAGCATTGTATGGCAGGTAATGAAGCAGCTCTGTTTTTGTAAAGTTTAGGAGTTTTGTTGAATTATCTGACAACATTGTAAAAGTCAATATGATTCAATAAAACACCGGCAGAAATGTTCGACTTTTAGCTGATGGAGGGGATAACCAGTCTTATGGTTAAGTGGGGCTTTGTTCAGGGCTGCAATGGGTGTGGTAATGTCACTGGTCCAATGTTACCATTCACAATGCAAGGGCAAACACAAAGTCAAATTACATTAGAGCAGAATGTGCGGGATCAAAAGAGGGGAAAAACTGGGACTAATAGGGAAATAAGAAGGACGCGTGACAATGATAATTGATTGTTGGCTTATATCAGATAAATAAGAGAATTTTTGGAGGAAAATTACAAGGGTTTGGGTAAATGTGTGTGCAAAGATGTTCAAGTCATACAAATAAGTGAAAAAAAATCTAAAAAAGAGTGAAACTCTTGCAACGTAAATGAAGTGCAGTCAAAAAAAGAAGTGCAGAAAATGTGCATGGTAAATCTTTGGTGTGGTCCAGTGGCAAAGAAGAATGCCAGAGAAATATAGATCCCATGAGTCATTTGTGTTCCCTGGCATCAAACATTTACTCCAAGCTTTCTGCAATAGAGCTGCAGAGAGACTCAAATAGACATGTAGTTTAGCCGCTACCTAATAAGATCTATTTACATAAATGTGAACCAGATGTTTTCTTCTCTCAATTTCAGTTTGACTTTCTTTGTCTTTTCCTCCAGAAGATTGTTGTTGCAACACAGGTCTGTACAGTAGGGTTTATAACAGGATAGGGCTGCACGAACAAATTAAAAGAAGATGCTCCACATTAACAGCACCAAATGCTTTCTGGCCTTCTCAGCTGTCTGTGTATTTCTGCCAAAAACACTCTTAATCTTTTGTCATTCTCCCATCGAAATAATCTACTCAAGCATTTCCTGTGTATATGTCGGTTTCTAAATTCTTTCCAAAAACACCATGTTAATCTTTGATTATCATTAGCATCAGATAAATTAAAACTATTTCCCATATGTTAATGAAACCACACTGTGCATGTACAAAAAATCATCAAGATACTGTAAGAGTCCATAGAAAATCAATTTTAACACTGTCTTTCTTCAAACAAATAAGAGTCAGCAAGCAGTTTAAAAAATAACTAATCAATGTGGTAGTTAAAATTATGTGTTAAAATTACTTAAAAATAAAACAACACTATCCACATGAATGATTTACAGTATATTACAGTGGTGTTCAAACCTTTAGAACAAACTGATATTAAAAATGTGGCACAACATTTTCTTTAATAACTCCATTTATGGGGTGATTACTTTCTCTGGACTGACATTTGAAATATTGATTCTTTCTTGTTTGTGCTAGCTGGTTAATTAAGCAACACATAGAAATTATTCATAAGATGCTCCAAGAAACACACAATGACGCAGTAAGACAACTTCAGGGAAAAAATTGTTTTTCATAGTGGCAAACTTCAGAGAATAGATAAAGTTTTCATTATGTCTTTTGAACTAATAGGGTCGCTGGGGTAACCGGAGTGTATCCCGGATGATTTCAGGCGAGAAGCAGGGTACACCCCGAACAGGTCGCCAGTCTGTTGCAAGGCCACATATTAACAAACCCTCCACACAGACACTATTTACTAATCTTTCTCACAAAAAACTCCACAAAAGTATGAATGAACTTTTTTTCCAGTTCAAAGCAAGATTCAGGAGCGGTGGGATAACCCGGTGTGTAATAAGAACATTACAGCATCATCACAGCAGGCACGCAATGAACAAAAGAAGAGGAGATCAGGAAGATTTACAATACTTCTTGAGCTTTGCTACTTAAAAACCACAACTTAGTCGGTGTTTATAACTTACCCGTGATGTTGTGAGGCTACACGCTGATAAAAACAAGGAGCACGCCAACCAACGGTAAACCGCCAAGCAAACTGAGAGCCACGAAATAATTATGTTATTGTTTGAAATATCATAATTACATTCAAAGTCAGAGGAACAGCATGACGTTAGTTTTTCATTAATTTTCAAGAGTTAAATTAAAATTCAGATGACATGATTGGGAGTTAAAGCAACCAGACTGACGCTTGTAGTGACAGCCGGGAGAACTACAAAAATTATCAAGCTAACGGGAAAACAGTAATTTCCGGTTGAAATTTTCAAATTTAACTACAGCTTTGTGACTCTTTCCAAACGTTTTCATTTTAATATTTTTCAATACATACATTGAAAACACATATTTACACATAAATTGTGTGTATATATGTTTTTTAAACATATGTAAAAAAAACATTATGTGAGACACATAAAAACACACATATAAATAAAGAATTATCTAAATGTTATTGTATTTATAAATATTTTACAAAATATGTTGAAAAATATTAATAAAAAAATACGCGTGCGCGCACTCACACATTAGTGGCGTCTGTTTTATCGGCTTAATCAATTCAGTATTTGTTTTTTTTTTTAAACATATTTTACTTAAACAACAATTACTCTTTTGATTGTCTTTAAAAAAGTTTTTTAAGTGTGTCTTGTCAGAAGACAAATATATGTATTTAATAACAACTTTTTCTTACAATAAGGTTCGTTTTCTAGAACACATAAATAGGTTGATTTCATTTTGCAGCTATTTGTTATTGGGGAAGCTTTTGGCTTTAAATAATATTCAGAATTTTTTTTATTTTAATTTAAAATTTTAAAGTATGCCCGCAAAAGAAGTTTTTTCCCTTTAAGACAAAGTATATGCTCTTGAGGACTGTACACGACCACACTGATGATGTTAGACATTTTTAAACTGTTTCCGGTCTCATTCTGAGACCTCGTTGCAAGCGTTTATTTGCCAGGATTAGAAGTTATGACGCCCTCTAGTGTAAAAGAAGTTTAAAAAAAATAAAAAACATTTTCAAGACTGCAAGTCCGGTTTATCGACACTAGGAGGCGCTAAAAAGCTTTGATTGAAGAAAGAGTTGCAGGTTTAACAAGACACACTAAAATTTTTAAAGATTATCAAAAGAGTAATGGCTATTAAAGTAAAATATGTAAACAAATAAACAAAAAAAAAACATATATAGTCACAAATACAAAATTGAGAGGTCACATGCAAATTTTTGGTGTAAAGAGATATACACATGAACTATTTTAAAACAAGGTTTCCAAATTAAAGAAGTGACTGCATGAGACAACAGCAGTTTATTTTGAACATTTGATGTCAGAACACACTGTCACACAGAAAATAATGTCAAAAGAGATCAATGTTAATTGTATGTGTAAATAAATCTAACACTATCCAACAGAGTAACACGTTATTTGTTACTCGCACACAAATATCTATTTTACTGTGGCATACATTCAAGGTTAAAGAAACGTCAGTCTGTTGTGACTGCAGGCACACCTGCAATATACCACAGTGCATGTATTTTTGTGAGGATATTCCTGACTAATCCTCACTGACAGTGATTAGGCTTTTTTTTTAAAATAGTAACAACTCATACCCTTTTTATGGCTAGTGCAGCCAACACAGCAGGTGAGGGACCCAAACTCTCAAAACGCAACAAAAGGCTTTTAGGGGAAACCCTATGGGCTTTTAAAGACTTAAAGCACTACAAGCTGCTCAAAAATAAACCAAAATTGATTTTGTCACTGGGTAGATGAGATGCAGGAGGGCGGGTGAAGATAGTGTAAAAAAGATTAGCTTTTTATTGCAACAAGTTGTTCAATAAATAGACGGAATATGTTGAAAAAATACTGATTGCTTTATATATGGTAAAAAAGAAAAATCAGAAGAGTGCGTTCTGTCAGTGGTACAGACAGAATCCTTGACCCAGAGCTTCACCAGCACTGTTACAAGTACGCTTTTGTGCATCAATGTGTGTGTATTCAGTTCCACTGAACCCTTTGTCTCAGAATATGTTATCATAGGCAACAGTTTCTTCCGGCTGTAGAGAAGGAGTGGCAAAGACAGGGAAAAATGAATATACTCAATCGTCAATTGTAGGACAATGAGTGCTCTATAAAGTTGACGCACTCATCACAGCAGTGCTTGTAAATTTAAACAGAACAGTGTTTGTGCACTTGTTCACGTCTGGCATTTCCCTTCTCGCTTCCTTTCCTCGCGCACACTGACATACGCAGACTCCCACCCTCTTTATCTGACAAGCTAGCACCCCAGACACAACCAGAGTAAGCAAACAAACAGCTGATGTCATGGGTACACATACGCACACACATACAAGCTGAAGTCAGTGGGTTGGAATGTTTTTGAAAAGTAGTGAGAGTGAAGTGTGCATGTGTAGTGTTGATTGGTTTCCAGAGCAAGAGGTAGTGGAAAATGGGGTTGCAAAAAAAGGGGAAGAGAGATATGGAAAAGTGAGACAAGAGACAAGGAGGGAAAAGAAAAGGTAACAACTTTCAAAGAGTTTGGGCACACCTCTAGACAGTGACACACTCCAAAACGACTGAGTCATTCACCCACAATTATCTATTAAGCTTAGAAGGCAGCACATAAACACTGTGAAAGTGGTTAAGTAATGTCAGTGGTTTGGACTTTAAAAGTCCTATATTAATGAGAAAATAATCACTGTGCTTTATTTTAACATCACTCTGCCAAATTACAGCAAACCTATTGAATTAAAAATAACTTGGAAGCAATGAACAACAAAAATGTACCGGTAATTTTTTTTCTTTTCAACTTTATTGCAATACAAACCAAATATTGAGTTATTTTTATTTTTCTCCATAAGATATTAATGTCTGTACCAGATATTCTTTTTCTTGTTTTGTCTTTAGGCCATACATTTCACATGACTAAGATATTATGTTTGGGGTGTTTCACGTAGACTGCAGACAGTCTCTACAGTATTGGAAATGATGACACCTCGGCAGTAAAACAATGATTAGGTGGTTCTTGGAGTGAACAGGACTGTTGTTTAAGGGTCATGCTCATAATTGCTGTTGACTTAAATAGACTCACTTTTATTTTAGGTCACAGTCTCTTAATATTTGGTAGCACAGGTCTGATGACAGCCTGTAGATGGTCTAGGGTTGATTCCAGACATCTGTGACTACCACCTGAGGGGTGCTCACAATTCTTCTGTGTTGTAGAGGAAGGAAATGAAACTCTCGCTCCTTAATGAGCTCGGGAAAGACCACACAATGAGCATGTTAAAACTTGTTAAAGACTCCACTTTTCTTTCTTCTACGAGATTGTATTCAAGTTGATGGAAACAATCTATGGTGGGGAGAAATTCAAAGTCAAAGGCCAAGCCAAGGTCGAGATGGTGATGAAAGACAAAAATTCCCCTGCGGAGGAATATATTAAAAATAAATACTATTACCTGTTTGTGAGTCACCCCTCAAAACAATGTACTCATGTATTGTTTTTCCTGTAGACATAAGTTATTGTTTTTTTCGAGAATCATAACTTTTTTCCTGTTAGGACAATGACGAAGCGTGACCATCGGAAATTCAGGAATGTGTATCAACAGGATGGATTTTTCTTATTAGCTAAATTACCATTTACAGCCATGAAGTTACTTTGAGCACCGTAATGCGTAATGCGTGCATAGACATTAGACAGATAGATAATGAGAAAGTAAAAAAAGTAGAAAAATTAAGAAAAAACAAATAGCATGCTTTCCATGAATGTTTGTTTAGGCCTCTAGAAAATTACTTTTTTGTTTTGTTAGTTGAAGATGTAAAATTCAGGTTTAACTGGATGAAATTTTTTGCAATGCCTTACATGTGCCAGAGGTGGTTGTGGAGATAAATGAGAGAAACAAAGAAGCAGGATTGACACTAAATATAGGTCATGATGAGGGTTCACCATCATGACATCATGCAGAATAGCACACATTTTAATCTGCTGAGCCACAGAATGATCTTGTGTGACTATGCTTAAGCTTGCCTTGGACCAATGTGACTGCAGTCTACCGTAAGTTTAATCCACTCCCAGGATAGCAGGACAATGACCTCACTGCAGCGATGTGATAAAGGTGAGTCATAGACGTCTGCTAGCAGGATCCGTGTTATGGTAAGGGATGTATGCACACCTGCAGAATGTTGCAATAAATACCAAAGTCGGAAGACATAATCTGAGTTGATAAGTTTTTGTCAGAGGACTTGTCTTGCAATGCAAAACAGAAAATCAACTATTATTCATGGAGGACCTCTAAAATAGGCAAATTTCAACATGTGATTGTGAATTTGCACACTTATTTTGTAAATTGAAAAGTCCTCTCATCTAGCTTGCTTTGAAATATCATTTTAAAATAATTTTGTTTCATCTGTTTCATTTTTAGTGACAGTTTTTCTACACGCAGAGAGATTCCATAGCTCAGTGTACGGAGTAAATCATTTAGCTACAAAAAATCCCTGTTTTATGTTGGAGTTGATGAGACTCACAAAGAAACTTAATAGACATTTTCAGTGGCAACAAACAAATAGATGTCTTTAATGGATTCCAAATGTTTTATAATAAGTAACATTAGTAATCTGGTTTTGTACACATTTTTCAACTGTGTACATGAATGAGAATATAAGTGTATCATAAAATGAATGAAGACAGAAACTAGACAGTGTGCCACTGTGTTGCCATGTTCTTCATGGACCAATAACTTGTAACTTATTAACCAAGGTCTCAGCGCAGTCTCGCCACCAGGGAATTTTTATCTGTGACATCACAGGTAATGGACAGCTTGGGGGAGTAGGTGGTTTTAGGCAATAAGAGGAAGAGGAAAGTAACCTTAAAAGGAGTTCTGTGTTGTTTTTTGTATCGGTCCAGGGCTTTCAAAACATCTAATCTCCACTTCCTAAGATTGTTCAAGAAGTTGAGTGGACAGGAAGATGAGTGCCCGTCATCTCAATGTTATTCCAAAACCAGTGACTGTGATTATCCTCACGTTGACATTTTACAGTTTAATACACACTCTAAAAAGACAGGGCAAAGAATTTTTTGGATTAGAGAAACTGTGACCTCAAGAAAAGAATCATAAGAAAAACTTGCTTCTTTCAAAATACTACATCATAACATCTTCTTGAAAACTGCGTACTTAAATCCTGAATCCTTACTGAATGTTTCTCTGAATCACTGTAGTCTTTTATGGCAAACAAACCTGAGATATCAAACCTGTACAGAAACTCTTGGAGAAGCTTTTTGATTAAGTAAGACTTGCTCAGTTTTGAGGTTCATCAGATCTGAGTCCAACTGATCAGTGAAACTCTCATCACAGAAACATAGACTTTCAAAGATATTTCATATTTGTCCCCCAACATGTAAGTGTTGATTTGGGGAAGACCCACACAGTGATTGCTTTTGTTTTCTGATCAAAACTTGAGGGACTTGATGGACAAAAAAAAGAAAAAAGATAAAAACAATCTGAAATCCTTTTTATTTCATCTGAATTAATGTGGAACCTTTTTTTGTGGTAAAATTCAATCGAGCATTAACAAAGACCTTTGGTGTTCTGTTTTTATTCAATAGTTTTGGTTTGAAAGAATTTTTGCCTCTTTATATATACAGTATATATATATATTTTGCAATAGTTAAACTACACATGACAAATATTTATTTTCATAAATCGGTGATTACATAAGTTCATATTTATTCATATTTAGACTTTCAGAAGGCAATACTGTGACTGTAAGAACTCATCTAGAGATGAGTCTCTTGTTTGATAGTCTCTTTACAGGGGATTTTCCACATTGACATTAATTCCATAAATCACTCCAAATATTGGCAAACTGTGAACAAGGAATTCACAAGTCCATATTTGCTTTAATCTAGAATTAGCAAGAGGGTTGTTTATTATAACCATACCAACAAACGCAAATCCAGTGATTAAGACATATTTATCAGAATCAGACAGATCTTAGTCGAAACAAATGGAATATCTGACTATCTTTGTTTGATGTTTACTGATGACAAGGCCAGTTGACCAAGAGGAGACAATCTTTTTAATTGTAATATTCTGAAGGAGTATGCATTAATTTCTTAAAAGGTATTTGTTTTATAATCTATGAGTTTTGTGGTTTTTACCACCTGCCAGCTGCAGGATTTGATCTCTTCTTTTATCTGCCTCAGGTGGAACAAAGGTTATTTCCCCTTCGCCTTTTTACTTATTGGACTAAACAAGAGTTTGAATTGTCTACTTCCAGTTAGACCGCTTATACAATGCCCTTGTGTGGAAGACTTATTTGTGTAGGGATTATAGATTTATTTGTGTAGAAATATAGGTGCTTTCAAGAGTGGGCATTCAGATGGGTGGGGCCACACTGAAGCATGATCACAATCTTGATGGAATATTTACACAACCATGCATCCTAACCTAGGGGATACACACAACGATAATCTTCCCCTCTAACCTCTGCCATAACACTAAAAGGAGTTTCTCTGTGAGATCATGTCTGGAGCGCTGCCCACAACACGTCTTGCAGCAAAGACCCAATTTTATTATTAAGCATACACAGCAAACAAAAAACACAGTCGACCCTTTACTGTTATTATTGAAACTCTTGTCTGAATTAAAGTCTGAATTGGAAAAACAAAATAATTTAATTTGAAAATGATCATCCATCTTTTAAACAAATTTTTAATTGGGGCACTCCTGCTGGTTTTAGTTTTTTGAAGGGAAATCAGAGCAGCCGGGGAGAACTCAATCATACAAGGTGGTAGCATGCAAACTCCACACAGATCGGCTTGTGTCTTGATCCATCCTTGCTGTAGCCTGGGTTTGAACCAGCTACATTTAACCCCAAAACAATCACATCTTCAAAATTGTTTTTTTTTTTTTTATAGTCGAGAAATATGTGGAATACAAAAGAAAAAGAAACCCTCTTTTGAAAATACTGTACCTTTAAAACAATCAATTTTGTTGAATAAACTCCCTCTTAATTGCAACAAAAGTTCTTCCACTAGAACAAAAGATAGTTGTCGCTCTCTAAAATATTTAACCTGATCTTACCTACATGCATAGTTGACTGACGCACATGCACAACATGCAGTGAATTGAACAACAGTCACAAAAGTTTGTGTTGCAAATTTTATCTGAAGAAAATCTGAGGAAGGACATAAAATGATTATATAAATTCCAAAAGCAGAAGCCACCCAGAGATACTCATGAAAGTTTATCAATAGAACTATTGATTCATCAAAGGCCACCATGGACGGAGGGAAATTGTGAGAGTGCTCAAGTGTCTGACTGGTGAGCGAATGTGTGTCTGAGTAGAGTGAAAGGATGAGATTTATGAGGATAAATCTGCCAGATAAAGAATCTGAAGAAAGATCCAGACACTCATGTTTGCAGGGTCATAACCTTCCAAGAATTAAATTTTTCCATGTGCTCAAAGCATTAAGCATGTTTTTAGATTGCTAAAACCAAGTGACTGTTTATTAGTTGGACAGAAATTTTACATTTAATCTCTTTGGTTAATATTTTTCCTTTTTTAAAATAAGGCATCTCAGAAATTCTTAAAAAATACACACGTACATGCATGCAAATATGCACACATGCTTACATACATACATGTATTTTTCTGAGTACGGGACCTTGCCAACAGAATGAGTCAGAATCAAACTTGTTTACCAGTGTGAGAAACGTAAATTTCTTTATTTAAAAAATTAATTCCAATTAGTGCATTAATGGAACAATTTGCATGTCAACAATGTTTTTAGTTAAACTGTGAAGCGTGTAAATGAGTATGATTCATTTAATTAATTTTTACACACTTTTTTTCTGCCATCTGTTGCAATCCCTGTAAACCTGCCAATAGAAGTTCCCATGAACTTTGTTACTCGAGGCTCTTTCCTGTCCTGTCTGTCACCTCCTCATATCTGTCTCATTTGTGTTTCTTTTCATTTTAGAATTTGTCTGTGCTAACTCATCCACAGCATGCAACACCTTACATGTGAGGCCAGCTGGCCTTGTTTTGATTTTCACTTGTTGTTTGCTGTTTCAGTGCTACCTGAACTGTGGCTGACACACAGTTTTCATCTAGTACCCTTCAGTGATGCAGACACACACACACACCCACACATCCATACAGCTGCTGTATAGGGATGCAGGTGAAAATGCTGCTGGCTATAATAAAAAACACCGACATGTCACATAAAAAACACAATATGATAAATGTGAAGTGTGATTTCTCTAGGTGTGCCTGAGCTTGTTTTATCATTTCCAAATCTAGACAAAGTAAGTGGCAAGTGTTCAAAGTAATTTTTCTGCTCTACGGAGTGTGAACTGCATACTTAAAGATGGGAAGGTTCCTTTTGAACAGCTAATAAACGAGAGCATCACCTTACTTTCTCTCATTCTTAACGAGTCAGATTTATTTTCTCTTCTAATGACCCTTTCAACTCAGTTTTTTGTCATTCTAAATTTCAAATTGTTGGTTTAACTTGTGCTGTATCATCTTCTGAACCGCTTATTCCTACGTGTTAGGGTGGCGGGGGTGCAAGAACCTAACCTGGCTTCTTTCAGATGAGAAGCAGGATACATCCCGAACAGGTCACCAGTCTGTTCCGGGGGCCACATACACAGACAACCATCCATACACACTCACAGTCATTCCTAGGGACAATTTTGCTGCGGCCAATTAACCTAACATGCATGTTTTTGGAGGGGGGGGGGACTAAAATACACGGAGAAAAACCCAACACATACACGGAGAGAAGATGCAAATTTCACACAGAAAGGCCTGTGCTTCAAGCCTCACCCCTATTCTCAGACTTGAAACTCACAACCCTCTTGTTGTGAGGCCACTATGCTAACCACTGCACCGTGAAGCGGGTTTAACTTGTGTTGTTTTGTGTGTGAGTTTAACTTAAATGGTACAAGCGTGAACTAAAATGAATTTTGTGTCCTTTGGAAAAAAAAAAAAGAATTTGCCATGTTCAACATTTTACTTTTTAGTTGATATAGGCATGTATTGCTTCATCGGCTCGTCGTGGTAAAGAAAGAGCTGAGCCGAAAAGCAAAGCTCTCGATTTACAAGTCGATCTACGTTGCCATCATCACCTATCGTCACCAGCTGTGAGTGGTGACCGAAAGAAGGAGATCGCGGATAGAAGTGGCTTCCTTGCAAGGTGGCTGAGCTCTCACTCAGAGATTGGGTGAGGAGCTCTGCCATCCGGGAGGAGCTCAGTGTTGAGCCGCTCCTCCTCCAGGTCGAGAGGAGTCACATGGGGTTGTTCAGAATGCCCCCCGAGTAACTTGCCGGTGACGTGTTTTGGGCACATCCCACTGGGACGAGACGAAGAGGCAGTCCCCGGACCAGCTAGAAAGACTACGTCTCACAGCTGGCTTGGGAACAACTCTGGATCCTTCCGGGTGAGCTGGAGGATGCAGCTGGGTGAGAGAACCTGGGCTTTCCTTCTGAGGCTGTTGCCCCCAAGACCTGGCCCCGGATAAGCGGAAGACGACGGAACGGAAAGCAACAATAAGCCCCTAATGATGACTTCAAAACAAGTACCTTTTATTATAATTCACGAACCATTTTTTAGGAACAAATCACTGAACAAAGAATAATATCCTCTTTTTTTCTGTGCCAGACCTAAACTGTGGTGGAACTCAGAACAAAGAATAAATTAAATATAATGGAAGAGGTCCAGAATGTACCAAAAAGAGTGAAGGATTTTCAGGCCACAGAGTGCTCCAGACATACTGATATTCATCCTTTCAGAGGAAAAAAAAAATACCAGGCCAAGAAGATTATCTTAATGATGATTGCGTAATCTTGTTGTGAGTGTACGGGAGTGTGTCTGTTATGGCGAGCAGACGGCACAATTAGTCACTCAGCCAGTTGTGTCCTCGGGCTGTGACCAGGCACACGTAACATCAGGCATGCAGCTGCAGAGCTGCGTGCATGCTTTTTACACATGGGAGGGCACACTGTCAAATAATGAAGGAGCAAGGATGGTGTGGTGTTATGTTCACAGCTGTGGTTTGATAAAGACCACGCTTCTTTTCCTCTCCTCTTTTTTTGTGTAATTGCATACGTCTTTCCCACTTTCATATTTCATGACCTCATTCTTTTTTTTTCTTTTCTTTTTCCCATTTGCTCCTATTCTCCTCATTAAGCAGAAAATGTATCTGCTGATACATTCTTTGCATAACCGTGGTTCACAAAGTTTTGCACTTATCATTTCAGTGAACAATATTTAGCACAATGTCACTTTTGACACTTTTATTGTGTAGAATGGAATAGAAAAAAACATATTGAATAGATTTACTATATATTTGAAAAACTATGCAAGACAAATACACAGATATTTTTAGTTCTATTTTTTTCTTCTTCCTAATAAATATTTATTTACTTCCATATTCTTTATACTTTTTAGCTCTCCTACTTTTTAAAAATGTACAATTTGTTACTAACCATTTGTTTTACTCTTAAGTTGTTAATTGTTGTCTGAGTTTTTGATGATTAATTTTTATCTCTTAGTTGGTCTGACCTCATACTTGCTTTCTAGCCTTATTCATCTAAAGCATGCAGTTTAATTTTATATTTATATCTTTTATATGTGAAATACAAAGCCCAGTACAACCCACACACAATTTAAATATTCTTTCTTTTATTTTCTCCTGCCTGGCACCAGCTTCTCTTTTGTTTTATTAGGTTGTAACGTAGCTTTTTGAAGATATAAAACCCTGTTTTGTTCAATCTGACTTGTTTCATGTGCTGTTTTTAACCGTGCCTTGTACAACGTCTCCATTGTATTCTTGTTTTCTCTTCCTAATCTCCTTTTTTATTCTTAATTATATTCAAAACTAAATAAGCTTCTTAACATCAATCACCATCTCTGTAAGAAATTATCTTTCTAAACTCACAATGTCATTTTGATAATCTTTTTTTTTTCATCACTTCTCTCTTTTGATCCTCCTCCATCTCTCTGTAGTTCGTTGGTTCATGTATGCCCTTGTGGTTTTGTTAGTGATGTCAGTGGGTTTGACTTGCCTTCTTTCTTCCATTGTCTCAGAGTTGTAAATTCCCCCATCTGGTATTATGTGAACAGTCTTTTCCACAATGTGCAGCAAGATAATATCCCAACCTGTGTGTGTTCCCATGTGTTTGTGTGCTCAAAATATTGAGAAATAACATAGACTCTTCCCTGTCTTTTTTGGATTACATAATTTGGGCTTTTTGTAACCTCATTATGATGCTTAACTAATTGCAAGTTCAGTATTCATACTTTTAAA
This sequence comes from Neostethus bicornis, assembly GCA_902685375.1. Lineage (NCBI taxonomy): Eukaryota > Metazoa > Chordata > Actinopteri > Atheriniformes > Phallostethidae > Neostethus > Neostethus bicornis. The sequence goes on along the minus strand of LR738542.1, from coordinate 17,620,270 downwards.
TAAATTCACATAACAATCTTTAAATTTGTGCGAATTTTTGTTGTTCTTTTATTTAAACCTGTTTTAAACCAGTATTACATCACACTATCAGCTTCCTATGCGTTTGATTGATTTTAAGGTACTTTAGATGTTTTTTAAAAGTCCTAATGGTTTTGAGCCTTTTTGTTTGTTTGACCTCCTTGGGAATCACGAGCCCTCATGGACCCTGAGGTCCTCTGTTACCTGCCTTTTAGTAATGCTAAATGTTAGAACAAAAACCCATGGCGAGACATTGCTTCAGCATTAATATCCTTGCCTGTGGAATAGCCTGCTAGAGGAACTAAGGGCCACAGAGTCTGTTAACTTTTTTTAAAAACCTGCCTTTTTAAACTTGGTTTTCAGTTGATTTTTTATTTGTATCTTATTTATATCTGATTTTATGTATTTATTGAAACTCTATTTTTACAAATGTAAAAATTTTAGATTTATTTTGTAAACAGTTCTACCTTGTTTGACTGGTTTCAGTTAATATTCCATTGTTATAGTAACCCTCCATATGCACCCTCAGGGGGCCTGGCTGGGTGGTAGTTATGTAGTACAGTCCTGATATTAGGTGTTGTCTCCATGGTTTTGGGACATCAAGATCTCTGTGTGCGCTATTCAGAGATGGAGTGCTTCCCCTATAGATGGAAGTAGGGCACTTTAAAGTCGTTTCAGAGGAGGAAAGAGCTAAGGAGGAGGAAAGCTATCTTGTAGAGTGGGAGTGTCAGGCTCGGGTCCTGGAGGGACAGTGTTCTGGGGGTTTTCTATGGGTTCATGCATCTAAACACCTGATCCAGTTTATTGAGTTGATGTGCCAAATTTTACTGGCTGTTTATTTCACTTTATGTGCATTGGCTATGTTGAGCCGGGAGCGCATGGAGGGCCTTGAGGGCATCGGCCCTTGGGCTGGAGGTTGACATCGCTGACATAGAGGTTATGCAGGAGGAATCTCAAATTCTGTTTTATCGTCTTTTATATGAACATCACTGACTTGCTCTGTAAGAGTTAATGAAAAGAAATGTTCGGATTTGTTTTGGTTTTCAGAAGATAAGATTTTATGTTGGCTTTTTGAAAATGAAACATTCTACTGGGCAACTTTTTCAACAAAGGCATGGACAACAAAAATGGACACTTTGTATTCTATTAGATCCCGACTGGTTTGAATTTGATTTTTGCTGCAGTTGTATTTATGTGACGGCCATCTTTCTGCTGGTCATACAGGTTGGGGGCAGGGTGCATGAGTGCATGACACTGAAATAAAAACTCAACTTCCCTGGCAAAAAAATAAATAAATCCATTGTTATACCCAGTTCTGTCCAGTTGGCGTGACAGAAGAGGATGCAGCAGATAGGGTTAGATGGAAGAAACTGATTTGCTGTGGCGACCCCTGAAGGGAAATGCCGAAAGGAGAAGAAGAAAATATTGATTATCTTAATTCAGTGTTTCCTCATGAGGACCCTCCATCCCAAAATCTCTCAGATGTCTCTCACATGGCCCTCAATATGAATAAACTGTTAATATGCGTCAGATTGTCTATTAAGGTCCATAAAGACTTTTAAGTCGACTTGGACACGAATGACTTGTGAGAGTCCCTGAAATAAATAGTTTTTATTGTGTATGTGTGTGTCCAGCTTACATGAAATTGTTTGTTCATATGTGAGCACATCATACAGCCAATGAACTCAATAGGATTGTGAGAGGATCAGGACGGCCATTATTATTGGATTAAGAAGATTAAAAGACACCTGTATGGCAGAACATTAGAGAGCTGGCAGAATCGTGTGTGTGTGATTGTCTCGAGGTGTGTGTTTACATGTATCACACACTAAACCTTTTTGAAAGGAAACTAGATGAAAAGAAAATGTAGTAATTTGAGCCGCCTTAATGTTCAGCTTCCTGCTTTCAGTCACTGATCATTCCCATCAGACAAACATTAAAAAAAGACGGTGCTGCTTTTCTCTGTCTCTGGTGATATTTATGGACTTATCTGTCCTTCTGAGAGGGAGACCTGACTTTCCGCTAGAGTTCCTGACAAGAGCTGTCTCATGTAAACAGGAAAAGAGTGAGGAACATGTATGTGACGGTGGGGAACTGAAACTGAAGTCACGCTCACACATTTCCAAAACGTCAGATGCAGAATTTTGGTACTTCAATCTTATTTTGTTTGTTTGTACTGAATACTTCTTTGTTGACTCCAAATCTATTTTTTAGCCTCCTTTTTTTTTTCTTGTCAAAACTTAATTTTTGTTTCAAAAATGAAATAGAAAAAATAACTCGAACAAATAGCTTTATCAGTAGTTGAGGAAACTTTTTCTGACGAAAGAATTGGTTTGTTAAAAAGTCTACAAATGAAGTGGGGATGTGGCTTGATAAATCAGACTAAAATCTTTTCAGTTTGAGCTGTGTTTTTCACATTTTTATATATCCTACTATTTTCAGTTTTGAAAGCAATACTAAATCATGCTAAACTGGATCAAAGGACTAAAGATGTAGGCTGTCTGTATATTTTACACTTGGGGACAATCTAGAGTGTGTCATTGTCTGCTTTTCTGAGGTCCTGTTACTATTGAAGGAACTATGCTGGGTGGACCTTGCTTTTCGCATGACAACTGTCTGGGACAGGGCAGAAATGGATGTTCTGGATTTAATCCAGAAAAAAATATTCCTCAAATTCATGACATAAAACTGCTTAGTTATTGAAGAGTACCTCTGAACCACAATCTGAAACACAGGTCTGGGGTCTTTTTTTTGTTTTTAAACACTTATTAAAGTTTAACAATCTTAAAGCCTTTCTGTTTCTATCAATTAGCGAGTAATGTTTGTAGCAGATTTAGTATGCTTCCAGTTCATCTATTCTAAACTGGAAATGAATCATTTTAGGTAAACATCTGGTTTACCTGAAATTTAGTTAGAAAGTTGTGTTGACTCAATTTTTTGTTGTAATAACCGAAGACTGAATCAAGTACACATAAATATTATTAGAAACCCAGAGGCAGCACAAACACACAACCAAAAAAGGACTTTATGAGGTGTACGCACTTTCTGGCATGGATACAGATGAAACTGCACACGCTGTGAAGTATTAATATCAAAGAATGAAAGCAGCAGAGAAGGGAGGGTAGAGTAAGCAGGAAGCCCTCTAAATCAGATAGTGTTTGTGGAGCGAGAGTGGAAACCTTATGCTCCTTTTAGTTTATCATGTACCACAAAAATGGCTCAGATTGTACATGTGTGTCTGTGTTTGTGTGTGTAGCTTAGTTACATTTTAAGGGAAGTTGCATGCCAGAGACATTTTTACTGGGTAGTAATTATTTTCTTTTAGTTTTCCTCCATCTTTCCTTCTTTACATCCTTAATGTGTCTCCCCACTTGCCCTCTTTTCTCAGTGCATTTGCATTTTGTTGACATGGTCCAATGGACCTGTTCATAACCATCCAGATATTACCCCCACCCAGTCTGAAATTTTTTGATTCCTAAAATCATACATGTAAGAGCTTGATAAATTAATAATTTGCAATTTGCGCAATGCACTTTTTACAGGATCCATAATCAAATTCCCATTGAAAATCCAACAAACCTTTCCAAAGCAACCAGACGAGAGTTCAGATATTTAAAAATTGGATTTGGAAACAATAAATTGAGTCACTTCATACAAATTTGGCCTATTCTGAAGTCCTTAAACTCAAGTTTAGCAGAAAAGTGGTCTCTCACAAACTTAACAAATATGTCATTGTCTTTCTGTGAATCTTCTTGAGGTCTGATCATCCAATAGATGAGGAGACCCAACCTGTCTCAACTTGAACTTTTTTTATTTTACGTCTCAAATCATGTCCCTGAGGTGTCAGATAAACCAATGTGGTAGAAATGTCTGAGCAGCAGATTACTGCAGGGCTAATGATGAGATGAAAAAAAAAAAAAAACAGAAAGGGAAACAATTTTTAAATGATTATGTTCAGTTGTGTTTCCAAGTACTCAGAAAACAGACAGTAAATGTCACGGCTTGTCTTTTTGGCAACCATGTACATCCTTCTACAGTAAAGATTAAATCTAACTTTAATCCTTCGACGTTTTATCTATGGCATTTTCACGACATGAAGGTACTCAGAAGATGCCTATGATGCCTTGCTAGCACAAATTAAATAGTACACCAGAGAGTTTTTGTAAGGTGGGTGCGTCAATTAATATAGACCACAGTGTTAAACAAATCACTCGTTAGTATCTCCAAAAGCATGTTTGTGTAACTTATCAAAGGTTAAACTGATTAAATAACATTTTTATACACAGTATTAAATAATAAACAAATGGTCTGACTCACTTTCCTTAAAAGATAGCAAACCAGACTGTTTCGTGTATCCACACCCATATTCACAGACATAATTTACTCTCATATGTGTGTGAATAAGTTTTCTTGTCCTGAGACATTGGTGCCGCTCCTTGGCTGACGCATTTCCTCCAAGTCTCCTCCACATCTTCTTCATTTTTTTTTTTTTTTTTAAATAAAACCCACAACTGTGCAAATTTGCTCAGAAAAACCCACCTCGTCTTTCCCTTGGCAGGTTTAGGGTTGGGGTTTTTCATTTCAGGTATGTTTGATTTCTATTTGCCAGTGGTGTGCATGCTTTACAACACTCCTAATGTTCAATGTGTTGATCATGCACCATCAAGTTCTTTTTCTGTGGTATTTGTCCTGAATTAAAAAAAAAACTTGAGTATTTTTATTTATTTTCTGATGTCCCTCATGCTGAAAAATTTACCATCTCCGGAAAGAGTTGTGGTCTTTCTCAAAAGAGGTTTTGTCTCAACAGAGCTGCAGGAAAATGACCAGTTTGTTCTTCCATTATTGTTTCTACGTAACAATGGTTCTTTCAGAGAAAAAAAAGAAAGTTTTGGATCGTCATCAAACAATTCTACGAGGGTGATAAGATAGTGAAAATGATAAGAATTGTTAATCATTAAACTACAATACATTTTACTGCTTTAGTCACATACTTTATCTCTACTGACCCTACTTTTCAATACTGGGAGGTTCTGACTGACTTTCTTGTCTTTGAATTGTTTCACGTTTCTCTTTAAACGCAGTAAAATAGGAGCAAAAACTGATGAGTTGGTCTTCTTTGGCGTAACTTTGACAGATTATAACTTAATAAAAATGTATTTGAATGTAGATCAAGAGGTTTTCAGTTTGATTTTTAGTGTCGTGTGTTGTCCATACAGCTTTGGTCTGACAGGACACAAAGAACTGCATAGATTGCCATTGATGTGGTGAGCAGCTAAACAAATAACCTTTAGTCCTGAATACCCCTCATTGGATAGCATGTTATTCATTCTTTTTATCCATTGTGGATCAGAGTTTTATGTCCGTATTCTTTTTCTGAATTGGCCAGGTTTTTGACCACATTAATTACCTTTAGCCAAGGGGCATCATACCCTGGCCAAAATGTTTTTGATGAAGAAAAGCCTTTTCATTTTTCAGACCGGTTAAACCAAATATGACACAATATCATTGGCTTATCATGGGCTATATGACCTGGAAGAAAAACATTTGATTCTAAATTAGCAGCTCTTTAGTTAAACTTTGGGCTTCACTAACACATATATTCTGGTAAATTCTCAGGCCTACATAGCTAGTGAATGTCATAGTGTATGTATTTCTTCTGTTCTTCCTTAGATTTATTTTTTTCTGGATTTTTTTTTTCTCAAAGGAGGATCAAAAAATGAGGATTTTCAGTTTTAAGTATTGACTGTATTTGGTTAAGTCAAATTATGTATGTGAAAACGCATCCAACTTGGAACAAAAAAATATGGAAATGAGCATCCTTTCCAATAAAAAAAGTGTAATCAAAACCACATCACTGGACAGGAACCTTTTGAAAGTTTGATTTACAGAGGTTACAACTAAAATGTTCATACGTTTCCTCTCAGATAAACTTAACAATGTGGGTAAATTGAGTTTATAAAACTGTACAGTACTGATAAACTTATTTATTTCAATCAAATAAGCTTGTAAGGGAGAACTCATAACTTTACCATTGCATATCATCTGAAGTTCACCCAACCCCCCACCCCAAAGCATTCTCTAAAAACCCAGTGACTCCCAATCTCTACAATTCAAACACTCTTGCTAAAATAACAGCACCAGAAAAAGACAAAAGACACAACACGCAGAACGAGCATAAATCTGACAACATGGGGCACGCCTATCTGTAAACTAATAGAATTATATTTGTAAAAAGCTGCAAGAAAACAACTAATGCTAGTGTCTCAAGTGACTTTATCTGGAAGAAATGCGGAAGTGACAGTCTGATGTAGAGACTTATGAGTCTAGTTACTGAAGTGAAGATTGATTGTTACCGTAGAGCTTTTGTAATTCTTCAATGTTGTGTTACCTCCCACACCTACTTAAATTTGTCCTTTTGTTGGACTGTCTTTTGTGCCTATCAGGCAATATTATTTGCTGAAAAGTTGTCACGACACAAGAAGTTTCAAGGAAATTCAAATAAAAGTATATTTTATATGATTTGTCAAAATAGAAATGATTTCATTGCCACAAACTGCTCCAGATAAAATGGAAAATCTCATGAATACATGAATATGTTTATTCTCAATTTAAACATGATGTCCTGGTTGATACATCAAATCACTCTTCACACATGCACTCGTCTTTGATCCAAGAGATTATTTGCTCAATCGGTTGGAAATTCCCCTTGCATCACTGTAGGAGGGTCTAACACCTTCCAATAAAGAAAGAAAAGTTTTTTTTCTTCTTTCATTTCATCTCTATCCCCCTGGGTGTTGCCCTTTTAGGTTAGAAGCAGTGAAACCCCCCCCTTTCTCTTTTGTTCTTCTCTGTTTCTTGGAAGCCAAACTCAATCTATTCGTTGTTTGTGGTCCTCTGATCCTCATATAGGCAAACCTTCAAGAGTTTTCCATAGGTCTCTGTGTCATACTTCAAAGGACTCCTTCAAGTTTTTCCCCAGTTTATTTTCTCATGTTGATAACAACAGCTTGGGGAAAAAAGGCAAAATTGGCATGAATATGAATCTGTGTCTTTTCTTTGACTTCCAAGTGACTTTCAAGAGAGAAAAAAGACAAAGCATAATTGGGAGGAATGCAGGAGTTGCCAATCTTAATTTCACTCATCTAACAGAAATGCTTTCACAAAACTTCTAACTTTTGAAAATAAGGACAACTCCTATGTTTGGCTGAGCTTTCTGCCAAACCAGATTTTTATGAACAAGACAAATCAAATACTTCCATCAATTATTCTACAACTTTAGGGACTGCAAGAATGTTTTTATAATATGAAGATGCAACACAACACTCGCATTTCTATTTGAATAAAAATTCTCGTTGTAAATTGCCGTATGTAATTGTTACACTATAATTTAAGCACATGGTGGCGGACTTGGTGATACACAATACTTCTGAGATTAGTGAACATGTAATAAAAAGCTTGGAAGTTTGCAGTAACACTACAAAGTTTGAGTGAGTAAGAGTATAATAAATTTAAAATACTTATGAGATTGATTGAGTTACACAGTTAACAGCGGATTTGGAGATTTCTTCCTAAATCAGATATTGCTTACTTTAATAAATTTGGGGGAGGTTATACCTCAGTGGTAGAGTGGCTGCCCTTGGACTAGAAAAAGCTGGTTCAAAACCCACTGAGCTCATGTCTAGGTGTCCTTGGGGAAGACACTTAGACCCCTGTTTCTCCCACTATTGGTGCTTTTGTGGCTGCCTGTAATGCAGCACAGAAATTTTCCCATTGAGGGATGAATATGGTTTATTAAAAAAAAAAAAAAATGGAAATAAAACCTCAAGAAGATCTAAATTTTATTTAGCAAACCTGAGAAACTCACATTGTGCATTCACAAACAAAATTACTTTGATCTTCTTCTGTCCATATGCATACTAGCTCTTTTCAGAGTGGGTAGAGTTGATAGAATCTGTCTTGGTTAGTTAGCAGGCAAGAGGCAGGGTAAACGCCGACAGGTTGCCAGTCAGCTGCATGGAGACAGAAAACTACACATGCACACACCTGTGGGGAAAATTTGACAAAACTCCATCAACCCAACATTGACGTCTAATAGAAGAATATGTACGGTATATTTGGTTGACACTATTTCAGGACACTTTTATTTCTAGATTTTATGACCAAAAACATTCCAGCAATCCATCAGTGACCCTAACCTTCTTGAGCCTATTGGCAAGCTTCTGCTTAGTTTTTTTTTTTTTTTTGCCTGGCCCTTGCCCTATTTACATGGCTCAAATGATTTAAGTTTCACCAACCACTTGCCATTGCTACGCAGATTTACTGTACACCTGTCTTTTTTTTTTGGGTTTCTTTTAAAAAGAAACCCAAAAAAAGAAACCCATTCTCAGAAAACTCAATTTCCAGGATCAGATGATGTGCAAAATGATCTAATGGCAACCCTGCAATTCCCTTTTGTACTTCACAGCAAACAATGAAAAATCATTTGGGTTTCTGGTTTGCTGGTATTGAAGTAATTTAAAAAATGGTGCACAATAAACTGACCAGTGTTGAATTTAACTAGTCCTGGAGGAGGGGCTTTACTGCATTCAAGAGCAGCCGCAGCAAAACATATACTAAGTACATTTTTACAAAAAAACCTCATGAAAGTTCACGTGGGTTTCCTAATAGTTAAACAGGTTCTATGTCATTTCAGATTTGCAAACTTAGCAACTTTCATAAACGTTTACACTATTATTTTCACGCATTGTTTAAAAATAATTAAATTATTTTTATTTATTTTATTTTTTATTATTTTTATCTTATATTATTGCACACCTGTATCAAAGCAAGTTCCTAGTCTCTGATATTCTTCATTGACCTGGCAATAAAAGCATTTTGATTCTGATTCTGATTTGCAAAATCAGCACTGCACTTTCCTTGACCATCAAAAGGTAGTTTTTTCAGCCTTGTCACAGCCATTTTTTCACAGCTGCTCCACATTCATTGCTCCATTGTGGTGTTTGTATATTTAGCTGCTGTAGTTCACTTCCTCTTTGGAGAATGTTGGGAAAACACACAACGACGGAGTCAGGACTTTCCTGCTCCCTCCCTCTTTAGTCCTCTCCTCCTATAATTTCTCCACCTTTCCCACCTTCCTAGTCCTCTCAGACTCAGCAGTTACTTCAAAAACATTTAACAAAAAATGGAAGTTTTCTTTGAGGAGGAAAGTAAAAAAGGACCCCAAAAGACTGCAAACCCCCATACATGGCATGTACATCCTATGTCATCAAGACTACTGTTAATCACAAATACCAGAAAGTGTCCAAAAAGGTTCTTAAAAAACCACACAAGAATAATATGACTTGATTGAACTAATTTTTTTTGACAGATGTAATGTTAGGAGACTATTACTTGATGTGAAACTATTATGAAAATGACCCAGCACATTTCAGGGATGAGATTAAAGTTATTTTAAAATAAACAAGTTCATCTAAGTCATTTGTGCATGATTAAATAAAAGGAAAAAGAAAGACAGCATAATTATATTTTTAAAAACCCACCAACTTTCAAATCAAACAAATTTCTGAATACAGAGTGTAAAATCAAAATAAAATACATACAGTATATGCCATTCATTTGATAAGTTGACTCTTTAACATTTCCTATTAAAAACACCTTTTAACATAGATTTTAGACAAAAGATGATTCAGGAAAGTATTGCTGCCCTCCATTAGCTTTTTTTTGTAGAGGTGATGGACTAATTTAGGAATCCTGCAGCAATGAAGAAGTTCAGGTTTCAATTATAGGCTGCTTGATGAGGTTCACTCATCCGACCAAATAAGGGAGTTGATTCAGCAATAGGTTGGTAGAGAAAAGAGGGAAGGAAAGGTATCAGACTGTGTGGCGGGCAGGGTCAATAATCCAAGGAGGAAAAACAAGTCTAAGGACATAATGATCCAAACAGATTTAGCCTTGCTGCATGCTGGAGATGCTCTGATGATCTGGAAGAGGATGAGAAAGCCAGCTGCTAAAATAAAAAGCAGCAAACATTTGAATGATCATCATTTAGAATCTCATGTCTTCAAAGACTGCTCAAAACAGCTCTTACCGTTAGAACGTTTTACTCATGAAGCAGACAGAGTAAAATTTTATGCACATAGAAACATTTTAATCTTCTTTGAGGTTGGATTTTAACAAGAATGAGTTTGTAAAATGTAGTTCCTCTGTTTTTGATCACACCGCCATCATTTTGGAAATTCCTGTGTAAAGTTTAGAGATTTAATTTTCTTCCACAAGTTGTAAAATTGTAACAACATATTTCTATATTGTTATGAATGATCACTAATATAATGTTCTGTACCTACTGAATAAAATGATCTAGTTTAGTCACATTTTTTCTGGCCTGATTTTGAACTTTGATAAGACGGTGGCTATTTGTCTCATCGTGCAGAAGGCAGCAGCGACAGAGGATGCTGGCAAGAGGAGGGGAGAAGAGTGTGTGTGTGTGTGTGTGTGTGTGTGTGTGTGTGTGTGTGTGTGTGTGTGTGTGTGTGTGTGTGTGGAGTGGCGGGTAGGGGGGTTGAATTAGATCAGGATATTGAGCAGGAAGTTAATTAACACTCATACAGATTCACATTTTAAAAAGGCAAGTAGAAGAGTTAAACTGAAAAGAGATTTGGAAATGACACCCTTCAAAAACTATGACACGGAAATGTTGATAGCTTGATTCAGATTAACCTTAAAAGGTTTCTATTAAATTAGACAGTGTGAAGGCTTCGATTTGATTATGCCTCTCTTGGCTGTATGTTTTTTTTTCCCCTAGCAACTGAAACGAGGCCAATTTCAACACATCAGAGTCACATTATTCCCTACAAAATTTACATTTCAGCAGACAGATTAATATTTTCAGAATTTATCTATGATTGATCAGCTGAGAATTGTCCATAGGAATGAATGTGTGCATACATGTTTGTCTGTTCAATGTCTGGCTCCACCACAAACTCGTGACTTAATTGTGGTGTACCCCGCCTCATGCCTGAAGCATTGGCTCTGGCACCAGTGCAACCTTTTTGATTAAAAGATAGATAATTCATTCATAAAACAATCTATCCACTTTCATTTGCAGTGGATACACTCTTATTTGCAAAAAAAACAACTTCAAGTTTAATATCAGCATACTGTTACAAAAGAAAAATTTTCACATAGAAAATTATGATAAAAAATCTGGTGCAGATTTTACTTTTGATTAGCATTGATTGATTTGCATGCTTCAAATTGATCTTCTTTAAAGTGTTTGTGCACATTCTCAGAAAATGGATTGAATTGGTTTCAGACTTAGAAGAAACCATGGAAATATTTTTAGTCACACAACATATTGCCATGAAGGTCTCACACACCAACTACAAAACTGCTTCTGTTGTTTGTACTGTGATCTAAAAATGAGCCAAACACTAACCTTTTTGTGTTTGTTGTTTTGTTTACACCCCCTAAATTCAGCAGTTCTATCTGAGCTAAGTTTGTTTATGTGCCCCCGGTGAATCGTTCTGATAACAAGCATAATACACAAGTAAGTCTGCACAGAGTGAAACTGGTTTGCAGCAAAGACATGATGCATAAAGCCAAAAATATACTCCTGATCTTTGCTTCAGAGCTCTAGACGGTGAGGACAGCAAGTTATGTAAAAACGGTATCCTCAAAGAAACTCCTGTGGACCAACACCATGCTGCTGGAGGTCTTTTCATATTCTAATTCAACAATACTTGTCTCGCTAATATACAAACCACAAGGGTAATATAAATTGTACCCTGTTAAGAGCACGACAGTTGTGCCTGTAGGGGTACCAGCCGAACAATAACTCCTGTTTCTAAATAGATACAATGTTCCTTTTTGTAAATATGTGAAAAGCAACAGAGAAAAATTAAACCCATATCATACTAAGATGAGAAACAAGGTCCAGAACCTGCTGTGTATGAGTTAATGCTCATATGGTGAGAGTGGGGTACACCTTCAACACTTCTGCTTTAATTTTATTTTTTATCAAGTGACTGCTTAAATAATTATAACAAGATTATGACTTTTTTATCGTTTTAATACAATAAGTTGTAACATATACAATTTTTATCTTTTCCTCACTTTATGAAAACTAGTGATTTATCTTTAAAATGATTTTATATTATTATTTGGCCTGGTTGGTGACTTTTTCTTCATTGATTTCTGTCTATTTTAGTTGCTCCTTTGGCTAAATAGCATTTACCCCAATGTGTTGGTGCCTTTGCAAGTGTATATATGTCACCTCTGATCCAGAAATAGATGCCATGATCACAAACGACTGCCAATGTCATTGACAGCTGTGAAAAGTAAAGATACATTCAACATTGTTCCACCTGCTAAAACCAAGACACATTTTCGTGAACATCTCCTTCCTCTCTGACATGCCAGGAATGTTGAACTTTGAAGACTGACAGTGAGCGATGCTGCTAACCTGATATGCCTTCAAGTTGTTACACACTCACACAAGCTTACTAAGGTTATTAGTGAGTTAAAGGGGTTGTAGTTCATCCTGTCAGTGACAGAAGCATGTCCTCTCAACTCAGTCCTCTGCACTAAGGTAAAAGGTCAGCATTTTACATGGGTGGATATTAGTCTGTATGAGGTGTCCAGGAATAACCCGATTGAGGTGATTCCTCTGTTTTTACTCTAGAGAGAGGAAGAATTTGTTGTGACCTCAACTTCCACCACAACCCATCCAGCCATGACCTAAAAATGAAAAATCTAACTTCCTGGAAAACAAAGAACAGATTTGACTTTTAGTTCAAAACAAAAAGATTTGTAACACTATGGTAGAAAGCAGGTCACAGCTTTATGGACTGGTCAAATGAAGTAGCAAAAATAAGGGAGATACTAATTGTTCTAAGGACTGCAAAATGTATTTTATGTACAAATGGAATCATTTCAGCAAAATGAAAACACGCCACTTTCTGTAATAAAGATGAGGGTATTACAATTTTAGCACAACTAAAAAAAATTTATAAAAAGTTGTCCAACTAAAATGGTATCAGGGTTAGGATTTGCTTTAGAAAAAAAAACTTTAGTGAATTGAAAAAAATATATAAGATTTTTATTACAAGAATATTTATTTTTACATTTTAATTCTCACTGATGATCACTCTCCATTTTTATTTAGACATAACCATCTACATACTGTGAGTAGGAGATACATATAAATAAAAACTAAGATATTTCTGGGATCAGAGTCCATGTTAAAATCGAGGTGTTTTGATTTGGTTTGTAAAGACTGCAGTGCTACAGATACTGAACAGCGTCAGAATCAGACCAACATATCTGAATGATTTGATGGGATTTGTCTGAAAGTTGTCCGAAATATCCATTTTATTTATTCAGGTCTATTAAATTAATGACTGCTTAAAAGAAAAAATACATATCTTTGTACATATAGTCAGATGGAATGCAATGAATACATACGACTATGACGATCAGTAGCTAGAAAACTAATGTTTTAAATAATAGTTAAATTTTTCAATTTATTTTTCTGTTTGAAAATCTATTTTCTTTTTTAACTCATTTCTAATTACACAAGATGCCAGTAGAAAGCCACATTGTTGCACCAACCCACTGTCAAAAGTTGACTAAATAATTATATCCTGGAGCAGATTACAAGCTCCAAGACTCCTAAAGGAGCACATGTTGTTGAAATGGGAATCTGTGTTACAATTCCAATGTTTTGGATTTATAATTATTATGAGATCAATTATATTTCTATTGTATTGATCAATGCGTCTCTGATTACACATTGATTATAAAAGCTTTTCTTAAAGAGCTACAATAACTGTCCATGTTTCTTGACACCTAAGAAGGAGGTGGAAAGACCCCAGAGCAGAATGAAGAATATGGTCAAATCATAAACTTTTCAGTTTGGACATCCGGTTAAAAACTATAACCACTCAGATTCAACAGCTTATTAACGAGTTTAACAGGTTTTTAGTGACTCTTAATTATAGTCTTTTTTCAAACTATGGGTTAAATAATAATTATGTTTATAAACTTAATTAAATAAATGACTGTGTTCCTAATCTATACCATTAAAATGCATGATTTGATGACATTTACTTTGAAAGGTAAACTGTCTGTTTCCTATATGGTTGTATCTTTATCTCTTTGACTTGATGTGTGTGAAGAACTTGAGAGGGGCTTGGAGTGGGTAAAGCTGTTCAGTGCGCAAAGAGCAACCAGAGACGCAGAGAACACGAGGTGAGAGAGACGTGATCCAACAAACCAACGAAGACACATCAGGAAAAAACACGAGGGAAGTTCTGGATGAGAGGATCATAAATGAGACACTTTGTATCTGATGGATTTGTGCAACATTGAGACATTTTAAAAAGAATTACGCACAAAGCCAAGTCCAAGGTGAAGCAACTTTTACGCACAGACCTTTTGGAAATGCAAGATTTTTATTTTGACTAGAGATGATCGCAATGAAATGCACATTTTGGAGCAACATATTAAAATGTCTTATTTAAGAAGAACGCTGTTTTTGGGGCAAAATTTGACGCATTGATTTTTTTAAAATCACATGTTGCAGAGTGCCCAACATCACAGTTTGGGATCATTGTGCGTAGAGAAGGAACTGAGTAACCTGGAACTGCACATCCCGTGTCATACAGCGTGCGTTACGCACCGGTTACCCAGTGCTGGTCACCTTTCAAATCTCCTTAAGTGATATTTCAAACAGCAGTATGGACACAGTCAGACGTCTAGCCTGTGCGTGAGTCACTGTGAGCAAACCTTTGGACAAGCGGTTCTTATTGGCAGTGACACATTTGGAATATTTAAGAGTGCGTGTTTTGAGCAAGAACCAAGCACACGACACCGGGACGAGACTCGGTGCAGCCGTAGGATTGGACTCCGAGGTGCTAAATGCCCAGCCGGTGGCTTGCGGCTCCTCAGGCTGGGCGGCAACATGAGGTCCTGGGTCCTGCTGCTGATGACTGCGCTTTTGACAGCTCGTCTGCGGCTCGGGAACGCTGAGGTAACAGATGCACAGATGACCTCTAACCGGTGTGGAGGAAAACTATCAGAACGCAGTCAATTCAATTCTAGAGATGAAACATTGGATTCTAAAGATGATGAAGTCTTCTTTTGTTATTTCAATTGGATGAATCAATTGTATTATTAACCTCAGTATCAGAACCTCAAAGTTAGTGACAGTGAGAGGATAAAAAGAGACTTCTGATCTTTAAAACATTTCTTCTCCATTTTTCTTTTACT
The DNA here is from genome assembly GCA_902685375.1 of Neostethus bicornis. Lineage (NCBI taxonomy): Eukaryota > Metazoa > Chordata > Actinopteri > Atheriniformes > Phallostethidae > Neostethus > Neostethus bicornis. The sequence continues at coordinate 17,604,985 of LR738542.1, read as the reverse complement.
ATTTCCCTTTTTGCCTCCTACTGACCACCTCACATGTAAACCAGGTTGCAGCATTTCTACAGACTTATTTGACACACACACTTTGACGGAACGGAATTTTGAAAGGAAAATCCAAAAAAAGCATTTCCATCCTCATTATAGGGACTTGACATAATGTTGGATAAGCAATTCTAAATCAGTTTCAGAGCAAGTGGAAATGATGGAAAATGGACTAGTTCTGTGCTTGTGTGACATCATTCTTCCAGGTCATTTGGTTGTGACTCTGTAGCATGTGCTGCAAAGTGGGATCTTTTTCTTCCTGCAGTTTAATTTAACATTTCATGACAGTGATTCTCCTGAGATGCTGTAGGGAGGAGTCAGAAAGCAGAAGGATGTTGAGGCTGGGTCTGGTGTGTGTCAGCAGGAGTTAAACCTCAGCAGGAAGCAGCAGGCTCAATCCATCCTTAATTGCCACAGTAAGGTCCTGTTGGTTCCCTTACAGTGCAATCTTCTGACTCCAAATATGTTCCAGTGTGATGGAGTTCAATTATATGTAGCAAATTATTCATTTTAAAATAACTTTTTATAGATTATTTTTGATTGATTACTTGAGAATGAATAATCACAGTGTGATTAGTCACACAGTGCATATTTGTTGATAATGGCTGGCTTTTACTTTTAGTTTGAAATTTAAATCTTGATCACTTTCTAAGAAATTAAATTACCACCAAGAACACTTTATATGTAATATCTCACTCAATCTCGTTCAGAGATAGAGTGAGCAACTCTACCATCCAGGAGGAGCTTGGAGAAGAGTTGTTGCTCCTTCAATTTGAGAGAAGCCAGATGAGGTGGTTCGGGCAATTCAGGATGCCTCCTGAACGCCTCACTGGTAGGCTGTTCCGGGCACTGGGAGAAGACCAGTGGGCAGACCCTAGACCCCTTGAAGACACTCTATGTCACAGCTCCTCCCATTTGAGCTGGAAGATGCAGCCGGGGTCAGAGTAGCCTGGGTTTCCTGTCTGAGGCTGTTGGCTCTGTGACCCGGCCCGAGATAAGTGGAAGACAACAGAACAGAGCAGGTATAACGTCATTTAAATAACTCAGTATTTGTGTGTCTAGAGGAACAGACGGAATCTGAAACTACGTCTTTTGATTATTACTGTTGTGCTTTTTTTAAACTCAAACAAATACTTTTTAAAAACCAAGCATTATCAAAGTAAAAAAAAATACACTCTAATGTTCTGATTGTTTTTATGGTGGTGCTATAAGAAAATGAGAAGCAGCAATGTTGCTGGCGATGTGCAAGGTGTCCTCATCCATCGTTGACAAACTCAACTCAATATTTGCTCAATATTCATGTCAGAATATGAAATAAACATCAAATAGGATCAGCTTCATAAGCCACGCAGAGACAAATAGAAAGAATAAGTTTGGGGGCAGGGAGGGGTCTGGTCGTGGTCATGGAAACATCTGTCACGTTTACCTGTGGAATAGATCCAACACACATTTTCAGCACAGTCAGGTTCTCTGAATATGATGTAAGAAGTTCATCCAGCAAATCCTTGTTTATAAAGCAGAGAGCATTTTCTTTCAGCTGCTTTGTTTAATCCAGTCAAATATTATCCAACATGTTGATGAAAATGCTTGCAACCACTGAAAGCTGTTTCGTCCCATTCAATATCCACTTAAATGGAGCCAAGGTTAAAAGCCCTGGCTAATCAGGTCGAACCTGAATTCCTTATCAACACAAAGGCTGATTAGTTGTTTTTGAACAGGTTGTTGTGTGACTTTCTTTTCTGCAGACAAGCTGGCTGCTGTCTGGTGGCTCGATCCATTTTACATAAGAGCAACTACTAATCTGCCAGGGATTTGACAAAGTTTATATTCCCAGAGGCTGATGTGTGTTTTGTATGCTCACATCTGGCTGCATGGCCAAGCAATAACTGCTTGTGTCAGGGTTACATATGTGCATGAGCTTTGCACGTGTGAGTGTGTGCGGGTCAGAGTTATGACTCCAATAACCTCAGATAAAAGTGTGCAGCATCTGTTTTCAAGCATTGTGTGGTGTGATTTTAGATGTGCCTTAAATCAAAGTTAAATGAATTTAGAAATAAATGGACTGATAATAGAGATTTAAGAAAAAAAAAACTACTCATTTTTAATTGACAACTTTTGAAAAAAAAAAATGAGTACATACAAAATTCAAGTGTTGCAGATTAAAACTAGTAATTAAAAAACATTATTAGGCAAGATAATGTTGCTACAACAAGTCAATAGCAGATGATTCAATGATGACTGAAAAGTTATTTTCAAAAGCAAGTTGATGCACTTTTAGCGTGGCTCTCACACCCTCAGAAGTTGGAATATAACATATGTCAGCAATAAATCTATCGTCAAACATCTAATTTCGGTCCGTTGACCGTTTCTCAGTAAACAAGCTCTGAACAGTCTGATAAAGACCAGTCTGGGGAGTGCTGAAGTTTCTGGAATGGAAACATTAGCAATTACTATTTTGACCTTTGCAGCTTGTGGGGTAGTCTGATTACTGTTTTTAGACTTTATATACTGGGGTCTTGAACAGTTTAATTGACTTTTTTCTTCAGTCTAGCTATTTTAATGGGGGAGGCATTGTTCATGTCGCGGCTCTGTCACGAGAGTATACAGGAACAGCCAACCACCTGTTGAGGACTAATTTAACTTCACACTATATTAACAAATTAAATCAATGATGAACCAACAAAGAAAGTAGGCACTTCTTAAAACACAGGAACAGTCCTCTATCCTTCCACTCCTCTTTTCTAATTTTCTTTCTGCCCTGCTCTGTGCTTCTTTCATCTGTTGTCTCTACATCCATCATCTAGATTCTCCTCCTGTGCAGCCAGTGGTGGGACAGTGGATGCGTAGGGGTGATGTGTGTATTGGTGTGTTAGTGACAGAATACCCACTGAGCTCAGCAAGTCTGTCTAGTTTATGCAGCAGAAAGTTGGCTGTCTGCCATTCCTTTGATAAAAAAGAAGGCACATGTAGTGACAACCCGATGTGATTATGAGTTGCTCATTGCAGTCGAGGATATAGATGTTTTGTGTGTGTTTGCTGTGTCTAAGAGTTTGTCCCAGTGTTTGATTGCATGTGTGTGAACATTTGCTGGCCCCGTAATTACATTCCATTATCCTTCACCTTTCTCCTCAGACATTCCTTACACCCTTGTTGCCTTCCAGGCTTTTTTAAGGCCCTAAGTAGTATGTTTTAATCCATGAGTACAAGTTTGACCTGCTTGTAAATTATGGTATCCAAACAGACCGGCCTCGGGTTTTGAAAGAAGAAAGAGTGAGATCTCTCTTTGTAGTATGCGACAGAAAAAACCTTCATAAACGGTCAGGATTACTTTTGTCCACGTGCACATGTTTTTGGGCTACGTGGTAATAAAGAACCAACGCTTTGCTTCTAAATTACTGTTATTTGTCCGATTTTTGTTTTTTTTTTAAACTAGTGGTTTGTTGTTTGTCCATGCGAGAAACTATTTCCTGGACGAGTGTTCCACTCTCTAATTTTGTGTGTGTGTTTGCTATAGGGATTCAGACTGTAATAATAGCTCACTGCAGAGTGAAAACTGTCCTTGTGTGCACGAATGTGAATGTGTGTGTTCAAGTGAGGCTGTCTTGACAAATTGGGTGGACAGTGGTTAAGCATCTGTACGCAAACGGGAAAAGAGGGGGCGAGTGTGTGTTTGCTTAACTAGGTCAGCCAGCGGCTTGTGAAAGTCATCCAGGTGTCCTCAGCCATTGCCGCCCACCAAGTAGACAAGAGAGTGGACAGAGTTTGGAGAAAGAGAAGGACTTTGAAAGACTTTGATTTTCTACCAGGGTAGTTACCGCAGCCTGGAAACGATCTGTGGGGTTTGAGATGTTGACACTGGACTGGTAGATTTCACAAGGTTTACTTCTTAAAAAGTCGCTGTTGGGAAACGCAGGTTGGGCACCCCTGCTTGCACAGTAAAGAAATATATTATTATTTCAATTTTTTTAGCTATTTTTTAATTGTGTCACATTGCTTCTCTTTTTCCACGCCTAGATTAGTGTCGTTGTAACTACACAATAAAAAAATGCCCACAAAATTCAAGTAAACAAAAACTAAAAACCGATTTATTCCAAAATATATATTAAGATAATTATTCTTTCTGAATATGTCATTCATTTTCCATAAATAACGTAATACAGATCATTTTCCTGTGGTCTGTCAGTACCAAACTAGAAAGATGAGAATCAAAATGAGCATTGTAAAACAACATGAACTTTTAAACCTGTACTGATGATTGTGCAAAATAATTTTATTTAAAAAATTACTTAGATGTCCCATGTCAGATGCCCTATGTACCGGGGGTACCCTGCTTCTCATTTGTTGCTGGTTGGGTAGACTTTGGCACTCATGCAGTGTTGGATAATTGTGTTGTGAAAATAAATAAATGGATGGATTGAATTTATCCACCTTCATTCATTAGAATTTTTGCTTTGACTGACTTGTTTTACTCAAAACCCAAGCTTGAAACACCCGGTGAATATTTATAATTAACCACAACACGTTTTGTTGTGATGGTCACATCACAAACGTCAGTGCTTCGGAAGCGCCTCAGCAGCAAGAGCTGCTAATTGAGAACAGGTTTAAATACGGTCTTTCACGTCACAGACTCCAAAAGTCTACTACAACACTGTAAAATGTCGCTAGATTGTCACTTTTTTGAAAAATGAGTTGCTAGAGGGTTTGCATATTCACTAGATATAACGTCAAAGTATCTGAGTTGCCAACACTGACTTCCTGGCTTTTTTTTTTCCACACACCTGGCGGTCGACTGAAATCAGTCCATCCGCTATTGATCGACTGGTTGCCCACCCCTAGTTTAAAGCATTTAAACACTTTACAAAAATTCAACTAAGAAACGAGCCACTGACTCACTGATTAGATGAAAAGAAAATCATATGAATAGGACTATTTGACCCAAATAGAAAATTATAGTCTCAAAGCTCAATCTCTATTTCTTCTTAAAACAAACATGGTATTTTTTCATCCACTCACTGTATGCTTTTTTTCCTGGTTAGCCGCTCACAGACAAACACTGCCAGCCTTCAATGCCGACTGTTTTTAAAACCATGTGGAAAAAAAACAGTTAATGTATGCCTTCTTTACATTTGAACTGCTTCTTTGGCAACAAACTGAAATCTCTTCAAGGAGTCAGCAAAGGATGTCTTAATATTGGTAAAATTGCATAACTTCCACGAAAGATTAAACCCATTCTTTATACCTTTAGAGTCAAGTGTTTTCTAAATTGGATTTCCAGATAATTTGAGTAATTTACTGCAAAAATTTGACTATCTCTGCAAGATATGAGTATGTGTTTAGTTGATTTTAGTGAGTTTAGTTTTAAACTGGTGGCTAAATGTTTCTAAATGGATCGAGCCTGCTGAATGTTGGTGATCTGATTTGTTTGCACACTATGGAATAAACCTTAGCAAATCTTACAAGATTTTTCTTGTTTAATCAGGCTTAAAAACCAATAAACTGGGTAATCACTTATAACAAAACTACATAAAGAAATATGACCTTTCCATGTTTGCAGTCTTAAGATCTATTTGATACCCTCTTCTGGTGACTGTAAAACAAACATAATTTATCACATTTCTAACATAATCCTCAATGTTTTCAAACCAATTTTTTTGTATCTCATCTCTCTGATGTACATCATCATATTTCTAACATTCCTCTGTTTACTCTGGGATTTTGTTGGCATGTGGTTAAAAAAAAAGTTTCCCCTGAGATTGTATCAGCGAGCAGCCAAGCAAAGCAAAACAGCCCATTTACTTTCCAGTGATGTCTTTGATCTTCAAAGATAAACCACTTTTTTTTTTTTAAAAGTGTGGATTACATAATTACGGAAGTGCTGATCTGCCACAGACAGAGAAAATAGTAATTGGGAACATTTTTTGTATATTAAGATACTGCTTCAAATTTCCTCTGTTGTGGGAGTTTAAGAATTCCAAACACTGTAAATTCCTCTGAAAATGATTTAATAAGAACTAATTATTTGCTACTACACAAACATTTAATATGAAATATGCATTTTTTGGTCTTTGTTTGCTTAACTGTGACAATTTTCTACTATTTCATTTCTTGCTTTTGAGGGAAATTTAAAAAAAAAAAAATCCAGAATAAATGTAGAATAAGAATCAAACAATGTAGCTACTTGTCTGTAAGAAAGAAGGCTAATATACTGTGTCGCAGTGGAAGCAGTGGTGACATTTGCGGGTAAACAGACAGGGAAAGAGTGACAACAGTAACAGCAAACACCAATCACAATCAACATTTCCTTCGATGGAGGAAGTGAAACTGGAGCAAACTTTACTGGAGATGATGGATGGAGATATTGTACACCGACTCTTTTTTCTCTTTTTCTTGTTTAATTTTTTTTCTAAATGTCTCCTTTTTTATGCAATCACTTTTAGAGGGTATCTTTAAATTCATTTAATTATGAAAAAATAACACTTTTGATTTTGAAAGCAATGACCTTATTACAAATAAATGAAAGTTAGTTTGGTTGTTGCTGAGTCCGCACTTCCTTCCCAGACACTGCTGCAATTTGAATCAACACTTAGTGTTCTTAGCAAACATCCAACTTTATTCAAAAAGTAAATCTAGACTGTTTTCTGAATGACTCATTATGTAGTTTAAAACATCCACAGCTTCTAATTTTAAGCACACAACACTAATTATCTAGAGTTCTAATGAAGAAGACAAAACAGTTGTCTACTCAGAATTTTTGACTTGAGCTACTTTGAGAAGTGAAAAAAAAACAAACACACAAACTTGTCAACTTTTGATAACGAGGTGATGAAAAATGCAATTAAAACTATGAGTTGTCTAACTCATAAACCACTATAATCCCTCCCAATGATTTAGCAGTGGGAGAGAAAGAATGCTTACAGAGCGATGGTGGTAAGATAAAACCGTCTTTGTCTTCTCAGGGTGATCCGCTTCCACCCTCATTGGTCGACCTGGTGAGGAACTCTCCCATCGCCTCAGTGGAAGACCTGAAGCTGCTGCTGCAGCAGGAGACAGATGCAATAGGTACTATCGATGAGAAACACACACTCTCACAAAGCCATAAATGACACAGATGTGTTGAACATGAGCGATTGTTTATGTCAAGAATGCTATTAGCTGGAGATTCCTGAAATGACAGGATCAACATGTATGCCAAGATTCATGTTCAGACAATAGCTGTGAGTGATAGCAACAGCTATGAAGCACCCTGATGAGAGAGAGCAAGAGAGTAGCATTGACCTTGTGTGGTGTACAGACTGACGGAGAGGGGGAAGGGAAGAGAAAAACTCTCAGCACAAGGTCATTGCATTGTTCTCCTGCTCCGGAATCCTCAACAGGTTTGAATTATGGATGTGTGACAGAAAAAGACTGCCCTCCTTTACCCCAAACAAAATCCATTCAACCACACACACACATATTGCCAAGTAATACTAATAAAAATACTTTGCAATCTTTTTAACTCAGAAGAACAAAGTCACACATTATTGTATTTATATTTGGTATAACAGGTCCATTTTGCACAATAGTAACCACAAAGAGGAAGAAGGTTTAGAAATAAAGCATGAGGGAATGACTCAAATGTTTCTGTAATGAATTTTAGTTTTTTCCCCTTTTTTCAGTGAGAATTTGAAATGAGGAAGTGTATAAATGAATTCTATGGAAATGACATGAGTGCGACACTCCACCACATTGAAAATGTTGTTGCTATTATGTTGTTAGTTTATTAACAGACCGTCTGAGTCGAGACTCATAACATTTGTAATGTACTTTAAACAGGGGGTTATGGTTAGAGCTTTTGTTGTGTGATAATCATTTTATCTCAAAGCTCATATCAATAAACATGGTACCATTTGTTAACTCAAAAATGTCAGACTTGCAACAAAAAGCCCCTTTTTGACACCTCTTGTTGCTCTCTGCTTGGGCCCTCCCTCCTAGGGTGTGTGACCAACACAGCACAAATCTTGTTTGATGCCCCAAATGAGTATAGATCGTATCATTGAGCAAAGCTAGTGCATGTTTTTTGTATTCTTATTTTGGTATTTACATAAAAAATGTCATGGCCTGTTGAGACCAAGCATCAGCAAAGCCTGCAGCAAAAAAAAAAAAAAAACACTCCTATAATGGAATGTGGGCGTGGCGAAAAACAAAAGACATGGCCAGGAACAACCTGGCATTCTAAAAGTATTTGAATACCGAATGGGAGAGCTCGCAAATTACTCAAACATTGTAAGTAATTTACAATTTAAATATATTTTAATTAATATATTAAATATATTAATTAAATATTAATAAATTATTATATTAAATAATATATATATATATATATATATACAAAGACTTCTGTGATAATTTTGATGTGGAAATAAATTCAGACATAGTAGAAACCTCTAAAAAGTTCATATGAAGTGGATTTTACACAAAACCCCCTCTGTATATTTTATTCTCCTTAACAACCAAGCTTTTTTTTTTTCAGTCATTATGTACTATTTGGTTGTGTTTATGTTACCTTAGGTACATCTATACAAAACAAAGAGTCACAGTTACAGCCACAATTTTGGTTTTTATTGTGTAAACGTCTTTGAGTGTCCACAAAAGCACTAAATAGATAAAATGTATTATAATTATTTATAATTAGCAGACAGCAAACTAGTCGTTTGCATTTGTGCATTGCAAACATACACACACACATGCCCATACAAACAGTAACCATGAGTAAACTTTACCGGGGATATAATTAGGAGCAAAGAGTTACAGCATAAAATGATGGCATATGTGAGAGTGCAAAGCACGTACTTAGAGATCCATGCAGAAGCTATATTTAACTCTCATATCACTACTCGACAGCGCTGAGACAAATAGTGGCAGAAAATAGCCTAATTGTTTTAGCAGGGTGAAAAAAATGGCTTCCTGAGTTCAGGGAACAATGAGGTTGGCTACAAACTGCCAACAGTAAAACATTTTTACAGATTTAAACAACGTTCAAATGTTTCCAAGTTTGTGATCCTCAAATAACCTGTTTTCTTTTTTATTAGAAGATGAAGAGGACTGGCATGATTACCTCCCAAAACCATCTCACGGTCGATACATCAGAAGTCTTGGTAAGTTTTATTGTGTAACCCCAACACTTTCACTTATGAGTAGTCATATCTGAGTTTAGGCATGTTCCACATTGTATATATTTTTTTTCAATTTTTATATTCTTCCTCTTTTTATTCTAAAAGTGGAGGCACAGCCGGCTCAGCAGGCAATTTGTAAAGTTCGAACTGAAGTGATGGAAATAACGAGATCCATGCTGGACCGCCGCAATGCCAACTTTCTGTTGTGGCCTCCTTGTGTGGAGGTGCAGAGATGCTCGGGATGCTGCAACAGTAAGGTGCAGCAGTGTGTTCCCACAGTTACCTCCAGCAGATATCTTCAGGTACACACTTTATCCAGCTACTATGATTGTGATTTTATCACGGATTTGTGATAAATGTGAATAAAATATTCTAAAATTGAGGTTTCAATCATGTAAATAGATTCAAGCCATTTTTATTTCAGTAAAATGCAAATAAATGTCCTTTACAATTTATGTGTCGCATCTTTCAGGTCATAAAGATTCAGTACATGAACCGGAGGGCACATTATGAAAAAGCCATCGTCTCAGTGGAGGATCATGTCAGCTGCAGATGTGAAATTTCCTCCTCATCCTCTTCCACCTCAACCATCTCCACTCCTCGTTCTACCAACCCTAATCCTCATCCTCCCCCACCACAGCAGCACGCACGATCCTCCCATCTACCCCTTCCAAAATCTGCACATCCTTCTCCACCTAAAACTCAGTCCTCCAAGGCTGATCTCCATCGTCATGATGACCTGAAGCACAACCAGCAGTTTTACCACTCTGAGGAGCGGGACCCAGTGGCAAGGCAATGGCAGCAGGGTGGTTACACTCATCTGGTGCGCTGGACACAACCCAGGGTCACTGTTCCTCAGACACCCACCCTTGGGCAGACTGTGCACCAGCCTGTGACTGGTTTGCTCAGGCCAGTCCACAGTTGGCCATCTGAGGCGAGGGCAGAGCACAGTGTCATGGGAAGCACCCAGCCACTGGGGCATGGAAGTGGGTATGATGGGAGCCGGGAGGAAAGCAATCTTCATGCAACAACCAGTGGTGGTGAATTGCACCATCCTGACCATGCACAGAGACAACAGCAGCTGCTGCAACACCAACAGAGACAACAGTACCACCCTCACCACACACATCAGTATAACTATAGAGGAGATAACAGAGAGCTGAGGACACAGGATCGGCTCAATGCTCCTCAGTCAGACAGTGCTACACCGCCTGTCACCCCCACCCCTTTACCTCAGCTAACAAAAAGCCCCACCCCTCCCATATTTACCATTCAAAGAGACTCAATGACCAGCCAAAAATATATACAGGTCACAAATCCCAAACAGACAGTAACTGGAACAGTAGTTCACAGAGACGGGATTGAAAGGGAAGACATTGGGTCAGCTAATAGTGGGGACTCTGCTGGGAGACAGCTGGCCAATCCTGTTGAGGAAAAAGACTCTAACTTGAACATTAAAGATGGTATTTTAAGTGAAGAAGATAGAAGACTGAAGCTTCTAGAGATGGTACAGAGGGAATCTGATGATCCATCTATTCCAAAATTGCATCATCCTCTGCAAAGACCAAAGCCAACCACATTTAAAACAGGTACTACTCAGTGTGTAAGGAAATGTCTGATGTACACTAGAAGTCAAGTTTTTCCAACAACATAAAACTAAACCAAAGCAGTTGATCAGTTGGATTTTCCCAGAAACATTAACATCCAAACATTAAAAAAAAAAAAAAAAAAGCACATTAAAATAAAAGTGTCAAAAAACCCTTAGTATTGGATGATCTGCCTCAAAAAGTTACCCTCAGATTAAACAGGTTTTTCAGCTGAAGTAAATCTAATGCATTTTTTTAACATCAGTGTTGACAAGGGAATAATTAAAATGATGATCTGTGTGTTGCTTTAAAAAAGCAATTAAGGTTCTCGCTGATACATTTTTGTGTATCAGGTTTCACTCTTTCTTCAAAATGAATCCCTCAGAGACAGCTTCAGGCCAAATGGATTGATATTCAATACATGGAACAGATGGATAAGATGATGGTAGAAGGCACAATAACAGACCTATGTTTTTTTGGGGGTTTTTTTGTTCTTTGTTCTTGATGGCTGTGTGCTTAGACTGTGTTGTGTCTTAAGTTTCTATTGCAAAAAAGAATATAAAAAGTTTTTTCAGGCAGAACACAACTAAGTACACAAGCATCAATAAGCATGGGCACATAATTATTGCTATTCTTTGGTGGTTCCATAAAAAGTTTGCATAAGGCTTAAACCTTTCCTGCGTAGCCACATTTTATGCTAAACAATGTTAATTAAGCAAGCCATTTACGTTTTCCAAAGAACACACTGAGAGAACCCCTGCTGTGGTAGTTTTAAAGTCTGATGTTTTAGTGTTTTTGAGCATTGTAGTCCAGATTTCATAAACTTCAAGACATTCAGATAAACCACACATTTGAACCCAGCTTAACTTATGTCATGCCTATCCTTTTTTGCTTCTAGCATTATCTTCTGTGGCCCCGAAGGCACCTTTGGCCCGTCAGGCACCTTTCCGACCTGCTTCACCTCGCCGCAGGAGAAAACATCGCAAACGCCTCAGCAAAGCCACCATGAGAGCAATGATAATGTAAAGCTGAAGGTGAGAGAGAGGACAAGGCTGGAGGGAAGAGGGAAGAAGGTAGAACTGGTGATGAGTTTGACCCAGAAACTTAAGTTAGTGACAATCAGGAGGCAGAGGAGTCTATCATTGGAGTAATGGCTGTTATGACGGATTAGTAAAGACATTTATTTGTGTGAACTACCTGTAACAACATGGTCTATGAAATAGTGAAAAATCATAAATACTCAGATGTTTCAAGGGAGTCCTATTTTCATCCCCCATGTTCTAAATGATCCCAATTTGTTTAAGGTTATTGAAAGCTATTTAAAAGAAGAAAGTAATAACAGAAGCGATTGTTTTACAGCTTAATAGAACACTTAATTAAACATATTTAACTTTTTTTTTCTTACAGGAAGTGTCAAAGCTGACAACAAGTTTTTGACTGGAATACTTCTCCAAAGAAATGTAGACACTAAAAAGACTGAAAATGATGGCCCATCCAGTTCTTCTGAATGGATAGCAGATGGTGGACTGTCAAGTTATCAGTCTGATCTTTCATTTTGGAGATGCTAGCAAGCGTTCATCGTTCTGAATTGAACAAGTGCAATCTTATGGACTCCTCGTGGAGAATATATGTATCACACTAAACACTGGATCCTGTTTATTTCATGTGTTTGAACCACAAATACTGGCACGCAGGTGGAAGCTATTGATTGGCCTCTTCGATCAATAAATGACTTGAATTTTGAAGTTCTTAATGAAAGTTATAAAATGAGAAGAACTGGACTTCGCACTGGGATCATGACTGGAACTCGCAGCTCAGGCTTTGATGCCAAACATTACTGTACTGTTATGCTTAAATGTCTGAATCTGAAATGCATTATCTAACACTGGAGTAGCCGCACACTGATCATACTATACACTGACCTTAGAAAAGTGCTTTACTGTAGCTAACTTTACTGGAAATAAACAATAACCTGCTCTTCTTTACTACTGCCCGATCAAAATGAAATGGAATAAAAACTAAATGCCTGCTTTGATGAGATGCTATGAATATCAACAATAAATCAAGTCTTAAAGACCTGGCTGGTAGAGATTGTCGGGAGCCAGTTATAGTCAAAATTGAATTGTATAAATGCTTTTAGAAAATCATTTTATGAGGACAAAGAAAAAAAGCTATTTCTTAACTTATTTAATTAGAAAAACAAGAGGATAGAAAGTCCTCTGGTTCTTAAGTGTAATTATTGATGTGTCAAATTATAATTATTGGTTGTAAAACAATTACTGTAATGAATGTTATTTTTAATATAAAATTTAAATCTCCAAAGAACACAATGGTGTGTTTGTTTTTTTTTTATCTTTGCATGCACAAGTTTAATTCATCTTTATATACTTTCTGCAAACATGTCCTTTGGAATCACTGGCTTATCTTTGACTGTAAGTCCTGCAACACTGTCACGCAAGGCAAAGCAGAGGTCAGCAGAAATGCCTGGTTGCTATGGCTACTCATGGACGGACATGTCAACAGAAGAGTATCATATGGTGAAAGGGAGATGAGGGAGGGAGTGTGTCGGGTCAGGAATGGCTGGAAGATGAACGACAAGGAGGGAGAGAAACCAGTGAGGGGTGAAGAAAACCGAAACATGACAGGCGAAAGAAAAGAAGAAGAAAAAAAAGAGCAAAGTGAAAATATTTTGACAGGAATTTGACAGTAAAATGATATAAGGCTGCATGGGTAAGACAGAAACAAGCATTATTTTAAGAAAGTGAAGTTGTGTTACGGGATTTCCCCAGCAAATCTAATTCTGTCAGCAGATTCTGTTCTTTAAAAGTGCTGACTCAACTTGGCCTGTTTCAAACGTAAACACATGCTTTAATAAACCTTGTGTCAAATATAGAATGCCAAAAATGAAAATCCAAACAATAACAAACAAAATGAATATGAAAAGCAGTTAATTAAGACAGTTCAGTGTCACAAATACAACCAGTTAGTTTAGATGCATTCACTCAAAAAGCTCCAAATGAGGAAGTGAACTGTTCGTAGTTTCTAGACAGTGGTTATGACTAAATAGCCATTAACAAATTTTACACAACTGGTAGATTTATCCCTAACAAGATTTGATTTTATTTGCCAGGTATCTACTGACTGGTGGGTGTAGAAATAAGAAAAAGAAAATGCTTCATTGAAGGAAACACAACAGTGTCTCAAAGTCCAACATGGTCTACAGTTCTGACTAAATTCAAAGTGGGTTTTTTTCACCATGATATACCTACAAATAATGAGCACATTGAATTGATTGAATTGAAAATACTTTATTGATCCCCGAAGGGAAATTTGAGTGCTGCAGTGCAAATAGAAAGATAGGATGACGAGAAGATGAAAGGCGTTTCAAAGAGTCTGATGGAGGACGGCAGAAACGATTACCTGCAGGTCTGTCAACAAAGCTACTTCCAAGATGGTCCACAGATTCATGGAGGGTGTGGAGGGGGTTCAACATTATTGGCGAGCCAACTACATGTCCAGCCCTCCAGGTCAGCTAGTTTAGTTTGCTGGCGTCCTTTGGTCTCCACACCAGCTCCCCAACAGATTACAGAGAAGAACAGGACATGGAGACCCTCTCCACGATAGACCCCCAGAACATGGAGATCATCCCACTGCAGGTGTTGAAGGACCTGAGCTTTCCCAGGTGGTATGGTCTACCTAGGTCCCTCCTATTGATGTCGTCCATGCTGGTGGACCAGTCTGGTTTACCGGTCATGAGAACGCCCAAAAAGCTGTACAATGAGACGATGGCCTCATATGATTCGTCATTACTGAACAGGGGCGGTTAGGAACATAAATAATGATGTGAAAATAGCCCTATCAGAATAACCCTACACAATAAGACTGATGGGTTCCTTTTAAGTGTGAGAATTCAATCATTTTGAGCACTTGAACCTTAAAATTGTGTGGTCCCTTTTTTTTTTTGTCCGGAGGAGGCACGAACTATGATTTCTACTATTCCAATAAATCGTAGTAACTGATCGCTTTTTTTTCCACGTATACATAAATTGGGATAATGTGTATTGATGAGCCCACACAATAATAATCTCTTTGACATTGCTTTTTTAAAATGTGTGCGGCTTAGCCAGCTTTTTGCCATCTATTGTTTAGCGAGCATAGTGTAGCCTGATCAATTTTGGTGCCTCAACAGTTAAACATAGCAATTGACAGAAGCAGTGGCACAATCAGGGGACAAATAAAACATCTTCTAAATTTTTTACTTTATTTGGTTTAAAAAGTTTAGCAACATGAATGGGAACATGTCTTGTGTTATGCTCACAAGTTAGTGGTATAGATGGTCCTACTTGTCCTAAGATGAACTCTTGTTAGGCTTGAGAAAAATTTCTTTGCCTTCTTGCTGATGATGCTATTTCTTTATGAATGTGACAGTGTGAAAAAGGACTTATGTCATCAAAAAATGAATGCAGAACTTTTTCTTAGTTCCCCTGAAGCTGGATTTTTTTTCAGGTAATTCTCATCCGGCTTTTTCCTCTCAACTCAGTCACAACCCAACGCTTGATTCAGCAGCCAGTAGGTGTCTAGGTGTGAGGTTGTGAGAAGTAATGAACCTCTGAGGGTGAGCCAAAGTTCAGGCAGGTCACCAGGGTTACAACTCTGTGCTACCTTTGACCATGATGCTTGTGAGTGTGTGTAAGTGCATATGCAGGGGTTGGAACGTCCTCATGGCTGCCTGCCATACCTGTGGTGTCCTTCTGACAAGTGCGTGTGATTGTGCTCATATGTTGTGAAACAAATGGAGTGTGAGTCCCCTGGCAGATTGTCCTCATGCTAGCAGCTTAATAAGCTGGTAGATGGCAGCCAATCATAGCTACTGGCTACCTTCGAGGTCACACAGAGGCGTCCAGAGCAAACAGTGTGGTCAGTCCTCCTACACTTGACACACTCTCGCCAAGACGCACAGACACGCTTTGAGGAAAGGTCACATTGGTTAGGAAGCAGTTTCAAAAGATAAACACACTGATGATAATATGCATTTCACAGAAATACAAAGACGCACCTTCCAGGCTTGCAGCTATTAGTTTGGGTTTGTTGTGGGATGTGTTGTCATGACGGTTACCAAGAGTAACTCTCTTGCCTGGCCCCAGATTAACCTCCTCTTTGGTACTGGTGATCACCTTACGGCAACATTGCTATAAATTTAAAATGACTGACTTGGGAAAACACATCAAAGTAGAGACTGTGATTATAATTAAATTTAATGTTAGAGTTGTATTTACTGTAGTCCTCTGAAACCCACACAATTAAATGTCTTGCAGTATCTTTAAACATGTGGTTAACAGAGCATTAACTTGTCCTTTTAATATTTTTTGATGAAAAAAAATTGTTCAATGGCCGCTAATCCCCTACGACTAGCAAGCAGTCTATAAACGCGGTGTATCTAAAAACTGTTGCTATTTCTTGCTCGATCACCATTCAGTTGCTCGTAATAGTGAAGACCTTTCTATGTACAATATGTCAGGAAAGATTGTGGACTTGGATACATTTTACTACAAATTTGTCTTTGTCTGTTGAAACAAGGTTAGAGCGGGCAGCATTAGGCAACAGCTTTTGAAAACAATTTTCTGTGAATTGGCCAAGGCAGCTTTTTTTCTCGTTTTGCATCATGTTAAGAGAAGCCCTTTTGTTTAGTTATGTTCTTTGGTTGTGCTCTTTGGCACAAACGAGTTCCTTCCTCCCACACAGGTATTAGCAACTTCACAGCTTTCCAGAAAATAACAATAAATCATTTTCTGTATTTGTGTCACCCTTCTTGTCCTTATTTCATGTTTGTTTTTTAGTACCATCCCCGGGGCTGTAACAAGTAGTGACTCGTCCAAGTTTTGACTCGGTCAAAATCAAACATGATCAAGACAAGTTGTTTGATAAATGTTGGTGACCAATAAACACAATGAACTTTCATTAGCTGACATTCCTTTCAAATTTAGGGATTGAATAACGGGGGTATAGTAGCGCAATTTGATCCACATATACATACAATTTGATAGACACAGTTCAGACAAATCAAAAGGGGATGTTGGAAATAATTTGGTGAAATCATCATGGGATTTGTCCTGACAAAAGACACACAGTCCTGACACATATTTTGCTGAGGTGTACAAGGATACAGAGAACAGAATTTCCAGAGGTTACACCTCTATTGAACATGGTTGTGTCTGAGTACTACCCAATAAACATTTGCTAAGATTTGAACTTTTGTCTCAGGATCTATGGGGTTCAGATAGGGACACAGGATACAGGAATGAGAATGCACAGGAGTATATATGGCGCACAGACATGTAGGATGGATCAAGAATCAAGAAAAGTTTTATTTAGTTAGAAAATTGCAATATGCAATAGCATAGATGAAGAAACAAGAGGTAAAATAGATCAAAGATTAGTATATACTGTACAAAATAGTAATAGCTAAAATACAGAAAAAAAAGATAAAAAAGTGCATTGTAAAAGGAGCTATTGCACAGTTTTTAAGTAGATGATAATCAAAGGAAATGGATAGGTGTTGTACACCTCTACAATTATTCATTGTAGAGTTTCCCAGCAGCAGGATGGAAAGACCTCCTGAATCTCTTTTTCACACAGTGAGGGTGGAGCAGTTTGCCACTGAAGCTGCTCTTCAGTGCAGACAGTGTCTTACAGAAGATGGGAGTCATTGACCAACATGCATGTTAGTCTCGGCAGCACCCTCCTGTCACCGCCTTCCAAAGTGAGTCCAGGGAGCAACCCAGGACAGAGCTAGACTTCCGGATGAAGCAATAATAATTCCTAATGACTTCATATATTGGCCGACATAAAAAAAAAGAAAAGAATTTGGCTAAGCAGTTAAAAGTAAATGCCAAATGTTTTCATTTGGGCACATCGACAAACCAGCTGTAAATGACTTTGGTCTACCATTTGTTTGAAAGGCTTCCAAAGATTTTTGTTTTGTTTGATCAAATACTGTATAAATCATGTTAAATGTTTTCTCAACTTAAATGTTTCTAATTAACTTACTCTTGGGCCTCTTAATTTGATCAAGAGACAAATTAGACCAAGTGGCATGTAAAATACTTATTTATGGTCTCATTATCGACACGTCTGTATAACTGTAAAATAGATTTCAGATTTAAGCTACTCATTGAACGAGTCTCCAGTTACTTTGCTCTCCATTTCAAATGGACAGTTTTACCTCTGTCTGTCTTCAGTTGTTACAGACTGTGCCAATATTATCAGTCGGTCTTAATGGGGAACCAAATGTTTCTGAATCCATTTGTTTCACTTTCTGAAGAGGAAACCAGATGACCACCACACCCTAATTACCACACACATGAATATATACGCACTCACATCCTTTGCCACAATAGTGTTGTCATGTGGTGAAGGCAAGTTTGTGTAACTTGGGATGACGGTTTGGTCTCCCTGTTGTTTACTGAGGGGGTGTTATGGCTCCATGTGCGGCCTTGTCTGAAACCCCCACCCACACACTCAAGTTTGTCCTCAGTCAACCTCAGGATATACATGTTCACCCGTGCGCACACTAGGTTGAAACAATATTTAACAAACTAGAGAGGAAAACAGTTTTTAATACGAACTCAAATTTTCTGTGAGTTTTTAGTGCTGGAAACTCCTTATCAACATCTCTCAAGCTTCAGATTTAAATGTTCTTGCTGAATTCCGCACTCTAGAACCTACTTTGATTTTGGACTGTTTTAATGTGATAACAAATCTTTGCCACCGTGAAGGCACAAGGGTTTTCCCTTTTATAAACGTAACAATTTTCTAAAAAAAAATTAAATATAGAAGTTTTTTGTTTTTTTTTAATTTTCAAAAAGTTTTTTTTCAAGTATTGCCTTTTGAGGTTTCATTTCTGAATGTGTGTGTAACTATGAGAGTAAGCTTGTCTTTCCCAAAACCTCAAATATACCACACAAATGAAGCAATCAAAACTGAAGCTAAAAAGGTTTGAAGGTTTCACAGGAGTTACTGCTGCAGTGGAAACAAACAGCAATATTTGTAGCTCCAGGTTAACAAATGATTCCCGCATGCAATAATTAAAAATGGAAGCATATTAACATATTAGCCTGTTTGACCAAATTTCCCACGCGTTGGATCAATAAAGCAATGGTTTGGTTCACTCAGTGTCTCCCATCGCAACACTCTCAATAAGATCATTAAAATTAGCAGTAAAATCATTGGGCAACAACAAGAATCACTCACTTCCATCTACAATAACCAAGTCCGGAGGAAAGGCACTCAAATCTCCACAGACAGTTCGCACATTCTGCACTCACACTACACCCTGTTACCATCCGGTCGTAGGTTCAGATCCCTCGCATTTAAAACCAAGAGAGCCACATCCAGCTACATACCCACCTCAATCCGACTGCTGAATGGCTGAGGGGCCTTGTGACGGATGGGCATGTACTGAAGAAATAAGTAAATGTTCTTATTTATTGATTTTATTGTTTTATTCTATTTTTATTTATTTATATTTTATTGCTTTATGATCTTTTTAATGAATGTGGTTTTGTATGCATTTGACTGTGTTGTCCCGGCGCTCTGGCTGTAAATGAAGTTCCTAACGGACAAATAAAGTTATAATTGAATTGAATTGAATTCCCATTCTCATATGAAGTTGCATCATACGTGTCATAACAAAACATTGTGTTACTATGACACAAGAATATGTTAATGTTTAAGTTGTATTTATAGTAAAAAGTATATTTGACATATGTAACTTTTATTATACACATTTTATATTTGTTTATTAGTATTTATGTTATATAGTGACATGCATTTTTTGAAAAACATCTCTAAAAAGGCAGTTTTGTAAAAATGACCCATCAGAAATTTGAAGACTTTGCATTCCAACCAATTGTTTGGTTTATATTCAACTTCTTAAAATGCAACATTCCTCAGAAATGATGTCATTCATTTTTACACAATCAAACTTTCTAAAAATGTTCATACTCTACTCGTCATAACCACCCAAAGATTCCACAAATAAAGAAAAACAAATATTTCAACAAAAAGAACTTCAACAGTCACTCGTTCTCCATATCGGGCATTAGTTGACTTTATCCCACAATAGCTCAGGGAACAATCTTTCTGCACAGTTTCCTGTAATTATCTCTCTTGGAACTTCAACCATCAGTCAGAAATTATGAGAAACCAAAGAAACCTCTGTCACATGCTGTATTTTGTTGATGATAGCTTGCTCTTACTGTGTGATATTCTGTAAGTTACTCATTTTAACTTTTTTTTTTTTAAATATATCTAGTATGCCTTTATACACATGAATCCAATTAAGTTAGTTGTGTTTTCAAGCTATGGACAGGTGGGTTTGAACCCCCACATTGGTCAGACACTGGTTGAAGAAACTTTAATTTACTCCAGGACATTAAGTCAGTTGTTCATTAACTCAAATTTTAGATCCTTGGTACAAACTGCCAGAGCCAAAAGATTCCCAGGACAGCTAGAAGTACTTTGAGAAGCACTTTATTTGTCCCGAAGCACTTAGTTACAGTCACTAGGCTCGAGGCTTTTTCCAAACACCCAACAAACTTTAAAGAAGTGAAAGAAGAAGTGCGTGATTATCCATTTCTTCTTGTTCGCCTTTGTTTCATTCTGCAACTCAACCAAAGTCTCCATCCCTTCTGTTTTTGCTATTTTTTCTCATCCTCTTCATCAACGTGTTTCACACTTGTGCTTCCTATGCAAGCATAACAAAAATACACAAAAAGAGGAACTTCCTCTTCCTTCTGACTTAATCTATGCTTGTTTCTGGGTTCTTTGGAAATATGGTGAAATTCAAGAATTGATTTGTCCAGTTTTGCCAACTTGCGTTATAATTTGCTTGATGAAGGTTAAATGGCAAACATGTTTTTCTATTTAGAAAATATTTTGCTTCAGCTTTTTGTCGCATATTTTAATTTTGAGTACTTATTTGCTGCGGTGACCCTGATCTTTTTAATCTGCTGTTGTCCTCTCTGGACCAGTGGTCATTATGCCATGCTTATTGCCCTTTTGTAACCTTTTCTGTGGATATGCAGATGGTGTCCCAGTTTCCATGTTGGTGTGGGGTTTTTTTTGTCCATGCATTTTTTCCTGCTGATTCAGCATCTCCAATCTGTTACAAGAATCAACGTTTAAGTTAGACCAGACAAAAAACACATAGACAAGTAAATTCTGATTGTACAGATGTATGTTTAATATTGATAATGCACTACCAGTCAGTTGTCTGTAATAAATGGTTATAATAATGTAACTAAACAAACACTGTTTGTTTGTCAGTGTGTTTAAGTTTTAAGTATATTAACATGAGATATTTTGCATTTTTTCCACTTAATTTTGAATTTGATAGATGGTTAATCTAGGTAGAAATTGTTTGTATGCTATTTACTTTGTGTCTGAGAGGGAAAACACATGGTTGCATATCAGCAGTGTGAGATCAGAGTGGAAACTCTGACAGTGGAGGTGTGCCGCTCCTTAGGGGCTATAAGCAACGCAAGACACCAGGTGTATAAAACATCAGCAGACACTAACATGTGCATTCAAATTCTAGAATTAATTCCATCACTGTTGTTTGAAAGCATAAGTGACAAACACCTTCACAAAGCTGATGAATGTTACCTTTGTGGAAAAAAAATGTTACCAAATAGGCAAATTACCAATCAGAAATATCTATCTCAACTCTATTTCTGAGTTATTGATAAGATCCTTCACGTCAACAGAACTTAAATCCATTTTAACATCTTAAGCCTTGCATGTGCACTGTCAGAAGCTCTTGATCTGCTGGATAGCCCACTCCTGAACAGAAGTTTGCATGGGATGTGCAGGATTTTTGATGCCTGCACCATCTGCAAAAAAAAGTTTTTCTCACCTGTCAGTGGTCTGAGTTTTAAATAAATTTCAATGCTGTTCACTAGGGTCATAGTTACAGATCATTGTCAGTACAAACATAGAGCATGGAGTTTGTTGTCAGGCAGAAATTATTTTTACTGATGAGAATAACGGCAGACCATTTGCGACCATCCATCCATCCTTAAAGAGATTTATGACGTTGAACTTTGGTGCACACATGCAAAGCCAAAGAAACACTGTGGTGTTGACTTTGGGGAAGCAAAAGTGATCCGACACAAATCCTTCATCTTCTCAAATTGTTTGCACATGCTGAATATAAAAAGTTTCCCCACATACTTCTTATCTGTGATAGTAAACCTGTGCAAAATAAAAATGCCTAGGACTTTAAAGAGTTTTAGTTGAACAGGGTTTGTTAGTACATTCATCTGTTTTGCTTTTTCTGAAATTACTCCCACAAATAAGGTTTTGATAAGCAAAGTAAAAAGGCCGGTTTAGAGATTTTCTGCTCTTATTCTAACACATAGTCGCAGGTATAATCTTATTGTTTAAAAAATAAAAACCTGCATTCATTGAAAATAGGTGGCACAGTGTATTGTGTGTATGTTTTGTTTGTATTTTGTTTAAGTTTGTCCACGTTATGTTTCAACTTTATCTGTAATTGTGTGTTTTTAAATTCTGACTTTGCATGCTTTTATTTGAAAAATGTTTAAGTAAATCATACATAAATAAAAACCTCAAAAACTATTATTTTCACAAACTAGATCCATTTTTACAAATGCAAACACCAGAAAGTAAATTTTATCCAACAAAATGATGCTTTATGCACATTTCATTGTCTCTGACTTTAGACAATTTGTTTCACGTGGAATTTTAATAGCAGAAAGACTGAAATTTCTTCATTAGTCACAAGTTGTAAACTTTTATTCTTAATTGTGTTTTTATATGTCTAGAGTTGAAGTTCATATAACATTTAATTATTCCACGGTGGTGCACTTCCAACCCAGCTCTGATATGTGAACATATGGTCAAACCTAATGGTCTGTAGCATCAGCTGTGTAATATGGTAATGTCGACTTTACTTCTAGAGACATTTCATCCATGCAAAGCTTTACTTGGAAGATGCATAAGAGAGTTTTGGATGTTTAAAAGTCATTAAAAGCATTTCATATGGCAGGGGGTATAAAAGCCTCCTTTATGGAATCTCAGCAATGAAGCTTTCAATTAAAAAATTCAAACTATGTCGTTTTCTTTTACAACAAAAAGGTTTTCTTTGACCTTTAATTTGTTGCTAATTTAACACCCTTTTACCCCCTATTTTTTCAGCTTTATGGGGAGTTTTGTCCCTCGCTTCTCGACATAAAACTAACCATCGATCAATCAATGACTTCAATGTAAATGATCTTTGCAAAAACATTTATTTATTTTGAGCAAGGAGACAATTTGCATTCTTTTTTTTATGAAACTGAGTGTATCTATTGGTGCAATAATAAAAAAAAAATGTCTGAAAAGGAGAAGGAAAAAAAATCTTATTGAATGAATTCAACAAAGCCATGAGTGTTATGGTGTCAATTAAAAACCAAAATTGTTTTCCAGCAGCAAGAGTTAAGATTATTTTTATACTTTTCATGTCCATTACATACTGTACTTATTCAACCATCGCAAGAGTTCCAAAATAAATGTATTATTACTGAAGCTACCTTTTCTTTTTTCAAAAACTCAACTGAAACATCAATTAGTTTTATTGATATCAAACGTGAGTGGGCATGAGGATGGTAGTTGGTAATTTGTGATTGTCTGAAATATCCCATTCATCTGTATCACTTCTATAACCACGAACGACAAATACAGCTGTGATCCTAAATTATATTTGTCTGATCAAATTTAAAAAGTATTTATGAAAAAAAACCCAAAACAATTCAAAGCATAAAGGATGTAAAACACTTGAATGAGACACTTTAACTTTAATCTTTTTATCTAATTTTCAAATTTATCCTCAAATGGTCTGTTGACCAGGACCAAATGTCTCAAACTCATTATCATCCTATTAAGCCCTCGTCAATAAACCAATCTTTTTCCCTCCCAGCCGTTATCTCTCCGCTCTCTCATACAAGGACAAGCTTTTCACAAAGTCACAAGTCAACACTTAACATCCTCTTATTCGTTTGTGCCCTCAAGCAGTTCCTCTCCTCCCCACTCTGTAGGCTCCTTTGAATGGTAACAATGGCATTTCTTGTGAGTTAGGCTAGAAAGGCTAGAATGAGAGCTTGTGTGTTTCGTCCGGCTCCGTACTGTCACAGGCTGTCAGAGCCAGCTAGAGAGAGAAAGAAAGATGAGCCTCTCAAAATGACAGCAAGCTGGTATTTTTGTGTCCCAATGTGGTCAAGAAAGGGTCACGAACCTGGTCCTACTGTCAGAGAGAAGACAGACAGAAAGTAAATCTGAAGAGAAAAAAGACAAAGCAAAATCAGTTAATTTTTTTGCTTTGAGAAGAATAAGGGCAGCCCAGATGGACGAAGTCCTGACCTAGTTACATAACCATTTGATGTGATTTCCATAAGATTTTATACTTTCTTTTATTTTATATTGTTAAATAAATTGGTCTACAAGTCAAAATAAAATGAGTGATTACTTTTTTACTTTTGTAAAGCAGCAGAGGCCATTCTGATCTCTTGAAACGTTCATTTTATCAAACTTCTTGTTGGTCGGGGTTACCACTTAGAACCACTTACACTCTGGCCCTAACAAGGTATACATCAATGAGCATGTGTCCAAGTGTTTACTTTCTGCCATCTACTACTGTTTTGTCTCCTATCAAGACAGGAAGTATTACCTTAGCAACATGAGCTTGAGGAAAGTAAAGGAAGTAGAATCCGCGTGCTTCAAATTCCTGCCTTTTTCTTACATGAGTGATGGAGCTCAGACTCAAAACAGAAAGAGCTGGAAAAGCCGAGAAACAATGAGCAGCACACACTGTTTCATCAGGAAAACACACATGTTCCAACTGCGGGGCTTGACTCACACAGATGGCCAGACACAGACAAAAGGTCACTTATAAAGCAGAAGGGTCGAGGAAAAAATAAGAAAGAATTATGGCAAATGTGGGCGAATGTGCGTACAAATCTCATGAAACAGTCACAGCAGAAATGTCAGGCCTTTCTTTCTGCAAATTCCAGTGTATGAGATCATTTTTGCAACCATCCATTTTTATGATGATTGAAAAAAATGTGCAAAAATAACCATTAAAGTCGAGATATCATCTAGTCTGCAGTAAATTTAATCTAAAAGAGCAAAAAAAGAAACCCATATTGATTCAAACATGAGATCAGAGAATGAAAAACAAGATAAAAAAAGTACCATTGGGTAAGTTGTAGTATTTTTCAAAATAAAACATAAATTTGGATAATTTTTAATTCATTATATGTCCAAATAATTAGCAGACAAGAGGCAGGGTACAACCTTGACAGGTCACTAGTTCAGTGCAGAGCCAAGACTGAAAAATTATTACACCTCAGCATCTCCCTACGAGCTGCAAGAAGTCATGGTCTAAAAAAAAAAAAAGAGTCCTGCCTGGTTCTCCCCATTGATCCGACCTTAGAGAAGCACAGAAAAAAATAATATAATCCAAAGACATTCCAGTGGTCCTAAATGTGGTTTACAGTTAGAGGTGGTTGTCAATGCAAACATGACAATCTGTTTTTTCTTTCAATCTTGTCCTAAACTCGTTTTAAACAGTAAGTTTTTGTCCTCCTGCACACCATTGCCATCACCCTTCTTGGCTACTTCTGTCTATTGTTTCAACCTTCAAGGTCCTTTCTCTCAATCTGTTGATTGTATGATGTTGGTGGCGTAGTCTTAAGGTCCAAATTCAGAAATTGTACATTCTCTCAACTAAAGCATTGTTTACTTTTTCACCCACCTTTCCTTTTCATGAGCTTTTGGAAGTGTTTCATTTGACTTTGTCTATCTCCCGATTTTTTTTTTGCTTCCCACTTTAAACTTCTCATCCTGTTTTCAATTTTCTGACTTACCATTTCAATTTGACCTCATCCAAGCAGGTTTGTACTCTTCTCCAACTTTTCTCACTCCCTTTTGTCCTCATCTGCCCCCACTGCTACTGTTCTTTACTGACAAAATCTATCAGGTAGGCTAGCCAAAGCAAGATATGAGTCCCCCAGGCCACATTTATTGTACCAATAAATGTCCTAATACATTTGTTGTTCCAATATATGTTCATTTATCAAGTCAACCTTAAAAGAGATCACCATGGTTTTATTCACAATACTGTAGGTTAAAGGCAATGTTCACGCAGAACTTTGTTAAAATCTAATTTAGTTGGAAGTTCCAAATTAGTTTTGATGAAAACTATGCGTGGAAAGTTGTGAAAGAAAATTAAACTCAAATAGTTTGACGTTCAAATGAAAATTTCTGTCACCCTTTTGTACGCTCATAATTTCCATTAGAAGAAAGTAAAAGATCCTATAAACTTAAATGATTAGATAATAATTTTAAATAACAATTAACAACAAGGCTGCATGGTGGCGCAGTGGTTAGCATGGTGGCCTCACAGCAAGAAGGTCAGGGGTGAGGATTGAAACACTATCCTTTCTGTGTGGAGTTTGCATGTTCTCCTGTGCATGCAAGGCTTTTATCTCCATACCGCTGTTTCCCCCACCCTAAAAGTTAGGTTTACTGGCCGCTATGAAATTGTGTGGATAGTTGTCTGTGTGTGGCCCCACAACAGACTGTTGACCTGTACAAGGTGTATCACCTGAAATCAATCCTGAGATAGGCTTCAGGACTTCCGCGACCCATTTAGTGAAAAGCGGCTCAGAAGACAAAATAAAATAATTAACATTAGACAGAAATACTAATAATTGGATAGTTTTGGTATTATTGGGGGCCAATGTCATATTTTATTGCAAAACCAGACTTTAGACCTAGGAATTTATTCATAGACTTTTATTTGGGTTTTTTTCACTTGAAATTAATATTTTTAAACAGTTTTAACTTGTCAAGATAATCTTTCCAATCATCTCTTTTTTTTTTGGATTATTCTCCATACCAGGTTCATAAAATGTTAAATAGTCTGATTATTTATTAATGAGTCACTAGTCTGTGATTTTATTTAAGTAGAAAATGACAATAAAAGAGGTCTAACTTCATCAATCACTCTTAACCTTATTTCATGTCTGTCTTATACCTTTCTTGCTCTGACTTTTTGCTGTAAATTCTCTTAAAAGTTTTTCATCAGAGCCTCTTCTCTGTACCTGCATCTCTCTCTCTCTTTTTTAGTCTTCTTTTTGCTCCCTCCCACACTCTCTCTTGGTTCTGACAGTGTGATCCATGGGGGCATTATCTTTCCATTATCTGTCCGTCCCATAATCATTTCCCTCACCTCACCCGAAGTCTCTGGAGAATATTAATCAGCTCACAGACAAGTGTAATCGCTGCTCTGCGGCTATAAAGGGAGCTGCAGTCCATCACATAAAAACCACACATACACACACAGATGGATACACACTTGAACAGTTTCCAATTAGTCTGTTGCTCTCTTAACTCCCTTGGAACATTTTGGTCCAATAAATCACAAAATGAGATGTTTAGCATATACACAAGCCTATTTAAAGAAAAAAAAAACCCGATGTACAGGAGTGCATCCAATTTGTCAAGTTAACCTCTCACTTTTCCATTAAATGAACACCCCACGAAGATCATTCATCATCTTGAGGTAGTATGTGTGTGGTATTAGTCAGGCAGACAAGTTTCTGCAGCAGAGGTGTTACCTAAAAACTGAAGTAAACACCACTAAAAAAGTACTTTTCCGGAGGCAATGCTTTAAATAAGATAAACAAAATATAAATCTATGTGAGCATGGAAATTATTATTGTAGAGTTATGTTGTTGGGAAATATTTTTAATAACAGCTACAAATAACCACTTAGATCACGGCCAACATGTTCAAACACTTGATCACGTCATAGATACATAATAGGCTTATAAAATTACTGACACTGGTAGTGAAATTTCCAATATACTATAAATGTGTCATCACAGAGCCACATGACATCATCCAGGGCCAGGAAAATGTCTAATTATATTGACAATCTGAAGGGAAATCCAAAAAGTTTCCATAAGATACAATAAGAACCAAGTCTTACGGTATTAAACTTACTGGTCTACTAATTCCATCAAAGCATGACCAAAAACTTGCTTGAAAGTTAAAAATTTTATATCACTTCATTCATTCATCTTCTGAACAGCTTGTCCATGTTGGGATAGTGGGAGCCGACAGACCCTATCCCAGGTAATTGCAGGTGAGAGGCAGGGTATAACCCAAACAGGTCACCAGTCAGTTACAGGGCTGCACAGACAACCATCTACACGCACTCAAATTCCTAGGGGTCATTTCCCGATGGTCTGACATGCATGTTTTTGGAGGGTAGGGGGAAACCGGGTGGAGTACCCACAGTACACCCATGCTTACACTGGAGAACATGCAAACTCCACAAAGAAAGGTCAGTGACTCAAGCATCATCCAACCTGAAGTTAGAATCTCCGACCATCTTGCTTTGGGGCCACAGTGCTAACCACTTCAGCACAGTGCAGCCCAACATTACTTCACATCTGGACATTAAAAAACTTTAAATCTAAAATTTTATGGAGAACTGAAATGTTTTGACTAAAAACAGTCCAGGCCCCAGTTCATCAAGCTCACAATTAATCCATCCTCTCTCTGCCATACTTAGAGCACGACAACCATACGTAGGCCACAGTTTCAGGATGCCCACACTCACATGGCCATGTAGGATGCTTCCCCAACAAGACCAGTGAATCAGCTAAGCCACTATGTCTTAGTCTCAATCTGGTGATAATCACCTCGTTCTTCCGACAAGAGATCATTGGGCCATCATCATAACCACCGACCAACACACGAACAAGAAAATACTGTCTTTCACGCCTCTCTCTCTTCTCTGGCACTGCTTATTCATACACTCTTTGGCAACAGACTTACTCTCATGAATCCCCAATGAAACACCCTGCTTCAACCGATCGGTAAAAATGTGCGTTGCACCCCTATAGACTCTCAGATAGCTGTCCAAGCACTCACAAGCTTCCATCTTGTCCAATCCAAGCATCCCCAAAGAGACCGCCACATTTGGCGACCTCCAAGACTGAGAAAAGCTAGGACTCTAGCAACGTAACTAAAGCTTGATCTAACCTGATGAAACTAATTTGACCATAGAGGTGAATAGAAGTGTTGAATCAGGAAGTTCCACCCTGTGGCTTGCCTTCCTCTCTACAGAAAAACCATACCATTTGGAGCAGGTTTATCCCCGACTTCTTGTACCTCTACAACTGACTGTTTTCCTTTTTTTTCCTTGTTTTTATGATCACCAGTCCACTCGCATATGTATTGATTTTTCAAGAAGAGTTCGATGCAGGATTTTGACCAAACCAGTTTTCAGCTCTTTGCAACAAACAGTCTGAGCATAAAAATGATCAGTTCAACAGTGTGGAAACATTGATTTGGAAACTTTAACAAATGGGGTGTTTATTCTTATTTAGACATGGACTAGTGTGTTCATGTTTATATGACTGCCCTGAGGACAGTGACAAAGGGAAAACAACATGGACCAAGAGAAAAGAGAGGAAAGAGAAAAGAAGAAAAAGAGAGAAAGATCTGATGCTAAGGAATGTTTGCCACAGGGGTGCATGAGAACAAAACATACAACATTTTGAGCAACTGCATGCGTGTGCTTGCTCATGTGCATCCAAAAACAGATTTGGAAGAATTTATTCAACATCATCTAAGCAACTGCATCAAATACTTGAGAAATAGACACTTGGCTCTCTTAGAGTATTCGGTCCAAAGAATTTTTTAAAAATCCCCAGAGGGTTTTTAAAATCCCCAAATTCCCTCTATGACAGAGGTTAAGGTGAAGGAGATGTTAGGAAAGGTAGAAAAGGGTGTGGGGCCCCATTGGATGTTGTGGAAAGATAAGGAATGAGGGTTTATGTGAGGAAACATTTGAATGTATGTGTGCATGTTTGTGTGCGTATGTGTGTGTGTGTGTGCGTGTGTGTGTGTGTGTGTGTGGACCATAAATCCTGAAGGGGATTGCAGCAGACACAGCTGTTTCACACCCGTCCAGATGTCAGAGGAGAGAGATACAGCGTAACATAGTAGAGAGAGAGGCATGCACAAACCTATACTGTACACATCAAAGGCATTAAAGTCACACGCATGCATAAACAAAAAAAATTACTTACCCACAGTACAGATGGTGTTCGGAGTTATGGAGCTTCAGAAGGAGCTTTAAAAAAAAAAAAAAAAACAGAAGACAAGCTCTACTTTATCCCCTTTTCAATCATAATGACGTCTGGCTGTTAAAGAAAAAATGCAAGAAGTATTTAATCTGAATTTGCTAAAGTTGTTCTTGCTTTATTTTGCTCTTAGAAAGACAAGATAATCCCCACTGGAATCTACTTTTTATATTTATTATTATTAATTCTTTTCATTTTCTGCTATTGAGGTGAATTGATTTAAAAAATGTAATTTAGATCAATATTTTTTATTCAGTAAAATAGTTGCACAACTGTAATAAATTAATGCTGCTTTCTTTCAAGACCTACCTGCAACCTTATAAATTAAAGTTAGACCTATTTATGGAGACGTGGTACTTTATTAAAGTAATCATTTTCATCAAAGTTCATTCACTTTTCATAGCATCAGGAGAATCCCACAGTTTTCAAATCCCAAAAAAAGAATGCATCATTTTTTTGCAACAGCTGGTAATAAAAAATACACATAAATACAGTTTTAATTTTTTTCTAAATCAAGTAGTTTTAAAACTAAAACCAGTGTGTTTTTACCCACATTTGGATTGTTTTATGTTGATGGTTTTTAAGTGAAAGAGAAACCTTTTCTGATTGTGTAAACTTGTTGATGGGGGATGAAAGCACTTTGGCTCACCTCTACCTTCAAACACACTGAGGGTATCACCAAAGAAGAAATGTATCTGTTTCCCTCCTCAGGATGTTTTGAAAGTGAAAGCAAGGTCCTCAATGCCTTTCTCCTTGAGTGCATACGGGTCAATGTTCACACCTACACACACATACACACGCTTACCTGCATCTACACTGTTCCAAGTAGAAATATAAAATTGATGCATATACACCAGCATGCAAACAACTTATAAGAGTAAAAGTTTCTGTTTTAATCAACTCTCACAGAAATTTAAACATATCTTAGTCTTTTTTATATTTTTATATATTTTTATATATTGCCTCCTGACAGTATAATTACTGCAGCAGCCCGATAAAGCCGTTTTATGATCAGTGTCACCACCCTGTCAGCCTGGTGTAGACTGTCCCAGTCAAATGTGTGACTTTAGCCACTACATGCTATAGTTACAGAGTCTCAGTCGTCATGGTGTTGAGTAAACATCTGACTGCGCCAACGGACGATGGGTTTTAAATTAAAGGTCAAGTCCTAAACTTTTTTTGCATTTTATGATCAGCTGGTGCAGAATCGAATGTAAATGGCAAGAGTTGTTAAATGCTTCACAGAGAAACGGTTTTATTTAAAACTAAAATCCAGACACAAACTGGACAGACTGTCAGTAAAACTGCTTTTAAAACTAAATTTTCACTATGCCAGTATAAAACAGTAATTTGTCTGAACACCCAAACTTGAAGAGTGTAATTATCTGCATTCTTCAACATGAACAGAAACATCTCAAAACAATCATGCTGTAGTTATTTTAGTTTAAAGCCATTCTTTGGATACCATTTTCTTTTTTCAAGACATTTTTTCAAGATTCAGGATTAAGAAGATTTTCATCATCTCCTAAAACTTGATGAAAATGACACACCTCATCTGTGCTATTTGTAGAAATGTTTCACTTTCCACAGATTTTTCATCCATAAAGTTTGGAAAGCCATCGATGAATCAAGATACACTTACAAAAGTTCAAATACAACCATGTAGAGGAGAGATCAAGAACAAACTTCCAGATATATTCCTTCTTTTTAATCAATACCGTCCTGTCTCGGCTTCATGGTGGCGGCTGCTTGGTAGCAAACCCTGGTTTCCTCACTGCAAGAAGGTCGGGGGTTTGAGTTTGGTGGCGAGGCTTGAAATGCTGCCCTTTCTGTGGGGAGTTCGCAAAGTTCTTACTATGTATTCGTGGATCTTTCCCGGTTTCCTCCCGCTTAACAAAAACATGTGTGTCAGGTTGATCAGCCGCAACAAAATAGCCTCTTGGAATGAATGAGAGTGTGAATGGTTGTCTTAATGTGTGGCCCCGCAACAGACTGGTGACCCGTCGAGGGTGTACCCTGCCTCTCGCCTGAAATTAGCCGGGATAGGCTCCAGTACTCCTAAATACCATCAGGGGTAAGTGGTTCAGAAGACAGAAAAGAGCCTTCCTTTTCATGATAATTTCACAACAATTAAACAGGTTGTGTTCACCAACCATGTCACACAACTAGTCCACCACACCAAAGACTTCCATGTTGGCCTGGTGAAAGAAGCTGTTGACACAGCTGTCTCTATGTAGGAAAACCACAGAGCCCAACCTAAACACACTTCTTTCAGGGGCTACAGATACTTAACCCCCCCGTAACAACACCAAAGGTGTGAGTCTTTCTGTAGTTTATCCACACATGGCCCATCAAGGCCAACGACTCTTTGTGTGAAGACACATAATTATAGCTTGGACCACAATAAAACAGTTTCCGCTTGACATCAAATCCAAAGTCATTGAAGTACAAAGGCTTTTCTTTTTTTTTTTTTTTTTTTCAGATGGCAGTGCTGCATAAGAAGCAAAAGAGTGATGAGGAAATGCTGGACAGATAGCACAATATGGAAAGAGTTGGTGCACAAAAGGAATTGGACTGAGACAATAGTGGAGACAGAAATGGTTTGGCGAGACACGGAGACAGACAAGAATGAACAAAAAATGGAAACATGATAAGAATGATGGATGCAGGATGAAGGCTCCAAACACAAATCTGATGAGTGTAAAAGTAATTAAGTTTGAAGAAAGGGAAAATATGTTCATCAGCTTCATGAGCAATTTCGTCTACGTATGTTCCACATAACCAGGCTCTGTCAAAAAGTGTAAGGTCATGTGTTAATGCAACTTTGCCGATCTGTTTTCCTATGTGTCCCGTAATAATCTATTCTGCCTGGAAAACCACACCCATGTTTTTGCTTTCTGCTTGCAACAGATGTCATGTGTTGGATATTTTTGAGGTGGTTGTTCTGATGTCAGGGATGCTGTCTTGTGTTGATAAGCGTTATTCTTATTCACGTGTGAGGCCAAAAAAAGTCTACTGTGTGTGTGTGTGTGTGTGTGTGTGTGTGTGTGTGTGTGTGTGTGTGTGTGTGTGTGTGTGTGTGTGTGTGTGTGTGTGTGTGTGTGTGTGTGTGTGTGTGAGGTTCCTGTTTGTCTACGGACCAAACAGTCAGTTCCTGTAGGGGTGAGTATTTCTTTGTATGAACCAATGAGTGTATTTAAAGAAGAAGCTGTGTGTTTATGGTGTGTTTCTTTTTTGTGTGTTTCTCCAACATAATATCCCCACCTACCTTTGTACTTTAACCCCAAATCTGTCTGTATTTTGACTCCAAAGGTGGATAGTTTAACAATTAGAAAAAGATGACATCGGTGTTCACATTTTAGTTGATTCTTCCTCTTTCCTCAAAGTTTTTTTTTTTTTGCACACACAACTGCAATCAGCTTGACATTTGATTGTAGCTTTATACTGTGAAGAATTTGACAAGAAGAATGTGACGAAAAATGTTCAAAGAAACAACAAATACATCATTGTTGTTTGTTTTTTGAAGGAAGGATTTATGCTAATTCATTTAGGACATATTTTTATATCCCTATTTCTCCCTATCATAATCAAGGGACTGGAGAAGGAATCTGACTCAATTCAACCATTTTTCACAATATTTCTACTTTTGTGGTGGGAAGTAACCTCAAGTCTCAATCTTCTAATATGTTATAACACCGAGCTTAAAGTAAAGTAACATGCACATACTTAGCCAGAGATACATGTGTCCCGTTCCATCGTCTGGCGATTATCCGGGGCCGGGTCACAGGGGCAACAGCCTCAGACAGGAAGCCCAGGCTTCTCTCACCCTGGCTGCATCAGGCAATCACAACACGTCAATGGTGACGATGTGAAGTACCCTCTGAATGTGTCATGAAGGCTGAGAGTGCAGCACTGCAAGCGAGCTCATGTACACTTTGGCATCAATGTTTCCAGAGATGTTGGGCTTTACAGGAATGACGGGAAACAATACAAAGGCTGGAAGCTAAAATAAATGTAACACAGAAGCAAGGAAATTTACAGAAACCCAGAAAGGTGCAATAGCCAGTGCCCCTATGGTAGAGCCAGATGCACATACTGTACCCATGGTACTCAAAACTGCCAAGGACCAAGACTCCCAATCCTGGTCAGCTCCCAAACGGAAACTTAAATTGGGGAGAAACATCTGCTTGGGAAATTCAATGAGGATGTTTTATTAATATATGTTTTCTGCAAAACTTCTTTGTTATTCTCATGAGAAAGAAGAAAAAGGATTTAAACTATTTTAAGATTTCATGCATTTTAGTTTTTTTCAGATACAATCTTTGACCTCTGCAAATTACTTTTACTTTGCATGTCCAGGTCCATTCTCCAAATAAACAGTCTGGATTTTAATCCAGAATAATTTATATGAGACTGCTTTGTGGCTGTAAATCCCCTGGAATGAACTGCCTGTTGTTGTCAACATTTCTCTCTTTCATCAAATATACCCTCTCAAATTTACAGGTTTCATCTTTTCTTTTTCTTGCCTTTCATTAAACTGTACAGCTCTTTGCCTAATTGATTTTCCACTCAAAATATATCTTCAAAAAGACTTAAAGTTCTGACAAAAATAAAAACCGACAGTGACACACAAGCACAAACAGTGTTTGTGCAAACCAGCAAGTTCTTGACAACAGACGAGAATCCACTGCCTCCTCCACAACTTCATAATTACCCTTCTGTATATCTTGAAGTTGCACTATACAACATTTTCAGTGGTCAGTCTTTTTCTTTCGTCCTCTCTTTCCACTCCACTGGCTGCCTATCCCCTAAACTCTGAAGGATTAAATGAAAATGGCAGCATCAGTCAATTTCAGCAAAGCCCTCACAACCTCTCCTCCTGTTCCTCCTCCTGTCTTGTCATGATAATTTACTGCAGCAAGATACAGATGTTCAAAATAATGCTGTTCTACTCACTGCAATCTGGAGTTATGACGTGTAATTTTAGCATGTTTTGCATGTTAAGCTTGTAAAGAATGCATTTCCTACTTTTTTGTCAAACAACTTGTATGTCACAAGAAAGTGTATGCTGATTTATTTCAGTGTTTCTTTTCAGATATACACAATGTTGTAGAAGGTGATGCTGAAAATGTTCTTCATGCTGTCAAACCTCGTCTTATTTAGTTATGAGGACGTGCACCTTCTCTGCAGTCACTGCTGTAAAGTTGGGATAGAGTGCACCTCAGTGTGGCATTGATGGATTACTCTTACAAAAAAGAAAATCAGAGGTCAACAATTTTCAAAATTCATTTTTGCATGCAAATTTCACAATATATATATTCAGAGATTTTCTATTTTTCTTTTAAAAAAATTATGATGCTAAAATGTATTCACTGGCTCTTTTATTGCTGAACATGTACATATATCCTTTCATTTGTTTTAGAGAAGTTTATCATCTTTTTTCAGATGAATATTCTTCCCCCAAAAATTTATATTAAATTATTTTGTCACTGTTTAAAACAAGTCGTATTACCTAGAGAGCTACGATATAGAACAATGCATTTGAAACAGATCTAAATCAAATGAATTACAGATAATTACTTGCAGTAAGTCAGTTCACATTGGGTTATTAAATTTTTTATATCAAATTCTGTCATTCTTTTCCAAACAGGTAAACAGTGCCCTCTTGTGTTCTGAAGTGTAAACTGGGTAAGTTAGTTTTACCCAATTTTAATCTCTTTCAATGAGATGTTCTTTGTAAAGATTTCTTTTAAAAAGAAGCATTTGTTAAGACTTCATTCGTTAAATAAACATTACCTGAAAAAGTAAAGCTGGCATAGTTGCAAAAAATGATCAAGCACCATGTTATTACTAAGAAATATGGGGATGATTTGGTCATTTAAGTTCATGCAAACTCTATAATTTTGGTTTGTATTCACTCTCCAGCTATTTCTCTCTTTCTCTGGGTGGTCTGTGTTAACATAAGAAATGATTTAAGTTTAACTTTAGTACATAACCTTTACTTTGAAGTATTGTTTCCAAAATCAGCATTTGATTGGTATTTTCCATTGCACAACTTCAGACTGAGGTTAAACACATTTGTCACAGCAGTTTTTTCTCCTGTATTGACATGTTTTATAAAATGACACATTAACATGAATTTGTAAATAAACACAAATAATATTGGCTCTGTTTTTATGTTACTTGGCATTGGGATTAGTGTCTAAACACTTTTGAAGTTTTGAAGTTTATTTGCAAGAAATTAAACTATGCACCGTACAGTTTATACAGTTCACACTTTTAATTGGTCATTGATGAATTGGATTTTGTGTATTTTGCTTCACCAGTTGGATATTTTATTTTTGAATGTTTGAACACTGGTTTATGGGCATATTTTAATCCATTTAACTTGTAGTTTTCAATACAAGGTGGTTGTATTTAATTAATAAAACTAGCTAAACAAAAAAAAAAAAAGAAGAAGAAGAATGAGCGAAGCTATTGCCAAAGATTACCATAAAACATTAACAAAATGTTATGAATACTATTCTTTTTTTTTTGTTAAAAGTAAAAAAAAAAAAAAAAAGAAGAAGGAAAGTAGTTTGTTTTCCAAATCTCACTTCCACATGATAGAACTAATTATAAAATCAATATCTCTGACCTTTTTGACTTTCTATCTTCAATTTGACTCAGACACATCCCGAGACAGATAAGGGCCAAGAATTATGTCCAAGTATGGAATCATCAGAGCCAGTGTGTCAATAGCAGATGCGACCTAATTAACCTACTACACAGAGTGACTAAATTTAGCAGAAAAGTATTCAGCAGCAGGAGTAATGCTCTGAAGGTTTGGTCCTACTGATCCTGTTCTGTCAGATGGACCAATAGTAGGTCATTCCCTACATGCAACTAATCCTGGAACAATGTCACCAATGGCACATGATTCATGTCTACTGTATTTGCTTTCACTTTGGCTGTCATCTAGGTTTTTTTGACAGTAACAACAACTGCTTCATCAAATAAAGAAAATTCTTCAACACAGTGACTTATGACCTCAGCCTTCTAATAACTTACCAGGTTTCTCAAAAAAAAAAACTGATTTGAGATTTTTTTGTTTTTGCAAAGCAAACAAGCTGCTGCTTCTCTTTCGGTCATATTTTATCTTAAATAAGAAAATAATTAAATAATGTTATCATGGCATACTTTAAAAAAATCCAATATGTCATATGTAATAAAATGAATATATACTGTAAATATTAGTTCCTACAAATATATGCAGAAAGATGCATATGTGATATGAATGTGATACTTTTAAAATTTAGCTTCAATAAAATCTCGTATTTCCAACTTCATTAAGTGGATGAGGTGGCAAGGGACAGAATGAAAGCAAAACTGTCATCAATCATGCTAAATCCCTCCCACATCCTCCATGAAACTGTCGACCATCTGAAGAGCAGCTTCAGCAACAAACTCCTGCAACCCCGCTGCTCAAAGGAACAATACAGAAAATCATTCCTGCCGTCATCAAACTATTTCATCTTTCACTTTCAAACCTGTAACTTCTTGCCATTCACAACAATTAAAAATAAATAGATAAATTTAAAAAAAATATGGACATACGTTAATAAGTTCTTGACATGTGCGACCAACTGCTGGCTCTCGGAGGCTCATCCGTGTGTGGAGGAGTTGGTTCGGTCCTGTGGGGGCTGAGGAGAAGAAGTCGATCTGGAGGAGGTGCAAAGAAGGAGACGGTCTAGACTCTACAGGAGGCACATCTGTATGTGGCTGGAGGAGTTGGTTCAGTCCCGGGGGAGCTGAGGAGAAGGAGTTGATCTGGAGGAGGTGTGAAGAAGGAGACGGTCTAGAGGAGGTGCTCCGGGCCCAGTTTCCATGGAAACGTCTGATTGCCTGCTTGAGGAACTGGAGGCACACACTCGGACCCAGTGAAATACAGAGGGGCCAGTTTGGTGTTTTTCACTACGGCCAGGCTTTGTGACCCATTCCAGACTCCAGCTTTTGGGTTGCCAGGTTGGACACATTGAGACCAGACTGATACGCCAGTGGATAGGGGCAAGGGCCATTGAGGTGTTAAACACCTGGTGTTCGCACTGTAGCACTCAAATTTTTCTTTGGGGATTAATAAAGTATATTCAATTCAATTCATTTCAATTAAATGAACAGAGTAGATCTCACATTGACCGGCATTCACAGTTTAATATTGACCTGCATTCATGTGTTCCTTTCTTTCATATAAATCTCATCTCAAAGTAATTTGTTACTTGACTATCCATCAGTAATATTCTTCGGCTTACAGGTTCTCTGAAAAGCAGACTAACTTATATATGCATTAAAAACATCCCTTAGGTCAATGTTACGGTCGATTCATTTATTCAATCACTAGCTATCATAAAAATCTACTTTCCAAACAAGTAATAGCTTTTCAGGCATGTCTACATTTTTAACCATGTTGTATTAATTAAAATTCCAAAGTTGTGTCTTTGGCTGAAAGAAACAAGGCTATGTCCTTGTTTTTAATTGGCCCTCAACTTTTATTTTTTATTGTAAGAAATGAATTCGACACAGTACTTTCTTACTTCTTCTGTTCATATCTTTCAGTCTTCCAGTTTTTTTTTCTTTTATTCCTTCCACCTCACCTTGATAAAAACAACTACGCTCTTTGAACACAACTCACCAATATCCCATTAGAGACAGATGCGTTAATGTGGAGTAATGAGCTGTGCCTCACAGAAGCAAATCATTGCAAAAAAAAGTCCATTAACACTTTGAAAAACACAATTTACACCTACATGTGTCCAAAGCTCCAGCAGGGCTCTCAGATAAAGTTAATGGCATTTCAGAGCTTTTAAAATACTTGTTTTGGACTTTGGTCTAAAATGAATTGGGATGTCTTACCAAACAGATAATAACGTTTTCCTTTCACATCTCTAAAAGGTGAATGAACACAGTTGCCTTCACTAACAACCACTTTTCATCTTAAGCAAGTCAACTTCTAACCTCAAGTAAAAGTAAATGCACATATCCTCATATTTTAATTGAACAAACCTCTTTACTTTTACGTTCTAAAAAAAAAAACAGCAACCTCTGGTGTTATATGAACATTTTTTTTTAATGCACCATTTTCATGGTACCTTAAAAAGTGGGAGTTATGTGACCATGAGTTCACATGAGTAAGAAAAGAAAAGCCTGTTGGCAAAAGCCATTTTATAACTTCTATGAAATAAAAAAGAAAAAGGTAAACTAAAGCAAATGTGAAACTTTGATTTGAACAAGGCACAGATAGTTTACTGTTGAATTCACTGAAATACTAAAAGCAAATTTGAACTAACATCTTATGAACATATGATTTATGTGTTTGGGTATCCTAATCATTCCGTTCCGTTCTGTCTTCCGCTTATCCGAGGCAGGTTGAGGGGCAACAGCCTCAGACGGGAAGTCCAGGCTTCTCTTACCCCAGCTGCATCCTCCAGCTCACCCGGAAGAATCCTGAGTCGTTCCCCAGCCAGCTGTGAGACATAGTCTCTCCAGCAGGTCCGGGGTTTGCCTCTCGGTCTTCTCCTGGTGGGACGTGCCCAAAACACCCCACCAGCGCGGCGCTCGGGGGGCATCATGACCAAATGCCCAAATCACCCCATCAGGCTTCTCTCGACGTGGAGGAGAAGCGGCTCAACACCGAGTTCCTCACCCGATCTCTGAGTGAGAGCCCAGCCACCCTGCGGTGAAAGCTCATTTCAGCTGCGTGTATCTGCGATCTCATTCTTTCGGTCACCACCTACAGCTGGTGACCATAGGTGAGGGTGGGTGAGGCTGATCAGGTGAGGGTCCTGATCATAGCAGCTTTTTCTTAAACAAAACTGTAAGGAAGATTTTCACCTCTTTTTGTTCACAGCATGCCCATCAGAGTCTTTGCTTGATTCAAGTTACCCAGAAGATTGAGTGTGTGGGTTACAGCATCTATGTGCGCAGCTTTATGACAGGGTTTACCCCATCTTTCACCTTGTAACACTAGGAAATGCTTCAGCACTTCC
Organism: Neostethus bicornis; assembly: GCA_902685375.1. Lineage (NCBI taxonomy): Eukaryota > Metazoa > Chordata > Actinopteri > Atheriniformes > Phallostethidae > Neostethus > Neostethus bicornis. Next base: position 17,564,966 of record LR738542.1, on the reverse strand, counting down.
AAAAACTCAATCATGAATTAAGAAGCAGTAAGAAAAAATGAATATTGTACTTTTTAACATCCTATTGTTAATCTAATATAGGTATGTGGTCACATGATGAACGAAAGAACTATTTCTTCTTTTCTTTTTATTAAAGTAAAGTTTTGTCCTTTTTTGGAACAAAATAAAACAATTCAGTCATTTTTAAAACATTACAAATGTGAGCTGAGGAAAGCCAGTTTGTCCAATAACTCATTTTTGCATTTGCTGAGAAATATGAATGCACGTATCGTAAATGTGCTTACTTAAAATAAATAATCATTTATTATCTTTATGAAAAAGAAATATAAACCTTCACTTTGGTCAGTGTTACCTAAAACACACTACATGTAATTACTATAAGAAAAGTAATAACAAAATAATAGCTATGTAAAATAAATGGGCTACTTATGGACAAGAACACGTCATGTAAAAAGATGAAGCTAGCTTAAAAACTACATTTTTCATTATGTTTTTTTTCTTAAACCAGACTAATTCCTTCTCTTTCTTCTTTTTTATCCTTCGGTGTTGTACACAGACAGGTCAGCTGCCATGGTCACATGCAGTTCCCATGGAAACTGATTAACAGGTCTGTTGGCTTTCCCCTGCTGCCTCCTGGCTTCTTTGATCATCAGCTGGACATCTTCATCGTCAAGCATACGTATGAGGTCACCCTCTGGATCTCGATAGTTCAGGGCAATGTCCTCCAGCTTGAAGACATCCCTGTGAAGAAAAAAAACAATACAGCACCTTTAGTGTGAGCCAGAAATAAACCTCAGTTTTTCACACGGATTTCCATGAATGAATTAAGATAAGCAAAACTTGACAAATTGTTCATGTGAATTTTTGACAACTATCAAAAAACTGTAAGTGTGCTTTTGTTTTTTGTTTTTTTTTGTATTAGTTTCTTACACAAATTTGTTCGTGACATTCTGCTATTATTTTTCTTCCTTCCATGTTTGTTCACCTTCATTCCTACCTTCATCTCTGCCTCACCACTCTCAAATTCTCCACTTATTTCATTAGCAGTGTTGGACTACCATATATTAAAAATTAGAAAGAGGATCTCTTTCATTTCACTCCAGTGTGCTGTAGCTCCAAACACGGGTGGAAAAAAACAATACCAAACTGATAAAACTGTGGAAATGAACTGTTTATAAATGCAAGAATCAGAGCGGTATTTTGACCCTCACCTATTTTAATTAGCGGCACGGTGGCGCAGTGGATAGCACAGTGGCCTCAGAGCAAGAAGGTCGTGGGGACGAGGCTTGGAACACTATCTTTTCTGTGTGGAGTTTGCATGTTCTCCCCTTGTTTGTGTGGGTTTCGTCCGGGTACTCCGGTTTACCCCCGCCCTCCAAAGACATGCACGCTAGGTTGATTGGCCGGTGCCAAATTGCCCCTAGGAATGAGTGTGTGTGTGGATGGTTGTATGTGTGTGACCCCGTGACCTGTTCAGATTGGTGACCTGTTCGGGGTATACCCTGCCCCTCGCCTTGAAACAGCCGGAATGGGTTCTGGCAACCCCTGCACCTCCGAAAGGGATAGACGGATGAGAAGGTGACTGACTGTCTGACTGACCTATTTTAATTAGCAAATAAATGAGAGATGGAGGGAAAAGGTAAAATGAAAGGCATGAAGACAAAAACACATTCTGCCACGAGCATATGCATATGTTGACAATCCTGCAGGTGTGAGGAAAAGTGGGAATTCGAAAGTCACGAGGGAATCAATGTGATTAGCAAAGATGGTGGTTCCCAAACACACACAGACCTAATGTGCTGGCCCTCGGGGTGGGTCGAATAATCAACAGCTTTTTACCTCTCAACAGTTTTACATGCAAATTAAAGTGAAAGGTCAAAAGGTGCAGAGCTTTTAAAGATCAGCAGACAGTTTACTGAATAAAGGCATTTTTGAAAGATGGACCAAATCTGGAAATCCTACTCTAATGCCATATTCTAGGAAAGTGGCAAGATGTTAAATATTAAAAACTAGAATTAAAAATATATAAAGGCTAACATCCCTATACAACGGGCATCAGCAGCTATTTGCTTTTCTTCTTTTCTTTTGCTTTGGTTTAAAGTTGCACAAAATCTTGCTGATATTTCAGGTGAGAAAAAAGTGGATTTTTTGCTTTTTTGTTGAAAATGAAATCTAATGTGAAGGTTATCATCTACGTTGCCATAATATAAAGAATAAAACAGCAGCCAACAGTGGCAAAAAACAGCCCAAATTGGCCTGTAGTCTGTTGGCCACAGACACAAGTTTGAGACAAAAATATATATATATGCATTTCTAAAAATAGCAAAGACAATTATAAACATTTAAATGAAATGTTTTCATGTTCATTTTCTATTACTAGGTACATATTTTATTGTCACCTGTTCAAAGTGGCCACATTTGCTCATTGGTGTGTGTGCACAGTACATTTAATATGTCTAATCCTAACATCGGTATCCCCCCCCACACACACACACACTCTTTCAAAATCTTTCATCACATCTTCTACTTTTATCTTTTTTTTCTGAAAATAAAGTTTTAAATGAGTGTAAATGTGATAAAAATTGTTTGTATTTCATCTTAAATTTATATTTCATGATGACAAGGGTTTTCCTTCATCAGGACCAGTACGTGTTGTTTCCAAATAATCCTTTTATTTGGTTTCCCATTGACTTATAGGTTAGAACTACAGTCTCACAGGTTGTTGGTTTGAGTCTCAGCTAAGACCTACCTGAATTTTGCGGCTTCTTCCTATTGTTCTGAAAAGTGAAGGTAGGAATTTCCCCTGCGTGAAAGTGTACAGTTGTTTGTCCCTACATGCCTGCCACAGACTGGAAGTCTGTTTAGGATATACACTGCCTACCAATACTTACTGGATTTGCTGGAATGGGCGCCATTGCCCCAGAACTCACCATTGGATAAGCAGTGCAGACAATGCATGGAAATATTTTTTTTACCCCGACCGAGATATTTTCAGCATTTTAGATACAGTATATGTAACAAACATACAGTAACTGGTTGTGATAAACAAGATTATTAAGAAGTGATTTTGAGTAAAACATTTACCTCATGCGAGATATCAGATCTTTGAATGTTGGTTTGATGGTGAGATCTTCCTGGACACACACATCTCTGTGCAAGAGAACATGTAATTATTTAAAGATTGAACAGCTTTTATAAAACTGGGATTAGGTTGCCTTCATAGCAGTTATTTTACCAAGCTGTTCAGCTAGGTTCACCCCTAGGAGTGTGATTACGAGAAATAATTATGAGCAACTTGCTAATTAGTTTACACTCATATAATATTCTGTTTTGTTTCCTCACATCTGCAGAAGTTCAAATTTCCACAGGGTAAAAATGAAACAACACATGGAACAACTCATCTGAAGACTCTATACAATCTAGTGTCATACAGACCTGGTTTCCACTCCGGATGGGGTGAGCAGAAAGCAACGAAGGCAACTGTAGACACGACCTTCACTTTCACCATCTGAATCATTCTCAGGGAGGGGTTTAATAATCTTTACGAAGGTCTCTGGAAAAATACCGGTCTGATTATTTACCGTGCCCTAAAGAAAGCAGAAAAAGAAGAAAAAAAAGAGGGAAAATGTAATGAGATGGGAGAACAGATTCTTACAACCAGGTGATTAGATTGGAAATGATGAACTCGTTTGGAAAGGAGAGTTGTGGGAAGGAAAGTCAGGAGTATCTTGAGAGAAGTTTTCCAAGAACAATTAGCACGTTTATGGGAAGTAGATGCCAGAGGAGCGCAGCACAATCACGCAGACTTTTACAGCACCTCTGGCGTTAGGCCATGTGAGTCTCTGAAAAACAAGCAGTCTTAACATCAAACAATGAGAGCAGGACAAGCCTGAAATTTATGTAAATACCCATTAGTTTCACATGATTAAACATTTTGATGGTGTAAAGTGATATCCAGTTAACTCTTAGACAATGTGTGTTCCTTCTTTTGGATGCATGACCTGGATTTTATCTGTGGGTGTAAAAAACTGCTCTAGGCTGCAACTCTGGGATGCTACTGATAACAAATCAGGCTAAAAATACTTGAAATATTGTTTCTGTAACTGAAACAGCAAATGCCAGTGATTGCTAGTTAGTCGGGTTTCCAAATAATTCACCTAATGTGTGGAATCTAAAACACATTGTGCCTTACTTTTATGACTTTGAAACACAAGCCATCATGCAATAAAAATCATGTTAGAATGATCATGTTTTTCACCCACACTTTTAATCATCTGTGTGTAATTCAAGTCGCTTTTCTCTTCTGTTTTCCCATCTCATGGAAATCCTTTTCCTTGTACAGGAGGAAACAACTAATTGTGAAACTGAGTTAAAACTAGCCTCATGATTGCTGAATAGAGGATTTTCAGAAGTGGTAACAGTTTTAGAATCCCAGTGAAGAATTCTTATAAATATACCACAAATTACAGAAAATGCAACTGATATACAACATTTATTATTCATAAGTATTGTTCAAAGTTATAGTTCGAATAATAATAAGATTATAGAAACATTTCTTCAATTTCATACGTTTGGTTTGACTATATAAAAAATGTGTATACATATGTCATTTCTATTGTGATCCTGGATGTCATTGTTGTTTTGATTTTTTCCCATTAAATTAATCCATGTCAAAGTGTGGTGTGGAAAAGAAACAGGAAGAAGTTTGGATTGCTTCAAAACAGGTAAAACATGGTGTTTCTAACCTGAAGATATGAAACTAATAAAATATCAAAATAAAAAAAGAGATTTGAAAGGACTGCATTATTGATAATAAACTGATCAAACACATCACTTCAACCTGAAACTGCAATGAAACAGTTTTTATATAATGCCTCAAGTTTCCTAAACAAAATTTTTCCTTTGGTTTCTGGTTTTCTTTAAAGAGCCAGGAGCATCCTCCTCTACCATGCTGATTCCCACTCTCTGCTTCTTTGACCACATTTCTATCACTCCCACTCATCTTCTCCAGCTTCTCTCTCTAAATCTAATTCCTGCTTTGCTTTATATGTCCAAGAACAGATTGAAATCTCTAACAACCATATGGTCAACATTTAGTCTTTCTTGTTTTATAGGATTTTAGGAAGCCCTGGGAAATCATAATGTGTAGGAAACACATTATCCTAGTATTTTGTTAACTTTTTTATTCTATTATGTTTTGTATTCACCATAAGTGTTCAAATTTGTAAATTTTATTTTTTCATTTTCCAAAGTGGGTGTTGATTTTTAACTGCATTCCATTTTGCATTGCTTAAATTTTTATTAAGGTGGTAATTTCGGATTTGGCATTTTACTGCTTAAAACTGTTTTTCCATCCAAATCTACACGATGACTATGACAAACATTAATACTGGGGAAGAATTTTTTAGATATACAGTATATCAAGTTTTCGCTAATACAAGGACACAGTAAAAAACGTCTACAAACATGAATAGAAGCTTCTGAATCAAAGATAAGGTATTTAAAAGCTTATGTAATTCCTTTTTAAACAATTTGCTAATAAACAAATTCAACATGTGTCTATATGCAGGATGTGTTTCGTACAAAACTTCATCTTTCTTTTTTTAATTAGTGTTTTTCTAATACAGAAAAAATTACCTCCTTTTAGCTAAAGTGTTTTCAGGTAATTGGGCTTTTTGGATCAAATTTTTCTACCTAAAGTTATTACAGAAGCATGATAAATGTAGGAGATGAATGCACATGAAGTCATCCAAGTTGTAGCAACATCTACTTTTCCTATTTTTTCTCTCTTTACATGTGATTTTTTTCACATGTCTTTATCTGCCATTTCTCACTTTCCACCGTTTTCCCATCTCAGATCTTGTTCAATTCTTCTCTCTTTTTTTGTTTCAAGTCTTCACTATCTATCTTCAGCACAATAGCTCCTTCTTTTTTCTGTACTCACTTTCTGATCTGTTCATCTTCGTATTTTTCCCTACACAATCTCATTTTCACCTATCCTCCTCTCTTTATCATCTTCTGTCTTCCACTCCCTCAATCGTTTTTTTTTTATCTCCCTCCTTCTTCTTCACCTTTCTCTCTTCAACTCCTACCTCCCTCTCCCACACCATCCCTCTCGTAGCTCTTACCTCCAGCCAGTCGGCATTGACTCGTCGTAGCAAGAAGATCACTTCTCCTTTCTTCAGCTTCAACTCTGCCTTACCGTTACCACGAAAGTCAAACATCACCTGTGACACATACCAGGAAGAAAGAGAGCACATTTGTGTGAGAAAAGAGGGGCAGAATTAGAGTGATACGCACAAAGAGTGAACAATGACGGGTAAGACTTTATCTACTTTTTAATGCATGGTGATCGATGTGAGAAATAATAATGGCGAAGATTTTTTTTTTTAGCCTTAGGAGTTAGACACTTTTGAACTATATTGGAAAAGTAATTAAAAAAAAAAAATAGTTTTATCTTGCTGACATCGAGAGTTTTTAATGAGAGAATTTTTAATTTTTGTGATTTCACATCAGTGGATTTGGCCTGGCACATAAAATCAAATTGACTTTCACCAGATGTTGGTCATCATAGATTAATATTTCAAATCTAGAAATATGAGCATCTCATGAAAGAAACTTGGGAAATTCAGAGGGTGACACTTTCTTATTAGAAATCTATGATGTTCATCTTGTAGTGTGACTGTCACTATGAAAATCTCATCCACTCACCAGCCAATAGGAATGAATTGTGACCTGACAGCAACAATTTGCTGCTGCTGTCAGGTGAAATTTACGCACAGGCCTCACAGTGTCGACAAATTCAAACAAAGTCAATTTGATCAAAATGTGGCACCAGGAACCTCATTCATTCATCACGTGTCCAACGACTCAGACCATGCCAAAGGGTGAGAAATCAGTAGGAAAACATTCATAATATACAAGAATAATCCAAATAAACATCCAGTTTTTGTAATATGTCATTGTATCATTCAGCATCTACTCATTTTCATCTTCACCGAAAATGGCTAACATCAAAGTGTATGACAGGTTTGGGGGGTGGGTTGGGATGTTTAAAATGCACATCCTGACAATGCACATCATCACACATTGATGTCTGTAGTTCCTATGCAAATATGTACACAATTTATTTAGGACTTTTAATTCATTATTTAACTGACCTCTTTGTATTTCACTTTTTTTAATTGGCTATGTAATTGAGATGGCATCAAACAAAATTTTAGTGTTTCTACAACAACACTAAAGTTTCTGGAATCCTAAATCTTGAATCTATTAAAAAGCATTAAAACACATGGAAATAAATAATATTTAATTACCTATATCAGTTTGCAAAAAAATCTAAAATTTTTTTTGAAAATTTCAGTAAAATGTTACTGTTTGATATGTTGCTTTGTGTGTTAATAATGTCGGCATCAAATCATCAAAGATGTGATACTTTTGCTATCTAAATCTATGTGCAAGTGTGTGTGTTTCGAGCCCTCGTGGTCACCATCATCAAATCTAGCATAAAAGGTTGGAAAGGTAAATTTGCATTTAAAGTAGACCCACTAAAGCCATCACCATCCTTTTAGCCCATTTTTGTTCTTTGACAAGAGACTCCTTAAACCACTTTAGTCCCTCACATGCAGATGAAAAATCTAAAATGTTTCCTGCCCATCTTGTAAAAATTGTTGACTGAAAGAACATGTCATGTGTACAAGCTTGTTTTGTCCAGAGATGGAAAAAGATAAAAAATGCAAGAGAAAGACGCATGTACTGCATAGGAAAGAGTGAAACTAACAAGGATTTGTAGAATTACTGTAGTACAGAAAGACTAAAAAAGAACAACGTTGGTTAGAGTAGTAGGCAGGAGGTGAAGAAGAGGTGGAGGAGGAGAAGTAGGTGGAAGAGCTGAAGAAAATGAGAAAAGTTGTAGTTATACAGAGGTAAAGCATCAGAAAAGTGATAAAGCTACAGGGCAGATGTTGTAATATGTTAGTTTGTTTAATGTAATGTGATATTGATCAAACTCAGGCTTATTGCCCACTCACACATACTACACACTCAGCAGTGGAGGAAAATGTTTCGTTTTAGTGAAGTAGGTTATAACCTGCCTAGCTATGTTTTTTGGAAGTAAACAAATCATCATCACTCAGCTAGTTACCAAAATTACAGGTTTGGAAACCTTCAACTTAACATAACTCTCACTTTTTACTCAGTTTGACATTTTGAACATGATTATCCACATTTTTTTTTCTAGTTTACTTTAGAGATAGTCCTCACTTTACCTTACTATTAAATGTACAATCATAGACCTGGTTTTAAACAGAGATGGAGGTAGCAGAGATGAAGATGCTGGGGATCTCTCTAGGAGAGACCAGGATGGACAGGATTAGAAATGAGCATATTAGAGGAACAGCACATGTTAGAGGTTTTGGAGATAAAGTCAGAGAGGCCAGACTGAGATGGTTTGGACATGTGCAGAGGAGACAGAGGGACAGTACATTGGAAGAAGGATGTTGGGTTTGGAACCACCAGGAAAGAGGACTAGAGGAACACCAAAGAGGAGGTTCATGGATGCAGTGAAGGAAGACATGAAGTTAGTTGGCGTGAGCGAGGAAGATGCAGAAGATAGGGTTAGATGGAAGAAACTGACTTGCTGCGGAGACCCCTGAAGGAAATGCCGAAAGAAGAAGATGGACGTGGTTTTATTATCAACTAGACTAATTTATTAGTAACTGTGTCTCCTGTGGTGCAGATTCAGTTAGATTTGCGGTTTTACTCCACCAAATACATTAACAGTTAAAATATGTTTGATAAGACAAATAATGGTATGAGTAAGAAAGAGATAGTAGGTAGGAAAGAGCAGCCACTTGGTGACAAATCTGCAGAGTTGGTAAATGTTTTGATAGTCTTGTCAAATTCAGCAGTCTGTAACAAACTAAAAACAAAAAAGGCAGAGGCTTTCAATTAATATTACTCAAGATTTAAGACATAAAATCTTAAAAGGAGCAAAATTGTGGCATTAGTACTGAAACATTAACTAATTGGTCTTCATCTTTTCTATCGTTTGTAAAAATGGATTGCCTGATTTATTTCGATCCATTGTTAAATTAATATTTTGTGTGTAGGTCCACCGATAAGTTCAATCACCACCTGCTGTGGATTTATTTGTTCTCAACGACTTTCAAAACATTTTTTGGAAAATTTTAATTTGACTTTGAAACCTTTTTCAAAAACCTCCTTCCTTTCATTTTTTCCACGGATTTATCACAACTAACTGAAATTTGTTGAAAAAATTAATCCAACAACACATGACACCCATAATGCATTTTAATGCAATTTGAAAAGGGGGTATTGTGTCTTTGTGGGATAACAATTCCCAAACAAATATACATGGTATGTAACAGATGCAATATTTGTCAAAGAAAACTTCTAAAAAAGATTCACCAATTTTTACTTGAATTTTTGACACTATAAATTCCTCATGTTCTCACACCACTGGGCATGCATGATACATCTTAAACCTTATTTGAGGCAGCAAATACGAGTGTGAACAATGTGCATAGACTGCTGCTGGAAAACACTTCCTGCTTATTTTAGAAAGTACTTGTGACAATTAGTTAGAATTAAACCATGGCCAAGAACAACTTAGCGTTAAAATTGCATCCAAATGCATGACAGTAGAGCTCGCAAAATTTTCGAACACGCATGAATTAAATAGAAATCCCTTTTGGAATGTTTTTGATGGGGTAACAATGTTCAAACATGGTAGAAAAAGTTGATTTTGCCTGATCCCCACTTAAAATGTCGCAAAGCTTACATTTGTATCTTTCAAGCAAACCTCAAAAGATACAAGTCGTTTTGAGAGTAGTGAGTAATGAAGCATTTTTACTTTGTGCTACTTGCAAATGTCTCCAGGGATGTGTAACAGTGTTGGGTTATTATGTTATTTTATTTGGAAATCTCTCTCTAGATTCTTCACTAAGGACAGGTCGGAGCTGCAAGCTAGACCAGTATCCTCATTTTTAGAGGTTATGCCTTTGTAAAGTGTTCCAAATGAGGAAAGTAGGTTTTCTATAAAGAAAAAAAATGGACTATTGTACTTTGTCTGGTTGAGCTTGTTGTTCATTTGTAATTGGTGGTTTAAGAAACACAACATTCTGTTTAGTTTATTATATAATTTTAGGTAAAAGTGGTCGAACACAGTCAAGAAATTTACATGTGTGCGCCCTCAAACAATTTTATGATTTGTGATTGTGTGTGTATGTGTGTCCATGGAAAATGATACACAGGACGGTGGCAGATTAATGAAGTAAGGGACAGAGGGAGCAAGCTGGATTAACAATCCACTGGGATTACTCTGACCTCAGGACATGCACTAGTGCACACGCACCCTTTGAATTCAGGGCTGTTGCTATTTTTGATGCATTTGACCAGATAGTGTTTTATTATAGTTCAGACCTGCCTGTGGCTCTAAGTTATAGAGGATGTGAAAGTGAGATGAGATGCTGTTTCCAACACAAACATCAGATACAATATAATTGTTGTATTTCCCTTCTTTGTACAGTTCATCTAATTTCTTATTTTGCTTTAATAATAAATCTACAATCTTTGACTCCCCATTTATCATCTAAATTGTTTTCCTTCAGTTCAAATTCCTATTAGCAGCTTTGAGCATTTCCATTTTTCATGTCTTGACCCATCTGATGTAACAATGAAGACAATTGAATGATTGACTTTGTAAATTAGACGGATTATCTGGTTGAATAATCCGTCCGAATAATAATGGCTAAATGATTGAAACCCAAGTTCTTCCATCTTTTCTTCATGAAGGTTAAACAAAAGGGTCAAAGATTCCTTTAATTGCTGTGATAGTGTGGTAAATTAAAATGGAGCCCATTTTGCAGTCTGTCAGGTAAGAAATCGTCAGAAATCTGTATCTGTTATGGAAGCATCACATTGTCCAAACTCAGGCCATTTTTTGTTTGTCTAATTGCAACTTCTGCAATAATATTTGTGACTTGAACTGTATCAGGCACTTTTTAACTTTGCATAATTTCTTTTTTAAATAGTAAAATTAGCGTTCGTCTTAGTTTGATTTTGTTAAATTCCATTATTAATTGCTGTGTAAGTCATTAAGGTTCTAGTCTAGTAAGATTCTATGAATGAAGAAACATTCCAATCCTTTCATTTTCAATCTCCATTTACAATTTCCTAGCTTTCAAATCAGTCTTTGGAAAAAATTGGTGACCTTGTGCTTCTTAGAGCAAAAGGTGCTTGTTGTACCTTTGAGTCTATTAAAGCATGTAAAACAGAAACTTTGGTAACTGTAATTATCTAAAAGAAAGCAGTAGGTTTTAACATTACAATCAAAGACTACTTCGTATGTAACAATTATAATCAGATTAAAGGAGAACATAGATTAACACATTCAACTAAAAAAAAAAAACTTTAGCCACTAAGTAAAATGAACGTCTGTCATGATCCCTAGTACCTGAGAAGTCGATCTATAAGTAACAGCATTACTAAAATTAATTTATTAATACAATCACCTCACCATGCAAATGTTTGGTCATTCATTTATTAACTGCTCAGTGACTTGTTGACGATCTAGTTGCCAAGTACAAAGTAAACAGAATTGTAAAAGTGGAGACAATTTCCAAAGAAAAATATGCTGATCACAAGATTCAATCAGTGGCTAAAATGTTATGTCTCTCCCTTTTTTCTGTTTTAATTGATGAACTAAACTGACTTTACAGAGATTACAAATCATAACGATGCTTGAAAAACTTGTATTTGTTGCCATGGCAGTGCACTGATGTGCAGAGGTTTCCTGAGCTTTCAGAAATGTGCTTCATCTCAACTGTGAAAGTTCTCTAAGCAACAATTCAGCACTTAGGGAACATTTGAAGTAGAGCTTTTCTTAACTCTGAGCCATCAGAGACTGTTTGGCTGTTAGAACTTGAAATCTGCATTGGGAAGAAATCATGAAGGAGCAGAGTTTGAATTTTGTCAGGAAACATGAGGAGACAGAATGCTCAAACAAAAACGAAAGAAAGAAGGCAAGTGTGCAACCTGCCAATTTCCTCTTGCATTCAGGTTAAAGCTACTCTCTGGACCAAAAAAAAGTAGACCTTCCATGAAACAACTTGAGTATTTCTGCACAAACATACCCTGTGCCAAGAAAACACGGCTAAACCATAGCCTCAGAGACTTCTTTACCGGAGGATTGCGGGCAGGTTTATCAATCCTTCTAAGCAGACAACTTTAGAAGATAAGTTGGCTCAGAAACACTTTTCTTTACAGATATGTCAAAACTAAATTAAAAAAAAATATATATGTATTTGTTATTTATTGTATTTTGATCTGTGAAATGTGCAAAAGGAAAGAAACTGTTGGTAATCAAATCCAATACCTGCATTGCCAAAAACAAACAGACAAAAAATGCAAAGTAACTATAGCTCATACGTTTTTTCTTTTTAAGTAATCTTCTTCTTACAAGGAAAGATACCGTCAGACATTCACAAATGGAAAAAGACCTTTAGCTAAACAACCCAGATTCCATTTCAAGCGAACTTTTGAAAACACAATACCAATATACTACGTACATATTTTTTTATAGCCATTATTTGAGGTAAAATGAGTTTGGGAAAGAAGGTTGCAGATTATAATCAAATATACACTCTCAACTGTGTGTAGAACAGGTGTTGAGACATTGTAGTCTTGGTTTTGATACAGTATTTGAATGAGGCTTCTTCTTGCATGCACTGCAGGTGGCAGCAAAGATGATTAAACTCTTTTCCAATGGTACCTTTAGTTTTTTCTTCTAATCCATCCATACCTATCAGAGTTGCAGGGGGTGTCGAAGCCTATCCCGGCTGATTTAAGGGGAGGAGCAGGACACACCCTGAACAGGTCGCCAGTCTGTCTCAAGGTCACACACAGACACATACTCAATCCTAGGGGCTATTTTATAGTGGCCAATCGACCTTACAGGCATGTTTTGGAGGGTGTGAGGAAATTGGAAACAACCCATGTGTATACTGGGAGAACATACAAACTCCACACAGAAAGCCAGCAATTCAAGACTTGTTGTACCCAGGACTCAAACCGAAACCTTCTTGCTATGAGGTCACTGTGCTAACCACTGCACCGACAGAATACCTGCTCATTGTAAATGATTAACTTACCTGTTTCTCCTATGTATGTGTTCTTGTATTTCAAGGTCTACTCCATGCTTATTTTGGGTATGCTGATAAAACCTTCAATGTACAAAAGTTTATTTATGGTGCCCATAGAAGTCACTGTGGGAATCTTTTGATTTGTATTTCTTTCCAAAAATGCCACTAGAGAGTGGAATCTGTATAACTCATTTGGGAAACACGGTCTCTTTTATGCCATTCAACTGTTTGCGCTTCAGCATTTGTTCCAATTTTTCAAGAATGACAAATTATCCCCTAAGCTTGTAAATCTGTGAAAGCACTCCAATTGGAAACAGCTTGTTTCTTTAAGACCTTCTTCAGAACTCAAAGTAATACCACAAACAACAATTACTCATCCCACTATTACAGGCAAAGCCAGAACAATTTCAAATAGAGTGTAAAAACAGGGATAGCGTGTGTACAAGCCATGCACTGACAAATGCCTGTGCTTCTCACTTACTCATAAATCTTAGGGGAGTCATTGATCATTCTTTGGATTGAGCTTAACAGCCACTTTCCTGCACTAAAAATGTACTCAAGGGGGTTTAAACAAGCACACATTAAGGTAGCTCAGTGTCTTAAAAAAAAGACAAAGAGTTGAAATAAATGTTGAGTAGGCTGCAACCTCATGAGTGGAGAACACTTGTGTTTTATGTCCTGTGTAGGAGAGAGGGGAGGAAGATGGAATAATTTGAGATCGGTGATAAAAATTTAAAAAACACTGAAGTGTGGAAGATACATGGTGGGAGTGTGTGTGTAATCCACCTTTTTACGTAGAGCACAGTAGGGAAAGCTAAAAGCTTTTGTGAGTAGAAAAAGCAGAAACAGTTCAAGAGAAAATACTTGAACTGCAGACATGTACTCGTATTGTTAGCTATGTGGTTTAGTTCTGAGCAGACAAACCACTCACCCAGCAGGTAAAATGTCCATTAGGCACACTCGGTGTTTGCAAAATGGATTTTAAAAAACATATATACATAGATATATATTGTTGAGATAAGCTTATAAAAAAATCTCGGCTTCAATTTGAAAGTCAAATTTCAGAATATATGCAGTGGTTTGGTGATTGTAAGTTCATTTATGACTAGGAATGGTTATCGATATCATCTTATTGATACCAGTACAGTATTCTTAGCGATACCACTTATCAATCCGGTATCTTATCAATACTCTTATTGATACTTTTTAGTGTAAAAACAAGTAGAGCAAGACAAACAAACTATGTGGATGCAACAAAACCTTTTATGTTGAAATGATACATTAACTTAACCTCTATTACATCAATAATTTCAATTTGTTTTACATTGTTCGGTTGCATCCGCATGTTTGTTTGTATTCCTCTTTTTATTTGTACACTAACACGTATCAACAGAAGTATCGATAACATACTTATCGATGCTTACCGACTTATCGAGCGGAAGCGATAAGAATACTGGTATCAATAATCACATACATAAATAATGACAATCCTGCACAACACTTGCTATATCTGCCCTAGGGCACATAATGAGATCCCACCCTTGAAATGCATGATGGGTCTTATTTAAACAGCTTCAGTATGATTAAATCTCGAAGTCAAAGTATGCTGACGAAATCTAATACCAATGATAAAATCAAGGTCTGAAAATATTTCACTACTGACCACTATGAGGACATAATTGCAGTCAGAGTGAAGTTATCATGGTGAACTGTTAACATCTCTCCTTTCTTGGCTAAGAAAATAAAACAATATGAGGAAAAAGAGGAATGGTTAAAAACAGAAAATGGAATTTAAGATGAAAACTGATGAGAGATTGAGAATAGTAAAGAAGACAAAATGCAAGTTTAAAAGAAGACAACACACATCCCAGTTGTGGTGACAATTGGTTGCATCAAGCTATGTATTCTTTTTTAGGGAGTTATTTAAGCTTGGACATTTTTATGAGTAATACATTGTTGAGTAAAGTGCATGTTATGTGATAGTGTCATCAGGATGTAGCTAGCAAAAAAAAAATCCCATTTTTTCTTGCAGAGATTTTTTTTATATTTTCTAAGAAGTATTTTAGTTCTGTTGGTTGTTGTGACTTTGTGGGTGTCCATAACAACTCTAAACAAAGCAACAAGAAAATATGGAAGTAAAAGTACCTCAGCTCTGGGGGATGAGAAGATGTCCATCTTTGGTGTTTTGACATCTTTCCTAGAATGCAAAAAGGAACCAAAAAAAAAAGGCATGAATCATTTGAAAGACATTTATTGATGTAACGGGACAGACATATCAAGTTATTCTCCATACTGCCACCCTAAATAGATCAACACAAATCAATTCTGTGCTGTTTTTAATGGAACTAATGGTGAACCACTGCTCTGTCGTTGATTGAAAAATCCAGGTAGCTCCTGCAGGACCAGCTCACTAATTTGCAGACTTTGGGGATTTCCAAACATAAGGGTAAAATAAACACCTAGGGTGTGGTTCTCAGCACATGGTCATGCTTTATATCAAATTGAAATGCATGTGTTATATTTGTATCTATGTCTTTGAAATTTGCAGCACTCAATTTAATCATTCGCAGGATGTTATTTATTGCTTTTGGAAACAAAGAATAAATTATTTGACAAAACATCTCTCTGAAGTTCTGTTTAAATATAACCCCATTTATGAAAAAAAATTCTCTGGTGCAGAGCAGAGAGCTAGAAGTACTTGGCAGTACCTCAAACTTTTTGACCTTGATATTTGATTGCATGAACCCATAATCAGTTCATCTATAGTGTGTACTGAAAAACTATGGTCAGTTTAACTAAAGCCCCAAATTCACAAAAGCACTACATAAGTTCAGATGAACATACTGTTGCATGGTCAGCTCAAGTGCTTAGTGCCTCCTTTGATTCTGTACACGGAGGCATGAAAATAGGTGAATCATCATAATTAATTTTGCCTAAATAGTTTCGATCAATACCATTTTACTTTATGAAGGAACTAATGTCAATTTTGTTTAATTCCTATTCAGAAACACACTCAAATACTTTAGAAAAGAAGTCCTGAAGCATGTTTGATGGAAGAAAGAAGAAGCAGGGTGAAATTTGCATAATTTCCTGTTGAGAGAGTCCCATGTTACCACATGAGTTACTGCTGCAACTGAACCGCAAAAAATGGGCAAATAAGACGTTTGAATGACCGTTAGTGATTAAGTAAACTACGAGAAGGGTAAACAAGGCCTCATAAATAATTTCTAACATAATTTTAACTTGATTCAAACTATGATTGTGACAAGCTAAGTCCCCATAGTTACATTTAGAAAGGCAACACTGAAACATGTGGTACATCAACAAAGCAACTTCATCCTGACTTTGCACGAGGAAACTGTGTATTAAATAGAGAATTATTTTAAATGTTCTAAATTCATCTCTATATTGTGTGGAAAAAATGTAATGAAGAATGATTCAAATGTGTTATTTGTTCTTATCGGAAGTGCTTTTTACGTTGATGTATAACCTCGAGAGTTTCTGAGAACAATCAGCTTCATCATTCCAGCACACAAGCGACTCATACATCAGCTGTTTGGGAACCAATGTACCATCGGACATCTAATTACGTTCATCCTATTTCTCATCCAAGTCACTAATCTGACACATTGATTGTTGCACAGATAGTTTACAGCTAACAGTGTTCTTGCTAACTTTTTTGGGGATAAAGTTTGAGAGGCAAGACTGAGATGGTTTGGGCATGTACAGAGGAGAGAGAGAGACTACATAGGAAGAAGGATGCTGGATTTGGAATCACCAGGAAAGAGGACGAGAGGAAAGCCAAAGAAGAGGTTCATGGACGCAGTGAAGGAAGACATGAAGATAGTTGGTGTGACCAAAGAGGATGCAGCAGATAGGGTTAGATGGAAGAAACTGACTTGCTGTGGCGACCCCTAAAGGGAAATGCCGAAAGAAGAAGAAGTGTTCTTGCTAACTTTACATTGATTCTCAGATTAAATGTTTTTTAACGTGTGTTAAAACTTGCATACTGAGATTTTTTTTTTTTTTAAAGACACAGATAGTGATATGGGCCAGCAGGTGCACAATCCCAGCAATATGATATTATAATTAGCATTTATATAAATTCAGGTGTAACTTGTTTGCAATTAAACTGAAGTTTATATAATACATTTTGTATTTTTAAGCAAGCTCATTTAGGCTGAACTCTGAACATGAGTTAGCTTGATACAATTTAAAAAACCCACTATCAATGTCTCCAGTGTCTGACAGATTTTTATATACGTGCAGCATGTAACTTGCTTTTTATTCACTATGTCTGACATGATCCTGCAGTCCAGTCAAAAATAATGGACTTCTTCGTCAAGATGTCATGGTTTCAGGAAAAGTGTGACACCAGGTTCTGTGGACAAGACAGGTAAATGTCATCTGCTCTCGTACCGGTCAGCAGAGTTGACCCTGGGAGGAATAACTGGAATGAAGTTGCTTTAGGCACTAAAATAGAGTCAATCACTTCATATTTTTGCAAGTAAACTTGTTTAGAAATAAAGATTAATGAAAGCTAGGCAAGGCTCACACTTTGCGAGTAGGTGGGCGGAGACGTCTGAGGGCTCGTGGTTGTTGCTGAGTGTCCTGCTCAGTCTGGTAGAAAAACATCCTGAGATCTTCATCAAGCAGCAGCCATGTAGGTAGACCAAGCAACCTCTGGAAAGAGAAAGAGAAGGGAATGAGGAGAATTTATTGGGAAAACACAGCAAAGCAGACCATGATGATAGACAAAAAGGTATTTGAGGAAGAACAAAGAGATGAATAGTGAACCAGAGAAGGCAGGGCATTCAGATGACTGATAACAAATGTCAACAAAATACTTGGGCTGTGTAAAGGAAAGTGAATTTGATGGATAAGTGGGATGGAGCTAGAGAAGGGTTGAAGCAACAAGTGTGAAGAGTGTGGGGGGAGAGCAAAAGCAAACAAGGTTGCAAAACAAGTCATGTAGGTTACAGGGGAAAAGAAGAGTGAAGCAGAAAAGAGAAGTGACTGAGTGGGAGAAAGAGAAGGTGATCGTGTTCCCAGTGATGGAGCAACAGTGAATTGTGTCAAAAGTTTCACAACGATCGTCAGTCAGACATGATGTGGGCACAGGGCAGAGCAAATGGAAAAAAAAAAAAGAGCAGCAACACCTACATACTGAGTTCATCCCCTAACTACAGCTGATATATCCTCCTACAGCCTTGTGCAACCCACTGAGACGTAGGCTACCGCACGCTGCAAAAGTTTTAAACCATGCCAAAATCCCTTGAGCAAAAGAAAAAAATGAACGTGATCACCTTCATATATGTGTTGAGTTCAGGAATCCTGCTTTCTGCGATTTCCCTTTTGTTTCCAATGAAGATTTTTCCTGTTAAAGAAGGAGAAAAAGTAATTCACACATAAAGTATAGTGAGACAGTGTGAACACATAACACAACAAATGTGTTGAAACCACAGCTTTAGATTATTGGAATGACAATTTCCACATATTTGTTCCCAGTTCATCTCAAACTAATGAGCAGTAACTGGATGTTGGAGACAGTGCTATTGTAATGTTCCTTGTTTGTAGTGTTGCATGAAAGATACTTGGCAGCATATTAGAAAATACCTCCTGACTTTTGTGGATCATTCTTATGAGAAAAAACATGCAGGGATTTAATACACTTTATTCCCCACTAAAAAGCTAACCT
This sequence comes from Neostethus bicornis, assembly GCA_902685375.1. NCBI lineage: Eukaryota > Metazoa > Chordata > Actinopteri > Atheriniformes > Phallostethidae > Neostethus > Neostethus bicornis. Next base: position 17,546,105 of record LR738542.1, on the reverse strand, counting down.
GATTATCGATATTTACTGTAGCTCTTCTTAGTAGCTATCCATGTGTATTAAGCGGTCCTGCAGTTATTGCCACTTTGCTTTGCACCACCACAAAATGAGTCCAAACTTTCCAAATTAGTCAATTTTACCTCAAAAAACACAGTGAAGGTACCAATTTTTTTACAAAGTTTTTTCTTGGTGTTGCATGGAGGTACAGTTAGCACTGCTGCCTGGCAGCAAGAAGGGTGCTGGTTGTTGATCATTTTATTTGGTCAAGAACATAAACCAAGAAGCTAAAATATTCGCAATGGTCACAATGAAATAAGTGGAAATCAATCGATGGATCCATTTGAGCTTAAAATAAACACAAAATCTAAGTGTTGGCAGAACCATAGACCATAGTCAGTCATCCTGAGAACCGCTTATCCAAGTTGGGATCTTGGGGTGCCTAAGCCTATCTCGAACTTTTTACAGGAAACAGGCAGAGTACACCCTAAAAAAGGTTGCCGGACTGCTACAGGGCTGCACAGAAACAACTATTCACACACACTCAATCCACATGGAGAGAACATGCAAACTCCATGCAGAAAGACCTGGGATCCAAGGCTAAAAAAAACAAAACATATGTAATGATGAAGTGATGTAATACATAACAACCATAGTATGCACTATATCAGCATCAAACCCCTGGAAATTTGAATGTCGTACCTTTCTTTGTACCTTTCTTATTCTTGCATATTTCAATCTAAATTTTGTAGTTTTTTAAATTAAATTTAATTGGTAAATGTTGCCATTTAAATTGTAGGTCTGTATTACATTTTTTTGAAAAAAAAAAAAGCTTTGCCAAGAAAAAATGATTAACTGTAATGATAAAGTATAAGAAAAATATGTAAATGAACAATCTGTAATTTGCCTTCACCAAATTTTCTGTGAGTTTCTCTATAAAAACAAACCATGCCTTACACATTCAACCCAACATACCATTCAATATTTGCAAAGCAACCATTTTGTGTAAAAGTTGTCTTCTGCCATCCACAAACAGTAAACACAAATTTATTTTTCTGGAAAAAAAAACATCACTGTTCCTTTCTAAAACATTATGTTTAGTTGTAAATTATAAAGCAGAGCACAGACTCTTGTGACTCTAAATTGGGTCTCGGCAATTCATCCATGGCTATCAAACACTGCTGTTAAATCTAATTTAGCACAGCTTAATGACCCTCAGCTACGATATTCGGCTTCTCCTCTTCTCGCTGTCTTTCTTATCTCATTCACTCTGGAGAACGATAACTCACTCAATCCCCTAAATCCGCTCGTTGACTTACAGATGAATCACTTACTCATCTGCTCACCTCATCTCCTCAAAGCAGCAACACTCCCTGGATGTATTAAGTATCATGCAAGACCACAGACAAGTAGAGACAGAAAAAAACAGCTTCAAGTTGATTAGATGGCCCGTAACACTTTTCCATTATTATTTTCTCTGCCGTAAAGCCATCACCCATCTTCCCCTGTGCCCCTTTCATTCCTCGTCTTTCTTATTCCCATTCCATCCTGATGAGATCTGGCACTCCAATTAAACCATCAGACTCCGCGGTGGGCAGATGCTAAATCTGAGTTTATAGAAAAGTAGAACTTTCCAAATATAGCAAATGACGCTTTAGCCTTAAGGTCTTTAATGAATGATGAGTAAAAAAATGTCACAAAGGCTTTGTTTCTTTCTTTAAACAACAAAGCTTGGGTTTAAGTGAAAAGAGAAGTTGAAATGAGAGAAAAACAAAAGAACTATATCAAGAACCTAATATTTGTTTTTTTTGTTTGGAATGTTTGTGTTCGGTCTAAACAAATGCCTAAATATATTTTAGGACATTTTTGATGAGACCGATTAATGTAAAAAATATAAATCACAACTTTTATTTACATTTAAACCATAGACTCATGTACTTGAAGAGCAGGACATGTAAAATATTCCATTTGTTCCGTTGTTTTGGGGCCAGGACATGGGGGCAACAGCCTGAAACTGGAAACTCAGGCTTCTCTCACCCCAGCTGCATCCTTCAGCTCACCCAAGAGGATCCTGAGGCATACCCTGGCCAACTTGTCTTTCCAGCAGTTTCAGGTTCTGCCTGTGGGTCTCCTCCCGGGGGGACATGCCCAAAACACTTCACCAACAACGAAGGTACATTCTGGGGTCATCCTAACCAGATGCCTGAGCCACCCCATCTGGCTTCTCTCTACCCGGAGGAGCAACATGTAAAATATTTATCAGCAACAATAGCAAGCATTCGTTTCAATAGCAAGTAATTTTTTTTTTTTTTAATCTGTCACCCTAAGACGGGGAGACAGTGGCCGCGTGGTTAGAGCGTTCGCGCGCGGACCGGAAGGTCACGGGCTCGCGTCCCACGGAGAGCACGTCCAAGGGTCCTTGGAGAAGACACCTAACCCCCGCTTCTCCCACCATTGGCGCCGTTGAAGGGCAGCCTGCTGCGGTGTAAGGAGTGCAGCAAACAAATTTCCCCGGTTGAGGGATGAATAGAGTAATTCTTTTTTTTTTTTTTTAAATAGACTAAAGACCTGTGTAAAGTGTAAACTTTACGGTTTGACTGCTAACCAGACAGGATAGGATCTCAACACCCCTCACAACTCAGAAATAGACAGAGCAGTTTTGAAAAAAGGAATCTAATCAAATGAAAACAAGTGAGTTCAATGTGTATCATTCATTAAAAGCTTTGTGAATCATGTATTGGACAAAAACAACGCCAAGATTAGATTTTCTTTCATCAAAGGCCAAGTAATGTTTTATTTCTAACTCATTCGGGGCATTAGCAATTCTTGAAGCTTGAAACTGCAAATCTGTTTTTATAAAAACCAGCGAAAGTAAAGGGAAATGCCCTTCTGCAACATTCTAGAGTTGCATCAGGCATAACTGACAAATATCCAGAAGTCAAAATGGACACTGATGTAATTACGTCTTCCAGCTGGCCTGTGAATGCCCCGGCAAACCAAATCAAGAATTTTACATTTAGTTTCTTGTTCTCTATCTGTTTTCCTAATATACCTGTCCAGACGTGGCCACAAAATCCCTCATCTGACAGCCGACTGATAAATCTCAATCTTTTTGTCTCTCAACAAAATTTTCTTCACCATTTTTCTAGTTAACTTTCGTTTCAACATTCTGGTACCCATCCGTTCTGATTTGACTTCTGCCAGTGGATTTAGAATCATGAGAATCTAAATCTAAGAATCTGAGAATAGCTGCTATTTCTCTGGGCCAAATTATGTCGTGTCATCTTGAAACCTCATGTTTAGGTTGTAACGCAGACATCTAAACATGCTGTTTGTAATGATATGTTGGGTTAAGATTCCTGTTTTATTCATTCTTGTCTGGTATTACACTTTTATGAAGAAGATGATCAGTTTTCAAAGTGTGTTGTAATTCATCATTACGTTAACATGCTCCTTGTTGGTTATATTTCCTTGCCTCCAGTCTGTGTTTTGCTTTCTGCTAAGTTGTATTCATTTTCTAAATATCATCCTTGTACATACAGTATCTGTTTCATTGTGATACCTGTGTCTTCTATCAGCACTTAAACTTAGACTTTTGTTTTTGTATGCATTTACTTCTAGTTCCTGTCCAGGAACTGCATTGCCAAATAACATCATCACTTTCCTACTTAAAATTTTGGAACGAAAGTAGGAATACTGTGTCATTGTGCTTGCAGACTCACCGAACAGAAAGTTATTCATCTACACATTTAGTTAGCATTTCTTCTGTTCTTGTAAACATTCAAGCTGATAAACATAACTATCTGAAGTTTAACTGTGAAAAAGTTTGACTGATGTGTACAATCCCGGGCAGAACAGATTTACTCTAGAGTTTAGCCGAAGCTAAATATATTTTCTATAATGATGTTGCGTATATCTGGAAATTTTTATAAAATGTAATGAGAACATTTACAGTCGGTTAATATCAGAACTTTTAAGTTATTTAGCTAGGTAATGATTGATTAATTAATTAATACGTAATGAATGATTAAACTGACTTCCTGTGGCGATCCCTGAAGGGAAATGCCGAACTGAGAAGAAGAAGAATCAAACCATGTAATGATTCTTTAGTGTTTCGTTAGTTTGACTATTTCCAAAATATACGGGTACGTTTGCATTGCATGTTATTTTATAGTATTTTAGCCCTCTGAAATGTGACATTAAAATGATCTTCTTGGCTGAAGATTTTGTACACACTCACCTGGAAGAAAAGGCAGTACGCAGGTGTTGGGACTGTATCTCTCTGTGTTTTCAGAGGAATATCTGGCATCAAGAATTTGGTGCAGGTTGAAAAATTCTCTGTATCTTCTGTAAATCAGATACTTCGCCTCCCCTTTAGTCTTCACTTCAATTACAAACAACTGGGAGAGAAAAAGAGGACCTCATTTTTAAAAGTTCAAAGACCAAAAGTTTTTTATCATTGCTTAAAACTTACAAAATAATCAATGAACCCTTTCTTCTCCTCAATATCAGCAATGGTGGCGCTGATAGGAATGTTGTTGGGGAGCTGATCAAAGTCACTAAAGAACAAAGACACATTTTCATTCATTTTTTTTCATTTTGAAATTCTTGCAGCAGTGTGCAGCCTATAATACTGGTAACTTGAACAAAGTGTACCCTGCCTATTGCCTAAAAACTAGCCTGGATTTTATTATGTTAATACAATTTCATTCAGTTTCCTGATCCACATATCCCTAATTGGGTTGCAAGGGTGCTGGCACCCCGACTGATTTCAGACGAGAGGCAAGATACACACATATTAGGTCGCCAGTCTGTTGAGGGTCACACAGAGACAACCCTCTGAGAGCAAAGACATTTTTTTATTAATTTTGTTTCATTTTGAAATTCTTGCTGCAGTTGTGCAGCCTGTAATACTGCTAACTGGAACATAGTGTATCCTGCCTCTTGCCTAAAACTAGCTCGTATTTAATTGTGTTAATACAATTTTTTTTAGTCTCCTAAACCACTTATCCCTAATCGGGTTGCAGGGGTGCCGGCACCTCAACTGATTTTAGATAAGAGGCAAGATACACTCATATTAGGTCGCCAGTCAGTAGCGGGTCACACAGAGACAACCCTCCACACACGCATACACATACGTACTTATTCTTAGGGGCATAACAAATATATATACTGTATATATTATTTACAAATACAAAAGGCCCCCCCAACAGACTGGCGACCTGTTATGTGTGTACCCTGCCGCTCACCTTAAATCGGCCGGGATAGGCTCCTTCAAAAGTTGGACGAAATCCAAAGGGATTTTAAAGAGGAAAAGATTTTGAAATCATGTTAAAAATCGGACCTTATTCACATACCATCTATACAGTTGAACTTGTTCTGCTAAATAGTTCAAGTTTCAAATGTAGGAAATGATTGAACAGTCATAGAAATTAACTGGATTTATTTTACGTGTAAACAAATAAATCACTTCAACGCGCGAAAGTTTGAGACTTCCTCGAAAACTCGCGTGTTAAAAAGTTTCCCACAGCTGCAGGTGTTCGGATTAAATGTCAACCGTGTTAAACTTGAACCGGATTAGTTCGGGATTTTACTCGCTTTAGTCGCCAAAAACTCACCTTTCATCTCGTATTTGCTGTGGTCCTGACATGTTGTCTTCGGTGCTGATGCGAAGAAAACTGGACTTCAGTGAAGCAGTTCATGCAGAAAAGAAAAAAAAAAACTCCCCTCTTGTACCTCAAATTACACCGTCTCTCAATGCGGAAAAAGAGAGAACAGAGGAAGCGAAAGTTCCCTAAAAACAGATGTGACTACAAAACATTTATGTGGCCATGCAGATGTGATCCTGTCTGGATGTGAAAACGACAGAAAATACTAAATTGTTCAGAGTGAAACTGAAACCAAGTCATTAAATAGCTGGAATAGTTATGGTTGTTAGATTGAAGGTGATATGGAAAATCTAAATCTTCTTTCAGTTGTTGCAGTTGTGATTTTAAGTAGGTGCACTGAAAATAATATTTATATGCATTTAAAGAAATATGGACTCTGTGATAAATTGAAAACCTCAGCCAATCGTTTTTGTCAGGTGAACAGAAACTATTGGCCCAGAAACTGGAGATGTGGGACCAGGATGCATTGACTGTTTTAACCAGTGTATTGCAGTTAATCTGGGGTTAGGGAAGAGGGGTAGAAGACAATGTGAAGGGGACACCATCATAGCTGCAGCAGTAGAGCAGAACAGCAAATGATCTGACGAACAACAAGGGTTAATTAACCGGGGGAAAGCGAGACACAGGTGGAGACACAAGGTTGAAGCAATTTGGCATTGGTGTACTAAATCAGGGCCCAGGAAAGGATTAGGAGGGAGTTCCAGAAAAGAGGAGAATCATTACAGAGTCTTTGTTTCTGAAACATGCCAACAAAGATAAGTAAATATTGATTATATGATTCATTGATTTCTTGTCCGGTGTTTTGAAAGTCAGAATGGTGATCTGTATGTCAAGTATTGCTGGACAGATTTACTCTACCAGTTGGCACCATGTGCCCGCCGTGGCAAGTATTATTTTATTTATTTCCTTCTGAACCGCTTATCCCTCACTCTGGAGAGTGCCGAACCCTATACCAGCTGATTTCAGGCAAAAGGAAGGATATGACCCGAACAAGTCGCCAGTCTGTTGTAGGGCCACACACACACAACTATTCACACACAATCTGAGGGGCAATTTTGCAGCAGCTAATCAACCTGTAATAGATGTTTTTGCTGAGGAAACTGGAGTTCCCATAGAAAACCCACGCATACACAGGGAGAACATGCAAACTCCACACAGAAAGACCAGTATTTCAAGCCTTGCCACCTCTCCAGTACTCGAACCCCTGACCTTCTTGCTGTGAGGCCCCAATACTTTTTTTTTTATTTTATTTTTTATAGTTTATGTTACATCCTGAATGTTTGGGTTTTCTTCGTCCTCTTACCAAAAGTACAGAAGAGAGAAAGACAGGGCAAAGAGTGAGAAGGAAGAGGGGCTCCTACTCTAACACTAGATGTCAGTACAGTTAATGAGATCAAGTGGATGTGTGTAGTGACATTGTGTGTGTGTAAAAGAAGTCACAAGCACAGCTTGACATTCACTTGTACATATATTTATGTTTGAGAAAATATTGATTGTGCTTCATCAACTATCCTTTTGGAACAAATTGAAATGTGAGCAAAGAAACATTCAGAAAGATTTTAGGTCACGTTTACCTCCCATGATGCACCACATCATGTTTGCTTTACAACACATCAACCTTACGACTTTTTATTCATGTTTCAGCGTCATACACATATTCCCTCACACCGCAAGAGTAACATCATGCAATCCGTGAAAGGCAGTTAACAGAAAACAAAGACAAGCAAAAGAAATCTGAGTGTGTTTCTTTGTGTTTTAAAAAACATGTGGGCCTGAGAGTGTTTGCTAAAAAGGGTGTGAGCATGTACTCCCAGGAACAAACAGATCAGTGGAGTGGTTGAGTGGAGGGACAACAGTAAGAGAGTGTGTGAGTTCAGCACATATCGACTTCAGACTATTTTCACATAGCCTGCGATGGATCTTTTGTAACGGTGATCGTATAACACTGCAACGCCAGCCATGAATTGCAGATACATATTTCAAGTGTGTTTTTATCTTCAAGGTCAGGCCAGCTGCTAGAGTCTGTTGTGCTTTGACATGTTTGTGTTTGTTTTAATACAAGTGTATTGTAAGTGTTTGCATATAGTTTATCGCATGCCGACCTTGCATTACAACTCTGCAACAGAAGAACACTGTAAAAAGTCTGCTGTTGAAATGAGTCAGTCATTGTGCTGACAGGTCCAACACACAATACATATGAACACACTCACACACCCTCTGTGAAACAGTAGAAGTGAGACTGAAAGACTGTCTCAACAAACACTCAATGTGTATATGATGTTGATAGCCTGTTGCCGTGACACCGTCATGAAACAGGCAGAAAGAAGCATCAGTAAAGCTAAGCTATTTCCTAAAACCAGACATTTTTGGGTTAAAGAAGGGGACTCCTACTGACTTGTAGCTACAGTCATATATGACCAAGTACTGATTAAATTAATTAAATGATCATGCATCGAAGGAAGCAGTACAGAAAATATATGTATGAAGTGAACAACATACAGAGTGATACTAATATCATTCTGCAAAAGGTTTAAATAAGACATCTAAAGTAACAAAAACATATTGTAATCATGAGAGTAGATAAGCCTTTATTCTTTTTTTACGTTTTTTTTTTTTTAGGTTTTCTGCATTCACTGCTACAGGTGGTGACCTCTTTACTTCAGCGCCAATTTAAACAGTGGTCACTCACTCTAGCTGAACAGTGCAAATCAGCTGATATAAAACTGTCTCGTGCTAAAACATATTGCATGTGTGTTAAAATGAAACTCCAAGCATCTTTGTGATCTCTGAAACGACGTTCCCACACACATTCCCACACACACAAAGTTCTATATCAGAACTAAATACATGACTATAATCATTGGCATGTGGTAGATGTTTGAGAACCCGTAGGGCTTGTTTCTCCTACTCTCTTGTATGGTTTGATTTGAACTCAACTCGTGAGGTGGTGAACACTGCTGCATTTAAAGAAGTTCAAACCAGGACAGTCAAGGCTCTGCAGTGAACTAGTGTCTTGCATGAATTTGATCTCGCGAAGGCAAGTAGAAAAAAAAAAATACAATTATAAAGTTATGCTAAAACCAGAGAAACAGCGGCATAGAATTTGCTGAGGCCAATTTTACACCCAAAAGCTCTGATTATGGGCTTTATTCCTAAAGGAGTTTAACGACTTTTTATCCTCCACCAAAAAGCTGACCAGTCTGATAATAGTTGGTGATTTTAACTTACATATCAATAATGATTCTGACCTCTTTGCCAGAGGTTTTATGAGTGTTATGGACTCTTTAACTTTACTCAGCATGTATCTGGGCCTATACATACTAAAAGTCACACACTTGACCTTATCTTTAGCCTGGGTATCAACATTGATTGCATTTCATCTGAGGACATTTTTATTTCCGATCATTACTGTATTCTTTTCAACTTTTCCTCTTCTGCACCACCTCAACTACATGCAGAGAAATTACGTCCCGCACCCTAAACTCCTCTACTGCTGATAAATTCTGCAGTCATTTTTATTTGGTTTTACCGTCACTAAATGATGTCAACTCTTTATCTGATATCTTCAATGATTATTGTTCTTCTATTTTTGATCAATTCTGTTCAGTTAAAACCAGATCTGTTTCTGCCTCAAAGATAAACCCCTGAATTAATGATGATATTTCCAACTTGAAACACTCCTGTAGAAAAGCTGAGCGTCAATAGACTGAAAACTGGTCTGCATGTCCACTTGCTTTACTTGAAAGATCGCTTAGTCTCTTTTAATAATGCCATTGGAGATTCAAGGGCTGCATATTTCTCCAATCTTATTTTGAAAAGCAGAGGTAATCCCAAAGTGCTATTTCAGACAATAAGTAATATTGTTGTTTCCACTCCACCCGCTGTTCCAATTCACTCAAATGATGACTGTGAAAATATTTTATTTTTCATCAAAAAGGTTCACAATGTGAGAAGTTGTTTGTTCGTCTCAACTGGTTCTCTCTGCTCCAAGAAAAACCTGACCCATAATCTTAGAAAGCTTTTTAACGGTGTCTCTCCCCGAGCTTGTAGGTTCAATAAAGTCCTCTTCTTGTTTTCAGATGTTTTACCAAACTGTTTGTTCAAAGATGTTTTCCAATCCATCAGTTCTTGTATCCAGACAAAAATTAAGGTGTCACTGATGTCCGGTCCTGAATATTTTAAGAGCACCGTCATCCTTCCACTTTAAAAAAAAAAAATTGGTCTTGATCCTTCTCTGACCGGCAGCTACAGTATTTCTAACCTGTCGTTTATCTCTAAAATTTTAGAAAAAGTTGTTGCTAACCAACTTACATCTGCCCTGGACAGTCATGAAATTTTGGATCATTTTCAGTCTGGTTTTCATAAAGCACACTCTACCAAAACAGCCCTTCTTAAAGTTACAAATGACACACTGTGGTGGAAAACAGCCTTGGTGGAACAAAAAGTCAACTGCTTTCTTTAAGAGTTTATTGTATAGATCACATGTGCACATGTGAAGAGCTGGAGAGATCATTCCCTAAGTTTCTGATTCTACAACATTTAATGCATTGCTGTTTTGAAGGTTTAACATCCCCCAAGATAGTTCAACTGAAGTTCAGAGTCATCTCAGCCTTGGAGTCAGATAAGAAACACAGGATGAGGACAATGCTAGACTGTTTCTTCACACTCCCTAAAACACCTGGCATTCCAGACATCAGAGAAACACAGCAGAACACAGGATCATTGTTACACCATTATGAGAAACTAAAATGTCCAGATTTAAACAAATTTAGATTTTAAAATTTAAATAAAAAAAATCACTACTGCTTAATATGTTTTTATCATTACAATACTAATGTACAGTAGAATGATACAAGTAATGGCACTGTGCTAGTAGTACTCGATCTGACCTTTTTTTTCTTTTTTTTTACACCATTGATCACCATGTTCTGCAGCACACTCTGAGATGCTGCGTAGAAGTGTCAGGATCTGCTTTAAATTGGTTCTCTTTTTATCTATATGGAAGATCTTTTTCTGTTACTATTTCCAAATTTAAGTCCTCCTCCGCTCCTCTCACCTCTGGTGTACCTCAGGGGTGAGTCTTGGGTTCTTTATCGTTCACTTTATACCTGTTGCCTCTGCAGCCTATTTTAAGTTCTTTTAGCTGTGTTTCTTACCATTTTTATGCTGATGAACCTCAGCTGTAATTGTCTTTTAAACCACATGACGCTCACAAGTTACAAATTTTAGGTGTCATGAGTCTATCAGAAGTTGGTTAAACGACTTTTTTTTTTTTTTACAACTTAATGAAGCCCAAACCAAAATTCTTGTCAATGCTGCTGATAGGATCAAACCTCACATTGTGGAGCGTCTGGGTCCCCTTGCTTCCTTTATCAAACTCTTTGTGAGTTAGCTGCCCGCTAAGTTTTTAATCAAAACGTCCAGAGTTTCCCATGTCACCTCGCTACTGATATGTCTGCTTTGGCTGCCTGTCAAATTTAGAGTGCATTTTAAATTTTTAGTTTTAACCAATAGAGCTTTTAATTGAACCTGTTTATGTCAGTGACCTCTTACATCTCTACATTCCCAGCAGGTGACTGAAATCCCACCACCAGGACCTGTTAGTTTCAAAAAGAACATTTTTTAAAACAAAAGGTGAGAGAGCTTTTGCAGCGGTGGCTCTCTCGTTCTGGAACTCTCTTCCTCTCAGCCTTAAAACCTGTGACTCTGTTTTTTTTTAAAAACAGTTAAAAACGTATTTTTTTAGACTTGCATTTTCTTAAATCTGTTTTTATGTCTTGATTTTTAGATTTTACTGTGTTTTATCTACCTTATTTCTTCATGTGCTTTTACGTGGAGCACTTTGTGACTTATGTCTTTAAAAGTGCTTTAAATTAAGCTAATTATTATTATTATTATTTGGTAGGGATTATGTTACAATGGGTTTCTCAAAGTAGGGCATCAGTGTGCAATCACACATAGAATATTCTGCTTGTCTCAATTTCCTTCCATAACCCCTGGGCTTCCCTGAGTTTATTTTTAGGGCTAATAGCTGCTGATCTTTGTGTGCGAGGTGAAGGGATGCCCCGATTATATCACTACAGCACACACAAACAGATCTGCTTGTAGCCACTGTTGCTATGAACTCACCACCTGTTCTGACATAGCACAGTGGTAATTAAAAACACATTTAATTCCTGTCAATGTCCTTCTTGCTTTCTCTCTAATTTTAGTTTGATAGAAGAATTTTGTGTCAATCTCTCACAAATCTCCCAGGATTCATTATGTTCTCATCATTACATTACTATAAGAAAACTTGGTATCAGTTTGCAATCCAAACTCTTGACTAAACTTTACACATTTAGTAAATCCATTTAGAAACGGATCACCTCGTTCCTGGTCCTCTCCCCTCAGCCTGTTCCATCAGCATGTTGGTTTTATCACCTCACCCTTTCCATTCACATTTTCCTACAAGGCAGCAAAGTGCTGATGAGGAGTAATTTAATAAAGAGAAAAAAGCTCCAGAAGTTTCAGGGCTCAAGACTGACCAAACAAAGGGTCACACCAGGACAAAGATGGACAAGTTCATTTGATTTTGTTCTTAATTATATTAATTTTTAAGAGCTATTTCAAACATATAAAACATTTATGTGATGCATTTTTCAGTTTTGGTTTGTTCTTTTTGGGGAGTTATCTTTTTCATCACTTCTTTTTTTATGCATTGGTCAATTAACAACATTTTTTTTACAACTATATTTTTCTGCTAATTAGAATTTTGACATTTCCAGCTTTATCCTGTGAGTTGCAATCTTTGGTGTTAAATATGTATCTTACCAGAGCAGTGCATAGTTACAAAAAGAATACACCTTAAATGTCATTCTGATCTCAAGATGTTTGTTATGATACACAAATATATTTTCAGAATTTGCAACAGCATTCTTCTTTTACCCCAAAATGTTAACTACTTGAGTTGATTCTTCGAAAAGGCCACATGAACTTGACACAACATTTAACAAGATGTAACAACATTACAGAAACTACAAGCTGTAGTTTGTCTGTTTAAATTAATAAAAACTGGGTTCAAAATATCATTATTGAAGAAGGAAAAAAGTAAAAGGAGGTACTGTACGTTTCAGTTAAAACAAAAAAATAAACTAACAAGAGATTTTTATGGTTATAGTATCAAAATCTAAAAATAGCAAATAAAATTTAAGTGAGATCACACACATATTTTTAAAGATGGAGTAACAAACGCCACAAGATCTCCAATCGATAAAATCTTCTCGCCTAGATTTTAAAATAATATGCTGACTTTTTTGCATTGCACAAAGAACTTTTTTTCCCCTTTCATTTTAAAGGTGAACCATGACTTAACTGGAAAAAAAACAGCAGTAACTAGCAACAACATGAACTTTCTAACACGACAATGACATCAGATATCACAGTAAATGAGACCTTAAAAAAGACAGATGAGTTGCAAGGAAAGCAGCCCAGAGTGAAGATTAAGACTGAATGAAGTCCCATAAGGAGACAATATTTGCAAGCCAACAGTGTTGGCATGATGTCTTGACAAACCCCTATTCTTAAAATAGAGAGGTGCGGGTGAAGTTGGTGCATGGGGAATATGTGGGACAAGTGTGTTTGAGATTGGAAGCAGCTATAAAAGTCTTATTGTGTCCTCTCTCTAAACTTGCTCATCTTACATCCATCTCCAGACCCTTTGCTCTTCACCAGGCTTCTTCCATCTCCATCCCTGTTAACGTAGTTTTTTTTAGAAATTGTTTTGGACATTTGCAATCCACACCTTTCTACAGGTAAGATAATTAAATAGCAGCATTTTTATAAAAGAGAGGTGCAAAACTTAACAAAAAAATTGGTGCTTATTTGCAAAACACAAAAAACTGATAAAAAATGACTGCAGATTAATGTGAGATTTTTTAAATAAATTAGATGTCTCAGTGGTTCAAGGATAAAGTCAAAGTGACAGTCAGCCAGTGAGAGGCTGTGCTACTGTGTGTGTGAACGTCTAGGTGACATTGTGCTTCTGTCTTGCTAAAAACTCAATTTATCAAGAGCTTCAAAGATAACCAAGCTTCAAATAAACATAATCTGACAATTTAAAATGTTTTCAGCACACAGCACAAGATTGCCACCATTTGAAATGTTTTAAATGATTGTCTTACTTGCAAAAGTAAATATCTTAAAATAAATGTGACACGTTCTATATGTGTTGATATTGAAACGTAAATGGGTTTCTGAATAAGTTTCAGCATTATATTTTCAGTTGATTTGAAGATGTTGTTAAAAACAGGTTTCTACGTGTTTTTTTTTCATCTTAGTTTATGTGTCATCAGAATCAAGAATCAGAAAACTTCATCAGTCCCAGAGGGCAATTATTTTCCACAAACAGTAGAAGGTTATAAATTTCTCTTACCTCGTGTTCAATAGAATATTTTCATATCGTGAATTTCTTCCGAAATGACCCACACAACTCAATCATTACAATTTAAGTGATCCTTCTTCTAAAAGGATCCAGAACTAGCTATTAAACACAAAGTCTAAGTTTAAATTTAAAGCTTAAACTTCAAAACATAAAAGAAGAATCCAAACTATTTTTATAACACATTTCTATGAAATTACGAAATAAAAATACATGATTGATATTTTTGTATCTATGGCTATTCTTTTACACTTTAAGTTTGTCGTTTGCTAATGAATATAAATCTTTCTTGTCCTTATTTAATTTGATCTGAATACCTTAAGGCTCTCAAGCAAGACACAACACTGCAGAAAAACTTGACAGACTGGAATTTCTACATGTATGAATGTTTTCTGTTGATAAAAAGAAAGATAAACTACTTTTACAACAATTATTCTTCTTAATCAAATTACCCTCAGCATTTGTTTTACTATCAATTTCTGTCAGCGAGAGACAAAAATAACCCCAATAAAAATCTCAAATGGATGCTCCCTGAATTGGTCTTGATGCCAATGGTCACTCAGGTGTCAGGAAAGAAGAGAAGAAGGAGACAGTAAGTTTCTGTTCTTAATTTGTCACTTTGTCCTTTAGTTAGGGAGTGTGATCATTTTACAAAACAGTCCAACCTGCAAGGAGAATATCAACACAACATCTCTGCAAGCTGTGGGTATCTCATCGGTCCATGTTCTCACAGAAAAAAAATGTGTGACCTATAGCTAGAAATGTCCAGTCACTTATAGACAAACAATTCAGATGCAACTTCTCTCATGCCAAGTGAACACTTGCAGCCAGTCTTAACAGAAAAAAAAGACACAGTAGCTCCTACAGCTCAGTTATGACGCCTACTGCCCACTAAAAATCACTGCAGTTCACTAGATCTACCAGAAGGAAAGACTTTCATTTGCACACAAGATATTTTCAGTCGTCTCATGGTTGAATCTTTTGTTTCTGTGGAACATGTCAAAAAGAAATGTACAAAAGTTGGTCATGAAACTAGATTAGGATGATGGAAAGAAGGATATTGTTGTTAAATGAAAGTACAATTGCATACAAAATTAATCTCCAAATGAAATGCAATAAGCAAATAATAAGGTGAATTAGGGAGTGTGAGGAAAATGTTGCACCAAGGTTTTTTTGATAATTCAATTTTAGATAAACGAAGAATCTTCTTTTCTTTTGTCCAAGGTTATTTTTCTGTCCGACTCAAACGGCTTTAGAATAAAATCTCAGAAATGTTTTCTTTCATTCCATCTACATTGTTATATCCACACTCACAATCTAAAAGTTATTTTCTTTCTGTTCTTCTTTCCAGCTCGCAGGATGGTTATGACAGATCTGTTAAAAGCGGAGGAGATCAAGAAAGCTCTTGATCTTTTTAAAGGCATGTATGATTATCACGAAGATGGCAATGATTAGTAGAGTACACACAGTTAGTATAGAGAAACTGTTTTGTTCTGAGTTGTAGTAAGAGTAACTTAAAAATCTGCATTTTGCTTTTAGGTGAAACATTCAATCCAAAGAAGTTCTTTGAAATGGTGGGAATGAAGCAAATGTCAGCTGAAAATGTCAAGAAGGTCTTCCAGGTCCTGGATGTTGATGGAAGTGGATTTATAGAGGAGGAAGAACTCAAGTGAGAATTTCACATAGAACTAAAAGACTACATTTTTATCAGGAACATGCACCACACTGTAATAAACTTTGGATTATTTTCCTATAGATTTGTACTTAAGGGATTCTCTAAAGATGCTAGAGATCTTACTAGCGCTGAGACAAAAGCATTCCTCCAGGCTGCAGACACAGATGGAGACGGCAAGATTGGCATTGACGGTAAGAAAAGGGAGAAATGTCCCACAGGACAATCAAACATCTTCTAACCTCAAGCAACCTCAGCTTTCTTTCAAAGTGAAATAGAATCAGGGTCACATTTTAGACTTCATGGAGAAATGGTTGACATTGAATTAAGATAAGCAAACATAATTTATAATTATCCCAATCTATGTTATTACTGTAAATAATTTGTATGAAAATTATTTAAATGAAAGAGGTCATCAAAGTTTGATTCATTTGTGCAAACTTTTAAACTATTGTTGTTTTTTTGTTTGTTTGTTTCTGCAGAGTTTGAGGCCTTGGTTCACGAGTAAGGGACAGCACACTTCCTTTCTCCCCTCTAATCATCTCTGCATTCACATTTTTGGTAACTGTAACCTAGAAACTCTTCTTACCTCCCTGCGGACCCCAAATATGGGGTCCAGTTTGGCCTGGCTGCTATGAAACACAAGACAAAAACAAGCCAACTGGGAGAAACAATGAAGAGATCCATTTAAGCATTTCATTTTTATATATAAATATATTTAACTGCACAAGCTGCAAGGAGTTACAATTCTCAAAGATTTAAAGCATGACACTACTAATGTTGAAGGAGTAGATATTTTAATTATAATCTCTATATTATTTTACTGTTTGGTATGAAGCTGTGCATTTTGACTCAATTAATATTACTTCTGGGTTTTAACATATCCATCTTTTTTCTTCCCCTCTTTAAATCATCTTACTTCACCTTCCTCCCCTGACATATGTTTCCTCCTCCCTTTGACATAACATTACAGAAAGTGAAACCATACAAAAGAAGAGCTGTGAAGAGAGAAAGACATGAGTATGAAATATTAAAGGAAACTTAAGTCACTGTCTCTTTACTTTTTTCTTCATCACAAACTCACGAAACAGACAACTGAACATAAAAAATATCACAGGAAATCACATTTATTCACCTCTGAAAATACAAGGTAATTATTAGTTTGATATTAAATAGAATAAATCAAATGAGTGAACTGATTTTTGGTGAAAATAGAATGAGCTTATAGGAGTAGCCAGATGCTGTCTGGGAAATTTAGAAAAATTAGAACTCAGCAAATATTTTTTTTTAAACTTAACCTTTTTTTCATCTCTTTACTATTAAGACAAACATCAAACAACATAGTTAATTATTTTTCTATGAACTAATATTAAAATAACTATTGTAATTTAGGATATCAGGGATTTGATTTGATGAATATGTGGTATTTTCTAATAATCTACCAAAACAATCCCATCATGTTTCCTAAGTGACAATAAAAACATTTATCCTCTTTACAACTTCATCTCGCAGCACGAGTTACTCCAGCTAGATCAGTGACAACAAGTCAGTGGATCTGAGGAGCGGATCTGTCATTGGTGGTTGTGGGTCGAAGCTTCACCGTGGCAAACGGGTTTGTGCCTCTGAAACAAGAGTAAGATGGAAAATGTTACATGACACTGCTCACGCTCAACTGATTTCTGCCAAATAGAGTAAATAGACAGGATCCACGTGCAGAAACTAACACCACGCTAACCCCAGTTTCACGAAGATGAAGTTTAGATGTGGGTGGTGAGCACAATCGCTGGGGTCATTTTCCACAACTCCAAGGGTTTAATGTTTTAAAAGTTTGAGGTGACTCTTTGGGGTCGCCTTTTGTTTGATGAGGGAAAACAACAAATAAAAGACAATAAAGATATATTTCTTCTTTGTATATATATATATATATATATATATATATATATATACAGTGTGCAAAAATAGTTTTTACTAAACAGCTCATAATGCATTACACATGGCTGCCATGGGTGCCTTCCCATCAGCTTCTTAAGCGTATCCTAAATCTACACACCTTGAAGTATCAAAAGGAACATTTAAAAAAAAAAAAAACACATGTTGATCATACTATATTTATCCCTCAATGGGGACAAAAAACTTTAGCTGCATTGCACCGCAACAGGCAGCCACAACAGCGCCAATGGACGGAGCAACTACGGTTTAGGTGTCTTCTCCATAGACACTTAGGCATGGGCTCAGTGGGAATCAAACTTGCTTCTCACTGTTCAAGGATGGACATTCAACCACTGAAACTTTGAAACTTGTTTTGATAAATATCTGGTATTTTTTTAAAGCAAATAATTTCATAATTACTTGGGAAACAGTAGGTTTTCAGGCTGCCCAGGCGGTGATAACGTCTAAGGAAAAAAAAAAAAGGAAAAGGTTGAAAAATTAAAGTTAATCATTTTTATTACAAGTACAATCACAAATATGGATCATATAAGCCTGGGATACCTGGACGTCAGATGATGAGTCGGCTTTTTTGTCAGAAAGGGATGAGATAGGTTGAATATCCACTGAGCTTCTTCTGAGGTTCTGGTTGGGTGGTGGTGGTGGTGGAGGGGGAGGAGGTAGTGACTTTGTTTCTGTCACTGGTTCTGTCTTCCTCTCTGGAGCAGGAGAGATTGCTCGCACATCTACAGATGCTCTGCGGTTAGGTGTGACAGGGGGCGGGATGTCACCATAATTTTTTGCCTCTATCTGCTCCGGATGGACGTCGGTGTCTACCAGATTATTCATACTGTGGCTTCGGAGTGAACTGCCGCTGTGGGAGCCAAACAAAAAATATTCATAAACTTATAGTATATTACTGACCTCAGATGATTTTCTTAGGTTTTTAGCATCTTGTTCTTTGCATTATTAAATTAAATTTTGATTCTAGATTCCCACCTGGTTGACAAAGTGTTGGAGAAATTTTCAATGGGAGCCACATAAGCAGCTGGAAACCAGCCCTGACTAGAGGGGATAAAATTACAACATGTTAGATGATAGATAACTTCAGTTTTATGAATTTACAGTAACATATTAGGTAGTAAAGTCAAAGCAATCCAGAGAAAAAAGTTTGTTCAGGTTTCTCAAAAACTGTTCTGGACCAATCATGTAAATCTAATGACCAAACAAGAAGTAAGTTCACAGAATTAGGCAGGAGAAAAATGCTTTTCTTTGACACAATGGAATATTTGACTGAGGAGAACAATTTGTTCAATGTTAGTTAATCTTTGGGGCCTTTTTTTATTCTAAAATTCATTTTACTGAACATGTTGAAAATGCCACAACATCAGATAGACGAAGGAAAGGTCAATTTGTCATAAATATTCATGGCAACAGTTTCAAAGCAGGTATTTTGGCTGGTTTTAGGTGCTGCAGGAATGAACCCACCGCAGGTTGCTGTCTGTCCGTCCGTACAACCACCCGTTACGAGGTTCTTGCACTAACACAATCACAGTTTCTCCTCGGTTAAAAGGAAGAAGCTTCGGATTTGAAGAAGACGGGTGAGACACTATAGCTCTCATAACTCTTCCTGCTCCGAGTCCGAGAGATTCTCCCACAGAACTTGAGCGAGAGCGACTCGGCAGGGGCGATGGTGCTGGAGTGGAAAATTGATAAGGAAAGAAAGCATGAAATTATTTCAGAAATATTTCAAAGAACACAAGTACACAACAATACGGTCAAAGTTTACAATGGTAATGTTGTTATGATAACAGCTTCAGTTATTTCTCACCTCTTGAAGGAACTCTGCCTAGGGCCTGCTGCTCCCGCCTGGCCCAAGACATGTCCTCATCTCTGGCAACAGTCTGAAGGAAGGAGCTCACAGATCCTCGAAGCTTAGTGCAGAAATAGGCATGCTATAAGTATTTTCCTGCGCTCTGGGCGCATCCTGACCAGGTAACCGAACCACCCCATTTGGCTTCTCTCGACCTGGAGGAGGAGTGGCTCAACACCGAGCTCCTCTCGGATGGCAGAACTACTCACCCAATCTCTGAGTGAGAGCCTAGCCGCCCTGCGGAGGAAGCTCATTTCGGCCGCTTGTATCGGCTGGGGACCATAGGTGACGGTGGGAATGTAGATCAATTCGTAAATTGAGAGCTTTGCTTTTCGGCTCAGCTCTTTCTTTACCACGACGAACCAATGCAGCGACCTAGTTATTGCGGACGCCGCACCGATCCGTCTGTCGATCTCCCGTTCATTTCTTCCCCCACTCGTGAACAAGACCTCGAGACACTTAAACTCCTCCACATGGGGCAGGATTTATAATGTATCCAAAGCTTTTGTAAGGCATTTCCCCTGTTTAATTTATTAGAAACTCCTTACTGTGTATGTCTTCACGTATTATATTGAGGTCATGGAGAATATCAGCAGTGAAGTTGGCCCGCACGAGGCTTCTTATTTTTTAGATGGTCAAGTCATGCTAAGTTAATATAGCTTTTAATGTAAAATAACGGAGGAAATAAGTGACTTGTTGGTACCTGTGCCTCTTGATCCAAATGGGTGGGAGTTCGAGGTCTGGAACCCAGAGTCTCATTCACTTTCTCTTTCCATCCATCTGCCTTTTGCTGAAGGGAAGCACCTGTCTGAAAACAGAGGTAAGAACTGAGGATTTCATTGAACCTCAAACTAGTGAGGCAGCAACAAGATGATCAGATACTTCAGTGACTTAGAATATAACAAAGCAGGTTAGAGTTTATCAGATCATCAAACATTAAGCTTAATGTTGCATGATAAGAATAAAAATGGTGACCTTCTGAATGGTTAAGTGATTGAGGAGCCAAAAAAAATCCAGTTGAGAGGACACAAAAAAAAGTTGCAACTGCTGAGACATCTATGCTCACTGACAAGTAGAATAAATTAAAATTGATCCATTTCGAAGACGAAACAAAACAAAATATATTTGACTTTTTTTCTTTCTGAAATGCGAATGTAGAATGTGTGAAGAGTAACATGTCCAAAATGTTACTGGGTTATTTGGCCAACTCAAATATACAATAATTGTGAATGAAATAACTACATTCAACACATTGATCAGTTATGCAGAAAAATAATGTTCTTTGATCACAAAGAAGTTTCCCATAGAATAATTTGAACTTTTGATTTGTTGTGTGAGACGAGAGAATGTATTTGCACACCTTGTTTATTAGAAAGAGAAGTGACTGCGTGAGGCCACAATGCTTCTCTGCCAGGAAGCGATACCTCCTCTCCTCTTCTTTTAGGATCTCTTGCTGGCTCTGCCTCAGGTACAACATGTATTCACTGTTTTCCTAAAAACACACGATTGTTTTACAGAAGTATCATCTCCATGTGTGCTTTGTGTAAATCTGCTTTGCACAAACCAGAGAGTCCCTGTAGGTTCCACGTCTGAGTTGCTTCTCTAAAGTCTCTGCCTGGTTCCTCACCTCCAGCTCATACACTCTGCGACTCCCCTGCAGCAAAGTCACAGCTTGATTTAAAGAATAATAAAGTTTCCTTTATTTGTTCAAAGGCATTGAATGGAGCAGTTGACAGGTTTTTCCCTAAGAGATACAAAACAATTTTACGTTTTTATGAAGCCTCAAGTTAATTTTGTTGTGATGCAAATCAGATGTTCACTCATTTGAAGGAAGGAAAAATATTCGACCGTCTTTTCACTACTTTCAATGACTTTATTCAATAATCTAATTTTCTTTTAATGGCTAAACAACCTGAGATTACAAATGCCTTGAAATATTCATGTTCTTACATTCTCGGGGGTTTTGAAATAACCTCCTGAGTGGATTTTGAAGTTTTTTAAAGTTTACATATGCATTTTTTTTGTTTAAAAAAAAGAAAAATTAAACAAGACAAACACCAAAAGTAAAATTTAGATGGTATTGTGTCTCTTTGGAGACAAGACAAAGTTGAATAAGGTCTGATTGAAAAGGTATTCATTTCATAGAATGAAAAAATAGAGTTTTTACACAAACTCAGAGCAATCAGAACCAATTAATTTAGCACATAAAACAGATATGCATCCTTTCTTTCAGAAACTACTGCAAAAAAAAAACATTGACAATTTTACATAGCCTTTCAGTTTGGCACACTTTAAAAGAGAACTCACTTCAATATACTCTTCGTCCAATTTGATATTGTTCTCCATTGCCTGCAACACTTCTATTTGGAACCACTTAAACTGCAGAAAAAAATGTGTAGATTTATACATTTCAAGCAAAATGTAGATAAACTGATTTTTTACATGTACCAAATAAAAAATCTTGACATGTCAAAATGTCTTATAATCGTGTAATCACAATATTTTAAAATATTTTGGTAAATCATACGATTTGTTCATGTTTTAACATGGTGAATTTAATTCAGCATCAGAAAACATACTGACCACACCCTCCATCTCTGCAGTGAGTCTTCTCTGTGTTTCAGATATCTGGATCAAGACATCCCCTGTTGAGAGCAAAAGCAGGTCATACAAATCTCCATGGTGCATACATTTATCATGTGTGACTCTGGATTTGCCTCGAGTGATTGAGCTAATGAATTGAGTGCATCTGACGATGGGCCTCATTTATTTTTTAAGGGCTGCTACTCAATAGGGCTGTGACCATGCTGACCTTCCAGGCAGCACGTCCAGGTATGGCCAACCCGTGGCTCTTTGCCTCTTTTTATGCGGCTCTTACATTCATATAAAAGTTTGAAGTTGTTTTGGATATTTTTTTGTGCAATTTTGCAGCTTTATATTTTACAACATATTGTTTTCGATTCTGTCTGAGAATATTTATTATCCAAACCCTAAAACATATGTATTTTTTATTAAAACATCAGTTATAATTAAATGTGGAGTGGGTGAGGGGGCCTCTAAGTTTCTTTTGTATCTAACACGAGAGAAAAGGCATCAATGCCCACAAAATAGGGTTTTTTAACATAGTTTCCTTTAAAAAGCGTTGAATTTATTTTTACAACAGACCATGTATGAATGTATTAAAAAAAACAGAAGTCTTCAATGACATGTATATGGAACCTGCTCAAGTTAAGGCGTTTATTTACAACAATAAAATGCAGACACGTTACTTGCACGTATTTGAGCAGCTTTGTAAGTAATTAGAGTCAGCACTTTATTTTTATTTATTTGTTTAACCTTTATTTAACCAGGTAGGTCAATTGAGAACAATTTCTCATCTACAACAACGACCTGGGCCAGAGAAGCACAACCAATAAATTAAAAGAATATAAGAATACAAACAAATAAAACATGACATAATATACGGTACTTTTAAAATCAGAGACTTTAAGAGTCCTTAGGAGACAAAAGATTGAGACTATATCCAATAAAAAGGTTTAAAATACAATTAAAAACTGTAATTGTTTTTTAATAACAAACCAAATGTGTTATGGATGTCTTAAAGGCAGCTAAGGAGACCATGGTGCAAAGTTTCAATCAATCTTGCAGCTCATTCCAGTCATTTGGAGCACAAAACAACTTTGCCATAATCAAATCAATTAACTTTGTCTGCGATGGAATATGACAATTGGGGTCTTGAGGTGATGGAGGGTTATTTCTGTATTTCCAGCCAAACTGAATGTGTGTGGGGGATCTGTTTCTAACATTCCGTCTGGGACCAGCCTTCCAACAGATACACACTCAACTGAGTTTCCTTTTAGAAGAGTTTGGCAGCTACTTTCCAACCACAAAGGACTCAATTACTGTCAAGAAAAAGGATAAATGACCCATTTTTCTATTGATTGAAAGAAAGAAATAAAGTTGACTACGTCACAGATTTTACTTTGCAGGTTACTTTGATCTGAAGGGATGGCTGATGTTCATTTGCGGACCTATGCCTGATCTAGTTCTTTGCAGTCACACTGTACTTGAGTACCTGAGAATACTTGAGTGAACAGTCTTACCTAGAGAACGAGATGAGAGTGTGTGTAGAGCTTGGTCACCCATCTTGGCCACAGCACTGAAGTAGGCCTCACTGCAAACAGCCAAGGCTGACAAAGTAGCCAATAAAAATGAAGCTTTGAAACCGAACCTTAGAATACTTAATACCTTATGCGTACTATGCACTCTATGGTCACTTCACACATTCCCATAGTGCTCTGAACTGGGTCAATCAGTCTTGTCTTTATTCATTAGGAGTTACAGCACTGAGAAGTGACATCTGATTCTACTTTAGGAATAGCATTATGCCAAGGAGTTTTGTGTTTCACCACTACCTTGTGACTGATAGACTCTTCTTGTTTTATGAGGCAGAGGCGTCATTAATGATTCATCTTGCTCAACTAATCGTCCATACATGTCCACAAATGTGTGAACAGGAAGTGAATTCAAGCAAAGAGGTTTTAACGTTTCAATTCTATCTCACTAATGACCACCCCTTAAATACAAGTTATTGAAAAATACATTACGTAAATACAATCGATAATGAATCGATAAGGATAATGCATCACTACATGGATGATTAAAGTCATTTTCAAACTTGTGTTAAACTTTAGATGATGTTTTCTAAATGGTTACAAGGATCATTGAAGCTTCAAGTGTTTGTCAGAACTTAAATACCTTTTAAAAACCCACATTATTTATTTACTTATTTAATATTTTATTGCATAAATTATTGTTTTGGAAGCCAAATGTCCAGAAAGTTACACAATAAAAAATAATATTTCAACTTTTATTCCATAACTTACCTTGGAAAGCCTTGACATAGCTTGTTCCAAGATTAACAAGCTTCTCTAAACCTGGGTTGAATTGCTCCATCAGGTTCTAAAGTAACACACACACAAAAAAAGAATCAGCAAAGCTATTAAACATCAGTTGTATTAGAAGCACCAGTCCATAATTTCTACCCCATAATAACTCAAAGAGAAAAAAGACACAAAACAAACTCACCGAATAAACATTTAAGGTCGATTTGTGAAGCAGATCACTACTGACTCCAGACATAATGACTAATTTGAAAAGCAAAAACAAATTTGAAGTAGAGAAAAACTTTAAAAAGAAGTTTTTCAGACACAAAATATGCTTCTGAAAAATGTATTTCTTCCCATTCAAAATCTTTAAAATATTTTCCCGTCTGATCTCAATTGATCCAGAGAAAGTCACTTTCACTACAGTCCAATGTGTTTGATTGTTAATCCAATGCCGATAACGTCTGCTTTACAGAATGACCACGCTTTCTTCCCACTCACTCCCTTTTTTAGTCACCCATTAATGAGCTCCTTTACATTCTTGTCATCGCCTATTTTCATGGAAAGACCGAGCAAGCGTGAGCAGAAAGGAGAAAAGGGAGTAGGTGGCATCGATACGACCAGTTGAATTATTAATTGTAGACCTGAAAGAAAAGGAGAACAGCCCAACAAGCTGTAATGTATATCGGTTCACACCTGAAGGAGGACTTCAATTGAAGTGAAAGCAACTGTGGGGTTGAAAAAAAGTAATTTGTTAAGTAATTCTTACAATTCCAAGACATGGACAACTCTACTAGGAACAGACACGTAATACAAAAAATCTTATATTTTAAAAAGAAAACAACTAATGACCTCTCACATTAAAATATTGTTACTTCTTTAAATGTGTTTACTGTTTTATTCCTTTTGTTTGGTTTGAAAGTATATTTGAATAAAATAAAGCAACATGAAACCTCTTAGCTCTATGTAGAAGTATACATTTTTAAAGTATTTTTTTTAAAAACTTAAATGTAATGACTTTCTAATGTTACATAGAATTTTTCTTGTTTTGTCCTTTTATTCATTTTTGTAATGTCTTGTGTTTTGCACTTCCTGTTTTATTTTGAAAACGAACTTTCCTCTTGTTTCATGTTTGTTACTTCCTGCCCTAGTGTTTCCCACAGCTGTGTATGTCTAATTGTCCCTCATTGTTTCCACCTGAGTTCCCCTTCCTTCTGTGTTAAATAGTCCTTGTCTCCCCTTGTCCTGTGTCAGAGTGTTTTGGATTATGTTCATGATCGCCCTGTTGGATTAAACCTTTGTAAAGATCTCTGCATCTGAGTCCTACTTATTGTTGGTTCCTGACATTACACTCTGACCACCATGGACTCAGCAGAGAACAAGCAACTGGCTGCTGTTTTGCAAAACCTGGAAGCCCGCCTTGCGCAGCAGGAGGATTACTAGAAGAACCTGGCATCCCATATGGTCCAGATTTCCTCTCACGTCCAGAATCTTCCTTCAGGTCAGCTATGGAATCCCATTCCACCGGGTCTCACCTCAGCAGCACCAGCTCATCCTCTCACCATGTCTACCAGGAATGTTGAGGATAAGATCGCTCCTCCTGTGAGCTACTCTGGAGAGCCGGGATCTTGCCAGGAGTTCTTAACAGCTTGTTCAATACATTTTGAACACTCTCCTCATGGCCTGGGATCTGACAGAGCCAAGATTGCCTTCATGATCTCCTACCTATCAGGAAGAGCTCGTTCTTGGGCCATGACGGAGTGGGCTCGCGATTCTCCACTCTGCTCATCACTTGCTGCTTTCAAAACCGCCCTGCAGAACACCTTTGATCCGGTGTCCACCAGCCGGGAGAAGGGCCGAGAAATCACCGGGATAAGACAAGGCAAGGAAACGGTTTGTGATTACGCCATTCGTTTCCGCACGTTGGCGGCGGAGAGCGGGTGGGGTCCCACTGCCTTGTATGATACCTTCCTGAAGGGACTGGCTCGGCACATTCAGGAGCTGTTTGTGCCGCTGGATCTACCACCGGACCTGGATTCTCTCATCGCACTCGCGATACGTACAGATAACCGGGGACGCCAGCTGTCTCGCCAACAACATTATAGATCTACTGATGTGGAGTTGTCTCACACCTTAGCTGAACAAGGAGTCCACCATTCTCAATTCCACCCACATCGCCGTTCATCCAGGGAGGGTGAAACTGAACCCATGCAGGTGGGTCGGGCGCGACTGTCCACTGAGGAACGGAGATTGCGCCGGCGGGAAGGTCGGTGTTACTACTGTGGGGAGCGGAATCACCTTGTTTCCTCCTGTCCGATGAAGAAATCTACAACGGTGAGTCAGTTTTCCACTACTGCTCATTTCACACGGAGCTTCACGTCTGTAGAGATAACTCACCACGACAACACCGTAGAACTACCAGCACTCATAGATTCTGGCGCTGATGAGAGTTTGATGTCTTGGGAGTTAGCTAACAGTTTGGGACTGTGTACTAAACTGCTAAGAAAACCCATCCAGGCCAGAGCTCTCGATGGGAAAGGACTGTTTAACATAACTCACGTCTCTGAACCTCTTCTGGTTTCCATTGAGAAACACAAAGAATTGATGAACTTTTACTTGTTCAGATGTCCGTCTAAGACTCTGATTCTGGGATACCCGTGGTTGTGCAAGCATAATCCCCAGATAGACTGGAATACAGGAATGGTTTTGAGATGGGGGCCAGATTGTGAGAAACAGCATAATTGCCTCACTAACCTGAAACAATGCATTACTGTTAGTAATCCAGTCTCTGCTCATCCCACTTCAGGTCCAAGAACCGCAGACCTGAGTACGGTGCCAGTCTGCTACCACCATCTGGGAGAAGTTTTTAGTAAGTCTAAAGCTCTAAGTCTTCCACCTCATCGCCCATATGACTGTTCTATAGATCTGGTTCCAGGTTCCACCATTCCAAAGGGGCGTCTTTTCTCAATCTCCGCTCCTGAACGAGACTCACTGAACGAGTACATCGACAGATCTCTCGCAGCGGGTCTTATACGTCCGTCCTCCTCTGCAGCAGGAGCGGGATTTTTCTTCGTGGGGAAAAAGGATGGATCTCTCAGACCCTGCGTTGATTACAGTGCTCTCAATAAAATTACAATAAAGAATCGATATCCCCTTCCTCTCATGTCATCTGTCTTTGACCAGCTCCAGCAGGCCAAGGTGTTTACCAAGCTTGACCTACGCAATGCATACCACCTGGTCAGGATTAGGGAAGGGGATGAGTGGAAAACCGGATTTAATACCCCTAGGGGTCACTATGAATATCTGGTCATGCCTTTTGGCCTCACAAACGCTCCTGCAGTGTTTCAAGCGATGATCAACGATGTCCTAAGAGACTTCTTGGATCACTTTGTTTATGTTTACCTGGATGACATTCTCATTTATTCCCCTGACTTGGAGTCTCACAAAATCCATGTCACTAAGGTCCTTCAGCGTCTCTTGGAAAACGACCTCTACGTCAAGGCTGAGAAAAGCGAGTTTCATGCCACGACAATCTCCTTCCTCGGCTTTATAGTGTCAGCCGGTAAGGTAGAGATGGATCCTGCCAAAGTGAGTGCTGTGATGGATTGGCCAACGCCTGTGAGCCGCAAGAAACTACAACAGTTTTTAGGCTTTGCTAACTTCTACAGACGGTTTATCAGAGGTTTCAGCACCGTGGCCGCTCCGCTCCATGCTCTCACGTCTCGTCAAGCGTTGTTCAGATGGACACCTGATGCTGAGACAGCATTTCAGACTCTTAAGCAACGCTTCTCTTCGGCTCCAGTGCTCACACTTCCAGATCCTCGCCGCCAATTTGTGGTTGAAGTGGATGCCTCTAACGAGGG
The DNA here is from genome assembly GCA_902685375.1 of Neostethus bicornis. Lineage (NCBI taxonomy): Eukaryota > Metazoa > Chordata > Actinopteri > Atheriniformes > Phallostethidae > Neostethus > Neostethus bicornis. The sequence goes on along the minus strand of LR738542.1, from coordinate 17,517,812 downwards.
GATTGGTGCGATCCTTTCCCAGCGGTCAGAAATCGACAGCAAAATCCACCCCTGTGCTTTCCTGTCTCGGCGACTGTCTAAGGCCGAACGTAACTATGACGTTGGCAACCGGGAGTTGCTGGCAGTTAAGGTGGCTCTGGAGGAGTGGCGGCATTGGCTGGAGGGAGCGGCCCATCCCTTCATTGTCTGGACGGACCATAAGAACCTTGAGTATATCCGCAATGCAAAGAGACTTAATTCTCGCCAGGCCAGGTGGATGTTATTTTTTAACCGCTTTTCTTTCTCTTTATCTTACAGGCCGGGGTCCAAGAACATCAAGCCTGATGCCCTGTCTCGTCTATACGACCCCGAGCCTGTTGCCAAGGAACCAGAGCCTATCCTTCCACGAACCTGTGTGGTTGGAGCGGTGACTTGGCAGATAGAGAATGAGGTCAAGCAGGCCAACAGTGGGACGCCTTTGCCAAGTGGATGTCCGGACAATCGTCTATTTGTCCCTCCGGTGTTACGCTCAAGGGTGATTCATTGGGCCCACGCCTCACTTCTTTCTTGTCATCCAGGCGTCCGGCGGACTATGTACAGTATCTCGAGGAGATTCTGGTGGCCATGCATGGAGAAGGAGGTCCGGGAGTACGTGGCAGCATGTTCAGTCTGTGCCAGAAACAAAACCTCATCCAGGGCCCGCATGGGACTGCTTCAACCACTTCCCATTCCCTCTCGCCCATGGGCTGAGATATCCATGGACTTTGTCACAGGGCTTCCGGTTTCACAAGGTAACAACACTGTACTAACTGTGGTTGACAGGTTTTCAAAGATGGTCAGGTTTATTCCCCTGTCCAGACTGCCTTCGGCCAAAAAGACGGCTGAAATAATGATGAACCACGTCTTCCGATATCATGGTTTCCCTAAGGACATTGTTTCTGACCGGGGGCCTCAGTTTGTGTCCCGGTTCTGGAGGGAGTTTTGCCGACTCATCGACGCCAGGGTCAGCTTGACCTCTGGTTATCATCCGGAATCCAACGGCCAGACAGAACGCCTCAACCAACAGCTGGAAACTGGTCTCCGATGTTTGGTCTCCCAGAACCCCTCAACATGGAGCAAGAACCTGGTCTGGGTGGAGTATGCCCACAATTCCTTGATTACCACAGCCACGGGTATGTCTCCATTCAAGTGTGTTTTTGGTTATGACCCTCCCCTTTTTGCAGACCTGGAGCCGGAAGTCTCTGTTCCATCGGCCCACGCCCTAGTTCGGCGCTGTCGCAGCATTTGGGCTGCTGCCCGCCAAGTTCTGCTCCGCCAACGAGATCGTGTTAAGAAGGCTGCCGATCGTAGGCGTTGTCCTGCCCCAATCTATCGACCCGGACAGCGGGTGTGGCTCTCCACCAAGGATCTCAACCTACAAGTGCCCTGTAGAAAGCTGGCTCCACGGTTTGTGGGTCCATTTCCCGTCACCAAGGTTGTTGGTCCGGCCGCTGTTCGCCTTCGTCTGCCTCGGTCCCTTCGTGTTCATCCTACCTTCCACGTTAGCAAGGTGAAGCCAGTGGTGAATAGTCCACATGTTCCTCCAACTGTGCCCCCACCGCCGCCCAGAATGATCGAGGTGGCCCAGTGTACACTGTGCGGGAGATTCTGGATGTCCGACGCAGGGGTCGGGGGCGTCAGTTTCTGGTGGACTGGGAGGGGTATGGTCCTGAGGAGCGGCGGTGGATTCCAGAGCGGTTCATCTTGGACAAGTCTCTCCTAAAGGACTTCTACAAGTCTCGTGGTCCTGGACCGTCCAGTGCCGGTCTTTGAGGGGGGGGTACTGTAATGTCTTGTGTTTTGCACTTCCTGTTTTATTTTGAAAACGAACTTTCCTCTTGTTTCATGTTTGTTACTTCCTGCCCTAGTGTTTCCCACAGCTGTGTATGTCTAATTGTCCCTCATTGTTTCCACCTGAGTTCCCCTTCCTTCTGTGTTAATTAGTCCTTGTCTCCCCTTGTCCTGTGTCAGAGTGTTTTGGATTATGTTCATGATCGGCCTGTTGGATTAAACCTTTGTAAAGATCTCTGCATCTGAGTCCTACTTATTGTTGGTTCCTGACAATTTTGCCTTTTGTTTCAGTTTTCTATTTACTTTTTTGTTACACCAGCAACTAGAATGGCTGTTCTTCTTTCTTCTTTCTGCAACACCTGATCTTCCACACCTCTCTGTTTACCAACAACGGAACAAGACATTACACGGACCCTACCAATTGCAAAGTGTTTTCTCAAGTCCCTGGCTGGTTTTTCGACTTGTTTAGAATAAAAAGATGTTTGATAAAGTAAAAAATAATTGACAATTTAATAAGTAGATATCACTTTTATTTCCAAAAGAAATCTACTGATGTGTCCATGCAATGATCTATAAGCAATCTCTAAATAAATAAAGTTGCAGATGAGCAGTGGGCTATTTGGTTCAGATGAGCAGAATGTTAAAACATTGAAAATTATGTCAAATAAAATTAGAATTGTCCATATTTTATGAATAAATGTACAAATTTTAAAGTAGATGTTATCATCATTTCTGCAAGATACTGTCACAAAAGATATAACGCCAAAATATATGACCAATAATGGTTTTCCATCAAGACAGTAATGTCAACAGTACTTTTCTGCATTATTCATTCATTTGGTCTCAATTTAGAAATATTCCCACCTGGAATTAAAGAGCCATGGCTTAAAACAAATGACAAATACTGTAAGGGTTATGAAAAAATTTATTGATTTCACCCACAACTTTGACATTTTAGCATACTAAACATTAACATATTAAATGAAGAAAATATTGTAAACACTTTGAATAAGTCTTATTAAAGGAAAGCTAATGATCAAACAATGCTGGAAATTTACAAAATTCAGACAAACAGTGGGGGAATTAAAAGACAGATGTCATTTGTTTTAGCAGGCAGACAAGTCAAAGTATGAAGATTAGTAAAAACCTACAAAAATGAAGGTCTCCAAATCTCATATTGCAGCTGGGGTAAAGAACCAAAAATACATTCTCACTTCTCTTGACACTTTTATTCCCTTTAACTCAACATCTTATCATAAAATTTTGGTGTAACTACAAATGGACGAGAAATAAATATCCCAATGCTTCTCTATTTCAAATCGGCCAAGTCATCGTAGATTATGGTACTGTCATTCTCTTTCTGTTGCTCCTGGCAATCCCTGACTGTCTTAAGTACTGTGTATAGACGTCGACTAAGAGCAGTAAGGTGAGCATCGGTGAGCAGTGGAGCCACTTTGTGAAGAGGATCCAGGGAGAGGGATGCCCTCATGACATCACTAATGTTATACTGAGGTGAAGCCAGGAGACGAAGACGTAACCACGTAGAACGACGAATTCTAGAGAAAAGTGGAAATGAAACAAAAACTGTGAGACAATGAATTAGATTTAATCTATTATGATAAAGCAATGATATTTTTTGACATTGTTAAATGTTGTGGAACATAAAATATCTGTAACTGATAAAACTTTTTATACCTGCAACACTGCTTCAGTGGAGTCAAGATAGAGGGCTCATCTTTGGAGTGACGCCCAAATCTAGACGAATAAATAACTGAGAATGAAGCAGGAGTAGGACAACTCCAATAAATATGTAAACATCTTCAATTTACATGTAAAGCAAATCTATCAACTGAAATACTCACGCCCTTCCATTGTCAAGATGTAGAAGAAATGTGTTGTTGCCAAACTTTTCAAAGGTTTCATAGTGATGCCTATCCATGTTACCTACAGGAATGAAAAAAAATGTTTATGAACTTGATAAAAAGCCAATCAATATTCACACATTCCTGAAATCAATACTGTCTGTCCAGCCCATTTTATTGGTATTATAACACCCAAAACTTCATTAACACCTTATGAAATTTTATGGAACTTGAAAATGAGATTTTCTTCAATACAAGAGACAAATAAATTGGCAGGGAAGTGTTATAACAAATTTATTTTAAAAATCCTGGGAAAACATAATGGAAGAGAAACATTGGCATGCTGGACTCTCGTCAGATGGTGCAGTAAATAACAGCTGTTTTGGTCTGTCAAAGTGTACTCAAAAGTCTCACACATCTCATGCCACACAGATCAGGATTTAGTTTGGTGTGAAGGGGAATCCTGGTAATTATGTCCATTTTACTCGGTCCCAAGTTTTCATTCTCCTGAATCGTGTGGATGTACAGAGGGCAATGGTAGACTGGTAATGTTGTGGGGGTCACTGTTGAACTATTCTCAGCTTCAGCATGGATTTTGGACAAAAAGAATGAGCATTGACTATGCACTGCATCTCTGGTGGTTTCCGGCCTCCTCAAATGAGGCTTGACACATATGAGCGGCATATCAAATTGCAGTGGAGAGTCAGTTTCCTGCAGGGCTCCGAGATCGGAATCCCATGTTGCTCCCTTTAACTTCAGGCCACAAAGATACAAAGAACCTGCGGGAAGAGCGGCTGGACGTGTCCTAGGAGAAACAACCTATGGTGAAAAGCATTTGTCATTATCAACTACAACAGCTTAAACAGTTTGAAAATGTTTGGTTTTATTTACCAAGTTTTTTAAAATGATTACTTTGATATATTTTAAAACATACTTCACCTTAAAATATAGAGTTAGGTCACTGACATACTTGTGTTGTATTTGGGCTGCTTCTCTCAGCAGTGCCACCAGTAAACGTCTGGGGTTTGTAAAGGCAGCAAGTCGATAAGCACCACCAGGTGGATCAATACTACCATTTTCCCAGATATAAGATTGGAGATATTCCATCTTTTTTTCCAAAACAGACAGCTCAGGAAAGGTGGGGAGGCTACAAACCGTGTTCATGGATTTGACAGGCTTTGTAATCTGTGAAAAGTGCCAGGAAACCACTTTAGTGAGCTGTTCCCATTCTGCTAAAAGAAAATCCTGAATGGGATTGTGAGAAAAAGATGTTGTTCTTTTTCCTATGCTCCAGCTCTTGTGTGTGAGTTCATTTTTCATCGTTTCTAATCTATCCTTTATGGGCTCATAATCTTGCTGTTGGTAAAATTGTTTCTGTTCAAGTCTCAATTTATTCATCTGTCCAATAGTAGTTTGGGAGGACTGAAGTAAGAAGTTCAGTTTGTGGCTAATGATCCCGTGTGACTCAGATGATACATCCTCACCAAAACCCAGCAAAACATGGTCATCGGTTACCGGATTTCGAAAACATGGCTCAAACATGTCCAAAGGTCTTGTCAAATCTAATAAAAAACAAATATTAGTATCCACACAATTATTTAAAGAATCACAAGACAACAGATATTTGGACAAGGTTGTTATTCATTCTTGGCAAAAAACAAACAAAACAAAAATGTCTATGGCCAAATCTCAAATCAACCACTTGAGCACTCTTATGCTCGAGCCCTTAAAGACTAGATGACGTCACGTGCTTAAGTGCTCAAGCGTGAGAGGCATCAAGGGCTCCAGTTGTTTTCATTAGAAATGGGACACCACTTACGTTTTCTGCACTAACATTTCTGATAGTACTGTATTATATAAAATTATTACCAAAATGTCCACTGCTGATAAGCTTTGTAAACTCATGTGGCCCTTTGCCCAAAAGGTCTGACACTGTCCCAAAGCATGACGTGGCAATATTTTCAATCACTCCTAAATCTGGCGAGTCCATTATATGACCACCATGTATTAGATTGACTAGAAGGAAAAAGGAGCACATTGTTAAAGAAAGCCGTGACTGCGTTTGTAGCATTTTTGTTGGTTGTGCTTTTACCTGCTATCTGTTGCAAAACATTCTTGCTATCATGGCAGAATTGAGCAATGCTAATGTGTGCATCTCTCAGAGCAAGAAGGTCATTCTGACTCCTTCATATTATAGGAAAGAAAATAAACATAAATAAGAAAAACTGTCAGCAGAAGAAAAAACATGTACATTTGTCACGTTTAATGAAACGTGACAGTAGGAGTAGAAAAATCACAAATATCTTGGAATAGCAACCATTTACAGCATGTGCACCTATTTTCTCACCAATGGTAAAATCTCCCACAGCTTGAAGATTTATACATCTGTCTCTGCAGCAAAACAGAGTGGAAAATGGCGCAGCGTAAAAATGTCTCCAGTTTGTCAGCGGTAACAGTAGAATGCTGCTGGAGTCGGCTAGGTAACAACACCTGGTGCATAGAAAAGCTAAGCTCCTCCTTCAAATCCCAGGAAGAGTCCCAGACCAGCGGCAGGGCGTACATTCGCAATATAGCTGTAAGAAGAGCAGTAGAAGTTATTGAACTAAATTTAAAGATGCTGACATCACATTGATTCATTTCATTAACAAAAGAAACAAATAATCTCTATGGTTCGTTGAATCAAACCATTTGGAAAATAAATAATAAAATACTGACAAAAGTATTTACCTGGGATGAACTGAAAAGCATCTTCTTGAGTTATAAGCCACAATCTGAAGAATGGATTAATTTGGGATTGATCCTCTGCATAATATATGAAAAAATAAATACAAGCTGAATTGAAAAAAATGTTGTTGTTTTTTTTTAATTGAACGACAAAAGATAAATTTACCCTTGCAGGAGATTGACTTGAGGATATGAGCCAAAACTTCATCATCCCAATGTTTTAAGAGTTGACAATCATTTAGGGCCAACCAGTGACCATCCTGAACAGCTGTTCCCAGCACTTTGAGAATACGCTTTTTATCACATAGTGCTCCGATGCAAGTTACTTTAATCCGAACCTAAAAATACCAAAATAGACACCAAGCACTAAATGAAAAGATCTAAATGATGGGAAAAAAAGACAAAATCTTTAGTTACCTCATTTTTTTCTGCTACGCAGCGGGCTAATTGGTTCAATAAATGCATAGCTTGAATGCTCATATGCTTCGTATCGTCTGGTGGAGGTAATGTCAGAATGACAAGTTTTTCATTTTTAACCAAATATGTGGAGAGAGCTTCTGAGTTAGAAGGTTCAGGTATGTCCATCCACTTTGTCTTTACAGGCAAACAGAATAGGGAGGTAGCTATAGTTTCTACAATTTGTTTCAGCGTGTTTGGAAAAATAGTTTTCCAGAGAAGAGCCCGCTGAAGCAAAGACAGGTGAGAGTGAGAGAGACAAGTGGCACTTCCCACCAAAGTGCAAGATGGTAAAGAAAAGTACTCCTTCCAAAAATCAGAGTACGCACAGAAGGAAGAAGCTAGCCCCTCAAAAGTAGGCATTTTTTCCAAGCAGAAAAGTCCAGGGTAGCTACTTGTGGGTACCCAAAAGGGAAGCAAATCACAGAGGGGCGAAGCCTTTTCAGAGGAGCAGCACTCAAGATCTAGAATGTCATCCAAACCTTTTAGGAACGCAGAAATCTCTGCTTCAGAGCAAAGTTGAAAGTATTTGAGCAGTGCAAAAGACACCAAAAGTTTCAGAGCTGCATTTTGGCTCTTAAAAAGACGTGGCCTGTAATGCACCAGCAACTTGTGAGCCATGGTGTTCAGTATCTCAACCGACAGGGCCTTGTTTTCTTCTCCAGTAGTTTGTGACACTAATCGCTTTCCTTTCACCAGGAATGCCTCTTGCATCACAGTGATGAAAGCATTCAATGAGAAGTAATAAGCAGGAGAAAAACGTGACACTGCCTGGAGTGCCTGGTAGAGGGCAGCGCATGGCTCCATTAGGAGGCGTGGATCAACCAGCAGAGAGTTTTGGTATTGCAGTTCCTCCATCAGCGGTTCAATCTCCTCCTCTAGTTTCCTCATTTCATTACAACAGACAGATGCACGAGGAATAAAACTTCTGTCTTTCAGCAGAACATGGTCACATTTCAGAATGAGGCCCAACACAGTTTTCTGAGACAAAGGAATGATCAGCATCAATTAATATGACACAAACCTATGCTTGTGTCAAGTTTAAAACAAGAATAGGATTATCTACTAAATGAAAAACCTCTAGAGCAATAATAAGGTATTAGTTTGTCTGTTTACCTGTAAACTGGACAGTTTCTCTTGCAGTATCTTACTGTTATACTGGCACTGCATGTGTCTAACCAACAAATCTTTGCACTCAGATTGAAGCAGCTGTGCCAGGAGCAATTCTTCAATCCCCTCTGAGGTTAAGGTGAGATCAACCACGTTGACCCGAGTCAAAATTGATTTATCAATTTCTGGAACACAACAGTTTCAGATCGTCACTTTTAAAGACAAGCTTTCAATATGTTAACATATGAAGAAATCAGACTTTATACACATTTAGTATAGTTTTTCTTGTGGTTTTGTTTACATAAATGTAGCAAATGCTGTGTTTTGCTTCACAATCAATACATATTTATAACCATTTCATATTAAAACTAATTTGAGCACGCACCTCGGTCGTGTCCGCGCGCCTGCGCTCTCCTGCTACCACACTGCCATATGCTCACTGTCACTTAGAGTCTGGATGGGTGGGGCATGCTGACGAGGCTTGGGTAGGGTGACCCCCCCCTTTGAGTCCTCGACACCTGTCACTCCTCTCATGACGATCCCCCTCAATTTTAAATCCCACCTTAGACACTGAACATAACATTAGACAGTGGCCATACCAGCCTGTCAATGCCTGATCCCGTCAGACCTCAGAAGCTAAGCAGGCTGGGCCTGGGCTGTACTTGGACGGCAGACCGCCGGAACCCCAGGTGCCACGGTGGGACGGCCGTTGCGATTAAAATAGTCGTTGTGTCCCTAGGCAAGACACTTCACCCACATTACCTAGTCTGAATGGTGTGTGTGCAATTGGTTGGTGATGATTGGAAGGGCCGATGGCGCAAAATGGCAGCCTCGCTTCTGTCAGTTTGCCCAAGGGCAGCTGTGGCTACATCAGTAGCTTACCGTCACCTGGTATGGAATGAATGAATAATGCACATGTGAAGTGTCTTTGAGACTCCTGAAAAGCGCTGTATAAATACAATGCATTATTATTATAACACAATGGGACCACCACATTCCTAATTAAAATACACTAAGAGAGGTCTGCAGGCTGGGGGGCAATACCCCTTGGCATATAGGGCATTGGTCCTGCCAGGCCTGTAGCTGAGCCCCAGCTAGGTGAAATGAGCCCATGGTACTCCCCTCTCAGTCTGGATTTTGGCTTCTGACACCCCCTGGGCTTGCCTGCGCCGCAGGGTACAGTTGACACATCGGCTCCATATCCTGATACTTGGCAGGGCGGTCTCTTATGCATGTACTTTCACTCACACTCGCACACTGTACCACACTGTTTACTGTCCGCTACATTCCTTGCTCCCTGCCAATATTATTATAGATCTGGTAACATGTGTTTGTGTTCTATATCATTTGTTATAGAAGGTTTTGTTGTGTGTGTGTGTGTGTGTGTGTGTGTCCGCTTTATTGCTGGTTGAAACTATTGTTTGTACTAACGCCCCCCTCCACCCCCCCAATAGAAAATCCAGCAGGTTGGTCGTGATGCTGAATATTGTAACTGCAGATTATCAGGTTATACTTTGTCTACCTATCTTCTTCTGAACCATATTCCTGTTCTTTTCCACTCTCCCAGTCCCTCCCCCCCTCTCTCCTCAGTATTTCCTGTCAGGTCCAGCAAAAAGAAGCACAGAAAGGACGGACATTTTGGATGTTAAACATTTAAAATAAACAAATAGAGCTTGCCAGGGTCGATGCGTGGTGCTGACCCTGGCAGAGCACAACGCCGGACAGGACCATTTGACCACTCTGCAAATGTGATGCCAGATTACATTTTGACAGTTTTAATTTGTTTAATTTTTTTTATTTCATATTCTGAACCATTTATTCCGAAGAGGATCGCAGAAGCTTTCCTGGCTGATTTCAGGCGAGAGGGAGGTTACACCCCAAACCGGTCATCAATCTGTTGTGGGCTACGCTCAGATAACCGTACACAGACATAGTCACTCCCAGGGGCAATTTTGTAGTGGCTAATTAACCTAACATACGTATATGTTTTTGGAAATGCTTAACCTAACATGCAGTTTTACATTTTTGACAGTAAAAAATGTAAAACTGTACTTACCATTATTTAGAAGACTAAAAGGCAGATGAGTGCTGAGGAAGAGGCGAAACTGAGGGTTGATGTTTGGGGGAGATTGCTGTAGCCATGAAAAGTTAGATTTAGAAGGAAGCATCAATTTTGCCAAAAGCTCAGAACTAGGAGTAGCACGTTCCATGTGAGTAACAAGGACTTTCAACCCTGAAATTCAAACAGATAGCTTGTTGCACTCCACTAAAAAATAAACATTCACGTTTCTATTTGCCCATCTATTCTTAACCTAGAAATTATTGTCACCAACCTTTCTCAGCAGCCTGGTCCAGCTTGCCTAGTAAATTCACATCATCCGCACAAACCATCATCTCAAACTTTAATTCTTTCTTGAGCTCAAAAACCTCCCCTTTAGAAAATAAATATATTTTAAAAACCTTAACATTCAGTTTTCAAATCATTTTTATGTAGATTGTTGTCTCGTTCCAATTCCAATTATTACAAATAAAAAATTGTCTAATAATTGTTATACAAATCAAAAATGGATTTTATGTACTGATAGAAAAAGCATAATTTACGCTACTATTTCTTAATTTTAGTCCAGTCAAACTTAAAAAAAAAAATTGAAGTGTAAAAAAAAAAAACATACCTGTGATGTGCTTTTTTTGGGAAAGTATATCTATGTATTGCTCAAACTCAGTCAGAAGTGGCCAGCGTTGAATGCATGAATATGTAAAGCCCCACTGCAGCAGGTCCATGAGCAGCCCGACAAACAGAGTGTCCCCAACTTCCCACATCTTCGCTCCCAAACTGTGGCCAATAGGCAGTTGCAACTTCTCAGTAACATTTATGGGAAAACCCGGGGGAGGTGAAGTGGGTTTTTTGTTTGGGAGTTTAAACAAGGAAGCTCTGATATCGTTGGGGTTTTTGTCAATAATTCCTGTTTTGCAAAGTTTTCTCCACTTGCCCAACAGTTCGGTGCGTGTGTCATTGCCAAAGGGGCCTAAATAAGAAATTACAGCAGCTACAATGAGAGCATCTCCGGTTGTGTTTTTAAGATGTAACTCTGCCTCCTAAATGAGAAAAAAGAGGCAATTAGGTGTAATTCAAGAAGAAAAATAATAACATATACTGACATTTTAACTGATGTCTCATTACCGCAAATTCATTTTTCCAGTCATTAAAAGGTTTTTTCAACTCCTGAGCACATCTTGCTGCTACTTCTTCTTGCTCTTCTACTGCTGTCTTTTCTATTAGCAGCTCACTTAATAGATTTTGCAAGTCCTTAAGTTTACGGTTGGTATCTTTGAATCCCTTTTGTGTGTCCTGTTTCCGCTTTCTGGCCAAGTGGAGTTCTTTTCTTGCATCTTTGTCAAGAACATTGTCTTTGGTTAGGTCCACCAGGCTGTGATGATCATAACAGCAGCCCTCATACACAGCTAAGACCCATCGGCAGAGAGACTCACAGGCTCTACTAACTTCACGTACAAGCGCAGGTATAAAGTGAGGACTTTGAATCATATCTCTAAGCATGTAAATCTGTTCTGTTGACAGTTTGCTGCGGTCAAAGTATACCAACTCCTGGAAAATAACAAAACAGAAAGATAACAACAGAGAGATAAATTTCTTGAGAAGAATTGAAAGGAAGGTCGAAAAGTGCTATACCCTGCAAAGATGATTAATAACTCAATTAAAGAACTTGTTCACTCCTTTAAATATTTTTGAAAAAAACTTTCCATGGAGGCCAAAACCATCTTTGCACACACCTGGTAAAAGTCAGCGTCTGCAAGAAGTATCTTGGCACTCTCCCAGCCTAAAGGACGATCAAACATCAAACATACGGCATCCATTATCTTCACCACTCCTTCTGGTGGATCTCTGTAACTGCGCACCTCCTCAAAGTCAGATGAATTCAAACACTCAAAAATCTTGACATATGTCATAAAAACTGGTTTGAGCTGTGAGAGAAAAAAAAAAAACATTATGAACTAAACTTAATTATTCGTGTTGCATTTAACATTTTTAGATCTAATAAAAAAATTAGTTGATGTGACAACAAAGATTGTATGCTTAAATGCAAATGTTTAGGGGTCGAATTGTTTTCTCTGTGATTTTGAATGCAAGTAATAATTGCAATACCTGTTCTTCAGCATCGCTAAGCCTGTCGTCATGGCTGCAGATAGCTTTTTGCTTATCCATATATGAATGGTGGGTTTTCACAACCAGTGTCCTCAGCCTTTCTAATTCTATAAGCAGCTTAGTTATTTCCTGTAAGATTAAAAGGAAAAAAAATACTAGGTTAATTTACAAGGCCACTTTGACAAGATCTTGAAGCAAACACTACACTTCACATATATTGTATTAATTGGATGATAATTCAATTCTATTTGTAGAGCCTAATATCACAAAACAATTACCTCAGCGGGCTTCACATTGCAGATTGAAAATAAAGTACCAAAATCAAAACAAGGAACAAAAAACAAAGTAGACACAAAAATATACTAAAAAGGGTAACTAAACAAAAGCTAGCTAAACAATTTCAGTAAATTCCTGCCCTTAGCCACTCTTCTCAATAAGAAAAAAATGCAGTACCAAAAACCGAGCAGTGGGGAACAAACAAGAAACCTCATGGTGACCCACACAAAAGAGGGATCCTTCCCCTGGGATGAGCAGCCAATGTGTCAAAGATTGTTAAACATTAGCTTTTTCCATTGTACAGCTTTATATCAAAAGAAATCAGTAGATCGGTTTCATCCTGATGAAACCCCAGGATGGGGGATCAAGCACCAAGGCCTCCTCCATCTGACGATGCTCAGTGCGGAGATCATGGATAACTTTCATTGAAAATATTGATTATTTATATAATTAGTGAGTTTGATTAAGTATGTATTTTTCTTTACCTGTTCTGTATCTGCAATCTTTCTCCGCAGTTCCATTAAATATTCTTTAAACTGCATTGCTGTTCTGTTCAAGACTTCCAAACGATCCAAAGCAGAGGAAAGCCTGAAACATAATGCATTATTATTTAAAATACACATACTTTATTAAATACCTAATGGGAACTAACTGAAAGACAAAGGGAATATTCTACAGTCATCCATGAGGAAGCCCATTACAGTTTTGGACCAGGCACAAAGTTGAGAGAACCTTACCCAAAATCAAATTTTGCATTTTATTCTGAACATTCAAACAAAACATACAAACAAAAAGATAGAAAAAAGTTACCTGGCTGTTTTGGCCTCCCAATAATTGTATAATTGGTTGCAAAGATGTCCATAGTGTGAAATAAACTCAATATAGGTCAGAGGATCAAAAAATGGTGATCCTAAATTTACCGATGCATATCGATATGCACTAAGATGGATTTTGGCCATGGCTGCAGTCAGGCCTTGTTTTGGGGCATCCTGAATAACTTGATTTAAAAAAAAAAATCTCAGTTTGTAAACTCAAATCAGAAATGCAGCAAAGTAACTATTTTTACTTACTGCTATAAGGACAGCTTTTGAGGCATGTATCAGCAACCTCCACCAAAGATTGATAGGACCAGGGATTGTACACTTCCACACAGCAACACATTCTCCGGGCCTTGGTCATTTGTGTCTAATTGGTTTTTAAAAAATGAAAAGAATAACAGGTAAAAAATATAAGTCATGCTCTGAACGAACATGTAAAATCCAAACATCATCCTTACTGTAGTGCACAAACACTTTGGAAAATTACTTACACTTAAACGAAGAATTTCACCATTGGTAGGAGTATCGCTGCTTTCTGGCTTGATGGGTGGCATCAACAGGAACACGTGAATATTACTGTAGAACATATAATGTTTTGTTGAGTCATAGTGTTTTGTGATTAAACAGAATTTAATTTGTTTTCTTCTTACTTTTCCCTTTTCCACTTGTCCATTAGGTATCTTTTTGAGTGTTTTAGAGCTGTCACTCGATAAACAAGCAATCTAATCTCTTCATCTGTGTAAAGAGCTGGGTATGCCCTGTGAGACATCACTATCAGCAAATGTTCTCTGGTGGGCAGACTAACATCTTGATGAACCAGGATGACAACATTAACTCCACCTCTTACAGCCCGCTCTCTAGCATCTGTCAGAAGTTGATGTAACTCATTTTCATTATCTGGATGCACTTCAATCAGATGATAGCCAGTCAGATAGGCAGCTAAGCGCACACAACTCTTTCGACCTGTTCTTCTTTCTGAACCGATTAGTACTCCATGACCTCCTGGAGTGAACAAAGCCCTTAGGATGTGTAACAACTGACAAACTACCTTCGTGTGGACAAGGTATTTGTCTCTTATGTCAAAAACATCTTTGGCTTCCTCTTTTTTGTCTTTATCAATCCTGATAAGAAGTGAACGTAGCCCAAGCAGTAATGTGCTGAGGTTTTGCTCCTGATAAAAGCAGCCATCTTTAATTTTGCGTAGTTGATTTAACAACTTCAGGGACTCAAAAGACTTGGGACCATACACAAGGTTAGCCATTAAATTCCCATAATGCTGGAGAATAGCTGATTGCGAAGGCTGAGCTTTTTCGTGTTCTTCATCACTGGAGCTATTTTCAGACCCAAAAGACAATTCCTTCAATGTCTTATCATTTTCACTTTCTTCTAGGGCGTCATTTGAGTTTAGCTCTAAAAGCAGCTGACCTATATCAACATTCTGACTTATTGTTTTGCAGATTAGTGTTTCGCTTCTGTGTAATACTTGACTCCGAGTAAATCTGACATCAAAACTGTCTTTGCGGGTGTTCGTTCCAAAGTAAGTTGTAGCTGTCTTGAATAAGAGCAGAAGAAAAGCCTTTTTGTCATCCTCTGTAGCGAGTCTATCACTGAATGTGCGCATGCACTCGTGCATCCAAAGATGTATTATGTTTAGAGGAGATGGTGGTGGGGGAGGCGTGGCCACAAAAGATTTTGAATGGGGTCTTTGTTTTTTCTGTACGATCACTTGGGACGGGATATCAATGTTCACCAGAAACATTCCAGAAAGCACCTTGTGGAGGTCGTGATAAGAAAATCTAAAATAGGGAGTTAGAACAGTGGGATGAAATTGACGACAAACAGCTTGGTACAAATCCTTAGTAGCACTTATAACACAATTTGAGATATCTTTGCTCGTGTGGTTTAGTGGTAAACCACTGAGCCATATTTGTAGTTGCTCAGAATGGATGGACAAAATAGTGTCTGCTGATTGGCCGGGAAGAACAAAGATGGAGAAAAGGCGTGAGAGCCGTAAAGATATCACATTATTGTTTTGATTTTCCAGACCAGATTTACTGGCAGTTACAATGTAGCTAACAGATCTAGAACTCAATAAGCTGATAAAATAGGTTTCAAATGCCACTATTCCTCCCAGAGTAAAACACTGACGCAGAGCCTCCAAAGCCATTGAAGCTTTACCGCATTTATCTGTCAACACAAACATAATAATTTTAAATCATTCGTAAAACAGGACAGTAATTTGATCGTTGAGTTAATTTATTTCACTTACCGTGAGGGGCTTCGTGAATGTCATCCACAAACAGGAGCAGACCAGGATGTCTTTTTATGGAACGAACAATAACATCTTGACAGTTCTCCCAACTGTGTATGCTCTTCAGTATGAGTCTAAGTTCTTTGGCGCTCAGGAGAGGACTTCCAGGAAGGTGAATGAATGGTTTGTCTAAACTCAGTAAAGAGTTGCACAGAGTTGTTTTACCAGATGCTGGTTCTCCTACAATCAGAACTGGCTGATTTGCGGCCAGCATCAGGCTCAGGAGATGCTTGTATTTCCCATACTGTACAAATTAACAAATGAGAATGAAATAAAACTGAATAGAAATAAAACCAAATAAATAAACATGTCAATTGCTTATATAGAACGAATTTAGAAAATTTTATTTTTGGTGCGAAAAATATGTCATACTTTTGAAGCGGCAGACTTTGATGACTCAGGGTCCATAATGCACATATTTTTGCTCAAGCCTGGAAAGTGTTCATACACACTTTCTTCATCTGGAACCACAATTGTGTATCTGCAATTGAACAGCATTTTCCGGGCTATTGAGTTGAACTTTGTTCTGTGTCTGAAAGAAAAGGAATGAATATCAGTTGTCTTAACAGTAAAGATATATAACAATTTATTTATATTTTTGAGGGGGAAATGTTATTTTAAAAAAATTGAAAGATTTGCTCACTCAGAACGAAGATGTCCACCAAATCCCCAGATATACGCCCCCAGGAACAAGTCTCTGCAAAGCAGCTCTTGTTTTTCCTGGCAATCGTTGATCTTAGCCTTGGCTTTACCTAACGTATTGTATGAAGAAATGTAAATGTATTTAAAATACACCAGCAACACTGAAGAAACGTGCATGTTAACATTACTATCGTACCTTTAAGATTTGTTAGTGGTTTTGTTTTATGTCTTTCCAACTGTGCTGCAAAATGTTGCAGGAGGGCACGTAGAATTCTGAAAAATGACATTATCTCCTGCAGACCGTATCTTTTAGTAGTACCTTTTTCAAAGCCATTGGCAGAGCTTAAGCCTTTTTCTTCAATTAACTTTAGAGTGTTGCAGAAAAGGTCCTCGGCCAGATTATTCCATATTTTTTTTATTCCTTGATCAAGCTTGACTTCAGAATACAAAACATTTTGTTCACACTTCCACACTGATTTCCACAGATCAGTGCCTGTAAAATGAACAAGATCGAAATGGTTCATTGCAGAGGGACTTGCATGTTGCAGGTCTGTCACCTCCATCAAGATCTGTAGGTGTGCCTGAGAGAGCAATGTTTCACTTGATGAAAGATACACATCTGCATCTTTAGAAGTGAGGAGAGAAGTTAAATGATCTAACCAGCCAGGCTGCCCAACCGGCTCCCCATCCATTGTCACCCAATTTACCGTTTTTTTTGGATTTGTGTTCGTGTCCCATGAGAGTAGTTCAGGGTTTCTCAAACCACATTCACCAAGTGCCTTTGAAAGAGCCCCATCTTTCCAACCTTTCGTCTCACAGAAGAAACCAAACAGCTCCTCGTGGCACAAAGCATTTGGAAATATAACTAAAATATCAATGGGTGACCAGTTTGAAATGAAGGTTTGGGATCCTGTCGGTGAAGTATCAATCATGTTTGTGTTTTCAAACACAGATTCAGCTTGATCTAAATAAAGTCTGTTAATTGCCCTGGCTAGAACTCTGTAGCAGGTTGTTTTTCCACTGCCTGGGGGGCCCACAAGCATGACTGATTGTGAAAATTTCATGCTTTGGTATATTTTAACAGCATTGCAGATTATTTCTTGGTCACAATTAAGGTGGGTTTGTTGTATCTCCTCTTTGAGTGCTTCTTCAAGTTTAATCTTTGCTTCTGCATCAATTGATTGTTGGATGATTGGATATTGACTTGCTAAAGGAAAAAAGGTCTTAAAAAGAGCATAGAACTCCGAGGCTTTATGTTGCTGAGGTATCAAGACCACAAAAACTGCTTTGATCAAGGCTGACTCTTCCATTATAGCCCATATGACAGACAGCTGTGAAGTATAGAGTTTTGCGAGTCTTTCAGCGTCAGTTGCATGTGTATTTTGTGCATGCAGTACACTGGTTTGAAAAGCAGACAAAGCTTTAGCTTCATGTGACATTTCTTGTCTATGTACAGCTTCTTGTAGCTGAACATATGAAGCTGAGATGATTTTTAGTAAGACTCGACGAATGCAGGCCCGATCATCGGGTAAAAAGACTGGCAGGCATTTAGTGTCTTTGGCCAAGCTGATGAGGGTCACAAGACGATGAGCAAGAGACTTGGCTTCAGTGAAACCAACAGATGTGAGCATTACTTCCACAATAATTCTGCAGTCCAGACATGTTAAAGATACATGTCTGGTTGCAAATCGTAGACTTTCAAGAATTGCAGATGTGTTTTTCTTGGAAGAAATAAGAATGCATCCAAAGCTAGGCCTTGCAAAAATGAACTTCCCTAAAAGTTCTATATGACATACTGAATCAGAAATATTTGAATAATCTGTCATTTGTTCAGAATGTTTGCACTTCGGGCCCACATTTGGTGTAAAGTTTTTCTGTTTTGGTAACTTGGACAAGGATTGGTATATATCTTCAAGAAGCTGTCCCAGTATAGACTGGACACTTTGTGTCAGCTGATCGACTGAGTGCAGAAGAAGCCAGGCTCCTGCCTTAAGGGCACCAGCCACTAACCGTTGAACTTCCCCGGGTCTTACGCTTTGGTCGCAATGGCTAACCACAACCTGTTGTCCAAGTGCTTTTCCAAACTGAACCAAAGTCTGTGTCTTTCCAGACATGCTTGGTCCACACACAAAACTGCCTTTGTAGCTTTTCAAAGCAAGGACAATCCCTAGCAGGGCTTTGTCTGCGGAAGGAGTATGAATTAACACCAAGTCTTCTGGTCCATAATACTCAAATTGATACTGGAACCGATGGTTTAAAACATCCACATAACATGTTGGGATCTCATTGTCTTCCAGATTCTGTTTATCTATGTTTATGTAATGTTTCATTGAGCTTAACCACTCAAAAGAAGACTCCAGGTTACATGGTAATGCCATCAGTTCAGATAGATGATGAACATGATTCATTGTGAGCAGCGCTAAAGCACTCAAACACATTACTTTGTATTTAGAAAGCAAAAATTCTCCCTTGGATCCTTTAACTCCTTTTCTTATGATGCCCACAAGATTTTTGAGCTTGAATGAGTTGTAAGCTTTAATTTTTTCAAGCTTAACTTGACTTTTCTCCCGGAAAGCCTCCAGAACAATGTTGCACCAAAGAGCCTCTTCAACAAACACCCAGCACTGAAGAGGATACTCAGTGATCACCGATAGCTCTGGGTATATATCTTTAATGTTGTCCGCATAATATGGGGGCATTCCTCTTACTAACTTGAGGCAATCAGAATCTTGAAAGATTGACTTGAATTGGTTTCGCATCATGGCACACTGTTTCATGAGATTTATCATAGTCGACTTCAAATGTTGCTCAAAGGTTACAAGCCAGGCTAAGGAATCAGGATTTATATCAAAATGGGGCTTGAAGATAATGTGCTCATCATGGCTGCCATAAAGGCTAAACACACTCATGTGCCTTTCATTTGAAATATCACATTTTTTTGTATCACTAACATAACATAACTGTTCCGATTCCACTTCAAGTGAACGCACACCTTTGAAGCATTTGTTAACAAAGAATTGCAAGGTAATGGGTGTTAGGTGAAAAGAGAGAAGCTGCATCACTTCTTTGTGACTCAAGAACCAGAGTCTTGGAAACTGCTCACACAAAGTATGAATGATATCCATCATCTGGTTGTAAATTACTTCCATTGTAGACAAACCATCAGTAAAAATGAGAAAAAGGTTATTGCCACAAAATTTGCCCTCTGCCTTCCTAGAAACAAAATTCAACACATGGGGGTCAGTTGATATTGAAAGAATCAACTCCTTAAAAGTATCGTCAACTTTCTGGAAAAGCTTCCCCTACAAAAGAAGAAAACAACACTTATAGAATAACTTCGTGTCTTAATAAAACTCTAAATGCTGTCTTTATGATAACAGGAATGTTTACAACTTTTTCAAAAAGTAAGGTATGGTACTCACCAAATGTGGATTTTGAACACAACAAGATGTTTCTTCAAAAGTTCTTGCTAGGAAGGTCCACATTTCCTGATATTTTTCAAGTAAATCAAGTAGCTTTTCTATAAAATAAAGATAAATTAAGAAATGGATTCTAAAGGGAAAAAATCAATTCACTCATTTTTGTTGTGATAGAACATTCTGTTACTACTCATAATTAGTGTCTTACTAAAATCTTTTAACGACTGTATCCAATCTTCCAACTGTGAAGCAAAGTCAACCTGTTGTACTGACGCCAAAATGGTGGACAGAATTATAAAATCATTCTCAGCCTTAGCATAGAGCGATACTATGCCTGTGGAATGGAAAGTATGATCATTTTTATTTAATTTTGGACAGTCTTTAGCTTTACCACTTTTATTACACCAGAAAGAAAAAGCAACAATTCAGTAGTACTTATTGGGAAGAAATTTCTAATAAACTATATGTCCGACATGTACTAGATTATTTTTTTAGTCTTACCGGTTACAATGTATCTAGCGTTATCATCCATAGCTGTACAGAACATACGAGACGACAACTCTTCTTCGCACACATTTGTATGGAGAACAAATTCACAAAGCTTAAATTCTCGCCTTTTCCATTGCTCGCATATGTTTATGAAGATCTGCTCCATGTTCCACTCTGCAATTGCATCTTTGCATATCTAACATAAACAAAGCTTTCATCATTGGGTTGAAGAAGATTTTAACCACTTATTATTTTGTTCATTGTACCCAAGACAATGCAATCATCACTATTGTTTTTCTAGATTTCAAATACAATTTACTGACCTTGTCGATCAGTTTTTTATGTGTTTGAAGTTGTTGATTCAAAACTTTACCAACTGTCAACCACTTCTCTGGCAAGTCATCCAGTTTTAGAACTGTT
Source organism: Neostethus bicornis (assembly GCA_902685375.1). NCBI lineage: Eukaryota > Metazoa > Chordata > Actinopteri > Atheriniformes > Phallostethidae > Neostethus > Neostethus bicornis. Next base: position 17,497,314 of record LR738542.1, on the reverse strand, counting down.
GAAATATAGAAATAATTATTTTGAATTAATTAAAAAGAATGATTTTTTTTTAAATAAATGCATAACATGAGATGAAAGCAAACCATTATAAAAAGCTTCCCAGTGTTTTGGTCTAAGTTTGGAGCCGTGTAGATTCACAATAACTTTAACCTGATCGCTCAAGTCTTCCAAGAACTGTAAAGTCTCCTGCAGGACTTCATCTTCTGTGGAGATGCTACTTGTCAACATTTGTGCTTGGTTTTTCCATTTGGCAATGTTTTCCAGACATTCTGACACCGAAACCTTTGAAAATAAGGAATGGGAATAAAAAACAAAAAACACATTTAATAAAAAAGTTATTGCCTATCGTTTCAGTTGCTCTGCAGGAATTTGAAATGACACAATATCAATCAATGATGATAAATTCTGCATGAGTATTATAACATCAAATATTAAATACTTGAAAACCAAATGTGGGTTTGGGTTTTTTTTTCTATTTTGCCAGTTTTCAATAGAGGGTCATTTGGATGCTACCTCAACAAAAGGTTGTTGCTTCCACTTTTCTACCCAGCCAGTGGATTCAGCTTTGAGTTGCCACAAATCTCTACGCGCCATGACTTTGCGAACATCAGCTTCTACTTCAGAGAGGTCTATTGTTTGATCTAACAAAAGCCAATTCATAAACACAACATTAATGTTTTTTAAATTTACTTAAGACATTACATTTAAATAAAACCATGGCATTTTGTCAAGTGGAAAAAAAATATTTTCACCTCGAACGCTCTCATTGTTCTTTTTGAGTTGTTTTAACTCTTCTTTAAGCTCTTTCACATGAGCACATATGTAGTTCAATGTTGGGACAATCTCATCTGGATCCTGGCTCTTGTCAAGGTAAGGTCCCGTTATAGCCTTCAAGACTGTGGTTCGAAGTTCACAAGTCAAAAAGGCAAATGTTGTTTCCAGTGCATTAGTCATCTGAGGAAGCCTTCTTTTCACAAGTTTGTCTGCTGTCCTTGAAACACGAATGAAAGTATTCCACATGTCCAACAACTAAACAAAAAAAATCAATATGCAACCATGTAAATGTGCAAAAATATCAACAAACGAACCCAACTTTAGTTTTCTATGTCATTATTCTTGCTTTTACATCACCTAACCTTTGCTTCCTGGGCTTTTTCCTGCTTTGATATCTTTCTAAAGTTTTTGGAAATACTATATCTGAGAGAAAAATTGTACTCCAAGCTCTTCTCCAGGTCAGTCAGGGTTTTGGCGATTTCCTTTACCTGCACAGAGAATTAACGTTTAGCTTGTAGATTATTTTATCTTCTTTTCTTTCAGTGTGTCTGTGACTAAAATAGTCTAAATGTCCCATGCAATTTTTTTTTATCTAAACAGTTGAAACACTTAATGAAAGTGTAACATATGGCAATCCCTGGAAAGAAAAATTAGATCACTATTGGAACCGAATGTTACATTGTGATTTTTAATGTGTAAAATTAACAAGACGTTATTATAAAGATAACATTTTTCTTTCATTTAGCTTATTTTAATTCCTTTGCACAGAGAGTAGTATGTTTTTCTTGAGCATCTGCATTTTTGTTCCTTCATGTTTTTGAAATTCATAAAGGCATTCTTACCTTGTAAGCATAGTCAGGAAAGTCTTCAAGTACTCGTGGTTCATCCTTGAGTTCCAATACAATCTTCTCTAAGACCAAAATTAGGTTTTCGGTCCGAATTTTTAACTCCTCATAAAGTAGATCTGCAATTTGTTGCTCGATGACGGTCAGCTGCTCTCCTGAAGAAGACATCAACAAAAATCTGATAAGTCACAAATACATCAAGAATATCTTTATTAGTCCCACAGTGGGGAAATTGCAAGAATTAAGGCCTGCAGCCATACAGTACGTAACAGCGCTACCTTTGTTGAAGAGACAGAGATACAAAGGGAAGGGAGGGTAGAGGGTAGATTTGGTGTTTAAAAAAAATAAGTCACCCGGCCTCACCAACAAGGTCAGTGAAGCAGGGCAAGTGAAAAAAAAACAGCACCAGTTATTTAGCAACAACATATACAGGCATTAACATACTGAGGAAAACGTTGATTTGATGTAAGGGAAGAGTTGTTGGAGGGGGGAGGATAAACAAAGCAGTCACTTAATGTGGAGCATCTGATTCTACTCATTAAAGGAGTTCAGTTTAGACAGAACTTGTTGCGGTAAAAAAAAGTCTCCTGTAAACATAAAATGTCTGAACTAGTATGTCCGAAGTAACTCCATAATCAGATGTGAGAAATCAAACACCTTTTATCAAAACATAGTCCTGATTAGAAAGCCTGTTCTGTTTTTAAAAACTAAACTAGAGTTAATGATGTTAATATTGCAGATATTCTAAAAAAGAAATTGGGAAAACCAAAGAAGCATAAAAAGTGAAAATATAAAATAAGTGACGCTTTTATTAAAAAATCTTCAATTAACTTTTGTCTTTTTAAAAGTTGATTAGTAAAAAATTACTATACACACAGCATACCTACAACCCGCTTTGTGGGGGTGCAATCAATGAGAAACAGATAGTTGGAGGTAAAATCTGATGGATGAACTGAGTTGACTTTTTCAGCCCAGTTGCGAAGTTTACAAATGCATTCGTCATACTTAAAAGTTGGCTGGCCCTTCATGGATTCCAAAGAGGCTGGACTCCATTCATTTAAAAACAAATTGATGTCTTCCAAAAATTTAAGACCTTCACACATCTCCTGGATTTCCTCTTCTGCAGCCTGCTCAGGAGAACAGAGAGAAGAGCAAAGACGCACAAAAAGTTCAAATTTCTTTGATTGATTAGATTAGATTGATTGGATCAGATGTGCTTACAAACTTATACCTGCATGAGCTCCGCTTGCTCTTCAGCAACTTGCTTTGTTATGTCGTGTATGTCAATCTGCCACTCTAGTTGTGTTTTGGAGAGAGGATAGTAGCAGGAGTCTATCATATTGACTGCCACTGTTTCTCCAGACAACACCAGCTGGTGAGCCGAGCTATCTGTGAATGATAAACCAAACCTTCTGTCATGGCATCTAGATACAAAAGGAAATTCAGAGGGGGAAAATCTGTTTTCTAAATGACTAACAAATGCTAATAAATCACATTTGTCACCGCGTCTGATCTTGGATCATTTTCATTCATATTATGTCATACTGACTTAACGCTGCCACAACACAAGTGGCTGCACTTGTTATCATACCAGCATCCAAATCCGAACTGTGTGCACTGGTGCTGATATCCTGGAAGAATCCACAACTGTCGCACATCTACCGGAATTAAAATACAATAATTAACATTATTACTTTTGCTATTTGAAAGATTATGCGTGCATATGCAAACTGTATATGAAATAAATGGATTTCCATCTGTCTATTCGTTGATGAAGGTTTCCATATATATTTATAAATGGATATGACTATCTATTTACATACTGTATTTACATGGAGATAATTAATGTAGTTAAAAAAAGATATTCAATGAAGACAGAGTGGCTCTAATGTGAAATACCTGAACAAAAAGTTGGCCAGCAGTGAGGAGGGTTTCTCTCACAGTTGTTTGAACATCATTGACTTGGGGATCCACAGTCAGTTTATTATTTTTACTAAAACACAGCTTGGTGAAGAATAGACATTTCTTCTGAGACGAAGTTTTCTAAGAAAAAAGTTCACATTACATTTTACTAAATTAAATGCAGTTTTCTGATCATCTGTCTTGTTTGATTGACTCATTTTTTAATTGTCCATTTGGATTTTTTGAGTAAGTCACATTGAAAATCTCACTGAAACAAATGCATGAGCATGAAAATATTGAATGTTCTTCAAATACCTTTAGGCAACTTAAGAAAGAAATTGCATTTGTTTTAATGACGGTGAGAATGCTTTGCTCAATCATCTGATTAAGAAGGTTGGAAAAGTCTCCCAGTCTCTGCAAAGCGCTTTGCGACTTATCCAACTCTCTCTTCATCTCCTGTTGGTAAGCCAAGTGCAGGTGAATGGGTTCTTTTCTTTTATTTGATCTTCTGGAAAGTCTGACAAGCAGCTGGTATTTTCTGAGTGCCTGATGGCTTTCCTTTTTCACCTGAAGATTTAATAGTAGCAACATTTATTTTAGATCAAGGTACTTAATTGTAGATAAATCAACAAACATTAAATTTTTTTTTATAAACTGCAACTTTTAGCAGGAATATAATTTATCAAAAAAAATAAAATAGACGTATGCCTCAATCAGAATTTTTTCACGAGATTGAGCCAACTTCTTAAGAGTCTGAAAACACGCTTCGTTCTTCGTCCTTATTTCACTTCTGAATTCTGTCAGTGTGTAAGTTCTGGAGTCATCTAGGGGCAGCCAGTGTGTCTCCTTAAGTTCTTCAATTATTCTGTAAAATATGTTTGAATAAAAAAATTTAAAAATGTTTGAATAATCTCTGGTTGAAAACAACAATCTAAATCCAAAGTCTACTACAGGGATGGGGAGACTTTTTGATTCGCGGGCCACATTGTGTTCTAACACTTGACAAAGGGGCCAGAACAGGAGCAGATGGATGGCGTGGTACGGTAACCTCAGTTCATTGGAGAAAAAACACACATCTTAGGATGTGTAAAAAACGTGCGCTTTCATTTCCAATGAGAATGAAAAAAAAGCATCACAACAATTTACTTTGAATTTACTCAGAATTTACTTTGAAATTAGTCTTTAAACACTGAAAATCAAATGAATAACTATTTTATTTTAAAGCACTGAAAGTTCTTTTGTCCTTTAGGATATCACCATTGCTCTCCCCCTTACGGGCTTTTTTTTTGGTTCAAAAACGGTGGGAGAAGCATATGTACTTGTCCTGCTCTGTTCAGTTTGTTTCTCCTGTGCCAAAAGTCAATAACGACCATTACAAGGACACAACAGTTAAAGCAAGTCATTCTGTGGAGTGCCTTATATTTAATCTGTGTATGGAAAACCATCGAGGCCATTATTAGGGCTATTACTAGCGCTAGCGTGCTAGATGTCACATGAAGCACGTTAAATTTAAAATCGAGCAGGCTGGTCTGAAATCTAAGCGCTTGATGTAAGATTGTGCGTGTTTGTTTTAACATCTAGTGCGCTGCTTGTTTATGTGCGTGGATTGGCCCCGATGGCTTCCCATATCTGCGCACACTGTTTATATGGACAACGTCCGCATCATGAAGACACACACATTTTAATGGGAGCGGTGTTGATGTTTTCTCAACAAAGCCAATACATAGAGTGTCATCTAGTGAGGAAACACGAGAATTGCAGGGAAAATAAGCCATTAACATGACTGATTTATTTCATATTTTTGAGTTTGGCGGGGCGGGTTAAAATGTATAATGGGCCGCATGTTGCCTGCGGGCAATAGTTTGCCCAGGCCTGGTCAAGTGAATCAGTTTAAGATTTCAATCAAATCTGTGATTTTACATATGCATCATACAATTACGTAAAGTAACAAACTACAATATATATTGTAACACGTGACTCACTCAGTGAAAAAAAGAAGAGCCTTTCTAAACTGTGGTACAGATAAAAGGAGAGCGTCCTGTAAACTCGTAGATCTTCTGTGATAAAGAACCATGCGCACATTTTGATGCCACCTGTCACAAAATCACATAAAATAGAATAAAAGAAACATGGAAAAACAAGCTGTACACATTTACTGGTACAGGTACAAAGTTTGGTTGATTCATATTACAAGTACCATGCAAAGACTTTGCAAAGCCTAAATTTCTTAAAAAAGGGAATCTTCTGTAAAGCAATCCAAAACACTCGTTCTCTGTGCCACTCTGCAGTACTGACGAGTCCACCAAACCCAGTCTTTGTCACATGAAGCACAGTGTCAGGGGAGAAGATGTAATAGTCACACCCAGTTTCATTGACATTGACCGCTTTCAGATCATAAGGCCTGTAATTAAAGATAAAAGATAGTGGTTCTTAATAAGTTTGTATTATAAAGTTTAATAATTTTGCAATAAGATACTTTCGCTCGGAATTTTACCTGTACGCCTCTTTATCTGTCTCTATCAGGTAGTAAAACTTCAAGCATTCTGCGTCGTTTCTATTTTTCTCTCGAGAAAATATTTCAAGGATATCATCGCTGGTAAGAGGAGTTTTTTCTGGTTTGGTTTCCTTTCCATCTATCTTCAGCTTTTTGTTCAAAGGTGTTGAGGGTCCCAAAGAATCTTTGTCTGTAAGACTACTACAAAAAATAAAACAAAAGATAATTGCTTTGGCTGTTATTCCAAAGCGGTAATCTATGTAAAATTGTGACTAAAATTTTTTTGTCGTGAAAAAATGTGTAGCTAATGTATGCCAAAAATTATTCCCAACATCATTTGGATTGCAAGTAATATATTATCATCACTTTTGTCATTAATAAAGGTGGCAAATGCTTTCAAAAGTAAGAACAAAATCTTAACAATTTATTTAGAGTGATTGAGAAATTACAAACACTATCAGTGCTTCAGTAAGGTTAAATTACCAAAAAGACACCTCTGATTAGTTTAAATACCTTGATTCTTTCATCCGAGGACTTTTAATTGAGATCACAGCCCCTGATGAGGAGGCCATTAGTAAAGGTTCCTCCATCATATCTGCCTGAGTTATGGCTTTTTCAGGTTCCTTTACAAAAGAAACTATAGAAAATGAATCAGTAGAGGTGACATTTTTGCAGAGAGATTCATAACACGAGGAGGGCTGAACTGAGGTCAAACTTTGTTGCCCAGAAGATAGAGGTGGTAACGTGGGCTCCGCAAATACAACTTTTTTCTTTGATTTGGACTTTGGAGGATCTTTGTCAGAATCTACTGAGAATCCGTCACTGACAAATTCCTCTGCAGACATCTTGATGAGGTCTTGGTGAATATCACCAGTTTTTTGTTGTATCTTTTTTTGCTCACTGTAGAATTTCTGGGGACAAAAATGAAAAATATTTTCTCATTTTCTTTACCACTGTTGGCAGTATATTAAATTTACAACAAGTCTTATAAACCAAAGATAAATGCAAAAAGTTCAGCAAAAAGTAACAGTAATGACTAAAAATGCAGCTAAAAAGTCAAATAAATATTTATAGTAAATGATGTTATGAAATAAGTTTTATTTGGCCTCACATAGGGCCAAATAAAGTCGGACGGCGGTGGCTCAGTGGATAGAGCATTCGCCCGCGGACCGGAAGTTCGCGGGTTGGCATCTCACTGAGTGCACGTCTAGGGTTCTTTGGAGAAGACATCTACACCCCCGTTTCTCCCACCATTGGCGCCGTCGTGGGCAGCCTGCTGCCGTGTAAGAGTGCAGCGCACAGATTTCCCGGTGAGGGATGAATAGAGTGAGTAAAAATAAAAAAAATAATCTCTATGCTCTGAATGTCTGTTCAGATATGTCTAAAATAACCAATTTCTGTGGTTATTTTCTGCATTTTACAAAAGTTTGTGTGCATGCTCCTGGTGGTAATACCAAGCCGTTATGAGCAGTTTAGCAAATGATTAAACTTGTGTTGTTAAATAAAATACTTTATTACAAATCTATTGAGTAGAATAAAACACTAGACTATGAAAGATATGAAATATTTCTCATAACAGCACCTTTCTTCCGAGTTCAGTAAACAAAATGTTACTGGACTAACTTTCAACATACTAGGAACTGCTAACTTTATACAAGATTAACTCGATTTATTTCATTCTAAAAAATATTTCCCTCGAGTTATTACAGTTTAATACAAATATGGAAGTTAAAACATAAAAGCCAGCCATACCCAGATTGTCTGTAGTTAAACAAAACAAACAAAAAAAAAAAACGATACTCACCAGATTACAGTACCCAAATCTTAAATTCAGAGATTTTCTTTGCTGACTTTTGGGAAGTTGGCAACGGATCTAAAGCGTCGTTTCGTTACCATGACAACGCAATCATTGTTGCTGAGGTGAAGAAATACAAACTCCATTGTCCTGTTTTTCTACTAAACAAAAGTAAATCTGTGTAGATCCATTCAAAAATAAAAGGGATTATTTTTTCAACTTTGAAATGCAAAAGTTTGAAATGCTTAAAGGTTATAGCGTGGGTTTGTGACAAAGTTTTTTGCCTTAGATAACCAAATAACTAATAAATTTGATTATTTTCCTAATGCAGTAATGTTTTCTTCAATAAGTAGTCATTTTTATACCTAGGCGTAGACTTTTTGATTAGATTTTTAGATATTTTATAATCGGGCAAAACCCAGCAATTGTTTATGTCCGTTTGATTTATGAAATGCAAATTTTTTAAAGACAAAATGCTCAAAACCTCAAAAAGTAATTTTTTAAAAATCCAGTTTTTTTGTTGTGTTTTTTTTTTTTTTTTTTTTTTTATAATGTGTTTTGAGATCATATCTATTATATCTTAGACACCCCTTCTTTGAGAAAGTAAAGTTGTCAAAGATATACCTGTTTTGTTTTTGTTTTTTTCATAATTTTTCAGGCACACAATCAGTGAATAGATATTAAACCTACTCATCAGGAAGTCCAGGATAACCATATCCATGAAATCCACCAGTCTGGTTCCTTTGTCATAAGGTGGAGTCGTTTTGATGGTTGAACAGTAATCGGGGTCTGTCTGCCATCTACTCCCACAAAGCAAGAACAAAAACATCACACTTATAAGATAAATTCATTTACTAAAATAAACAACTTCTCTGATTCTGGTAAACGTTTTATGATTAATTCAGCACTAATCTTCTATTTGAAGTGAAATTAAGTTTAATTGTTGCTATTCAGAGGTGATCTATTAAAGAATAATTGATCATTCACCACATTGCTGGAATGGTCTCAACTAACTTTGCCAGCTTGCTGCGGCTATATGAGCGTCTCCATGGTGATCTCCAGCTCTTGCGTTCTGCCAGGGAGAGATCTGGTAGCATGACAGCCAAGGAACCCTCTAGATGATGTGGGCGTCCACATACAGCATGCTCAGTGGAGCAGTAGTAGGAGCATTGGCCATAGAAACACACATTGCCCACTAGAGAGTGCAAGAGACACGCTGAGAGTTTAATTGAACAGATTCAAAATCAGACATCAAAAGGTCATTCGTGTTGTGTTTATAGAGAATCTGAATAAATACCAGGGGAGTTAAAAAAGGTTTTTGCCAACTTGCGGTCAGTGGTGATGTCTTTGATCTCCTTGACTATATTAATCAGCCTCCCAACAACTGGAGGAACACGTCTGTAACCCAAAATTCTACCAAGAGAATAAAGAAAGATGTGATAAGAGGATGAAGATAAAATATACTAAATAGAAGTATTAGTCAATTTAGTAAAGAGAATTTTTTTGCCAAATTAAATTGTACCTGTCCAAATGAAAAGCTGCTATTTCTGCATTGTGTCTCTCAAAATCAGAGAAGTAGTAAAGGTTATAGTTGGTCTCTTCATCTCGTTCTTGCCTGCCATGAAATAATCAAGTTCACAAATGCATTTCTCATCACATGTTGTAAATTTCTGTTCAACATATTCATGTATGACTTTATTCTTGTTATTCTGTTCCTGTACAGCTTACTTCTTAGGTTTAAACAAGGCTTGTCCATAGTTAGGAAATGACATAACCAGCTTCAACTGTGTCCCCCCAGACTTCTGCACTGGAAAAATAGTACGGAGAATGTTACCATAGTGACGATGCTTATGGTGCTCTTACCTCCACATGTCATACTGTGTCAAAACAACCTGAGCATCTTTTGTCTGAATGCGCACATACAGAAAATGCAATGAGGGGAATGTGCGTCATCACAAAGAATGAACACTGGCCCTTAATTTGTGTGTCCACAGCTGCATTCATTTGGCTTTTTTTGCCCTCATTGGCAATGCTTAGTATTATTTGAATAAATAATAGTACAGACTGTGACAAGAAAAGGAACAAAGTGCATATAGAAGTGAGGTCATTTTTTTGTTAAGAAAACAAAAAAAAAATAGTTTCTAAAATCAGTTTTTAAGTATGTTATGTGTGAGCTTTTCTAAGTCAAGAATGTAGTTAAAGATGAATAAATGCAAAAGAAAAAAATTGTGAAACTGATTATTCCAACTATCAACTAACAAGCACAGTCAACGATCTTTTCACCCTTTAAACTTTAGTTTCCATTTATTTCTGCTCGTTTCCATAAATGCCTGAATTCCTTCTAGTTACCATAGTGATACCAATAAATTAAGGAAACCTAATAACCTCTGGAGTGAAGTACATGTGGATTGCTGTTGAGGTTATGTAATGATTTGATCGTGTGATCTGATCTAAGAATACCAAATGTCACTACATTCTTCATTACTGTTGCTTGTGTTCTTTAACCTTTTATGCGAATAAGATTTCTAGTTTTCCATAATAAATGTTTTTGCTTTTCATTTTTAGTTTGTTTACTTAACCCCAGTTTAATTTATTTAAAAGTCAAGCATTTTCTAAAGTTGATGCTCTTAATGTGGTTAAACTGCAATTAAATGTTGTAACATTGTTTTGTTTGCCTGCAATATCATTCTGCTTCCTGCTGGTCAAAAATGAAGTCTGACACGTGGATCTCAGGTATCACATTATTATACATTTATCCTAAACCCTTTCTTTGATCCGAAGAAGCTTAATAAATAAGCGTGGCTTAGCATGTCAAAGTCAGGCCTGTTAGATTTTCTCTGTTTCAAGTCAAAGGTGTCATTTGACATTAATCACACTTTGAGAAAAACATACATAAATGATTTATTTAACTAAAGAAAAAGTTTCTGCAGTCTAATAAAAACACATTCCCTTCTCAAAAATAATCTGTAAACTCTGAGTGCTAGCATCATCAACAGTTTGATCTCCTATCTGTGTTCATTTTGTATGGGAACGATGGGGGGGATAAGCCCCTTGAGATGAGGCATCTCATTGTTGAGGGAGCCCTCAATTCTAACATGCATGTTTTTGGAGGATGGGAGGAAACCCAAGCATACAGAAGAAGAACATGCAAATTCCACACAGAGAGTCCAGTGTTCCAAGCCTTGTCTCCTACCTGGGATTTGAACCCCAATCTTCTTGCTGGGAGGCCACTGTGTTAACTTCACCACCACCATGTAGCCAAACTAATTACAGCCAAACTCATTCATGCAATTTAACTAAAAACTAATAGGTTAAAATAATCAACAAATTTTTTTTTTGTTGTTTTTTTTTTTAAAAATAGCTATTTACTCGTCCCACCTGCACTCACGATGCGATGCGTAGAAAGATGCTGAATCAGATCTTTAACATTGTGGTCGACATGCTGGTAGAGCTCCCAGCGAGTTATTCCCAGATGGAAGCGAAGCCATGGAGGATGGCTGATGCTGCTGCTGTTCCAACGTACATCTTCATAACCATCTTGACTAGCGCTCACCCTGAAAAAAAAATTAACCTAATTAAAAGCAACACAGTTGGAATTATCAACTAAACTACTTTTTTTTTTTAAATTGGAGCTATTTGTGCAATTTTATAACAGACAAAAACCATTGTTTGCATTATTTGTATAAAAAGGTCTATCCTGTCTTCACCACTATCTATGAATCTTGGGAGCAACACTCAAAGATATTTAAACTCTTGCACTTGGGACAGGAATTGTTCCCGACCTACAGAGAGAACTCAATCCTTTTCTGGTGGAGGACTATGGTCTCTGATTTGTGGGTGCTGATTTCCATATCCAGCACTTTGCACTCAGCAGGAAATTGATCTAGTAAAAGTTGGAGATCATGGGGCCTATAAAGCAAATAGGACAGCATCATCTGCAAAAAGCAGAGATCCAATCCTGCCGTCAACAAGCGAGATCTTCCTTAACCCCTTGTGAACTGGATAGTTAGGGCATTTATTGCTGGGCATTTATAAAACTAAATGTGAAACTAATACACCAAACCAAGGCCATTTTGACTCAGTCAAGGAGGACAAATATGGTCAACAAACAACAGTGACAAACATCATTCATTCAGTGAGGAATCACATTAAGCAACCTAAAAGAATTGTAATGAAAACTGCTGACAAACAAGTCACATTGTGTAGAAATAACTGCTAAATGATTAGGTTTGGTCGAGAAAACATTTGAATATTCATTTAGAACAAATTATGCATCACAAGAATTCCGTCCGCGATGAAACCCACTGATATTTAAATAACAACACAAGAAAAAAGATTTAAGAAACAAAACTAAAAGGGCAACTAAAACACACACACTATTACACACATATATCTGAGTCACCACAGAAACAAAAATCAACAGCAGACTCCCGGATGTCAGCTGTGTGTGACAACAAAAAGATGTGAAGTCCTGCAGTGTGACTTCCCACTGAAAATATTGTTTTCTACGTGCATGCAAAAAAAATCTGAAGAACGAAAAGATTTACATTTTAAAATACGTAGCTACCATTAAGGACTTCTGTTAGATTTTCTGATTTTTCATCTTTTGGAAGAGAAGAATTTAAGTATTAAAGTTATCTGGGCGTAAATTATGGATCCACAATCATATAAAAACGTTGTCTTTTTTTATTCTCACCACATTGGCGAACTCTTCTCACTCGCCTTGACCTTTGGTTTAACTTTCAGCAGCCAGTCCTCTTCAGATATGTGGGGTCGACCCATGGTGTATAAAGGGTGCTCAAACAGTGTTCGTAGCTTTGACAAATCTGGTTCCAAAGATTTATTTCTGGTAATCTTTTTGGCATCTTTGTTAGAGAATTTTTCTTGGTTGGCATCAGTTGGAGGATCAGCTAGACCTCTTACCGGCTCCAAGGTGTTGTTGATGCATGGTAAATCTCGAAAGACTTGTGTCCTTGAAGGCAGTAGAGGTTCACACGGCAGGTGGTGAATGGAAAATGAGATGATTGTCAGCAGTAGGTGAAGAAAAACGGTAATTAGGGCCAAAGAAAGACAGATTGTCCTGGAGCGACGGCACGCACGCCACGGCATTCTGCTAAAGTTAGGATGAAGAGGTCAGAAAAATTATGTGTGAAAGGAAAATAAAATTGTGTACCAATGATGCTTTAGAGTTTTTCAAAGGTAATCCAAACTAAATGCTCATACTCTATACGACTTGCCCGTGTTATGGTATCTCTATCAATTCTGTTTAAAGCTGGCATGATTACATCTCTAACCATTTCAGCAAGTTAAACATTTCTGATTAACAAGATCCTGTAATGAGTAGAAATGATTTTATTTATTTAAATTCAAACAAAATCAAAAGAAACTTACGCGTGCATGTTCCTTCAAAGCTTTCTAACAACTTTGGGCACTTTTTTTACTGCCTTTCTAACCAGAGTATCTACTACCTAGACAGTATTTACTCAATTATTTGTACTTGTAGAATCAGCACATGTCTGAATCATTGCCAGGTTAAAGTGATCTTGGCATAAATCCATTTGTACACTCATTTGTTTACAGTCTTACTGCTGAACCGGGACCTTTTTGATGCAGCAGTTGTAATATTAACTTTATAACCCGAGGTAAAAAAAAAAAAAAGGCTTGTTTACTGAGCGATCCACGAATTATTTAAACTTTTGAAATCAAACTGATACAGTCCGACTTGCTATTTATTAACAGAAATTATTCTAAGTGTGTGAATGTGCAAAGAATCAAGAATTTTTTTATTTGCAATTAATTAAACAAGTTGCAGCAAGAAGAATTGTGTGCCAGTTATGGAGTAAGGGCGTCTCACAAGCAGGCAAACTCATTTATATGATATTTGACCTTTTTTTTAATGCCCTACATCCTGTTAGAAATTAATGTAGCAAATTTGCGAAGAACAAATCAAACTAACTAACAACTAAGGGGTGATGCACTATCACACATCAATAATAAATCTTGCTGAAAAGATTAGAAATGTAATCATGCCAGTTTTAAATAAAGAATTTATAAATGTACATTTCATAATTTGCATGAGTTTGATAGAAGGTCTTGACTTTAGTGCATTGAAGCTGATGAAAAATCCTACAGAATGCAATGTTCCTGTGAACTATGGCTTTTTAAAGTGTGAGTCAAAATGAGTAATTGAGTATTGTGTGAGTTTTCTCAGAGGAGTTTATGAGATAAGTGTCATATCTGTGTGAGATTCGTAAAGAACACACTCACTAAAAATATGTGTTTCTGTGTACAGGTTTACCAAAATATTAAACGCATTTAATAAATGCCTTTCATCACAAGTGGTTATACACTTTCAAATGCACTAACACCAAATTTAAATGAGAAAAAACCCAATCTTACTGAGGAATAAAAGGAATAAAAATACACCTGCATCTGTGATGGATCTAATTTTGATTTAGGTTCTAAAAGTAATCTAAGTCTACGTTGTACACAAGGTCAGTTTACTCAAGTTAGACAACATTTTCTAGCATGAATGTCAGAAAATTACATCTTTTTTTAAAAGAAACCAACACCAGGTTGTGTAATTTTCCTTTGGCATTATCTAATTTAATGATGAAATTTCAGGGATACAGTTTTCATCTTTCCAAAATGCTGGATTTGAACAAATATTTAAACAATCATGTGTGAAATCTAACATCAACAAATAACCACACAAAATGTGAATTAGTCTTACATTATTTTTGTTTTCAATATCATAGCCTTGCTTGCTTTTTGTCCAGCCTCTGTCCCCCATTGATGAAATATGAATGGTTTATCTCGAGCTTTACCCACACATCTGTAAACATCACTTATTCATTTTCTTTCAGAGGCTCATTTAGTTTCATTGCCTCTTTTATTCCCCACAATACCATTGTGTTTGTGGCTGAAGCTTAATTGTTTAAATGTGCAATTATGTCTAATGATGTTTCAAAATAGAAACCGTCATCCAGCCACTAATTAATATTTTATTGTTTTTCATTTTTATGCAATTTCAAAGAAGCTTGCTGGCGAGGTTCCAATGAAAGATTTAGCTTCCCTTTTCATGTCAGTGTCCTCTGATTCCCCTCATCTCCAATTTTTAGCTGTCTCTTTGTCTTTAAACAACTTCTAAAATCTTCAAACCTCTATGTCTCTCTGTAATGATCAGCCTCTGAACTCCAGATCAAATTGTGTCTCATTTCGTGCAGCAGGCAATGAACTAACAAATACAACAAACTAACAAATATTCATTTGATACTCAAATACCAAATAGTTGCATATATTTACTTTTACTTCATGCTTATGTGAACACAATTTCACACACACACTCACTGGAGATCGCTTCAAAGCTCCACTCAAAATCACAGTTGGTAAGGGGGTTGCTAAGAGACAGTATTGAGCTTTTCGAATACGAATGAGGACAGTCGATGGGGAGAAAACTCTTTGTAGTCAAAGAACAGTCAAAAAGACTCATTTTTTAAAACACTGTGTAAACAAACTCACATTTCAATAGCCAACTACATCTGTGACTTTTTAAAGTCAAACCTAAAGAAACTCTTAAGTCTCCACCCTGACTTTGTACCTCAGTATAAATATTTAATAATGTAGGGATGATAAAACAGGAGGAGGAGTTAAATAAAGATTGTCTGAGGTGAATTATGAATGAGGAGCTTGTCGTGACAGTAGCATGTTTACAGACACAATCCATCAGATTAGAGCATGGCCTTTGACAGTAATTTCTGAACATACAGGTTTTCTTACATGAAATAGGTCAGCCAGGAAAATCTGGGTGAAAGCTATCAGCATATTATGCTGCCATAAATCCCAACACATATACATGTATCCCTGTCAAAGCCATTTCAATCATTGTGCATGTGTGTTTTTATGCAAAACTAGGTCAGAGGTCCCCAAACTGGGACTTTCTCAGCAACAAAAATACAAACGGTGTTAAGTGCTTTCTCACGCAGCTAGTGTTCTGTTTTTTTCCCGGCTTACACTCCTTTTTTTACGTGGAATATGGCTATCAATACTCAAAATAATTCTTAATCAACTGCATATATTATGTTTATGAACTTACTTATAGATTCAGTTACTACTGTAAATACCTAGGAATGAATGAATAAGTTTATAACTGTATTTTGTCACCAATCAAAAACTACTGATTCACATGAATAAAAGATGAGAGTACTGAAAGAAAACACTTGTGAGCTAAAAGTGCGGACTGACCTGATGTGGAATAATGTTGCTTTGATTGCACAAACACTGACAAAGAAGTTGCCAAGTTCTACTTTTCTGTCAATAACTGTGAACTCTGTTGTTTACTTCTGGGTCACAGTGGTCTTTGGAAAGATATTTTGAAATGACGTGGTTTTATAATGTACATCACATTATGTAATGTACATGATACATTACTTTTTTACATTGAATATATATTTCTAACACATTTGAAAAAATGCTCCGTATTTTTCCCTTAATGTGCTCTGAACACAGGCAGCTTAAGGCCACAAAATCCTGTAGTGTAATAATGTTTTATTCAATAGTTGTAACCAACTATTAACAGAAACAAATGTATTAAGATATTAATGAAGCTTGTTCTAGGGCCAAACGTTTACAAAATCTGTATTTCAAGGCAGCACAAATTTAATCATCCAGGTTTATCCACCCTTTTGACAAAACACTATAAACACATCTTATTTTTTTGATAACTTTGAAAGGACATTTTGGATGCTTTTTAAAAGAAATTTGTGCTTATAGAAGCACAGAAACAAAGACAGCTTGCCTCATTCATCACCTCCTCTGACGTTTTTTTAGTCTACATAAATCATGACAGATACTTTCAAAAGATTTTACGTTACTCTGTAACTATTATAATACGTGTGATTGCTAATTTAAAGGCTACCATTGAGCAGGAACTGGAATGATGCATAAGTATTTATTGACATATTTAAATTTAGTTTTATTTTTACATAAAACAAGCATGTCTCATTGTGGTCTGTTTTGTTCAATAAGCTTTTTTTTTTCAAGCCTAGAGATCAAACCTTTTCATTTTCTCTACATCAGTCGGGACCCACTGAGATTAGAAAACATGTAATACATTGCAAAAAATTTTCCATCAAATCCTGTTTGCCCCGAAGAGCGAAATAAGCATTGTTTAAAAGAAATACAAGCATTACATTTTCAGTTCACAACATTTTATTTCATGTACAATCAGGTACATTCAAGTGGACTACACATAGTGGTCCATTGCACAGGTTTCTATACATTACCATCATAACCCAGTAGTGCGAATTTACTAGGAAAAGTTACACACACTTCTCCAAGGAAAAAGGGTAGATCGCATTAGTTCTTTGGCTCAGCAGACTCTGAGCCTCACCTTTAAAAAGATGACTCTGGTCTTTGAAAGAAGTGTTCTTCAAGTTGCATCAAAATATGTACACATAGAAAATATGAAAAAGTTCATATAAAGACTAGTGCTTTTATAAAAAAAAAAAAATATCTCAAAAGTTTAAGAGAACGTATATGTAAAACCAAAGATGCACAAATCTGCTCAGACATTTATGGAAGGGAAGAATGAAAGGTTTCCAAAAACGAACAATGCAAAACTATAAAAAGCAGTGTGTGTCCAGCACACACAACCATGTAAACTCACTTTCTCACACGCACACTCCCTGCAGAGGAAGGAGGAGAAGGGATTTTGGAGACCCTGGCTGGTTGTAGATTTTGTAGAAAGTTTAATTCACATACATATTCACACTCTCACATGTTAAAAATGTTGAAACATGGAGCGGAAAGCATGAAGGAAACAGTGACCGACGAAAACGGCAAGTATTTTATCCTTACCAGACAAAAGTGAATGTCACACAAGTTTTTTTTTCACATTGTTCTCTTTCCTAAATGTGTTTCTAAAACAACTTCACTGTCAGTCAGCAGCGGCTCGTTGCATGATCAAAATAAGTTTCCAACACAACAAAGAGAAATCAGCGTCTGACTGGAAGCTGGTTCCATTCTCAGTCCATTATAATGGCAGGCTGCACGGTGAGGAGATGCTACGAGCACTTCCATACACACACGGCCAGGCTGCCTCCAAAAAACATGTAAAGCAAGTTTTTCACTTCATGTGTGACCTCAAAACCAAAACCTTCTCCAATCACCACGTGCCATGAGCTGCCAAATTTCTTGTCCATTGATTCCTTAATCATTTTTGCTGCGCTCTAAGAGATCAAAAAGGATGGGGAAAAAGCAACAAGTCAATGATGGTACTTTGCAAAAAAAAAAGTAGACTAATCAGAAAAAAAAATTTGCAATGCACCATTGATCGTTCTCATCAGTGTTTAGTTTTTTTTTTTTTTACAACACTGGATGGGTCTAAACAAGCATGCAAATCATTTTAAAAAAGTCATTTTTAATTTTTTTTTTTTTTAAGAAATGACAATAACATTTTTCAACAAATCAAATAAGGGTACATCAGCATTGCAAAAAGTGAAAATATTCCACTTTCTGACAGCTATACAATTTATATAATTACATTTTGATTTTTTTTATTTAATCTTAGAAAGAACATTAAAGTAAAATTACTGATTAAAATACACACCTCATTGTTGGTGGCAAACTTTTCACATGCCGTCACACATAGCTCCATAGTTTCAACTCTCATTTCCTCTGGCATGTCTGTGTGCTGAAAAAGAAAGGTTTATTGGCTTCTTTCTGTTAGTTGAAAGAACATGAGCTACTGACAACAATTCAGAAAATTGAAAATCTCAAAACTATTCAAGTTCATTTTTAATACATCGCAAGTAAAAAGTAAAAATAAAATTCTTTTTAAAAAAAAGCTATTTTTACTTCATGCATTACTTTATTTGTTTTGCAAAGTCAAGCCATCACGTTAACACGACGGTATAAAAAGTGCATGACGTTACTTTAAATTAAACTGACTTTATGTAATTTGTAACAATTTAGTTTGCACAAGTTCACTTTAAGTAAGAATTTTCCTTTTT
The DNA here is from genome assembly GCA_902685375.1 of Neostethus bicornis. NCBI lineage: Eukaryota > Metazoa > Chordata > Actinopteri > Atheriniformes > Phallostethidae > Neostethus > Neostethus bicornis. Next base: position 17,478,492 of record LR738542.1, on the reverse strand, counting down.
GGATCACTGTGTTGCTTCTGTACTTCATGTTTGCTTCACGTCTTACTCATAGACTGCATCATGACCATGCAAAGCACACAAAGAAAAAAAAAACAACACTATTTTGGTTGCTGACTTTTAAACTTTGTGGGAATCTTTTTAATGCAAAGTCAGGCATCAGTCTTGAGTATTTAATTTATTCACTAAGGTAACAAAAGCTTTAATTTAGTTGACTTTTAATATTTACTTTTTGAAAAGAGAAGGCTTTAAAATAAAAATCAATAAAATCTCAAAGGAGAAAAATTTGAGAAAGTTTATTATTAAAATAATTGCAACAAAAGCCTTACATGAAAAAGGTCATAAGCAATTATTAAATGTGTTGTCATTGCTTTGTTTTCAACAAAAAGAGTTTTGCCCGAGTTAATATTTGCTTATTTAATGTTGTAGAGTAACAATGACATTTATTTAGTTTTGTCTTCCTAACCACTCATCTCTAACGGGACTCCAATCTTGGCTGATTTTAGGCAAGAGGCAGGGTACATCCTAAATAGGTCGCTAGTCTGTTAAGGGGCCCCACACAACCATACACACACATTCATTCCTTGAGACAATTTTATAGCAGCCAAATAACCTGACATGGGTGTTTTTAGAGGTTGGGAGGAACCACAGTAGCCAGAGAAAACCCACACATAGACAAGGAGAACATGCAAACTCCACACAGAAAGGCCAGTGATTGAAGCTTCGCTGCTACTCTGGGACTTGAACCCCGAGCTTCTTGCTGTGAGGCCACAGCACCACTAGCACCACTGTAAAGTCCCTGATGACATGCTTCTACAAAATTGAAATGGTTTCTGTAGTACTGGGGTTTGAGTCCTGGAGTGGCGGCGAGCCTTGAAACACTGGCATTTCTATGCAGAGTTTGCATGTTCTCCTTGTCTCCCACTCTCCAAAAACATGCATGTTAGGTTGATTGGCTGCTAGAAAACTGCCTCTAGTAATGAGTGTGTGTATTCTCGTAATAGACTGGCGACCTGTTCGGGGTGTGCCCTGCCTCTCTCCTGAAATAGGCCAGCATAGGCTGTGGCAAACCCCCTCGAAACCTCATTAGGGATAAGCGAAGCGGTTCAGTAAATAAGAACTGAACTTTAATTACACAACATATGCTACAAAAAGAAACTTTGAAGGAATATCTAATCATTGTCTAACAGAGCAGAGAGTAACTGGTGATTACCTGCAGCTTAATAATTAGATCTATCTATAGAAAACAGATGATGTGACTTATGATCCATGTTCTTGTGTTAATAACAGATACATTACCCTGATAAGAGGAAAACTGTGAAGTCTCTTGTAATCGGCCTCTTCTTTCTTCCCCTCACTAGTACCAGCCATAACGACTCCTCCTGAGAAACAAATAGGGTGTAAAGTTAACAAAGACAGCAGGTGATCAGATCAGAAGGACATCATGTTCACAGAAAGAGACAACGAACTTGTACAGGTTTCATATTTCTAGCTAACAATGCAGGACACAATGATAGCACATCATCACTAAACCGCTACATGCTAGCTTGATTTATCTGATCAGAATTCATATAAAATATACGTTTCTCATTTGAATAACGTTAAGACATCCTGGACACTGTGATAGAATCGAACCAAGACATTATCGATTTGACATCAGTGGGTAAACTAGGTTATTTTTACTTGCTAACTAGCTTAGCTTGTTTTTAAAAGGCAAATAGCTTATGCTACTAAAACATTTTTAAACTCACATTCATTGTTTATCTAGTTAATGCATGATAGTAGTGGTTATTAGGTATAGATTGCAATAAAAACCGTTACTTACAAGTAGTTTGGACAGCAGAAACTTCTACTGTTTGACTCTGATCGGTTGTTAAGGAGACATTTTAAACAAGGTTTATGGCAGCAGCTAAGGCCCGCCCACATTACAGAGCTTCTTTTCTATTTGCTAACGATCTGTCAATCAAATCAATGGGGAAGTGATGTGATACTTCTTTCTTTCTTTTTCTTTTTTCTTTTTTTTTGGGGGGTTTGCTCAAAGTTGTTAAAAACACACACACACACACACAATTTACCTAATCGAAATTAATAAATTGATCTATTGAAAAAAAAAAAATGTCCTGCAAAAGATTTGCCTTGCTGTCGATTTACTTATGCTATTTTATTTTTGATACAAAACTTGTCTACATTTTGCTCTGTCATACAAGCATACACATTTTAGAGAAGCCTGTTTCTTATTTTCAGTTACTCTTTTCACGTTGACCACTTTTTCTGCTTTTTTTCTTCATTAATTAACACTTTCCTCTCTAACTCGCTTGTTATTGTATAATTTTTCTTTTCTCAAGATGCATTAGCAATAAAAGTATTAATGAAATAACCTAATTAATAAAGGAAAGCTTCAGATGTAAAGTAAACAAGCCACAGAAGACTAATCTTGCCAAAAAAAATCAGCAAATTTTTCAGCTTCTGGCTGATGCTGAAAAAAATTGTATTTTTACTTTTAAACACAGCAATGTTATTTTTCTTTTAAATAAAATAAAACTTTATTTGTGAAGCCATTTTCAAACAAAGAGCTGAAAAGAACAAATAAAAACTCAAACAACATTAAAATCCAAATCAATAAACAATAACAAATTAAAAGCATACGTACATTAAAAATCACACTTACACAAAACACTGAACACATGCATCGACATTCACACAACAGATTGCGGCCCTGAGTTCTTCTGGCAGGCTGTTCCACAGGTGAGGACCATAATTCTAGAGTGATGCCTCACGTTTTAGCATTATTCACTTCTTATTAAACTGATTTAACTTGATTGAGGTGTATTACATTTTTGTATTGAAAAAATGCCAGTCATTTGATCAATGTGCAATAAGATAAACTAAATTTGTCACCTGAATCAACAATGATGGAACTAGCTGATGATGTTCAGCCCTCCCTAAACATCAGTTTTTTGTCTGTTTTACCTCTTGGGAAGGAAACTTTTCATCTTATCGTTTTTATTCATACTACTCCCATTACAATTGACAGACTTTCTGTCAAATAAGCTAATGAAGTTTGTGACCATCGGCCCAAAGGTGACTCAAAATAATAAACAGCCACTGACCAAGGTCTTGGTCATAATATAGGGATTCTATTGTAAGACAATTACTTTGCATGCATAGATACTGTAAGCATGCATGCATAAACACTTTATAGCTAGATGACCTCACTGGATTATTTTTGCAGGATTGATTTTGTGCTGCTCCACTATTATACATATAAAAAACTTTATGTTTAATTAATGTCAATAGAGCCTCATTAAAAGCTGATAACACTAATTGTAGATCAAATACTAGCTCCAATTTTTACTAACAAAAAAAGCATTTTTTAAATTCAAATGAAAATATGGGCTGCACGGTGGGTGCGTAGTGTTTAGCACGGTGGCTTCACAGCAACAAGGTCGGGGTTCGAGTCTCGGAAAGGGCCGAGGCTTGAAACACTGGTCTTTCTGTGTGAAGTTTTTATGTTCTCCCTGTGTACGCGTTGGTTTTTTCCTGGTGCTCTGGTCAAATGATGGATAAAAAGGCTGAGGCACACTGACTGAATAAAAAATTACTTTCACCAGATAAACGTCATAAGAAATAAGATGCAGATAAAAAAAAAATGGTAAGGTGATGGTGTTTGAAAGACCATGAACCAGATATTCATGAAGGAAAAAATATTCTGTTAATATTTAATGGTGAATATGTCATGCAGCATGATTCTATAATAATAATAAAACATAGGACCTGGATTCTGAACGACAGGTTAGTCAGACTGAACATAGAAAGTAATCCAAAAATAAAAACAAAATAATTAGCTGAACTCCAGAGCATACAAAAGCAAAGAAAGGTGTTGCAGGATTATTAAAACCAATTTGGAGTCTGCCTCAATGAGCATGGTTTACTGTCATTCTCCATCAAAGACTGCAAGCAATGATCCTGTTTATAAAAAAAAAAATGAGAGCATGCAATGAATATTTGCTCTGAAAAGAAATATTTGATAGGGTGTAGAGACTTAAAGGTCACTTGAAAATTAATAATGAAGCACTTCCCCACAGTAAGATCTATTTATAATTCACTAGATATGGAGGCAGTTAGTTGGTACGGCTAAGGAAGACCTCCTGCTATGTATTTAATAAGCTGTGACCATGGTGACAGAAGCAAACAGAGAGTGCTCAGATAACCAAGCAGATTTTAGAGCAGTAATATTCACCGACTGGGTGAGTCATTGCCTGTCTGATTATGTGACTAGTTAAGTTAATGACAAGCACACTGACTCACTCTGCCTGATAACTTCTAAATCAGATTGTAATACCTCATACTTTTGCATACATTTGGCAAGAATGCTATCCAAGATAGGGAAAACTAATCAGATATTCAATCATCTAATGAGTAAATTAAAAAACTAAAAAAAAAAAAAAACTAAAGAATTCATTTTTAATCATATTCTAGGAAAAACTCAAAGAAACTTATCAGTACAGTGACATTTTACACAGAAGACCTTATAAAAACTTTGCAACAAACACCGAGGTTGATAATAAAGAAGTGCTGAATTTTCAAATCGAGTTTTCATTCATATAAAAGTAGACACAAAATATGAGGATGACAGATTCAACTATTAAAAATCTAAAGGGTTTCTTTTTAATGTACTCAAGCTTAAGCGTTGTTAAGCATAGTTTATAGTCATTTAAAGTTACCCATCCAGATTTTATTTTAGTGCCAAAGGAATAGAATAAGCCTTTGAATTTTATTCTTGACATTTTTCCAACTCAGTAATTAATTAAGTCTTGCACCAAGGTAAAGTCTAGCAAAATTAATTTATAGATTCTTTGATATTCCTCATAACCTTGAGGATGGCTCCGCATACTGTGTGGCAGATGAGTGGGTCTTTATTTTCATCTACTTATTTAAACTAAACTAAACTATTTTTTTAGCATTTTATTCCCTATTTCCTTATTTCTACATGATAGTTTCTTCTGGATGTTTTCTGTTTATCTACATTTTTTCATACCTCTTTCTTCCATCTAATCCTGTCTCCCGCATCCTCTTCGGTCACACCAACTATCTTCATGTCTTCCTTCACTGTATCCATAAACCTCCTCTTTGGTCTTCTTCAAGGCCTCTTGCCTGGTGGTTCCAAACCCAGCATGCCGATGTACTCTCTCTCCTCTGTACATGTCCAAACCATCTCAGTCTGGTCTCTCTGACTTTATCTCTAAAACCCCTGACATGTACTGTTCCTCTGATATATTCATTTCTAATCCTAGCCAGCCTGGTCACTCCCAGAGACATCCTCAGCATCTTTATCTCTGCTACCTCCATCTCTGTTTCCTGTCTTTTCCTCAGTGCCACTGTCTCTAGACCAAACAACATGACCGGTCTCACCACGCTTTTGTACACTCTTTCATTTTATCTGAAACTCTTCAATCACACATAACACCTTATATTTTTCTCCACCTGTTCCAGCCTGCCTTCACACACTCCTTCACCTCTTTTCCACACTCTCCATTACTCTCCATTACTTTAAAACCAAAAGGATAAATTGTTTCTTTAAAAAAATGTTACAAAATATCGCCTCAAAAGAAAAAAATAAATAAATAAATTTATATATATATATATATATTCTTGCTGAGATATATATATATATATATATACATACAGTATATATATACACACACAAAAAATAGATATGATCTTGTGTTTATATAAGAGGTTTTGTGTGAGATTTAATACACACATGCTTCCAGTATGGCCAAGACAACAGCCGGGAAATGTTGTGTGTGGGGGCGAATCAGCAGTCACGAATCAGCATGGTCTCAGTTTAATTCATGAGTAATACATTATGTCTACAACAGACTTCTCATGGTGTCTCAGCAGAAGACTGTTTTCTGTAACACGTCCAGTGTTATTTCTCTGGAAATATGTGCCTGATACGGTCTGAGGAATACAAAATTAAATCAGACTGAACGTCTGTGTGTGTTTGTTTCAAATGTCAGGTGTGAGGTATGGTTAAAAACTGTAAAGCTCTCATTACTTACACACATCCATGCCAAAACAAATCCCACATTCAGTGTTTCTTTTAAGCAGCATAAAGATAGACATCCGTATTTTATTGGTTTTGAATAATTTATTTCACGACATCATATTAGATCTCTGATGCATAATGAGCAAGTAAAGCACGGTCACAGCATTCAAAAAACAAAACAGAGAGACAGAGCATAAAAAAGTAACTTCATTAATAACTTAAAAAACATAAAAGCAATTGAGTGTTTTAAGAGCACAACAGCCCAGCTAGGCACTTCACAACATTTCAAATTATAACTTGATGCTTTGAGGTATAGTGAACTGATGACTCAGTTTTGATCACAGTTCATTTTGCAGCACAGTGTTGAATGGATTGTTTAAGTGACAATAGTGAAATTCAATCTTTGACCACAATAGATTATTTGATTAATGTGATATTCTGTAACACAAAAAAAGAAAAAAAAATCCGGTCAATTGTTTTTGAAGGTGAGTTTACCATACAGAAAACAAGCAAACATAGAAACATTACAGTTTCACAGTAGTAACTAACTGTTGAGACAAGAGCCACAAATGTCTGCTAAGAAACTCATTCAATGCACAAAAACTCTTTTTTTAAGTTAACTTGTAATAAAATGTCACTTTACTTAAAGCTAAATGCACATACCTGATGGGGAATGTGTTTTACACAGATATTTAATCACATACTTTTATGTTACTAGATGTGGAGAATCAGACCATGCCAGACAAAAACAGTACATGTGAATAAGTGGAAATAAATTGTTTTGATATTAAGTGTCATTTATCAAAGATTCATTTCAATAAAACCACAACTCAATGTGATGCCAAATGAACCGATTTGATAGTAACAAATAATAATTATTGGCTTTTTCCAAATAGTTTCTTATGTTATTAGTGTTAAAGACACATCAGCAGCAATAGTATGTAACTTAAATGATAGAATCACAAAGAAAGAGGATTTCAAAATTAGAGAAAGTGGAACTCATTGTTTCTGTGGTCTTATTTATTTATTCACCATTAGTTTGTTGGTATTTTTTGTTCTTTTGATATGTTACCATGGCAGCAGCTTGAATGTACAGTCATTCAGTAACACCAGGTGGATCTGTGTTGTCTAGCAGGTGTCAGAACAAAACCAACTCCTACACTTCTCTTTCTTTACCTAAATTCCAGTTGCAGAAATTGGGACTTTGCATAATGCACGCATGCAAATATACTTATATCCCATCTGTTTTACACTCACAGAGACCCACTGAGTTTAATAAAACTTTTTTCACAAACCAGTTTATGAGTGGTGCTTAGCAGAACATAAAAGGTTTATGTTAGTGGTTTAGAAAATGTGCTGCTTTGTGAAGAAGTAAAGCAACAAATGCTGGAACCTTACTGCAGCCCAATGAGATGCAATTGGATTCACACTGAGGGAAGCAGAATAGCACAGAGCAACATCATCTGAAATACATTAGACAGCATACAATACATTTATTGTAAACTAGTGTCAAAGTTTTTTTTTTTTTTTAATTCCATGAAGCAAATTTTTCATTCATACCTTAACTGAATTCCTTTCCTCTTTGAAAGGAAATATTTTCATTATACCTAAAGAAAGTATACTTTGTAAATGCTTTCTAGTCTATAATACATAACAGGATGTTTTATAGATAAGAATGACAATTTTATCAGCGCCTAAGTTATTTAATCAACTAGATCAGTTTATTTCCTGTCCTGTTTTTCAGTAAGACTTTAGAGAAGGCTCTGTATTAATCTAATTTTTCATCTTTAAAAGTCACTTGTACGGTCCAAATTAATAGTTTTTGTGCTTATTGGATGTGAAAAATCTATGACACTAGTTTATTCAAATAAAGTATGCATCATAAAAAGTAAATGCACAGACGCAGTACGCAAAAGGATCCCACTCAAAAATAAACAAAATTAATTTCTTTTCCAGCAGCAGTTACCACCACAATAGCACATCAGAGATTACGTTTTGCATTAAACAAAACCAAGTTGACACAAGAAGTGATGAGACACTTTTTTAACACTGTGTTGAAAAAAGAAACTCTTATTTGACATTATCACAGGTTCACAAATGATGCAAACTTGTCACATCCCACTGCTTACATTAGAAGCCTTGAATGTTGACTAGTCCAAGATTATAGGACAAAAATAGTACATTAATCAGATTCAGACATGATTCTACAGCCATGTTTAGGTATCTTGAAAAACACTGTTCATGCTGAGAGCTCAGCCACCATGCAGCCTTCGCTTATTGATTCAAAGACTAAAATCACTTTTTTCGTACTGCAGAAACACACCAGTATAGACATCAACACAAAGAACAAAACACAAATACCACTCTTTGCAGCGTAATCTGAAGCTTTTTACCTTACAAGTGCAAATATATATTCCGTATGCCACTTTCACACACCTCTAAACATCTTAAATGACTCTTAATTTGATCTGATAATTATAATTAGAACTGGCTGTTTTTTCTCATCACCCTTCACTGTTTGGGACCAGAGGGGTTGGATCTTTGTGCAGCGTGGCAGGGGTCTAAAGATTCCTTAGTGGCACCACCATAGACATCTACATCATGATCAGTCCAGGGAGCGATGTTTCCCAGTACTGAGGAGCTGCAGTCGGCGAGGGCGGCCACCTCTGCCGGCCTCAGTACTCTGTCCCACAGGTTGAACTGGGATAGCTCACCTACCAGCGCCTGGGAGGCATCAAAACGCCCACCAAGTGTATCCTTGGACAGAAAAGGTAGAACAAACAAAAAAAAAGTAAGAATGCTTCATAATGGAAAAAAAGCGAACAAATTGGGCATATCTGTAGACAGCAGGACTTTATAAAATACAAATTAGAGATTATTTTTATAAAGCATAAAACTCCAAATAATTAAAAGTTATTTGAAAAACAACAACAAATCAAAGTGTTTGGCCATTAATTTGTGTCTTTAACCATTATACAAGCATTAGTTTGCTACCTGCCTTATATGCCGAGTACACCTAGACCTAGAGATTACATCGTACACAGTCTTGATTATTTCTATAAATAAGATTAAAAAGATTAATTTCTCCTGAAAGCACCCATTATTGAGGGAAATCCAGGGATTTTCCCCATAAAATCAAGTCAGCTCATCCACCTGTATCTCCTCCATAACAGATTTTATCCAAGTGCTCGCCTTCCTGATTCTGTTCATTAAATCAAATCTTGTTGCATCAGTGCATCATCTTGCCAAATTAGAGTTACGCTTTGATGCCTTTGTGATCTTTTATGCATGGACAATGAGCCAGAGAGTCAGCGTTATGGGCTGTTCTTTCAATCTGCAGCAGAAGGGAATAGATTTCATAATGTTTATGTAATGTGGATGAGTCACTAATGAAACAGAGTGGCAACTCAATGTGAGATAAACACAATTTGTTTGTTTACGTGTAACAAGCTAATAATTTCTTAAAATAGTTATCCATATTTATTGATGCATGAGTTGTATTTTCAACCATCTAGAATGATAAATGATCATTCACAACCAAATCCCATATCTGTGCACCATTTTTTCCTACTCATTTATTTAAATGCAAAATGTCCTTATTCTTTCATCCATCCATACACTAACCTGTTCCTGCCCCAGTATGAGGACCCCTCCTGGTTTGATGGGATGCCATGCAGCCAGACCTTCTCCTCTCCCTTTCATCTTTCCGCCCTGGTAGGCCTTCCACACTCCATCCCTCAAAGTCCAGCTGACGCAGATGTGCTGCCACTCATCTTGTGGTAGGGACAAAGGGAGCTGTGCCACCTAAAGGTCAGAAAACAAAAAAAAAATCTGTTCAGACTCCCCATCAGAAACAAACTGAAGCCCACTTGCCTCCAACCACTTGAGCTTGCATTACAATAGAAAAGTCCTACAAGACTGAAAAAAATGTGGATTTGTCTCTCTTTTCTAAAAGTCTTGTCTTGTCTTCTAAAAGTTCTTTCTTTAAAACACTAGTGTTCCATTGCTCCATAAAATTAATCATACTTTTTCATCGGGTAGAAACACATGACATATAAATAGTTGTAAACATCATCTTTAATCTCATTTAAATTCACCCCAAAGTAAAACTTCTGGAACTTTAAGGTGAAATAAATCTTCATACCCGGTCATTGATTAGCAGCTCTACAGGATTGTGGACTCCCTGCAGAAGTACCAACTCATTGGGTTGCCCAGGCACTGAGTAGGAGAAAGGTGTCCCGATGCCTCCTTCTTTGGCCTTCAGCCACACACATGCAGTGAAGGCATACATCTCAGTAATCTCTTTCCTCACCAGCCCATACATGTAATCGGTTCGCATAGGGAAGGAAAGAACAAAGCCATCAGGGAAAGGTGGCTCTGTTAGCGCTGTAGAGACAAAAATGTTAAGAATAAAACAGAGAAGCAGTCAGAAAGTAATTGGAAGAAGAACTGATAAAAATGAAAAGAATTAAGTTAAAGGATTGGAGTTTCTTGTGACTTATTTGTCATTACTAGTCTCTGTTGATGAGAACACAATGAGCAGTAACTGAAAAGACCTTCAGTCCAACAGTTAAATAAGGAATCTACAAGGCCAGAGGCTTGTTTTTTAGACAAAAAAAGCAATTGAGAGAGTGTGAGAAGTGATAGATTTTTTTTAAAAAAGTATTTTCATTTCACTTTCATTTTCGACATCTATTCTGTCCTCCGTAAACTTCAGTTTTTATAACATGCAACCGTTTATAATAACTCTACTGACTTCAGTGCTCATACACAATTGTAGTTTAGATTGATTGTTTGAAAGTTGCTTAATCTCTGGTATTGCATTCTGTGTTATTTGGTTTCAAATTTTATCTATTTTTTGTTTGTGTTGAACTCTAGTGATTTGTTACCTGTCGTGCCAATTTGAGAAAATCCCTGGAAAAATCTGGTACAGAAAAATTTTAAAGGCATCTTTATAAACCCATACTAACTGCAACACCATGCAAATCTTGCTTTTATATTTTTTAAAACAATATTGTACTTTTTGTATTGTTTCATAACTTCCAAAAGTCATTCATCTCATTTTATTTTTTGTCTACTTTTTATTGACGCAATACCCCAGTATACTTGTCAGCGTTAATGAATCATTTATTTATTTATTTATTTTTTAATGGATGCTTGCTTTATGATGCATATGTCAACCTGGCTTTGTTTATCACTTCCACTTGCCCACAAGACCCGCGCTTTTAAACACTCACTTTGCTCCAGCTCGGTGACACGGTGGGTAACGGTGTCTATGTTGTGGTTTATTTTTTCATGATGGCCCTCAGTCTCCTTCCTCATGGCTTGACGCTCCTTTTCCAGCATCTTTATCTTCCGCTCTAACTCTCCTTCTAAATCCTCCACCCTCCAAGTGCTCTTTCCCCGCCCTGGGGAACCTTTAGAGGAAGGTTTGGGGCCTGGAGAGGCCGGAGATACAGGGCGACGGCTCCCTGTGGCACCCCCAGCTTGAGGAGAGGAAACGCTGCTGGTGGGGGGAGCTGGAGCACTGCCAGAGTTACCAGCAGAGTTGCTACCGCTGCTGCTGCTGACACCCACAGATGTGTCAGTCAAGTTCAAGGCGGCTGGCCCGATTTCTGCCTGAAGAACAGAAGAAGAAAATAAGTCTGTAGTTTTATTGTTGATACATGAACTTTCAAACAGAGTAATGTCAGGGGAAAACAAAGACTTATGCAACAGTGAAGACAATTTTCTGGTTCAGTTAGAGGAGTTTGCTTTTGTAGAGCTTCAGAATGTTTTTTCCCCCACTTTGATTTGGAATAGTAGAAAAAGTTTCAAAAAAGTCTTCTGGACAGTTTAATTCTTCAACAAGACGTAGAAAGAAAGACGAAGAAACTTTTTCTACTATGGATCACTCCTGGATGAATGATAGACTACACGGGTTTTTTGATTTGGAATGAAAAAAAAACCCCACATTGTTTTACAATCAATTTTAACTGATAGTACTTGCATATCTGAACAGAAACAGAAGTTGCCATGATGTTAAACTATTCATATTTTAGAGTCAAAACTGAACTGGAACTGTGTCTTATTTCCCATGAATGTCTGAAGCAGTCTGACACAGAGCCCACCCACACAAACGATCTGTTGACCTGTTTATCATATCATCTACATATTAGCCTTCTCTTCTTGAAACCGTTTAGTAAATAAAAACTTTTATCTAATTACTTTTTCACCTCTGCCTGACTTGGTTTGCTCTATGCTGCATGATTATCCCACGCATATTTGTTCTTAGAATGTTTTTGATACATTTACATAAACAGAAAAAAAAACCTTATTATTCACAACGCAAATAAAACAATAGTAATTTTGAAGGCTCGACTAAAGTGCTGTTGTAATTTTTAACAATCACTTTCAAATGATGTTCCTGATGAAAGTTCCAGAATATCAATATGTTAATGCAGAAACAGTTATTTCACTTATTTAGAAGAAGAATACTTTATTCATCCCTCAATGGGGAAATTTGTGTGCTGCATTACACCACAGCAGGCTGCCGGGATGGCACGAATGGTGGGTCAGGTGTCTTCCCCAAGGACAGCTAGACATGAGCTCAGTGGGATTTGATCCAACAAACTTCCAGTCCAACGGCAAACGTTTTACCACTGAGCTATCGCCTCCCTTTTATCATTATTGGGAAGCCTTTTTTAAATGAAAAAAGTTGCAGTCAAAGAAACTGTCATGGAACTTGCGAGAAAATTATAAGCTGCTGCATGTAAGTTAAATATTAATATTTGGCCAAAATCACTGTATTGTGTTTCCTCTATGCATCTGATTGAGTTTTGTGTTTCATGTTTGGAGTGCCCTGTTAACAGGGATTTGGGGGGAAGCGGACTTTATATGGCATTGTATGTGTAACTATTTCATTCTTTTCCACTTTCATTTTTGTCGAATTTGTGCATGAAGATCAACTTAGCAGTAAAAATGATTGAACGAGTTTCCAAAATAAAAACTAAGCTTGATTTAAGAGAGTTTGTTATATATACATACAATTTGATTTTGGGAAAATAATTGTGTTTTCTGGCTTCATTTGAAATAAATGAAGTAATGAGAAAATTTTATTTCTTTTATTCTTTTTTCAAGAATTGTAGAATTTGTTGTTATTTATAGTGGTTTGATACAATTTAACAAACTGATGACGAAGCCGCAAAGCAGAGGAGGTGTTATTAAACAGAGCATAAGGTGAGAAAAGAAGGTGTTGGTGAGGCAGCAGCAGAGGAAGAGCTGGTAGTAAAGACGAGACAGTAGTGAGGGCGATATATAATATCAACAGAGCTGCTGAGGCAGGACAGGGTCTGGACATCCTGGATATAAATTCACTCTGATCTAGACAACTTGTAACAGACTACGTGATGGGGGCGGCTAGAGATAGAACAGCTTTTTGTATGTGCACTTACAACCCAGCATACTTCTCAATCTCAGTGAACAGAAATGCAGAAACACCTGCCACAATCTCTCTCTCCATGCACTATCCCTGTTCCTGTCCGGCCAGCTTCATGTTTTATGCATGTGTTTATCTGCTGAGGTGGAGGAAGTAATGAGGGGTGTGGTGCCATGGGGTGTGAGGGCCAGGAGGTGGAATGATTTCCCCTAAATCCATATGTACATATGAAAGGATAAATATGGAACACTTCAAGGCAAATGTAGCATGAGTAACTTTTTGTAGAGCTGAGGAAGAATACACTGGAGAGGACAGTAGTAAATAACAAAATTTATGAGTCCTGTTTTTTTTTAGTGTCTCACTATCATTAAATTGCACATCTGAATCTTTTAATTTCAATAGGACATAATAAGAGGATTACTTGTTCACTTTTAAAGCTTTATCTACTAAAATCCACAGTTTGTTAGCAGAGCATCTGTCAGGGAAGCAGACTCTTTCTTGTAGGGTAGCAAAAAGTGTTTATAGAATTTTTTACAGTTTTAATAAAATCACCATTGGACCGTGCGTGGATGAGTTTGGCTGTAATTAGTTAGGCGCAGTGGGTAGCACAGTGGCCTCACAGCAAGAAGGTCGTGGGTTCGAGTCCTGGGTGGGGACGAGTCTTGGAACACTGTCCTTTCTGTGTGGAGTTTGCATGTTCTCCCCGTGTTTGCGTGGGTTTCCTCCGGGTACTCCGGTTTCCTCCCACCCTCCAAAGACATGCATGCTAGGTTGATTGGCTGGTGCCAAATTGCCCCCAGGACTGAGTGTGTGTGAATGGTTGTATGTGTGTAGCCCCGCGACAGACTGGCGACCTGTTCGGGGTGTACCCTGCCGTTCGCCCTAAATCAGCCGGGATGGGCTCCTGCACCCCCCGCAACCCCGTAAGGGATAGACGGATAAGAAGATGACTGACTGACTGAAATTTGATCCTACCTCCAGCTTCTCAATGCGGTCTTTCAGGTCCATAATGGCCCTGGCCAGCTCCTCCACAGCTCGGGCCGTCTGTAGCTGTGCTGCAGCCGAGGAGCTCACCTCATCTCCGGCCATGACGCGGCGGTTCCCGCTCCACACCCCGATGCTCCTCGCTGGAGCTCCTTTATCCTCCTCGAGACCACTTTCGCACTCACTCAGTTTTCCTGTCAGCTCCCGGATGGTTCTTTGATCCATGAGAATTTGATCATTCTGCTGTAACACCATCTGCCTGAGTTCCTCCGCGGTTGTCCGCAGGTCTTCATCTCCGGTGCTCTGCAGAGGTTCATCCCCCTGATCCCGCTGCTGCCTCAGATCTTTACTCTTACATTCCCCCACAGGAATGGGAGTGCAGATCAATCGGCTGAAGCTGAATTGTTTAGTAGAGCCTCCACTTGTGCTCTCTCCAAGGTTGAGCTCATTTAGAGAAGGAACCTCCAGGCCGATTCCTCCCAGACCGTTTCCTACATCGTACGAACCAGCACCATGGAGAGCTCCCAGCGGTCCGGCGTGAGCCAGCGATTCTGGTTCCAGAGGCTGGATCAGTGCTTCAGATGTTAGGGTACCATTCTCACTGGCAGGTCCATCTCGTTTCCGAGGATAAACACTGGCAATGATGCAAATGACTGCACCGAGGAAGGCAAGAGAGCCAGCTCCTACGAGCACCACCACGAACTTCATTATGACCTAATAGAAGGAGTGACACTAAAACATCAGAATCAATCCGAAGGTCACGCTGAGAAAATATGAGAATGTACCCTAAACGCACAGGCTGAGTTTCAGAGTAGTAGTAAAGACTTACAGATGATGCTGCTACGTCTTCTCTTCTCTCTTTTCACTGTGATGTTGATGGCACCGTGCTGTCTGAACAGGAAAATCTCCCTCCCTGCCTTCTTGTTGCTAAGCTGCTCCTCTCTCTGCGTTACCATGGGGACCCAGAGGAGGGGCAGCTGATGAATTTATGTGAGAAGGTGTGCACAACAGGAATAAAAAAAGAAAAACAACACAAAAGAAGGTTACTGATGACAGTGTTTGGACAGGAGTGGGATCTTGTTTGGCCATGGAGGATACAGGTGTTTTATTTGGAAGCAAGACTTTTTTTTATTTTGCAGACATTTGAAGAGGTATAAAGTTATAAATAAGGCCAAAAAAAACCACAACTCCAAACGCACGACTTCTCCAGATGTATGTGTTATTTTAATCCTTGTCGATTTAGGCAACAGTCAATTAGATGAAGGTTTAATTTACCAAATGGCATTGGGGTGTGCTTCATTCAGGGTTACATAATGACATCTTGGAGAATTAACTTGTCATTATGAAGGAATTATGTTCTTAAACCAGACTAGATTAACTAAAGTTGGAATGGAAACATTTTTAACAAATTTATTCTGCTATATTATTTAAATCTGTCTTTACAAATAAGTATTATTGAACTAAGGACTCTGAAGACAGAAAATCTGAGCTATTTTTTGTGCTGTGAGCAAAGATCATTGGCTCATGACCTGTCAATCCTTTCACTCCCTGGTTTCAGCAGCAAGCAAGTATTTTTATTGGTTAAGAGACATAAACCCAGAAGGGTGGATTGTCAGTGGATTGTCAGATGTATTAGCAGCATGTATAGTTGTCTCAATGTTATCTGTGCGGCCAATGTTAAATGAGAGAAAGCGTAAAGTTTACAGCTAACTTCAGACAGCAAAAAAAAAAAAATGTACTTGTTGGAGTGTTTCTACTTTGAATTTGCAAATTTCAGTACTCTGATTTTGTATTTCAAATTCAAGGAATCTCTTCATTTATGTAAGGGTAACACTGCAGAACTTCAGTGTGTACCCTCAGAGAAACTGAGATACAAGAGTCTTAGTGCAAGAAAAGAAGAGTGCTTTTCTTACCATAATTTTATGGCCTGACTGCTACTAATGACTCGAATGAACAAGTTTCTGAACTATGAGATTATTTAGTGATTTGGTGACTGATGGGTATATTTTAAATAGTTTTTAACCCTAATTTGTGCATTTAATACATGGATACAAAAAAATGATTTTTTTTGTTGGTATTTTTAATCTTGCCTAAGTCTCTTGCAATCATTTTTTCAAATATGAGGTCATTGTGGACATAACTTCAATTATGCTGCATGTGTTCATCTCATTCAGGTACAAACATTTTCTACTGCTACAGTTTAAAATAAAGTTTTTTAAAAACATGCAGAATTAGAATGACTGGCTTAAAATGATAAAAACATAATAATAAATTCACAAGTTAGAACTCCAAACTCCATTATTTTAAGGCTTCATTGTAATGTTCAGTAACCTAGATTGTGAACTAATCTCAGATCTCACACGCACATATTATACATGTACCAAAAGATCTTTACTGTTTTTGTGAGGACAAATCATTCATGTAATGCCTGTTCAAGGTCACTGCCTTTAATAATCCTAAAAGTGCCTCACACTGCCAAAATCATAAGAGACATGCAAAGTGTCAAGTATATTGACATGGGGTGCAGAATATGGTGACTATTTTAGTTCCATATGGGTCACAAGCTTGGAAAACAGAGAGTACTGTGAGAAAGATCATGAGGAAACAATGAAGATTCATACCTTGGCTATCCCCTATTCATGTGTCCTAAAAGTTAAATATAAAATTTTGATCAAAGTTTGAGGGAAATGTTATTTCCTAGATCAAGAAATAGTAAACCCTTAGATGACATGACTTCAATGTAACTAGAAGTCTTTTTTTCTCCCAAAAAATACTCAGTAGATATGATTCTACTTTTTCAATGCAGGCCAACAGCACTATCATGTGGATTATTCAGGTTCTGCACTTGTATTTTATTGCTAATTTTATCTACACGGAGAACTTTATCTAGTTTTCAACAAGGCAAAAAAGTTGTTTTATTCTTTCCGTTCCGTCATCTTCCGCTTGTTCCGGGGTCGGGTCGCAGGGGCAACAGCCTCAAACGGGCAGCCCAGGCTTCTCTCACCCCGGCTGCATCCTCCAGCTCACCCCGAAGAATCCCAGGTCTTTCCCCGGCCAGCTGTGAGACATAGTCTCTCCAGCGGGTCCGGGGTCTGCCCCTTGGTCTCCTCCCGGTGGGATGTGCCCGAAACACCTCGCCCGCGGGGCGCTCAGGGGGCATCCTGACCAGATGCCCGAACCCCCCCATCTGGCTCCTCTCGACCTGGAGGAGGAGCGGCTCGACACCGAGCTCCTCCCGGATGGTAGAGCTCCTCACCCGATCTCTGAGTGAGAGCCCAGCCACCCTGCGGAAGAAGCTCATTTCGGCCGCTTGTACCCACGATCTCATTCTTTCAGTCACCACCCACAGCTGGTGACCATAGGTGAGGGTAGGAACGTAGATCGACTTGTAAATTGAGAGCTTTGCTCATCAGCTCAGCTCTCTCTTTACAACGACGGACCAATGCAGCGTCCTCGTTATTGCTGATGCCGCATCGATCCGCCTGTCGATCTCCCGCTCCATCCTTCCCCCACTCATGAACAAGACCCCGAGATACTTAAACTCCTCCACTTGGGGCAGGACCCTGTCCCTGATCCGCATGGGGCATTCCATCCTTTTTTCGGGCGAGTCATTTTATCTTCATTTTTGTTTTGCCAGTAAATGATTGAAAGCGCGAGAACTTTAGCGAAACATTAAAAACACTCTTTCATGCGATTGTGTAATTTAGAACTGATAAAAGGCCTCAAGGTCATTTGGAGTTCACCTTGAGTTCCAAACTTTCATTCAATCAATTAATAGTCTGGGATACTTTTTAAAAGCACTTTTAATTCTACAAGAAACACACAGAAAAATACAACAGGTAACATGACATTGAATACACATTATTTACAGCAAGGGTTTGCAAAACATGCTTCAGAAGTTCTGATACATTACAATGTCCTTAACTTTCCTGTCACTACCATTATTAAAATGCACATGATTCAAATCGGCATAACACCAAACAAAATTTCAGTCATGAGATACATGAACAACATAAAATAAGGTTTTTGTTTGGATCAAACCCAAGTTCATTTACTAAAAAAATACATAAAAAGAAATGCTATTACAATAACATAATTATGCATATTTCAAAAAGTATTTCAATACAGTACAAACAGGATAAAATGCTGCAAAAAAACATTATTCATTCTTTTTTATGTATAATAAAGAATCCTTCATTTAATCCCAAAAGTGCCAAAACAGTCCAGCACTTGCAAAGTACAACACAAACATATATAATATAAAGGACAACAAAAAATAATCAAGAGCCCTATTTTAGATGAAAATCAGGCCACTAAGTTGAATTGTGCTACCCCATGTCAGAGAAATATTAAGAAGGAGTTGCTTAGCAATCTAACAGTTTACACATCTACCAACTGCAGGTATCAAAAAGCACCACCGAGAGACGTTACAGGCACAGTACATGAAAAGATTTATCCAAATATGAAAATCAAATTCCATTTTGAGAAGAAAGTTGTCATTTTGTTGGTTTAGCTTAGTCAAGAGAAGTCAAGTAAAATGTATTAGTCCTTGAAATAACAAAATCTCTTCATTTCTTCCTATAATGGAAAGTCATATTTGAATAAATCCTTCCCTGTTTAAACCTATTGAAGAGTATTGAAACATTTTAAAGAACTGGAACCATTCAGTACATGACAGAGGAGGATATATAGCCATCCCCGCACAACAGAAACTGTGTTAAATATTAATGATGTGTATCTTAATGACAACTTATGAAGCATTTTCTGTGTGATAAAAGCTAAGCAAGACTTTGGGTGGGCAGAGCAGTTATAAGGCAACACATGCAAAGGAATTAAATCTTCGTAGGAACAAGATTTCGGAAGGTCCACAAAGGGCTGGTAGCCCAAGAAAAAATATGTCGAGCAACATGATCATTCAAGTAGAATTAAAATGGGCTGAGCTAGAAACAACGTGTTGAGAAAAATATCATGACGAACACAAAGCCACTAGGATTGAGCCCTCAGAAATTACATCCTACAATATGATGTATGACTCCAACATTTGAAGGCAACTATTGTGTTGACATCCTCTCTTTGTGTTAAAAATAAAAGCAGGGAACAAAAATGAAATGAACTTTTGGATCATCTGGTATGGTAACTTTGTAAAACAAACATTTCTCTTGGGATGATTTCGATGGCAACTGAAGGAGTGTCCAAAATGAGCATATAAAAAGCTGCATTGCTAATCATTCTTTAATCCTGCTCCATTTTCTCATACCAAACCATCTAGCCACTTAAAATAAGTGACTTACTCCTAAGAGTGTAAAAAGAAAGTGTCATGTTTCTATACTAAGTTTACCAGTAGCAAGAAGACACTGGGAACCATGCTACAAACATCACTTCTACTAACACTAGTACTTGAGAAAATACAACTAAATAACAAATTACTGGAGTTAAAAGACTTCCTGTGCATGTTAAAGTCTCAAATGCAGCCTCAAATGCCAACCACATAACATGGCAAGCATGTTTTGCTTATAACTTTTACCAAGCCTAGAGGTTACAATTTGAATCGTTATTTCCTAATGTCTAAGAGTGAATATGAGAGCTGGTAAAGGCGGTACGTTTGTGAATAACTTATAAAAAGCTTTCTCTATTTTGCAGCTCTATTTGCACGAGCAAATCAATCTCTATTTATACATACACTTGTATTTGCGTTGGAGAGAAGGACAAGAAAAATGCTAAAGTACGAGGAAAAGCTTGTCGCTGATGCAGTCAAGTGTGTAACATTTATCTCACTGTACTAATGTCGCCTCTGGTAGTTTAGCGGTATTAAGTGCAAAAGACACATCTCATTTAAACATTGATAAGCCAGACTTTGGATTGAGACAGTAATTGTTGGGGTGGGAGTGGAGAAACTGGCTAAACACCTGAAATTTAATGAGTATGTTTGATGAGATACATAAACTGTTTGAACAGCTGTTATTGCACCAAACAGATCAAATCAGCAAGTGTGAATTTGATGAAAAGAAATTGAATTTTCAATCACATCTGCTTCAAAGAGTCAAGGTTGTGCAACTGGGCAAGATATGGCAATAGAAATGACAAGTGGGGTGTGTTAGCTGCCCCTTTTTCAATTTATACATCTCTCTAAAAAATATATGCTCTTTTATCTCTATTAAATGGCCAAGCTGTGACAATGACATTAGTTTCATTAAGTGTTTTATATTTATTGATGTGGAAATTTGAAGCAAGGTTGGCGTTTTCGTTTTTATTTCAACTTCATCATGTCTGATTTTCTACGGCTTTGTAATGAGGGACTCTTCGGAGGTCGTGGGTGGAGGTGGAGAGGGGGTGTTTTCTTGGCTTGTGGAAGGTGAGACTGGACCTGAAGCAGGGGAGGGGAACTCCTTTATGGTGACGGTGACGAGATTAGTCGTCACATCTGTGACCACCACGTCCTTGCAACTTGGTGCCATTTCAGGGTGCCAATCCGGATCACCTTCAGCTGGCACCCGTTTGGGTTCAGCAGACATTTGATCTGCTGGGATGATAGAGGGAAGCGCGGGGGATGACTGTTTAACTTTTCGCTGCTTAGGATTCTTCCTGTCTCCCTCCGAAGGTAGCAAGTCCGTTGCACTCTCTTCTTCTTCTAATGAGGAGGATGGAGAAGAAGGAAGGAAAGGAGATTCTGCAGGGTTTTTCTCTGCAGATGAGGGAGGAGGATTCAAACTCTCGTCTTTTAGGGGTTTTGTTAGCATTTTACTGGACTTGGTATTCTGAATGGAAGGTGTTACTTCTGTGGCAGGGTTAGACTGTGCAGCCTTTGCTTCGGTTGGCGATTTTCCTTCAGAGCCACTAGAGCTGGAAGGAGAAGGGGGCGACTGGTACTGAGAGGAGGTGCTGTGGCTATTCCCTGTTGCCGTGCTGGACGCTGGATAGGTATGAAAAGGCACGGGGCCTCCACACTGCAGACCAAATGGTTTACCATACATCGGGAAGCCCAACATTTTAAGTGGAGGCTGAAATGGTTTGTATGGGACCTCTCCTTTCCTACCGATGATACGATTTCTTGAAGGAATGTTCTGTCGCCCTACTGTAGTGCTCCTCCCACCTGAAGCTGCACCACCTCTGCCCGGCTTGTCAAGTACCTTCAGGTTGAGGATTATCCGACCTCTCTTGACTTCCCGGGGTTTGACCCTGCGGTTAAGGATGCGTACAGTCTCGGAGAAGGGGGAGACGTGCATGCGAGAAGGCAAGCCACCCGGGGTTGGAAAGGCTGGGGCCCTGGGGTCAGAGCGGGGGAGGGGTCGTCTGGACATTCTGTGGCAGCGGTGAATGTCTTTCTTCAGCTTGTGTGTGGCTGCAAGAGAATTGAGTTTGGGAGAAGGTGCAGTAGTTGCTGTAAAGGATGAAGAAGACGGCACGTGAGTGTTTGAGTCAGATGAAGAGGGAGCTGCCCGGCTGGATGTAGAAAGAGAAGACCGAGATGTGTTCTGGCGGCTGCTTGAAGCTCGATTGTTGCTGCTATCTCCTTTCTGAGCAGGAGCCTGACGGAGACCACAAATTTATTAAACAAGTTATTCATAACAAATCTGAACAACAGCAAAGTGTCACAATCATAAAATAAGTCTTTATATGAAAAAGCCTCTCACTTTTCCTGCATAGCTTTTGGGTTTTGGTCCCCGTTTTTTTGGCCCGTGCAATTCTCTGTCCCGTTCCCTTTGTGAAAAATAAAAAGATAAAACATTTTAAAAGTCAGTTGTTAGATATACAACTAAATTTCAAGCTGAAATTAAAAAGTGCTGGCAGCTGTGAAAGTTGCAAAGGTGAAAATAGTGTCTCATGCAATGTTCTCGAGTCCATTTTTGTTTGCTTCCTGTGTGATGCTGTACATTAGCCTACTTGGTTTTCTGCAAAAACTTAGTGTTGAGGCACTTCAAAGTATTCATGCAGCTCACAGACACTGAAAAGATGCAAGTTGCTGCAGATCCTCTCAGTGTTTGTGGTAGGACATGCCTTTTTCTTTGCAGCCATCTTTTGAAGTAACGGTATCTGAAACAGTGACTCAGAAAGTGAAGAAACCGTTGCAGAAAGCTGCTTTATGTGGTTGGCCAATCTCAAACGTGTGAAACTAAAATATTGAAAACACAGTTTGACTAGCTGCTATTGCAGTGCTATTTGAAAGTACTGCAAAGCCTTTGCAGAATGTGCTGATAAAACAACAGCAGTTCCAGAAGAGGCTCCTTCAGGTCTGCTTCATTGCTTTTTCTACTGTAGGTCATTAGACATCCCCACATTTATTTTGCAAGTTTTATTCAATAAATGTGTGAAAAAACGTTATAAAAATCTTTAACTTGTGCAGAGTTGTCAATTTCCTGTCACCCTAAAGTAGTAAACGTATATAAATTTAACAATTTTGTTTTTAAAATTCTGAGTCTTCCTTTTCAAAAGAAAAAAAAATGTGTTCTTATTAAAGTGTATTTAGTAAAATAATCAAATAATGCAGGCTGTACTGAGGTGCATAAAAAACTGCACATTGAAGATTATTCAATCTAAAGAGCATGCATTAAAACTGGTCATTTTGACCCAAATTACACATTTTGTGTCTTTATTTCTGCAGTTCTCAGCTCGGATAACACTGTCAAACAGACCTAAATGACATACTTAAGAAAACCACTGCACCAATCAGATCTTTCTTTATTTTGTTTTCTTTTCTTTCTTTTTTTTTTTATTTAGCATGGCAGCATGATGAAGTTATAAAAATTAATTAGTAGTAGAAGAACATAGCAATCAGTGTCATGACTCCAGCAAACATTTAGCAAAGTTTTTACTCACTTTTGCTCAAATCCAAGTATCAGACGGTCATCCAGGATGTTTTCCTCTGGTTCCCATGTGCTGTGCCTGGAAAAAAAAAAGAAATATAGAAAACGGAAAAAAACATAAGAAAAAGGCATGATGCAAATAATTTAGCACGTTTGCGCATTGTGAGTAAATTACTTGTAATAAACGTTTTATTAACTAATTTGAACCATCACTTACTTCATTGCCCATCCTTTCCATTTTACCAGGTATTCAAGTCTTCCCTACAATCACAGAAAAAAAAAATCAATTAAAACCAAATAATCTGACTGAACAGTTTTAAAAGGCACTCGAATGTTGTGTATCCCAAGATTTTACTAGATTTAGATTACATTCCCAATGCTCTAAATAAATGGGAATTTGTATTTCTGTCCTGAATCTGTCAATTTGATTCAATTCAATTATAATTTTATAGCCCAATGACAAAACAATTGTCTCAACAGGCTTCACATTGTGGATTGTATAATAGGTACAAAAACAAACAAGGAACAAGTTCAGTACATTCCTGCCCTTAGACTCTCCTTCATGGTGAGGGAAAAAACCCTAGAGGTAAGGAAACAAAAACAACAACAAAAAGAAACTTCATGGAGACCCACATGAAGGAGAAATCCTTTCCCAAGGACGAAAGGGCTCTATCTTTCATGTCGTCTGCATGGGGTTTCTTCTTTTGATTATTTGGTTATGATTTATGTCTCTCTTGAAACAGATCTAGAAAATTCAGAGATAAGCATGGTTTCTTTCTAGATGCTACCACATGAAACTGGACATTTGCAGAAATCTCTAAGGAAACACATAAATCTTTGCTAAAATATTTAATTTTAATTTAATTTTTTGGCCTATCCTTGAAGTCCACCTTACAAAAAGTTACAATGAAACTCCAAAACATTTTTCTAGAAAACTCGAGATAACTTTTAAACCACTGAATTTAAACCAAGTGGACATTTGCTGTTCATAATGGGACAGTCACTTGAAATAAAAAAAAAAACTCAATTTATGTATCTCTCAAATAAAGTGAACTTTTAAAAGTTTTACATTATTTCCAACTATTACTAATTTTCAATTATATGAGAGAAAACTATTAATTTATCCATTTTGACAGATTTTAGTTGAAAACTACATATATTCTTAGGGACAGCACACTGTTTAACAATGAGCTATAAAGTGAAAGGTTTTTGAATAGACAAGCTTTAGCCACCATTAGCTGCATAAAAACTATCCCCTCTGCACATCCTACATCTCCTAGTTGTCTAATTTGATTTTTACATGAATCCTCTTTCTTTTCACTGTTTTTTTATTAGCCTGAGAGCAACTAAAAATACAAGCTAATTCTATCACAAGTTAGCTTTTAGTTAGCATAAGCTACTAAGTTAAGCACAAGGCCTCCTCCTCCATAGCAGCGTATAGACAGGGTGAGTATGGCCGGCAGAACACCAACATCTGCAGGCATGTTGCAACACGCAGCGTGATGGTGGCTTACCTTACGAACACGGCGTTTCAAGATAGCTTCCGCGGCGAAAATGCGATCTCCCGCCGCAGACTGCTCCATGGTTCATGCCAGATGATGTCCCCCCCGTGTCTGCTGTTCTCTCCCCCGCTCGGAAAGCTCAAACTGTCTGCAGCAAGGAGAACACACACATGCAAGACACACACTGCACAGCAGTATGGAAGAACACAGCTACACACACTACTATACATCTCTGATTTATTGTCCCTTATATCAAACACACGCATACATAGAAATTAGTAAATCACACCAATATTAACTTATATCTCTCAAGTTACACAGTTTTGCCGTATTTTAATTCGAAAAAAATGTGATTTTAGCAAATACTTGTGATTTGTCATGTCTGTACTAAAAAAAATGGATTTTTTTTTGCTAACGCGTGTCTTACATTAAAACGCTTACAAAATTACTAGCTTTCAAGTTGCAAATGGTACGTTCCAGACGGTCATCCTTACAGCGCAGTCCGAGCTAGACTTGTTACCTCCCCTTACGTCGCTCTGGCTCATTATAATTTGACTCAATCACAGGAAAACTTAGGATATCAGTTGGGGTCTATGTCTGACGGTAGCCAGGGTAGGCATTGGGATTCTTTTAAAAGATCATTTTAAAAATGTTGCAAGCATGAGAGATGCAAGGGTTTCCCTGTTGTTGCTCCCTACTCCTCAACCCCAGTCATGGATTAGTGAAATAAAATTTGTTTGCAACCTATATATATCTGGACATTTTTCAACAGGTGCACATGAAAAAAGGACATGTTATCTTAAACTGACCTCATTTCTTCATATATAATTAGATTAATAGAAAGTGCAATTATATATGTATGTATATACAGTCAAAAAACCCATCTTGCACTATTTTAAGGGGATTGGGGGCTTAAATAAAATGATTAAATGTTAGGTTTGGAGCAGAGTTGAACTGCTCTTTGGATGTATTTACAGTGTGTAAATACTTTTTGCTGGTAAGTAATGGTATTAACTGACATAACTGTCAATACACAATTATGGGTTGAATTTAAATGTCGTACCCTTATGCATTAGTGGGAGATAAATGACCAATTTAATAGAAAAAAAAGAACGACGCAAAGAAGTCTGTGTGTCCTGAACTTTGCAATAAAAGGAACAGACCTAAAAAAAACAAAAACAAACAACAACAAAACAAAAAAAGTCAATAAAATTAATGGGAAACGTAAAGTTAATTTTTCTCTGAGATGTAAATAGTAAAAATATTTAGGTATTAAAATATCCAGTGGTCTTTCTTAAGGGCTGCACTTTATTGGATGTTGCATTTTTTAAACCTGCATGGTGTCTTCCCCCTGAGGAAAACTTTATATTTTCTGTCAGACACAAGATCGATCATCTGGGAACTCCAAATGAAACATAAGAGGCAGCACAGACTTTGCTGATGAACCAGGAGAGGAATCCTACAGTTAAGGAAGATAGCAAAACTAAAGATACTGACATTGTGATTGCATAAATCCCACATTCAGTGACCTGAGTGCTTGATATTTGTGAACTGTACAGTGACCATTGGTGTGTCCTGAAAGGCACTTTTTAAAAAAAAATGTATTATTATTATTATTGTTACCTATTTTTTGGGATGTTCATTTCTGAGAAAGCCATAATTATCTCAAGTCCACCTTCAGGGAGGGGAGTTGTTCTAACTTAAAAAAAGCTTGTGAGATAGTTGAAACATGAAGAAAATTGTTTTTGCTTCTGATGCCACAAGTTAATTCTTTAAAATAATTTTGAGATACTGTTTTTTGCACAAACAAACACAGTCTGACTTTATACTGTAGGTGAGAGTAACTTTCTGACAGAGAGCAATATATTTCGGTTTTCTGTGACTACCCTGCCAGCAGCACAATGAATTGCTTTGGGAGCAATTGCACACTAATCACTTACATTTGTACGTACATACAATTTGAGCAGCAGGATGTATTTAACAATAAAGCCGTAAACAAATTGTTCAATAAAGCCGTTTTTTTTGGTTCATAATTTTTTTCTATAACCAAGGAAAATCAATCTGATAAATACAATGTTTTGAAGGGACAAAACAGAACTGTTTGCAAAGTACGAGCAGACTTCTGATATTTTATCAGTCTGTGGTAACAATCCCCTTTAGGCTATGGCTTTGCAAGTTAATTTTAATGATAGTAGATGAAAAGAAAAACTGGACAAACTGCACTCCATTGAAACTTTCTACTCCACCTATTCCAGTCGACAATAGAAAGTTGTTAAACTGACAGATAGTTGGAGACCCTACCCCCACATGCATGGAACACGACAAGACTTCTTTCCCACCATTTACTCCTCACATTTCTGTAATAGTACACTTGACTGATACTGTATTCTTGTCTCTCAACACCATTGCTTTTTTTGCTTGAACTGCTTTTTAATGTACTTATATCTTTAGTCTTTCTCAAAACTGACAATTTCATTGTTGAAATCTTGTATATATTATATTTTATTGATTTGTAAGAATGTGAATGAATAGATTTTGTCCTTTCTAAAGTTTGTGAAATCCCTCATTTGTCCAGGAGTTATCAATCACAGAAAAGCCATCATAGTTGTCTACTGGATAGACATTTGTTGATCGAGACGTTTCGACTTCTATCCGGGAATTATTTTACGAATGAAAGCCTTTTCTACAATCCTTTCTAAAGCTTTGCTTGAACTGAGCTACTGCACTCTCCATTTTTATTTATAGATCAATAAAGCATGTCTGTTTATTTTTGTTTTTTTTAAATGTATTAATTTTAGCAATGTGTGAGACTCTTTCTGTCTCTCACACACATAGTCTCAAACATTAATCCCACAACTGTTTATTTCAAGGTTTAGATGGTTTTTAGGGTAAAGTCAGAGGCCAGACTGAGATGGTTTGGACACGTACAGAAGAGAGAAGGGGAGCACATCAGCACCCCTGTGTGCTGGGTTTGGAACCAGCACACAGGAGGTGGTTCTGTGGTTTATGGATACAGAGGAGAACATGAAGGTACTTGGTGTGAACTGAGAGGATGCAGGAGATAGGGTTAGATGGATGAAACTGACTTGCTGTGACGACCCCTGAAGGGAAATGCCTAAGAAGATTGTATTCTATTTGATATGGGTAGTTATTAACTCAGAACTAATTTGAAATCATTTTAAGTAGTTAGGTTATTTAGTGTGCATGTCAGCTATTGTAGTTTTTTGTTGTTATTCGTTCGTATACACGGTCTTTATTCTGGAAAAGTAAAAAAAAAAACGAGTAAACTATACAATGCATCATTAACTAAACTAATTTATGTACAGTTTAAGATTAATCTGAGGGTAGCTTAATATCATTTGAAGAATGAGATTATTTAAATTGTATATTTTTTTTCAGTTGAAGTTTCAAACAAATTTCATTTTTTTTCCCCCTAACAGCGCTTGAGCTCTGATTGGACGATTCCGACGTCAATCAAGCTTAGTAGCATGGTTGGTTGTAGGTTGAGGTGTTGATCTGAACCATCAGAGATCAGACTGTTAGCAGAGACCAATTTACAGGTAAGCTTGCTTCATTACTATCAGCTAACACAATTAACTGTAGCTTTCAGCTGCACGTCGTTTATATGATCTTACATATTAAAATAGTGATTTGTAATATGTTAAAGAGTTGATTTTCGAATGGTGTGTTTAGTGCTGTTAAAGCTCATGGCTGTAATGTCAAATGTTGTTTTACAGGCATGACTTGAAAGTCCTTCACACATCTATCAACATGGTCATCATTTAGATCATCTCTGATGTTGATATGTTTAGGGAGATCTTATTGTTTTTAGTGTATGGATTCACAGCTAACAGTAGCCTTTATAGTTGTATCATCTCTGCTATATTATTCCAGTATTAACTATACTGGATAAATAGAATGAATTAATCAACTAGAAACAAGATCAAGGCATAATCTATGTTATTATCCTTGTTCTTCTTGTGTGTTGACATCTTGTCCTGGGGAGAAACTAAATCATTCATTAATGTTGGTCACAGGCCAAGAAGCTGTGGCAATAAAAGAACCTGTTGAAAAAGATAGAAAAAAGAACAAAAATCAATGCTTCATTTTGTTAGTTTTAAAGTGTTAAAGCTTTAAATTGTTTAAGTTATACCAACGTTTTCTCTTTGTTTTTAGGTAACTATGCAGTTCCTGGGCCGGTTGTTGGACACAGTCTCATCTGTGTCAACCCTCTTCACAAACCCTTACCGAGTCAGAGATGTTCCACTGTCAGAGTATGGTGGAGGAGGAAAAGAGGTGCTGAAAGAGGAAGGACGTCTAATATTGTACAAAAATACCCCGTGTCAGTCATGGGATTGCCTGCTAATGTGCCCTGAGACACCAGCTACAGTTCTAAGGTAGGCATTGATAACATCTTGCAGATTGAAGAGATAAGTTGTTGTCTTTATAATGATGATTAAACATTCAGATTAGTTTGTTTTTATGCAATATGTCATCCTTTTATACATTTGCTTGATCATTTTAGACAGGGTTAACCTATAAAGGAGGTTGTATCAATAACTAGACCAATAAGTTTAACTTCTAAACGTCTGTAGGTTGTTTCAGGTTCCATCTGAGGAGGATGGAAGAAACTTGTTTTCTGAGTATGCCCTCAAACTCCGGCCCTTTTATGAGATTCTTTCTTTGAAAGCTGACAATACGCAGACTATCGTGGATTGCATCCGTGGCCACCCAGACTGGAGTTCAGCCCATATTGCTGTGTTCACAGGCCTAAGAGAGTGTCTCAAACATAACCATGTACAAAGGTAAAAGTGCAAGTTTTGCTCTCAATAGTGTAATCCTAATAAAAACTAGTTGCTGAAAAAAAAATGTATTTTTTTTTACTTGTTTGTTTTAAGCAGTTAAGTTTTAAATCATAGTTGAAGCTGTTCGTAATAAATATAAACATTTTTAAAGTTGTGCTGTTGATGTTTAGTGTCACAAAGAGTTTATAGTAAAGACAAAGCAGATTTTAGGGTTTGACCAGTTTTAGCGACTTGTGTAAACACAAACTTCACAAAGTGCCTGCATCTTTTTGTTTTCAGTCAAATTAACGCACAGAATGCAACTGGTCAGACACCGCTGCACTTAGCGTGTGAACGGAGCGACTTGGCATCTGTAAAAGAACTGTTGGAGGAAAGCCAGGCACGCACCGACATTAAAGATGAAAATGGAGAAACTCCTATTCACTACGCCTCTAAGCAGGATTCTCCCGTCATCGTCCAGGTGAGTTTTTAATTTTGAGGTCACATCTCCGTTTCCTTTAATAGCAACTGTTGCTTTGATGAAATTACAATATTTTCTCACTCTTCTCCTACATTGTCTCTGTTACATCCAGACAATGTGCTCCCGGTTGTGCTCGGGCGTGAATGAGCTGAACAAAGAGGGAGAGACGCCGCTTCACACCGCCTGCCGATTGGGACTTCTTGAAAATGTTAAAGCCCTGCTTGCAGGTGGGGCCAAGTGTGATGTGATCGGTTCTAAAGGCTTTCCTATCCACACTGCTGTGAAGTATAGTGCAAAAGGGTGAGTTGGACGATGGGTGAAAATAATTACAGATGGAATTGAAATATTTGACTTTTTTTTTTTTAACTATTTCTAAAACTAATCTTCTTGTATTTTTTTATTATCTGCTTTATGTGGTTAAGCCGAGAACATTTGCATTTGTTTCCTAGATGCGTGGAGGAGATCCTCAAAGCTGACAAAAATCAGCTCCAAGCAGAGGACCCTGTGTATGGAGGGACACCCCTTCACTGGACTAAAACTGCCGAGGTCACTTGTGCCACATAAACAAGTTGTTCAAATTCCAATTCTTATTTTGAATGACTGAATCAAAATCCAAATAATCAAACAAATAATTGAGCGAGTATTGAACAAATGAGATTGTGAAACTAACGTAATGTTTGTGATACGCTTTGTTCTTTCTGGTAGATGTGCCGGTTGCTGCTGGAGTACGGCTCTGAAGTGAACTACCTGAGTAAGACAGGAGAGAGTCCACTGCACATTTTGACCAAAAAGGAGTGTTTTGAGGCAGCGATGGTATTGCTTACCCATGGGGCTGATGCCAACCTGAAGGGTCAGGAAGGAAACACTGCCCTTCATTTAGCCATGAAGGTTTGTGGATTACACTTATACTTTGGATCATATTTCAAGTTGGAATATTTTCTGTAATAAAGATGTTTATTTAAAAAAAAAAAATGCAAGAGAATGTCACAAGAAATTAAATGTTTTTATTATCTTTTGCTCACAATTTTTTATAAAACTCTGATAATTACCCTTTGTTCTCAGAGATGTTTAACTCATCTAGTGACTCACAGTTGTGCTATTGTTATAACCACATAGAATACTTTTACTGTTGTGACTCTTCTTTAGATGGATAACATAGACTTGATCAAAGCTCTGATTGTGTTTGGGGCCGATGTGGAGATTCACAATGATCTGGGAGAAACACCAGGACTCATTGCTGCACGCAGCAGCAAAGGTAAGATGTCGATGTCAGGAGCCAAATACTTATAAAATGTAGGGAATGAGCATATCAAAAGCATGGGTTGAATCAGATAATTTATAATAACAATAACTTATTCAACTATGGGTTTGGGCAGTGAACTATTAGTTTTTTAAGTCATGTGCATTAGTCTTACTTCAAGCTTTTGAATAGAAACTGGTGAAAAAGCAATCAATGTCTGTGTAACTAAACAAGACAATTAATTTCAACTTAAACGCTAGACGATATAACTATATATCATGGAAGCACTAAACGGGGAAAAATTTGTCTTGTCCTAATTTTTAAGGTCTAGTGCTTTACTTGCTTCACATTATTCCAAACCATTTCAAATTCAAATAAAAAGACATCTAATTTCCAGTACATTAGGAATGAGATGCTGACATTAAAACGTAAAATGAAACGAGCATTTATCTGACAAGAAAATAGTGGAATAATCTAAAATAAAAAGTCAGAAGAAAATAGAACAAAATGTAAATTAATATTATAACCTAACACATAAAAAAATTAAAAAATTATGTATCAATCTCTAGTGTATTTAAAAAAAACCCTAATAATAGTTAATAATATTTTTATCCAAAATGACCTCTTTTCTCACTCCGCACAATAAAATCTATTGTTCCTTATATTTAATATTTGCTTCTACAACTGAACATATTTGACATTAGATTATATCTATAAATTTTATACTGTATGTATATTTTTAACATCTTATAGTTCATAGCTGAATTTAAAAAAATGTAATCTAGCATTTTTGGTAACAAAAAGCAACATATTGCTACCATGTTACAGTTTAATATCTCAAACTCAATTTTTTTTAACTAAACCTTGTTTTTTATTATAATTAGATCTTTCTTAAAAAAAGATTATCATTTATTTAGACTCTATTAAAATTTCTGCTCTGAATAAAGATTTCCCCATCTTTTCCAAAGTCAGTCTTATTCTGTCTTTTTTTTTTTTTTTTTTAAAACGTCATATATTTGGGTGGAGACGGTGGCCGCGTGGTTAGCGCGTTCGCCCGTGGACCGGAAGGTCGCGGGTTCGCGTCCCACGGAGAGCACGTCTAGGGTCCTTGGAGAAGACACCTAACCCCCGCTTCTCCCACCATTGGCGCCGTTGAAGGGCAGCCTGCTGCGGTGTAAGGAGTGCAGCAAACAATTTTCCCCGGTGAGGGATGACTAGAGTAATTCAAAATAAACAAAAAAAAAAAAAAAAAATCGTGCAGATGGTCATGAAAATTTTGTTTTATCTGCATGATAATTGCTAATAGCCTGATAGTGTTTTTATTGGTCTTTTTATTTCACTTCTCTCAATCTCTGTGACTCTGTTTTTGGCACATGTGCATGCCTAACCTGCTGGTTTCTGTGTGTGTTTGTATTAACATGAAAGGTTCTAATAGAAAGATACTGCTGAACATGCTGTGTAGTGTAGGAGTCCAGCGTTGCCTTCCTCCCTCCCCTGGCAGTCCTCCACCCATCTCCAACAAGACCAAGCCTTCAGGCATAGGTAACCACTTTGTCCCTCAGTTCTGCCTCCCCTCTGCTGTCCACAGGTTCATCTTTGTGTAGGTTGTTTAATCTCTTACTGTTTTGTAGAACTAAACTAGTTAATGCTATAAAACTTTTCAGTCACTTCAAGTCCTCTTAAGTATGCTAAATAGATGCATTTATTGGTGAATGTTTTTCTTTTGTTTTTTGGGTTAAAAACTAAGATGATAAATGCTGCTGTGGGTTTCAGTAGAGTAATGATATAAAGATACAAAAGCATAAGAGTTGAAAAAATTTTTTTATTTTTTTTTGCACAGTCTTAAAAAATGCTGAGGCTGCATTTTTCACATCCCCAGGTATTTTTAGGTGGTGTTTCTGCAGCGGTGGCAAATAATGAAGTAAAACAATTTAGTCTGTTCTATTTAAAGCATGATTAATAGATTTTTCGGCTTGCAGAAAATTCCACATCCTCCTCCTTTCACTGTCTTAAATTATTTCATGTTTCTTTCTCTTTTTTTTTTTTTTACTATGACTTTTACTGTTTTGCTTTTAGGATTTGGGGACATTATGTATGTTGGAGCTGCAATGACTGCAATTAACCATGGACTAACAGAAACCGATTGCTCCCCCAAAAAAGATAAAAAGTAAGTAGGGAAAGTATCATGCTCATGTTAAGCATCTAGTAAGAATTAGCACTATCACATATCTTATGTCTTTTGATTATTTAAATTTAAAGAATAACTTCCTAATACACGTGTTTTTTTTCAATAATTAATAATAGTTTGAGATTTAAACAGACCTTAGTTTTTTTGTATTGCTAAGGTTCAGACATTGCTTCTAAAATATGACTAATACTTGTTTGTATCTTTTTATCTGTTTCAAAATTGTGGAAAAGATCTTTGTCTTCATAATTAATAATTTATTTAGGCATTATTATTTAGCCTGCTTGAATTAGCAAACCCCTGCAGACTGTACTTAAAGTTGAATTTATTGAGTGTGTATTTTTCTTCATCTTGTCCCTCCTGTAGGATGGACAGAATGCTGTGTCTTGATGGTGGTGGTATTAAAGGTCTGGTGTTAATCCAGATGTTGATCGCTCTAGAGAGAGAGGCCGGTCGACCAACCAGAGAGCTGTTTGATTGGATAGCCGGCACGAGCACAGGGGGTATTCTTGCCCTTGCTATCATCCATGGTGTGTGTATTTCTTGTTTCTTTTAAACCAATTACTTGTTTTTATGCTCTAAAAATAAAGATAATTTTTTTTTAAACTCCAGGCAAATCCATGGAGTATTTACGCTGCTTATACTTCCGGATGAAAGATGAAGTGTTCAAAGGGTCGAGACCTTATGAAACAAAACCCCTAGAAGATTTTCTAAAGATTGAATTTGGAGAAGAGACCAAAATGACAGATATTCGATACCCAAGGTAGGGTTATGATGGGGTAAACTCAATATTAAGTCTGTTCTTACATTTTCACTTTACAGTTTAATTCGATTTGTTAATCGTGTGTTTATCAGTTTGAAAATTCCCAAATGCTGATTTATTTAAAACATTTAAAGACTATAAAGACTTAATGAGTTGCTTAAACTGTTTGCATTTGTAGCCAGCTTGGGTGTGGTTACTGATTTCAAGTTCTAAAAAGATTATTTCTTTTCACAAAAGCTGCAGCTCCAGTTTGCTCCATCCTCTCTTCAGTTATTTTATTTTACGTTTTATTTTAAACAGGGTTATGGTTACCAGTGTTTTAGCTGACAGACATCCCGGTGAGCTTCACATCTTCAGGAACTATGACCCTCCATCCATCCACAAAGACCCTGTGTATGCCTCTACTGCTACCTTCAAACCTCTCACCATCCCAGAAGGTAAATCCAAATTACAATCAAGTCCCATTTCTTCTTGTATCAATTTTCAGACTGACAGTGTGCTATTAAAGGGAAAGTGCAATACGTGTTTGAAATCCTCAGTGAAGAAGTTCTAGTTTAAATTATATTATTTTAACAAATAAATCTGGAGAGATGATCCTGTAAAACATACCTTTGCGACTGTGTGTTATGTTAATAAAGTTTAGTCATATGGTAGATAACATTTGAATATCAGTCATGTTATTGTTACAGGATGGGAGGATGAGGATTTGTTGATAGTAGGATATACTGAAGAGCCACCCAGAAAGCGTAGGAAGGTGACAGATGAAGGTGTGTGGATGCATGTGTGCACGTCTGTACAAAAACATGTCTCAGTGACATCAAAACAAATCCTCAGCAAGAGTGTTAATATTAAATCTGTGGACATTCTTCTTACATCTGAGATAAACATACTTATTAGGTATTGTTGGGTTGCAAGATGAAGTTTTTTCTAAAGTAAATCCTTACTTTTAAGATTTCATAAGAAAAACTTGATGTTTTTTTTTTTTAACTGTACAATACTCATGGCAATCTGAGGCGGGACATACTGTATTTATTAAGACTGTTTTAAAATTGATCAGTCTAAATATCTCACTTATACCTAACCTTAAGATTATTTTTCACAAACAGTCTTGACCTGTTTTAAGTCATGTTTTTTTTTTTTTTTTTTTTTTAAATCAGAACAACTTGTATGGAGAGCCGCTCGCTCCAGTGGTGCTGCACCCACCTACTTCAGACCAATGGGTCGCTTTCTGGACGGAGGGCTGCTGGCGAATAACCCAACACTCGATGCCATGACGGAACTCCACCAATACAACAAAGCCTTAAAAATTGAGGTTGGCTCTGCCAATATTGCTTTTTACTTTTTGTTGGTTTGTTAGTTTCATGTTACGTTTTGACTTACACAAAGATTGTTTTTTAGGGTCGTGAGAAGGATGTGAAGAAGCTGGGTATTGTTGTCTCACTTGGTACAGGTGGGTCACTTATCAACCTGGGCAGTCTTTACCACTAATGAAATACACGCTTTAAAAAAGCTTTTGGGGATATTCGGCATCTTTTAGTTCGGTATCTTTTATTCAATATAGTTTTATTTGTATAGCAGCTAAGGAAATTTGAATTCTGGGCTTTGATTGAACAGTTTTAGCATTTCTATACACATTGCCCTTGCATACAAAGTCATCCAACTCTAAAAGTTCGAAAAGCTGCTTTTCTCCTCGATGCAATTTAGTTCAAATTTTCTTTCAAGGTAATAATATTTTCTTGCCATGTAAACTTTTCTTTCCAGGTAAACCACCTCAGGAAATGGTGACCTCAGTGGATGTTTTTCGGCCTTCTAACCCTTTGGAGCTCGCGAAGAGTTTTGTAGGAGCAAAGGAGCTGGGCAAAATGCTAGTGGACTGTGTAAGTGCACTTTTAAAGGAAGAGAGTGAAGGCAGATGTACATGAATTTGCTAAAAAATTAAATTAAATAATCTTTCACATCACCTTAAATATGTCTTTGTTGTTAAAGCTGTTATATTTATATATGTTATATTAAACTTTAATTAAATGTATGTTTCCATGTCTTTTCTGACACTGGTCTTACTAACCGTATAGTGTACGGACTCTGATGGATGTCCGGTGGACAGGGCTCAAGCCTGGTGTGAGATGATCGACACCATCTATCACAGGTAAGCTGATTTTAAATATAGCTATTTTTGGTTTGAGCTTTTATTTCATCGATGCTTTCGATATTTTCTTATACCTGGTTCACCTTCAGCTCATTTTGTGTGATTCATCCTTTCCCATTTTTTGTTTTGGAATTCATTTTGGATGATTTCAAATGTGTTTAATTATTCTTACATTACAGATATTAGAGATATTAGTGGTAAAGAGAGAGTTGAGCCGAAAAGCAAAGCTCTCGATTTACAAGTCGATCTACGTTCCAACCCTCACCTATGGTCACCAGCTGTGGGTGGTGACCGAAAGAATGAGATCGCAGGTACAAGCGGCCGAAATGAGCTTCCTCCGCAAGGTGGCCCATCCATCTCACTCAGAGATCGGGTGAGGAGCTCTGCCATCCGGGAGGAGCTCGGTGTCGAGCCACTCCTCCTCCAGGTCGAGAGGAGCCAGAAGGGGTGGTTCGGGCATCTGGTCAGGATGCCCCCCGAGCGCCTCGCGGGTGAGGTGTTTCGGGCACGTCCCACCGGGAGTAGACCAAGGGGCAGACCCCGGACCCGCTGGAGAGACTATGTCTCACAGCTGGCCGGGGAAAGACTTGGGATCCTTCCAAGTGAGCTAGAGGATGCAGCCGGAGAGAGAGAGGCCTGGGCGGCCCGCTTGAGGCTGTTGCCCCCGCGACCTAACCTCGGAACAAGCGGAAGATGACGGAACGGAACAAAAATATAGTAGATTGTGCAACAAAATTGCTGTGTAAAAAAAAAAATCTTGTCAGGAAAACATGTCTTTAAATGAATCGTTTCAGTAGTTTTGTTGCATAGTTTTTACTGTCTTTTTTTTCCAAGTAGAGTTTATTTTTTTCTTATTTTAAATAGTGAAAAAACAGCTAGACATTTACTAGTAAAGCCAAGAAAACTTACCAATCATTTGTGTATTTTTTACAGACTCAGCCCACAGCTGACTCAGGAGGTGATGCTGGATGAGGTGAAAGATTCGGTTCTGGTCGACATGCTGTGGGAAACTCAGATGTACTTGTATGAGAAAAGAGAAATTATCCAGTCTTTGGCAAAAACATTAGTTGAAAACTAACATGGCAACAAAATTCACAGAGGTGCTGCACAAATGAGCAATAGTTTTTCTAAAAGTAAAATATTATAAAATGTGATTCCTAATTTGAAAGAAGTTTTTATTACTTGGATTTTGTTTTGTAGGACCAGAGAGTTTTAATAGTTAAAGTTTCAAATGACCGTAACATTGAGATATTTTTTCCTGTTACATTCATTGAGTTTTTTTTTTTTTTTTTTAACTGGTATACCTCTATTGCTCACTTTGTGGAGCCTTTTCTCTGTCGGCAGCACGAAGCGGGATAGGCTGAAGAAAGTAAGACTGACAAACTGGGACAGTACTTTGCTATGATATGTTACTATATGCAACGATACCATGTACAGTAAGTTCTCATTTAATTGGAATAACATTATAGCTGTGATTATTCAACTGGAATTCCGAGTTTATTATGGAAACCCACATTTATTCTAAAAGCAAATCCAAAATCACTTAAAAAACAAGTATTTTATCACAAACTACAAAACCTAAAGAAACCTTCTCGTACCAATCCTATTATTATTTTGTCCAGCTTGGATAATAATATTTAAAATGACCAGGCTCACGTTTCTCTTGCACATTTGAATCAATTTCTGTAAACTTGAATAGACCCAAACTTGCACATTTCCAGTGTTGAGGTTTTTTTTTTTTTTTTTAAGTCTGTTATGTAATGTTATGCCTGAGGTGATGATTTGGGATTGGGTCGTTCATATAACTTTAAGAATAAAGGGGACAATATATTTATTGGGGGATTTTTGTATTTTACATTATTACTGAGATGTAAAATGTTATTTACACAAGAATTGTATTAAACTCCTATTAAAAATGTTTACGTTGTTGGAAAAATCTTTCGTAGGAGAACCAGTAGGAATTCACTAATTTGTACTCGGGGTTCATCGTTAGGTGGGGCATCGCTCCTGCTCTTAAGAAACTCTGGTTGATGTGAAACCTCCAAAAACTGAGACAGAGCGTTAAAACAGAGCTGGTGGAAGTCATCACAAGGTTTATCAGCACCTTTTCAGAAAATTTGAGACAGTTTAACTTCAACAAACTCAACAGCTTGTGGGATGAGATCAATAATGTACTCTGAGAGAGAAAAAGAGATCTGGCTGGTGATCTGACTGATATACCGTCCCATTCTTGCAGTGTACAATATAGCCACAAGAGGGCAGTGTTTTACCATATGCTGATTGTGACTCCCATCTTCTCCCCACTGCTGCTAGTTCTGTAAAGTTTAATTCCTTCTTTTCTAGCCCATGCATAATATACCCATAATGATTTGAGTATTCATGTGAGTCTCTGTCACAATAGGTTTAGAATGTGTGCTTCTTCTTCTTCTTTTTGGCATTTCCCTTCAGGGGTCGCCACAGCAAGTCGGTTTCTTCCATCTAACCCTATCTGCTGCATCCTCTTTGGTCACACCAACTATCTTCATGTCTTCCTTTACTCTATCCATGAACCTCCTCTTTGGTCTTCCTCCAGTCCTCTTTTCTGGTGGTTCCAAATCCAGCATCCTCCTTCCGATGTACTCTCTCTCTCCTCTGCACATGTCCAAACCATCTCAGGTTTAGAATGTGTGCATCCTGTGCACATATGAAAATGTGTCAAGGTCACAGCCTTGCCCTGCCACTATGCAGCCAAAACAATAGTAAAGAAGCAAGAAACATCTACCAGTGCAATAAGGTCGTTTAACTGTGTTGTCTGTAGTGGAGGTGTTAAGAAATATTTTTTGTTTTCAAACTATCAAACTCTTACAAGTTTTCTAATTTGTTATACTATTGCGTCTGTTAATTGTATTACTTTTATTTATGAGAACGTGTCAATTAATTATAACCAATTAACTGACAACATTTTAGAATGAATAAAAGTAGTTTCATAAGAAAAAAATTATTAATTTAAGCTTTGTATGAAAATATTTTTTAATACTTGAATTTAAAATTTTTCACATTCAGAGAAAGTTTGATCTCTACTGGCAGTCTGTTCAATTTGTTTGCAGCATGACTGCTGAAAGATGTTTTTCTATGTTTATTCTGGATTCTGGTCTGATTAACTGACTTGAGCCTGTGGATCTAAGACCTCTACTGGATTTTTATTATACAAACAGATCATAAATATATTCTGGGCCTAAACTGTATTGTGATTTATAAACAATAAACAGAGTCTTGAAATCTAGTCTGAGTTTGACTAGAGACAATTGTATAGAAAACTTTGGTCTTTCGAATGAGTTTTTATCGTAGTAAAATAGTGACGTTTGAACAGCATCATTTCTTTCACAATCGGCAAATGATTGTACACTAAACATGAGCTCAACATAGTCTAATTTTGTCTCTTAATTTCACAACACTTAAAGGATTTCATTTGAAACCCGATGGGAATATTTAAGGTGTTTCTTGGCTCTTTTGTTAATACTTTGTAGATACAATAAGTTAAGATGACCTCCAGTGATCTTACAGTGGACAAATGTAATCAGTTTAGCAGCTAAGTGCAATAGCAGGAAAAGAAGAACAAACATCATTTTTACATGTATAACGTTACAAAGAAACAATTGAAGTTTGTCTGCTACATCATAATTCTAGATTTATCCATTTGGTTTCTTTTCCACTTCTGAACCGCTTATCCCTAAAGAGATTCCAAGTTGGTGCTGGAGTCTATCCTGTCTGATTTGAGGGAGAGAGGCGGGGTACCCCTCGAACAGGTTACCAGTCTGTTGTGGGGTCACACACACAACCATAAACAA
The DNA here is from genome assembly GCA_902685375.1 of Neostethus bicornis. NCBI lineage: Eukaryota > Metazoa > Chordata > Actinopteri > Atheriniformes > Phallostethidae > Neostethus > Neostethus bicornis. The sequence goes on along the minus strand of LR738542.1, from coordinate 17,438,313 downwards.
CCATCCACACATACTCACTCCTAGGGGCAGTTTCACAGTGGCCAGTCAACCTATCGTGCATGTTTTTGGAGGGTGGAAGGAAACCCACCTGTACCTGGGGAGAGCATTCAAACTCCACACAGAAAGACCAGTGTTCCACGCCTCGTCCTCACTCCCGGATTCGAACCCCCAACCTACTTGCTGTGGGGGCACTGTGCAGTCATTTCATTTGGGCACCTAAAATCATTTCCACTCACTTCTGGGCAGAAGATTTAAATATATATTATTATTTTTTTTATTTTTCTCATGTAGCCATTGATTCTTTTATTGTAAATGATGGCTTGCCAACTGTATGGAAAAGTTCTATATATGTGGCAAGTTCAGCCCAAACTTCTGTTTTACCGTGTTTATCTCAATAAAAGTATAAAAGAAACTACATTTCCACTTTGCAACAAAAGGTTGTCTCAGTTACTTAATAAATGTTCAAGAAGTTTAATGTCATTGCTTCAAAGAAATTAAATTTCATTTGGTGGCGTCTCAATCACCTTTGTAATATTAGAGAACAAATGTCTGGAATTTATCAACTCTAAATCCTACTTTTTTACATTATCCACTCACCCCGAGTACAATTGTTTTTTTTTTTTTTTTTTATGAAAATCAGAGTTCAAGAGATGACAAAAGCGAAGTTGGTGGTCCAATTCTTAGTAATTTTGAGTACCTCTGAAAGCAGAACCCCCCGCTGTTTAGAAATCAATTAAAAAGATGAATAAATGAGGATATTGCTGAGCTGATTCTATTCAATTTTAACATTTGGTTGAAAACTTGTCTTGATTTTCTGCATGATGTTATCTTCTGGTGCGGGCTTTGATGTTTTTAATGGTGTAGTTCAGAGTTTTGTATGAGTTTGAAGCTGCAGAGTGATCCAATTTTCAAAAGGACCACCAACACTCGCCTCAGCAAAAATGGATACAGTTCACAAGAGTAGAACAACTTGTGGTAAAATTTAATGAGTAAAACTCTCTGAGAGAAATGTAAATCTTTGAAAGATGACTTTCATCATAATGAAATGAAATGAAATGTGAGTAGTTAAAACCATTGTTGAGCTCTTTTTTAAGCCCATGTAGCAGCTCTCATATTGCAATGAAAATCTGAGGATTTATATCCTTGTCATAAAAATACGTGTTTGAAAAGTTGCCCTACATCTGCGCCAAGTCTAGCAATTCCGATTGTACAAGTATGTTAAAAACTGAAAATAGAACTATTTGTGACATATATGATGAAAAAAAAGCTTTTCATCACTGACCAGATTGGTGAGCATCCATCACATCTGCATATTTTCAAGCTATTAAAATAATGAGCAAAACACGGCTCAACTGTTCCACTGTGTTGTCAGGAGTGGGTGATAACTCAATGTTTTGTCTGCATTCTATTGAAAACATGTGATTTTAAATTTGGCCTCACTAATTTAAGTATAAAAACAGAATATCATCTATTTCTGGTCGTGAAGCCAAAATACATGTCTCTAAAAAAGATTAAATCCTCTTCAGCTACCACAGATTGAATAGTTTGGTCTGAACCTGCTCTGGTTCAACCTCTCATGATCAGACTTGTTCAGTACTTTTAAAAAGTAGGCTACACCATGATAGTCCAATTCACAATGTGTTTTAGTGAAAAGAAAGGAGTCAAGATGTTTTGTGTATTGACTTGATTGAGTTTTCCCACCTTCAGCTTCTGGCAAGTTGGCAGGCAGATATACGATATGATTCACACATAAACACTGAGAGTCTACTTTGGCTTAGTTTCCGGTGCCAGAAACCATTAACTAAAATAATACTCTCCACTTGCTTCCCAAGGGACACGAACACTCACAAACATGCATACAGTTTTTTAGTTATATGGATGGAATCCTTGTTTTAAATCCATGATACAACATGAACTCTAAAACAAAATGATCTGCTTAATTCAGCGACGGGGGAACCCAGGACATACGGTTAATTTAACCCTTAGTAGCACTGAGAAAAAAACAGGAAACAGAGATGGAGGTAGCAGAGATGAAGATGCTGAGGATCTCTCTGGGAGTGACCAGGATGGACAGGATCAGAGGAACAGCACATGTTAGAGGTTTTGGAGATAAAGTCAGAGAGGCCAGACTGAGATGGTTTGGACATGTGCAGAGGACAAAGAGAGAGTACATAGGAAGAAGGATGCTGGGTTTGGAACCACCTGGCAAGAGACCTAGCGGAAGACCAAAGAGGAGGTTCATGGACGCAGTGAAGGAAGACATGAAGATAGTTGGCGTGACCGAAAAGGATGCAGCAGATAGGATTAGATGGAAGAAACTGACTTGCTGTGGCGACACCTGAAGGGAAATGCCGAAAGAAGAAGAACAAGTGTGCATCCATGATGGACTTCACCACAAGAAAAATGGGCATTAAGCAGACAGAAAGTTTGCAATTGGTCTCAAATGCCGAAGGACACTGGATATGAAACTCCCCTGATTCTGTTTTTAACATTTCTTGAAATCTTAATCAATTTTTTTTTCTGATTCTTTCTTTGTCATGTGTATCCAACAAACCAATTCCAGTCAAACAATCTATTTCTGAGTTGAAGTGGAAAAACAATTACTCTTAAAAATGGTCAAATGTCCAAGATGCATTTTTTTTGTAACTGAGATTATGTGATTTTGAGGTTTTTCTTTTCCTCACAGTCCTACACCTTAAGAAAATACATCTAAACAGAATCTTTTTGCTATAAGTATTACTTTGTTCCTCAATTTTATGCATAAACAGGAGCACATTGACTTTTTGTCTTCAAAATCTTGTACACCGTGTAAAACCACAAAGAAACAATAACCAAGGCCTGGACTTGGAGTTTTAGACCCTTCTTAAAACTCTTGTGTCATTTCTGTCATATCAATAATTTAAAAAAGAAAATGTAACGTGTCTGGGATCAATTTTCTGGCACAAAACTTGTAGGCCTGGACAGTGACAGTGGTTAGCACAGTAGCTTACCATAGGGAAGGTCGGGGTTCAAGTCCTGGAGTTGGGGTGAGGCTTTAAACACTGACCTTTCTGTGTGGAGTTTGCATGTTCTCCCCGTGTATGCATGGGTTTCCTCCAGGTACTCCGGTTTCCTCCAGCCTTTCAAAAACATCCACATTAGGTTAATTGGCCAATACAAAATTGCCCCTAGGAATGAGTGTGTATGTGAATGGTTGTGTGTGGCCCCACGACAGACTAGTGACCTGTTTGGGGTGCACCCTACCTCTTACCTTGAATCACCCGGGATAGGCTCCCCCGACTCTGTCAGCGAATAAGCGGTTCAGAAGATGAATGAATAATGAGTTTTGTTCACCATTTAAAATGACAAGGCAATACCAATCAAGGTCTTTATTGGAGTTTTAGACCCTTCTTAAAAACTCTTGTGTTGGTAGAAACACAAGAGACAATTTTTATCTGTTTTTGTTTTTTTTAAATGTAAAAGAACTGTTGTGAAGTGTTTGAGCTAAATTTTCAGTCACAAAACTTGTAACTTAAATTCAAAATAACTGACAAGCTGCTCAGTGGCAATTTCCCTGTACTGTACAAATGAAGTAACAACAAATATTTTTTGTAAATTATTTGCCAAAATGTCCGTTTTCCAACACTAAACCAATTTTTAAGAATACAAATACCAGTTTGCTTTGGAAAAGGCATGCAAGCACCTGTAGTACCTCTTTTATTATGAACATATACGTATGTATTCCATATAATTAGGTTGCTGCAAATCATTGTTTGTCTTCAACTTCAAGCCAAAAACCCATCATCCATCTCAGTAATCATTCAAGATCCTTTTATATTAGTCAAATTTAAACCCACTGTACTTAAAAACAGACATACCCCAAACAGATTAATTTAGGTCACTTGACTTGGCACCATGGTGTCAAGAATCCATCTAAATAACTCAAATTTTAAGAATCCACTTTAGATCCCATCCTGTTTTTGTAGCACCGCCTAACGTACCACATCTATTAGCACGCCTCCTGATTAGAAGGTAATTTAAGACTTCCTCCTTCATCTACACAAGTTAATGCAGCCATGATGTCATCTCAGTGTTGTGCAAAACAAATACACTTGCACTAACAGCAAAACATTGCTGCCTCTACTTCCCACATTACTCTCATTTAGACAGCACAGCATTGTTTCAGAGCCAAAATGACCACATCAGCAGCCCTTTAAAAGCACCCCTTAGCCTTCATTCTCAAATCAGTGACAATGAGGCAGAAATCCTTCTATTGGAGCAAGAGACAGGGGGATTTCTTCTCCTTCCAGTTCCCAGCATGGTGATATCTGCTGTAAGAGCTTCACTAATTGGTCTCCTGGTCTTTTGAATCTGACAAAATAGTGTGTAAGAGAGAGTGTGTGAAGTTCAAAACGATGGTGATATGGACAGAACAAGTTAAAGGGGGTTAAAAGGAGATTTTATGCTCTGTGTAACTGCTCTTAAACATACACAATCTATTGCTAGGTTTAAAGAATCCACTTTGTACACATACAGTATAGTTAATAGAGCTTTGTATCTGGAAATGTTGTGGGTACTTGCACTGCCTGCAGGAGGGCCTGGAGTATACACAGCGTGTGTGGTCAGTAAAGGTTCACCAACGCTTCCTGGTGATTCATCATTGGAAAATGCAATCAACTCCCCCACTGCCTTCCAATTATTTCTGCTAAGGAGATTAAAGTCGTCCAACTGAAACGATGAACAATTGAAGACAAAGTTTGGACTCAGATGTTCCACACATCAACCCATCCGGAGATGCTTGCTTTCACACTCTGTAGTCACAGTTTCCTGTCTCTCGCCAACCAAGACGACTATAAAACTATTTCTTAACTATTGTGTATGGATGTTCCAAACCACAAATTTTGGTTGTTTGTGTGAATGAGATATATTACGAGTTATTTGCATGAGATGGGCCTTTTAAATCTGAATCTTCACAGTTATGGTTATTCCATAAATATCAGATGTAGACGGATACAGTTACACAAAATGAATAATCTTGTTTGAGATAAATCTTTCCTGCCTAATCCCTACATCAAAAGGAAAGCCGTAATTTCTTCTTTGATCCTCTCACTATCACAGAGGGTTTTTTCCAGGTCACTGGAGCTTAAGATTGCTGAATGAAAAGTTTATTTTCAATTTTTTTTAGATGGTTTTCATCAGGCACAATGGGACAAATAGGACAGAACTGGAATCACTGTGTCTCCACCTCAGACCTCTACACAGCATGGAGAAGAACCTTTGCGTCAAATAGGACTCATTAAGCACAATGACTTTTTTAACCCATCGAATCAAATGTGATATTATTGTGATCTATAGAAGCAGATGTCTGACTGCAGCATTTAGAAGATGCAATTTAAAGTGCCAGATGAGGATTATGGAGATTGGCATTAGTACAAATAGTACCCTCTGAAAGGATGTTTGGTCTCAGGGTTTTGATAAGAACATAAGAACATGCCTTTCCCATTACAGAAACATTAGACGTTTTAGTCTGTTAAAATGCGCACATATTTAACAGTTGGAAGTCTTCTTTGATGGGATTGTTAACCTAAATTAAATGTGTTAGTTAGGCTATAAATTAAATTATATCAACAAAATGTTTCAAGCAGAATTGTATCTGTAATTTTAATAACATGTGCTTTGGAATTTGAATTGTTTGTTACCATACACATTATCCATACCTTCTTTCATGATTTCCAAAATGTTTGGAGAAATTGTAGCACCATGTGTCCAATAAGAGCTTTGTCGTTTAGTTAGTACGTCTGATTCAAATGGGTATGATATTCTGCACTTAGTGTTTCCCCCTTTAGATAAGCTGACTCTGGGTTCACACGAAACAAGGGTCCTGTGTTTTCACCCGACCGAACAGACGGGTGGGTGGATGGTAGTGGCTTACATTACATATCGGTAAATGACAGTATGTTATAGATGGTAATCCAAGATAAGTCGTCAGCTGGCTGATGACCAAACATTCATGCACAACACAATTGGTTTTGGCTGACTTACTGGTGGACTTACTTTGTGTATAACAGTGTTTCTGGTTTCTTCACTTTTTTTTAAGTGCTTTAACATGATATTGGCTGTACTGAAGAAAATGTGAGAAAAAGATTTTTGCAATGGACCTCGTCCTACTGTTTGAAATTAAATAGCTCCAAACATGGACAGAGTTGAGTATGCACTTTTTTCCCACCTTTCCTCGTCTAATGGGCTCGACCTTTGGTAGAGAATTCTCCATTGCAAACCAAAACAGTCACTTGCAATCTTCTTTGAAATAATGATCCAAAAGAATATTAAAAAAAGATAATGGTGAAATAAAAAAACCATCAGATACAACCAAGAGAGGCTGTCATAAATGTACTCAAAGGGCTGCTTTTGGAAACATGAGGGGGAAAACAAGCTTAAGTGGGAGTAAATGGTAAAGTAGTTCACTAGTTCCTGCTTTGGATGGAAAAACTTATCTGGGATCAACATCAGTAAGTTACAGCCGATTAGATCATTTCAAACTTCTGGTAATCATCTTTCTTTGGTACTACATAACAAAAAATATCATTGCAACTGTGTTTACCATTAAGAAAACATCATGACATTAAAACACAATTGCAAATTTAAAATGTTTGTGGTGACAACTGACCATTTAAAAAGATTTTGAAAGAATGTGATGATGGAATAATCATCACCAGGAAAGTTTGGAACCACTAGAAAAGAGGTCTACAGGAAGACGAAAGAGGATGTTCATGGCTATATTGTAGGAAGACATGAAGAGTGTTGACGTGACTAAAGAGGATTCAGCAGATAGGGTTAGATGTAAGAAACTGACTTGCTGTGGCGACCCCTGAAGGGAAATGCCAAAAGGAGAAGAAGAGGTGATGAGGAAATTAACCTCCTAACTATATCTTATTATTTCAGAAGTCGTGAAGCATTTCAAAGATGTATTTTTTGCCTCAATTAACAACTTTTTATGGTTTATTTGTGTCTGTTTCTTTAGTTGTGTTAAGGAAAGCCGATCTTTACTCTGTGATTTATTGTGTTGTTGTGGCTGACTACAAAGAAAAAAGTAATAAACCTATTTGAAAGTTGGTTTCTGTTTTTCAGTGAGTGCAACTGAATATTCAAAAGCTAGTTCAATTCAGTCTGTTCTGCCATCTCTGTTTGAACACAAGCTTCCCCACAGAGAGGAATGTTTAGGAGACATTTATGTGGCACAAGTTGAAGATGGATGATCCTGACTGAGACTTTTAGTTTTAGTAAAAACTTTAGCCTGAGAACTTATTTTAAGCTTTCATTGGACTAAATACCAAACAACAAAAAGCAAACTGCCTCAGGACTGGAAATGGAATATTATTCAGAAATTATAATTAACCTCCAGGAGAAAACATTATTTTCATAATACAAAATTTTCTGCCTCAAGTGAAGCAAACTTTTGGTTGGAAGATGTTTGCAACATCCAAATCCCAAACAGTCCTGCATGCTGGAAGACAACTGAGATCAGAAAATTTTAAAAAGTGTACTGTAAATTTGATCCAGCAGAGAGTTCAAAGTGGATGCTGCCAGGAAGATGTAAAAACTCTGCTCTGGTGATGTCATTCAACATCCAAGTTGGTTCTGATCCGTTTCCTCACCATCATTTTGGTTCTTTGTTCTGCAGTGTGTGTTGGTCACACTGAAGTCTTTAGACAGGAGTAGAGTTTTGTTCTGATGGAATTAACCTCTGTCAGACTAAATGGGTTGTAATTGGGGAAAAGTTTGCTTAAACACAAACTAAATTTTCTTCACATTCACTTCACACATGCACCCCTTTTGCCCCAGCTAGTTCAACACAAATCACTTCAAATTTTATTATGTAAAGGCGCGCTCACGATCACGCATTGCGAGAACGCGCGGGGTTAAATCCTGTGACTGAAGACATCCTGACTTCATTCAGTTCAGAAAGAAGAGAACAACAAGGAGCAGAGATTCTGCTCTTCTGTGACATGTAGCAAAGGGGAGATACTTTTTTGTATACATTCTAAAAACTTTGAGTGGATTCTCTTTTCAGGATGGGAGTTTTGGCATCATGTCCTTACAAATGGCCCAAATCTCAAATGTTGCAGCCTGTACAGGTGTGGGATGTTGCAGAAAATCAAAAAGAGGAATACAGGATATAACTGGATCTGTGGATGTAAAGAAGTCACTATTTTAACTTGTGGCACCTGTTCTTTTTGTGTCATATAAACGTGCGCCTGGACATTTGCTTTACTCAGTAGATCCATCCTGCCCTGCTTGTGGAGCTTAAAAAGCACTTTCATTAAACTTTGAAAGTGGTCTACTCTCCCGAGTGATGGTTGAAGCTTTTCTAAACCCAGGAGCGACAGCCCTGCTCCTCCAGTGGATTTACACCCCATCCTGTGTCCAACACAGAGGATCTGAGAGGAGATGAAAGCCGCGGTGTTACACATCATCGCCGGGTTCTTCTGCTTATTACGCACCGCTGCTGAGGTAAACATTAAAAAGAAGGGAAAACACGTTTCAATCAATTGATTCTTTATTTGTAGGGAATCTCAAACTGTTTTAGAGTTGAGTTTTTTATTAAAGTCTTCTTATGTTGGTATAAGTAATCATGTGTGCATAATTACGCAAAAAATATCCCCTTTACGCACATTATACCTGCGTTTCAACCACATGAGGGCTCGAAAAGTTTTCTATGATCAATATGTTTGGTTTTGTGCAGATTGGTGAATGCAAAGTCGTTAATTTGACGTAAAAAATAACTCCAACTTTATTTCACAGGAGTCTCCTCTACCACGAGAGCTGCTGGAGCGGCTTTCCCGCAGTGAGATCCGCAGCATTAGCGACCTCCAGCGGCTGCTAGAGATAAACACCGTAGGTAAATCATCAAATTATTCCACACTTTTAGACCAGAAAACAGTTCCACCAGGAAAGAGGAGCTCTTTTAAAGAAAGACGTTCTGTTCCGTGGTCTTTCGCTTATCCGGGGCCGGGTTGCGCGGGCAACAGCCTCAGACGGGAAACCCAGGCTTCTCTCATCCTGGCTGCATCCACCAGCTCAGCCGGGAGGATCTTGTGCCGTTCCCTGGCCAGCTGTGAGACATATTTTCTCCAGCGGGTCCAGGGCCTACATCTGGATCTACTTCCGCTTGGACGTAATACTCCAGCTAGGCGTTTGAGAGGTCTCTCAACCAGATACCTGAACTACCCCATCTGGCTTCTCTCAACCCAGAGGTGCAACGGCTCTACTCCAAGCTCCTCCTGGATGGCAGAGCTCCTCCCTCTATCTCTGAGTGAGAGCCCGGCCACCCGGACGCTTATATCATGATCTCGTTCTTTCGGTCACCACCCATGGCTGGTGCCCATCGGTGAGGGTAGGAACATAGTTTGACTGGTAAATCGAGAACTTTGCTTTTCGGCTCAGCTCTTTCTTCACCACGAAAGACCGATGCACCGTAGTCATTATTGCGGACACTGCACTGATCCCACTGTCGATCTCTCACTCTATCCTTCCCCCATTTGTGAACAAGACCCCAATATACTTAAACTCCTCCACTTGGGGAAGGATCCTGTCCCTGACCTGCAAGCGGCACTCCATCCTTTTCTGGGCAAGGACCATGGTCTTGAATTTGAAGGCACTAAATCCCCTCCCGGCTGTTTCACACCAAGCAGCAAATCGGTCCAGCAAGAGCTGGAGATCATGGCTCGATGAAAGACCGTTTGATTAAATCTCTTTTCACTTAGTTTATTTGGACAGAATATCTTTAAGTGTTTTATTAAAACAAATGTCATGAGCATTACCAAAGGAAACTTGTCTGAAACAGGAATAAAGTCACATTTCTAAAAGTTGCAAAAAACGTGATTGAATATGTTTTCAATCAATTCTGGTCCAATATTGTGAGGTCGAAGAGAGCAGAAATGACCTTTGTGTTTAAGCCTCACAATGAAGCACTAAGAGGAGCAAACAGGGGACATAAGGTCAAAGATTTATCTCAGGGCAGGACCTTAGAAGGGTTCAAAAGTGAGCTTTAGAGCATTTTAAAGCAATTTTAAGATTACTTGGTACTAATGCTTTGTGAAAATGACTTCTTTTTTGGTTAAAATCTTAAAAAACTAGGTATTTGATTTGTGATGTCCAAAATGAGGGATTTAAGTTGTCCAAATGTGTTTGTTAGACAAATGGTTAATATTTAGAAACACTGAAATACAGTACAAGTTGAATATACAGTATAGGTTCAGAAAAAGCTACATAAAAGATCAAAATATTAGAAAACAGGCTGGCATTCACTGCTCAGTGCGCTGAGTTACAGCAAGTCTGTTCTTTAAGAGTGAATTAAGACTCACTAAAATAAGTGACTTGACTGTGAACATTTTAGCTTTAACTGGAATCACAAATAGGATTATTTTTTTTGTGTGTGTATGTGTTTTATTTATTCTTTATTACAAAGTAAGCCTTTCCAATCTCTGACAGACTCATTCACAATGAGAAAACACTGGTGTCAAGTCTCAGTGACCAGGTAACACATCCCTCCTGATTAAATGAGAAAAAAGAAAATTAACCTCAAGTCTGACTCTGCATCCAAAAGACAAAAAACTTATCAAAACTCTTTGCCTTGCAAGTCCCAGCTGATTTTTTTTCTTCACGTCCATAGAGTGGAGTGGTGCCACCATTAATCCTGGCATCATTGAAATGCAAATGCTTAAAGTGACGGCTCTGCGGCTCAGTGGGGGTCAAGTGGCTCAGTTCATTATTCTGTTGTCATGCTGCCCATTATTAGTTTGAGGGGAGTGCTCGCTAGAAGGCTGCTGTGTTGCTATGTATAATTCATGCTCAAATTCCTACATGTCAGGGCGGGAGAGAGACGCACAGATGGAGAGGGAGATGTTGGAGGTGAACTCTGAGCATATAGGCCAGCATGTGTGAGACTGGTTGAGTTTTTACATTTACACGGTCGTCCAAAAAGATGAACGAGAACGGATGTGTGGAATCAAAGAGAAACAATGTTGACATAATTCACAGTGGGTTCCAGGAATCCATCCTTTTTTCTATGCATGCTGAACACCCGAAAAACTATTGGCTTCCATTCTTCTCTGGTCGTTCAGTCAAACAAATGTGGGAAGTCTTCCTCCACAGGGTCTCCTGGATAACTGGGTCTTGTTTGCAAGTGCAAACATGTTGATTGGTTCAGGATTATGATAGTTTACCTTATATTTTTTGCTCTTCTCCAGTAGAATTGTTCACAAGTGGATTGGGACTAAAAAAGCGACTTTGGTCTTTTGACTCTTCTGGCCCAGAGTATACAGTAGTAATCACAGCATGAAGATTTGACAACACCTTACATGCACATGATAATATATTGATGATGTCTAATCACATTCTATTGGATATTTAATAGGAAATTATTTGCTAGGATGTTTGCAAAATGTGTTATGAGCTTTGTATATTCTGGTCAAACATGTGTGTGGGCAGACACATGTTTGACCATGTCAAGTTGACATGGGCAGCTTTATCAGTCACTTTAAATTCTCCTGTGAGTGAATGAGTATAATTGGTTTGTTGGTGTGTCTGTGTTAGTCTTGCAATAAATTGTCTGTGGTGCATCAGCCTGTTTGCTGCAGTGGTTCTTAACCTTGTTGGAGGCACAAGGTTCCAACAGTTTCATATGCTCATTCACCGAACCCTTTTTTAGTAGCGTCACTAACGCTAACCCAGCGTCACTGACGCACACCGCTGGTCAGATGGAGGGTTATTAAAGAAGGTGTAGTTAAACCTGACTAAGAAGGAGGTCTCACTCTGCTGCTTATCCAGCGCTCTCAAAGCGGACCGGTAGGGAGTCTCACTCAGATGCATATACAGCCCTCTCTAAGGGATCTGATAGGGAGGTCTCACTCTGCTGCATAAACCAGCAAACTCATAGCAATCCCAGAGCAGGAAGCTTTCAATGACTGTGCCCACTAACTGCTGACTAGACCGAGGGGTGGACCTCTGCAGCGGAGGCTCCACCGAACCCCTGAGACCGACTCACCGAACCCCTAGGGTTCGATCGAACCCAGGTTAAGAACCACTGCTCTAGCCCAATCCCGTGACTGATTTCGGTCAAGCAACACAGAAAATGAACAAATTTAACATTTTACACAAAGAATACTCAACGCTGAACTATTTTGATTTAGAACAATTTGCTTTTCATTGCATAAGGCAGCATTAATATATTGAAGAGAATACCCGGGATGATGTTGCCAATGTCGGCCCAAGTAGATCTATCTTTCTTACTTTTGCATTTTGTATAATTTCCTGGATGAGTTTGTAGAACTTTCACAATTCATTTTTCTGCCAATAATCATAACATGCTGCTCAAGTTTAATCTTTAGTCCTTCAAGTACTGAAATGAACTTGTGCTGTGAATGTGCTTCAGCATTGAACATTTTTAACCTGCGAATCCATATTATTCTGAGTTAATTTGACTAAAACCTTAATTTGACCCACCTCAAATTCAAGGTCAACAGACCTCAGGTTTATATGGGTTATGAACATATTATGAAAAGTTATATACAGTAAACATCAAGTCATTCAATGAGCATAAATGTACATGACTAAATGCTAGCTTTAATACATTTCTAAAAGATAAAAACATTTCCATCTTTAAAACATTTCTAAATTCTGACAAAAAAATAAATTGTCAGCAGTTGACCCACATGTGACGCTGTGTGAGTTTTAGATAGTATGCATGACTTCAACTAAATGGGGATTTGATTTAAGACCTAGCTGAGACACTTACTGACTGTTTCTATCAGCTGGTATTAATAACTCAGCTACTGTGAGCAGGTGAAACTGCTCTGATCAGAAAACACTTGATAATATTTGTGAGAAAAAAGCCATTGCTTCACCTTTTAAAGTGAGTGAGTGAGTGATTTGAATTATCGTAAATTTCCAATCCAAAAATCAAAAGAGGGGGGTTTTCACAGATTTAAGTACATTAGTTACAACAAATTTATTCTACCAGTAACTTTTCACAGTACAAGTTGCACATGTTTTCTACGTGACTCGACCAGAAATGTTTCATCCTCACCGAGTTGAGTCCTAGAATATATTGGTTTGTTAACAGTGAGTTTGCATGGTATTTTGTCTATCCAGAGAACGAGGTGATTGAAGAGACCAAACAAAGCTACTACAAGGACTTCTCTCACAGCTTCCCCAACCAGAAGAAAGCACACACCCAAACGAGACAGAAGAGGAGCATTGGTAAGCCGTTTATACAGGCATTCAGGTGGCACAATCAAAGTATTACTGAAAAGCCTTCAAAAGCTTATGAGAGCAAAGCGTTTCATTTTTTTTGCCACTTAGAAGCTTCCATTTCATGCCAAACCAACGTTTTCATGCTTACTACCTTCTAGAAGGCATGTGGGCTTTGTATTTGTCAGCAAAATGTTTTAAGATGACTCAGTGGTTTTTGTACAATTTGTATTAGTATCTCTGCCCCTTTCCTACATGGCAACAAATGAATTCTTGCTGCAGCTATTTGGTTACTAGTTTATACAAATTTTACGTAGCAGGAAGCATCTTGCACACGTATTCCACACCTGCTCCTCCACGTTCCTTTCACCAATTCCAGGTCCGACAACAAAATGTACTCAACAATTCCTCTTGCCTCCCGTATTGGGGAGACTTTCAAGCCTTAAAACCATGTTCATTGGCCATTTTGAAAATCACAAAAGATTGCACATTCTGACATGAGGAGAGGTAATTACCTGCCATTGTTACAGTGCAAGCAGAGCTAGACTGATTAACCAGTGCTGGCCGCCTGAAATGAGCCATAATTGGCTTGAAATCGAGTAATTTTGTAGGTATTTTAATGAATGACACAAATTGACTAAACCGTGTATTCTTTAAGCAATTTTTTGGGCTGTATAGAAATGGCAATACACCTATATTGGTATCACAATTTCACCCAGAATAAAATACAATGAAACCGTATCATTTGACCGGTACTGTATACATAAAGCTGTATGGACCGAATTGCCATAACGAAAATAATCCCACTGCTAGGGCCATCCCAAACAACCATCCCCCTACCTCTACGAGTTGGGTGAAGGATGGGTTCACTTGAGATTCGTGTCAAATTGAAAAGAGGGAGCCTGTACTTTGTAAGGATGGGTGTGGGAATTACTAATAGTAAGTCTTTTATACTTCCTGGTTTGTTTTAAGTTTCATAAATCAGTAATATTTCATAACTATTGTGTAATGGATGTTCCAAAACCCATCTTGTGTTTGCTTATGTGTTTAAGATGAAATGAGAGGAGTTGTTTTGCAAGAGATGGAAAGTTTAATCAAAAACTTTTTTTTACAAACCCCCCCAATTTTTCTTCTCTGGCAGTGGTTGAAGAAGCCTTACCAGCAGTGTGCAAAGTTCACACAACAATATATGAAATCCCCAGGAGTCAGGTGGATCCCACCTCAGCCAACTTTTTCATCTGGCCTTCCTGTGTGGAGGTAAAGCGTTGCATCGGTTGCTGCAACACAAGTAACATGCGATGTCAGGCAGCGCGCATACACTATCGGACTGTGAAGGTATGAGTTAAACTTCACTTTATACACATGAAAATCTGACCACAACTAAATTACAGGATGGATATATTCAGACAATATATTACTATCACATTTATCTATTATATCAATACATTACAATCCATTTTGTTATATATTACTATTACAAATTACATTTACAGAATCATACTGGTGAGTCTGGACTATCTTTCTTGACAGAAATTATCAAGACATGATTTGTATTTTTTTTATCATCTTTTAAAATGTATTTCTTATTGATCCACATTGTTAAACTACTACAATAATAGTACTACTATAATTTACATAAACTATCCTTTGCATCAGTTCCCTTTAATTATGAATGCACCCATTTGAATGAATGAACATGAGCTGCTCAAATACTGTGTCTGACAGTTGGCATCTTTCTGGGTGGAAGATCCCCCCAATACTGAACAGACGCTCCACTAGAGATGTGGTTGGAACTGCCGGGTATTTAGCAGCATAGCCAGGTGGGGATACTTGGTGTCCTGGGTGCTCCAGTATGCCAGAGGATCCTTGGATCTGTCCAAAGGCTCAATGAGGTAATCCTGGACTACCGTTGGTGATGCTGTGTTGGTTGATGTGGTTGCAGGCTGAGACTCCAGGAAGATATTCCTAGGAAGATATTCATCTTCCTAGTGAGGCCTCTTAGCTGGCGGTTAAGCAGCACCAGCACGAGTTGGTTTCAGTTGTGGTGTTGCTGGCACTGGCTGTGGCCTTGTTGGTGAGCAGTGATGCCAGTCTCACCAGCTCTGGACCGTGGGCCCACTTAAGCTTGAAAAGGGGATCCAAACCTGTAGCCAATATGAACACCTCTTTTTCAGCGTAAGGGGCCATTCTTCTCTGAAAGG
Organism: Neostethus bicornis; assembly: GCA_902685375.1. Taxonomy (NCBI): domain Eukaryota; kingdom Metazoa; phylum Chordata; class Actinopteri; order Atheriniformes; family Phallostethidae; genus Neostethus; species Neostethus bicornis. The sequence goes on along the minus strand of LR738542.1, from coordinate 17,422,882 downwards.
AGTCTTGAGGTGCTGCCGTCAACTTGGATTTGTGTTTTGACATCATCCTCTGCAGCTTTGCCATCATTCCACGGACACCAAGGATCATCAGACTGGCAGTGACAGAGTTCTGGCCCTGGAGTAATTCGGAGGTTCTCTCGAAGGGGGCCAAGATTTCAGAGAGCTCATCTAAAATGTTGCGGTCATGGAGCGGATCATAGTCAACTGAGAGTTCCAACGGGTAGCGTTGGCTGTCCGCAGTAGCAGCTCATTCTCTAGTAGCTCACTGGCATGTATTGACTGACGCACATGGCTAACGATATTGGTAAACTTGCCCAGCTCATTGGTGTTAGGGCTTGCCTGCTTCATCCCATCCTTGACAACCAGCTGCAGAGTGTGGACAAAGCATGGGTCGTGCTCTGTAATGATGTCATCTGTGATGTCGGCTGTCTAAATACCTACCTTCAGATGCGTCTTTAGATTTAAAGTAGACTTCGCACAGTAGGACACTTCGGAAGAACACACAGATTTTATATGTCTTAAGAGCAGGCTTGAAATATTTCCAGATTCGGTGAGGACAATAGAAGGTAAGTAGAACACTTTAGAGATTAGCTAGACCCACTCAGTTGTAAACAAGGTACTTACCTGTCCACTAGCTTTATTGCAATGGCCATCATGCATTTGTCTTGCCCTGGCAGCACCCTCACAGTTAATTATTACAGTGTCCAAAGCCATTCACACCAATGATGATTAATGGCCTTATGCATCAGTGGCCCTTTCAACAAGTCAAAAACAGGTGACAGTAATAGACCAGTAATACACCACAACAATATTACTGGGCCATCTATTACTATTAAATACTCCACGATTTATTACTATTAGAGCAAACCATTTACATTGTATATTACTATTACATATTATTATTGCCCCATCCCTGCTGAATGAATTTACGTTTGTGTTTGATTAGTCTTTGATGTTTCAGTTTTTAGTCCATAGAGTTACTTTTACAAAAGTGCATTGAGAAAGATGTATTTGATGTACTGTTTATGAACATATTGGCATGTGTTGGACGTCATTGTGTCAACACAATAAAAGCTAAAAACTAGCTATCACATTTTTTGACTGACATCAGCATAGTCACCTACTACAGGTGCAAAGTCTAACCCTACCTAAATGAATACTTCTTCAGCAATTCTGTAAGCGTTTATCATTGGGAGTGTCTTGAAGAATTCAATCAAAGTAGCTTTTTACATATTAGAAAGAGCAGAGAGCGAACACGTTTTTTTAATGGATTTTAAGTTACGTATTCCAAGATTTTTTGTTTAAAACAAACATTATATAACACTTACTTACAGCAGAAAGCAATCTGTGAACTTTTGATCACTTACCAAAATTCTATTATAATAATAACCTAGAAGGTAATCCTTAAGAGGGTGCGGAGAGGTGATGTGATTTACACTACAGAGTTAAAAGTAGGCATGTGGGAGCGCAGTAGAAGGTCAAAGGGAGTTTAAATTTCCAGTGCTGTTGCCCTGCTGAAATTCACTCTCAGATTAACAAACTTTTCTGAAATATAAAATAAAGTCACTCACATTTGCTGAAATCTCACATCAAACTCTTAACAGTCTCACACTCAAATCAGAAATCAACATTACACTCACAAAACCCTGAGGAAAATCCCAAGATTGAGGTTAAAGTGCAAATGTGCAAAAATGAAAAAAAAAAAACAAAAAAAACCAAACATGATACAAATGACTAACAGAATTGACGCTATACTCATCAACACATTTTAGTTTTCCCATTACCTAAGCAAGAATTAACTCATGTTACACAGAATAGCAGCTAATATACCAGGTGTTTTTAAATTGTGCATCTTTTCATTAACAAATTACGACCTGAGTTTAATCGTTTCTTTGTTTTGAAAAGAAAAATCTTGTAATAGGGAAACTGAGGCAAACAGTTTTAACAACACTGCAGGCATTACATAAAAAGTTCTTGTTGCATGTAACAATTTTGATAATGTCGGTATCAGGCTTAGGCTATACAGATCAAGTATGCACGTGATTTTTTTCTATGTTAGTTGCTGATCAGTAAAGGAATTGTTCAATTACTTTAATGTAAACATGTTTATTGAGTATCGATGGTCTTTCCTTTAGCCATATCATCTCAGTATTTAAATGTGCCAATGAGAGTACATCTGCATTCCTGTTGAATGTGTTTAAGTACCTTGCAAAACATCAAGGTTCACTGTATGTCATCACGCCCTGAAAGACAGATAAATCTGGAAAGAATGCTTCAGCAGCATAGTTTTTCACCTTGATTGAACCTCCTTTTTTCATGTTTCTAAGTCTCAGCCTGCTTTTCCCAAGTTTGTTCAGACTTGAAGGAAAAATGCGTAGGCAATCACACCTGGATTTCCGCTGACTTGGCACCATGTCAGTGACACAAGCATGAAGCTCCATCTCTGACCACATCTCTTGAACCTTTGCTTTATTGAATTTATCTGCGCAATGAGACCAGCACACTTAAGAGCATCTTTTAAAGCGCATAACCAGGGCTGGTTGTGGAATTTGCTGATACAAAAAACAGAATATGCTTCATTTATCACCAAATGAAATCAAACCTCTTCACAGTTTGTATGCAATTCATTCTTCTAAACAAGACCAGACACACCTGTGTGTCGGCACGAGGCTGTGAACTACAACAAGAAAACTAGTGCAGACTTCTTAAATATTTAATTGGGTTGTTCTTACGCAAATTCATTCATCAAAGACACATTCTAACAACGACCAATAATTTCTTTTGATACGCAGAAGGTATTTATAAGTGAATTGTTCTTGGCAACAGCAATAACAAGCATAAAATCTATTGGATTAGTCGCAACGTTTTTTTGAGGACACTCATGTTGAACCCATCATTTAACATTTATGTCCGTCTATTATCCACCCCCAATTTTTTTTGGTATAATTTATACTATATACAGTACTATATTGTTCATTATATTAGTATTATAATTTAACGTGAAACAATATATTATTTTAAGATTAGTAAAACACTAAGTTTTGACATTTGCAGGTTCTATTCTGGCCAATCCCACATTAGATGGTTATCAACCCACAACTACATAAACTCCTTGAGTCGTTTTAAAAGCTATAGACGTTTGTCCTGTATCATTTAGACCTCTACTGATTGGATGTTCACATTCGGTAATTAAAATGAACAATACACTTGGCCTCACTCAATAGCGTACTGCAGATGTGGTGCTCAGATAGGATGTGGGTACTTGATATCATCTTTATATTGTCTTATTATTAACTAAATTAATGGTTATTGTAGGGCTAATAACTGAGCATAATTACTGGGCTCCTCCACAGAAATGGCATGAGAAAACAGGTACAAAAATTTTGTAATTTAAGCAAAAACTACACAATTTTCAATTATGCTGTTCAATTTTTTAAATATTAGCATCAAGACTTAACAGTTTGGAAATTGTTCTTTCATGATGTCCAACCGGCACCTTCGCCTTCACTCTTAGTGGAGTAAAAGGTGTTTAGAAGAGATAGAATCATACTTTTTTCATCCCTCAGCGGGGAAATTTATGTGCTGCATTACATCAACGGCACTATGGGTGGGAGAAACAGTGGGCTAGGTGTCTTCCCCAAGACACCTAGACATGAGCTCAGTGGGATTCAATCCTGCGAACTTCCGGTCCAAGGGCAAATGTTCTACCTCTGAGCTTTAGCCTTTGTTTACAATAAAGGCAGTGAGTTGCCCTAGAAAACTTATATAAAAAGATTTTGAACAGAAATGGTAGTCATGGTATAGAATAAAAAGCCATTATTGTCATAAAATTGGATGCTCAGTTACCTTCTTAAATGTTTCACTTCTTTAGAATGCTACTTTCCTTATACCAGTAGTTGGTTTTTATTTTCAGCAGAAAGTTTGAGCTCAACAATTAAAAATTTAAAAAATAATTAGCAATAAAGACAGTTTAGTAAATAAAACTGGCAGACTTTTGAGGATGAAAATAATTGATCAAATTTTTTGTTTCTTTTTGTCAGGTGGCAAAAGTGGAGTATGTACGGCGGCAACCAAAACTGAGGGAAGTGCACGTAAAGCTGGAAGATCACTTGGAGTGCATGTGCACCCACAAACATCACATCAGCCCAAGCTCACACACAGCCAATGGTGAGTAGGTTTCCCAACTCCACTGAACATGGATAAAAAGAGCCGTTCCGTTCCGTTATCTTCCGCTTGTTCCGGGGTCGGGTCGCGGGGGCAACAGCCTCAAACGGGTAGCCCAGGCCTCTCTCTCCCCGGCTGCATCCTTCAGCTCACCCAGAAGGATCCCAAGTCGTTCCCTGGCCAGCAGTGAGACATAGTCTCTCCAGCGGGTCTGGGGTCTGCCCCTTGGTCTCCTCCCGGTGGGACGTGCCCAAAACACCTCGCCTGCGAGGCGCTTGGGGGGCATCCTGACCAGATGCCTGAACCACCCCATCTGGCTCCTCTCAACCTGGAGGAGGAGCGGCTCGACACCGAGCTCCTCCTGGATGGATAAAAAAATGGATAAAAAGAGCCAGAATGGTAAAAAAAAAAAAAAAAAATCTTCAAAATCTTCTGCTTTTTTAAAAACCTTTCATGAGGTGTCGACCATTTTTTCAAAGAAGTTCTTTCACTGAGGACAATTATAGTATTCTGTAATTGAAAAAGAAATGTACAAATTACTGCTGCATCGCATTTGCACATTGGCAGATTAGCACAAGATGCACTTGTGAGGATGAAGGATGAAGATGTTGCTGCGAGGATGAAAGGTTTCTTGTCCAGTGTGGTTGCAAGATGCTGTATTCTGCAGTTCATAAATACAAGCTGTTAACCTCCTCCATGTTATGTGTATAATAATTTTAACATGTCTAACTATTAATCTTGCCTTGTTTTCTTCAACAGATGTTAGGTGAAGAAGAACAAAAATTTTAAAGAAAGATAATAGCACAAAAAGACTCAAATGAAAAAGAAGAATGGCTTGTTTTCACCAACAGCTCTCTGTGCCAAATCCTATGGACCAACGGGAGTTTTAACGGATGGTACCCAGCAGGATAAGGATGGACCTCCAACATCTTTTGAGATGTTTGTTCAAAAGAAAAAACAAAATAACAACCTAAGACGTCAAGCTATCAAATCTACACCTGACTCTCACATTTACAGACAATTCCTTCATGGAGAAAAAAAGATTTAAACAGATACAACATGGAAAAGACATGTTTTTATTATCAAGAGTCTTCTATTTTTTACATCCTTCATCTTCCTCTGCATTTAAACCTCTAAGAAACTGGGATTAGACACTTTTTTTGTTCAAAACCTGTGACTGGAAAGTATTTTTGTTTTTCAAGTTTGACTCCTCCTCAGTTTAACTCACAAAACTGTATGGATACCTTCTTGTTTTTAATAACCTCTCATTTTTTATTGCTGCCCCTGCTTTTGATTTCTCTTTTTTTTATTATGAAGAAGCAAATATTCCACTGGAATTAAACTGAAACTAATTAAAGAATGTTTATACAAAAAAAAAAGATGAAAAAGGAAAAGTTGTTTAGAAAGTGATCTGATTATAAAAGTTTGTATTATGACTGAATATTTACTTTTTTGCGTACTTTGGAGTCAAACAACAAAAGTGGGGCATTTAAGATCTTAAGGTCATTGATGTTTTGAAAGTATTAATTCAAAAAATAATAATTTAACAAGTTTTGAATGAGCACATAGTATTCAGACCGCTGACTCATGAAAAAAAATAAAATGAAAAAAAAAAAAAGGAATTACTTTATTCATCCCTCACCAGGGAAATTTGTGTGCTGCACTCCTTACACCGCAGCAGGCTGCCCTTCGACGGCCCAATGGTGGGAGAGGCGGGGGTTAGGTGTCTTCTCCAAGGACCCTAGACGTGCTCTCTGTGGGCCACAAACCCCCAACCTTCCGGTCCGCGCGCGAACGCATGAACCACTAATCTAATTGCAGTCAATAATTTCAACACTGTGATCAAAATTAAAAACCTAATCCTTTATATTGTTTCAAATTTGCTCTTTAGCTGGTGTGCTTTACCATGACAATAAAAGGATCATCCATCAAAAATAAAAGTCTGCTGAAAACAAAGAAATAAATTCAACAAAATCAAAAATTTTCCAAGTGCTGTCTTAACAAATGCACAAAGCATGTACCGATAGCATAATCTATCCACCATATCAAGCAGTAAGTGCTACTCTGGTAAGTCCCTTTTTGTTTTCTGCCTGGATTTAAGATCCACTGATGATTTCACTCAAATTGAAAAAACAGAATTTGGATGTCTGTTCATCACAACCAAGAGCGGTAAGTGTTTGCTCACATCCTAACGGATGTGTTTGTTTCTGTTGTATAAATCTTAAAACAATGAAGTGTAAAGTCATGGTAGATATTTTATTGGTTGCAAAAGCTAGACACACATTTTGCACACTGAAGTCTGTCCGAATTACTAATTTAAATGATCCTAATTTGAGTCTTTTCCCAACAGGTTTCTTTTACACTGAATCAGATCGAGATTTTAAATTTCACTGACAAAACAATATGGATGCTGACTTCAAACAAAGAACAATTCAGCTCAGTGTGCTTCAGGTTTTACTTTGGAAGCTCATACTCATGGTTGATGTTACATTTGACTTCTTTTCCACAACATGCATTCACCTTCGAAACCAAATGAAAAGTTCCTACTTGTGATTTAGATCCAAGAAACTAATCCAACGTCAACTTTGGCTTCAGTGTGCATCTGAGCTATACCAATTTTCTGTCAACCCGCAAAAGCAAAACAATTTTTTTGTCACAACTAAGCAGTTTTTGAAAAAGCACATAGGACCAAAAATAAAGAAAAGATTGTGGAGTTTGTTATGCAAGTTGTGAGAATTTCATCCAAAATTGAGTCAGAGTCAGACCTTGTGTGAGGTCGTTCCAGTCATGGCTGCCATCCTGCAAACATACTTTATGAACTATTATTTGTGGTTCCACACATTTCACAGCAAACTCCAACCGGTCTTCATATTTCAGACATAAAACAGTTATTATGACACGCTTCATGGAATGAGTGCATTTGGTGTAAACAAAGAACAAAACAAGCAAATCTTTGGTTAAGATGGCAAAGAAAAACACTCAAGTGACTTAATGTAGTCAGCTTGTATCGCTTTCTTTACTGGCACCCTTCTTTTGGAAAAACTGGCTTAAATTGTGTTGACATTGGCTAACAGTGTGGTCAGACTGGGTTGTTGATGTAAATACTAAAATGAAAATGATTTAGTGTTTCTGTGTGAGCTATACAAAAAGAACACTGTTTAAAGGGAAAAAAAAGTTTGAATCATGCGTTATTTTGCCAGCTGTATTCTCAGGAACTAGATAAACAACTAAAAGGTAATTGCATAAAACAGATCATGTGGAATAAAACTCTGAAAACTCGTCTTTTTGTATGGGAGAGAACAAAAATGAGGAGACGGATGGATACAAGACTGCGAAACAAGGTCTGAAAGGTGAGAGGGAGGAAATGAAAACAGACAGGATGGCATACAGCCAGTGTGTATGTATGCGTAAAAGCGAGAGGCTATGAAACAGTAAGAGTGTGTCTTTGTGTGTGAGACCGGATAAAGAGTGGGTTTGTGTGTGAGTATGAAACAGGGAGGGAAACTCCATCTCTCTAAAGCTCAGTTAAGCAGATTAACAACAGGCTAGCTAAAATGCTGAATGCTCCACAGGTCAAATACAACCTGAGACAGGCTGATGGAAGTTAAACACACCCCTTCTAATACAGATTTCAGATCAGATTACTAAACTTCTGTATTCCTACACCTAACCATCAAGTTTGCTGAAAGAATATATGGTACTTTTTTTCTCAAGTTTTGACATTTTTATTGTGTCTAATTACAGAATCATTTTTATTTTATTTTCCAACTAACCTTCATTGCATCTATAATTCAGCTTGACACAGCACACTACAATTACAAACCAGACACGTTGTTTAAATTCGTTCTGTTAAACTTGTGTGATTAGATGTTAGCTATTAATAAATCATTGTTGGTAATCAACAATAGGATATCTGGTCAGGGGTTCCAAAAAATTTTTCTCACAGTACTTTCAAGCCTTGGTTGATTTTCTGCCTCACTCACTCTGTCTGTCGAATCACTTGTAACACCATCACCTTATTTTGAAACTGTCCAACTGATTCAGTCGTTAAAGGAGAAGATTAGCTGTCTGATTTTTTTTTTTTACTTCAAATTATTTTTTAATTGGTTGTTCAGAAAACCAATCTACAGAGCTTATCAATTTGATGACCCTCAAATAGCCTTCCCACTTTTTCTTCTTCTTCACCTTTTTTCGGTGCTCACAGTATGACTTCTGCTTAACTTTTTAAGACGTAAGCCTCTTTTACACACATACAAACCCTTAAAAAAGCTGTCCTGTGGCCAACCACTTCAAATCACTCAGTAAAATGAGACCCCCTTTGGTTCCCCTCAAACTCGTCTCCATCCCCTGCAGCTTGACCATTGTCTTCTGTTGGGGAGAGCAGAGGGCCTGCTGCTTTCAGTGAGACATAGAGGAGAGGGGTGTTGTTGGACAGGGAGATGGAGTGAGGAGTTTCCAAGTGACTCGGATGCATTCTAATAGCCTCATCAGAAAAAATAATTGGCTTTTTTAAACTACTAGGCTGTCGATGTGTGTTCACCATCAATGGTTTCATAAAAAAACAGTAGCATTAACAGTTCTAAACAGTGGCAATTTTTAGAGTTTAAATAAATCAGATCACACAGAGTAATTGGATTCAAACTGGAAAGCCTTAAAACGCTCTTTCATATGGACGGCATTACAAGAAAAATGCACCACAAACAGAATTTTTCTAAACTTTTCCTACCTTAATAGGATCTACACATCTAGAACAAACATTATAAATGACCCCTTCATTAAACACCTGCAAAAATTACCGGTAAATTCAATTTTATCCACTAATTTTGATTTTAATCTGGATTGGGTGGATTTTAAAGTGATTTTCCAGTTGTGGTATTAACTGTTCTCCCTTTCACTACCCCAGCAAATCTTCTAGAGCTGAGACTCTAACCTATTTTACAGTCTGAATGTGGAGATTAAGCCTAATGTCAAATGAAGCTGTAATCAGCATCAGTGCATTGTAGTTATTTTTATGTCTAGCATGATCTTTGTCTGTAATCCCTCTGTGATTATGTTCTCATTTACCACAAAGCCGTTAAGAGACACTCACATACCCTAGGCGAGTAAGAGGCCTGGCATGAAAGATTAAAAGAAGGTCTGGTCCTTCATATTTTGGCAGGATTTTTCAGTATACCCATAACAAACAATTTTTTTGTCTACAATATAAAATACCGGTCAGGCAGATGGTTCAGCATGAGAAGATTAATCCATCATTTCTGAAAACAACTTCTTGGACTTTTAAGGGGAATCCGTTATTCAATACTACTTGTTACGTTCTATCCTCTTGTGCTTATCCGGGGCCGGGTCACAAAGATTCTAGTAATCGAGATTTGTTTTGGGCATTGGTTTAAAATTCTTGATAATTTGGCATTTTTTACATGAATATTTGTGTTGAACTAAGAATAAGTTGAATTGAGAGTTTCAGCTCTCAATGGACTTTGGAGCAGGGTGTCCAATTCCGGTGCTGGAGGGCTAGTTCGCTGAAGGTTTTCTTTGTGCTCTTGCATATACACAACTGATGCAGGTTAATGAGTCTATGTGCCAAATTTTATTGGTTGTCGATTTCACTTTATGTGTATCAACTGTATTGAACCAGTAACACAATGAAAACCTTCAGGACACCGGCCCTCGAGAACCGGATTTGGACACCCCTGCTTTAGAGCAACTCCTTCACAGAGCAGCTACTGTGTAAATCAGGACAATTCAACCAGTATCAATACTGGTATTATTTGTTTATTATTTTGGATTTTTAATAGATTAATCCACTAATAAAAAATCTTAATTTATTTAGTTTAGAGCATCCCTAGAAGTGAGAGAGTTGTTATTGGAGCAGACTTCAATGGCCACGTTGGTGCAGGAAACAGAGATGATGAGGAGGTGATGGGCAGGTTTGGTATCCAGAACAGGAATGCAGAAGGTCAGATGGTGATCGACTTTGCGAAAAGAATGGAATTGGCTGTAGTGAATACTTATTTCAAGAAAAGGCTGGAACACAGGGTGACTTACAAGAGTGGAGGAAGGAGTACACAGGTAGATTACATGTTGTGTAGGCGGTGTAATCTGAAAGAGATCAGTGACTGCAAAGTTGTAGCAGGAGACAGTGTAGCCAAACAGCACAGGATGGTCGTGTGTAAGATGACCATAGCAGTGAGGAAGTCTAAGAAGATGAAGGGAGTGCAGAAGACTAAATGGTGGAAACTGAAAAAGGAAGAGTGCTGCTTGAACTTTATAACAGAGTTGAGACAGGCTCTTGGTGGGCAGGAGAAGCTTCCAGATGACTGGACAACTACAGCTAATGTGATCAGGGAGACAGGCAAGAGAGTACTTGGTGTGTCATCTGGAAGGAAGATAGATAAAGAGACTTGGTGGTGGAATGAGGAGGTGCAGGATTGTATCAAAAGAAAGAGGCTGGCTAAGAAGAAGTGGGACACTGAGAGGACTGAGGAGAGTAGGCAAGGGTACAGGGAGATACAGCATAAGGTTAAAGTAGAGGTGGCAAAGGCAAAACAAGCAGCCTTCGACGACTTGTATGCTAAGCTGAACAGCAAGGAGGGAGAGATGGACCTATACAGGTTGGCAAGACAGAGAGACAAAGATGGGAAGGATGTGCAGCAAGTTAGGGTGATTAAAGACAGGAATGGATGTCTCTTGACAGATGCCAGTAATGTGATGGGAAGATGGAAAGAGTACTTTGAAGAGTTGATGAATGAAGAGAATGAAAGAGAACAAAGAGTAGAAAACGTTACCAAAGTGGACCGGAAAGTGGCTAGGATCAGTAAGGTAGAAATAAAGAGGGCACTGAAGAGGATGAAGAGTGGAAAGGCTCTCGGCCCTGACGGAATCCCTATAGAAGTATGGAAGTGTTTAGGTGAGGTGGCAGTAGAGTTTCTGACTGGGCTGTTTAACAGAATATTAGAAAGTGAGAAGATGCCTGATGAATGGAGAAATAGTGTGCTAGTTCCTGTTTTTAAGAACAAGGGAGATGTACAGAGTTGTGGTAACTACAGAGGAATTAAACTGATCAGCCATACGATGAAGTTATGGGAAAAAGTTGTCGAAGCTAGGCTAAGGTCTGAAGTAAGAATTTGTGAGCAGCAGTATGGTTTTATGCCTAAAAAGAGCACTACAGATGCAGTATTTGCCTTGAGGATGCTGATAGAGAAGTACAGGGAAGGTCAGAGGGAGCTGCACTGTGTCTTTGTAGATCTTGAGAAAGCGTATGACAGGGTACCTAAAGAAGAACTATGGTATTGTATGAGGAAGTCTGGTGTGACAGAGAAGTATGTTAGAGTGGTTCAGGACATGTATGAGGGCTGTAAGACAGTGGTGAGGTGTGCTGTAGGTGAGACAGAGGAGTTCAGTGTGGCGGTGGGACTGCACCAAGGATCTGCTCTGAGTCCTTTGCTGTTTGCTATGGTGATGGATAGGCTGACAGACGAGGTCAGACAGGAATCTCCATGGACAATGATGTCTGTAGTGAGAGGAGGGAAGAGGTGGAGGAAAAGCTGGAGAGGTGGAGGTTTGCACTAGAAAGAAGAGGAATGAAGATTAGTCAGAGTAAGACAGAGTACATGTGTGTGAATGAGAGGGATCCAAATGGAAAAGTGAGGTTACAGGGAGAAGAGATTTTTTCTTTTAACATGTTTATTGATTCTTTTTACAGCATAAATAGCATCACCTTTAAAAACATTGCTCTTGTACTAAAATCTTTTTAAATTTACTGTAAAACCATTTCTATGTTTGTAAAAACGGAAATACAAGTAAAAACCTACAAAAACAGAATGTTTAAAAACAGGTAATACTATTTAAAAAACCTACATGTACTGAAAAAAGAAGGATTACAGTCTTTAAAATCAAGTAAAATGAAGAACAGTTTCTGCAGGAGCGGGAGGGCGTGTCCTCTAAAGATGAACCTCTCCGCTCCTCCAAGCATTTGGTCTCTCGGGAACCCGTCCGGTGCTCAGAGGGGATCCCCTCCTTCTTGCTCCTTCCCACCGTCCGCACCCGGAGAGCCAGGTCGCCGCTGCCTCGACCTTTCTCGTGTAACACCGGCTCCCACGTCCGACGAGGTACAGACGATTCTTCTTTGCAGCTGTGTCCTAGGCCTGCTGCCGGCAGAGATGATGGTGTTCATGTTGTCTGCGGCCATTCGGAGCACAGCTGCGGGGGGGATCTGCCTGTACCTCCTTACCAGCAAGTCTCTGGAGGTCCACATGGCGTCTTTAATGGCAGCCAGGGCGAGCCACTGCCTCCCAAACTCTTCCTTACTTAGATTGTGGCCCACCCCGAACAGCACCAGCTGTGCTGATAGGACCCCCCTTGCTGGCAAGTTCGGGAATTTCTGGGAGCCGGCCAATGCCCACAGGTCGACGGCAGCGCTGCACTCCCAGAGCAGGTGCCTCACCGACTCGGGCGCGCCACAACCAGGTCGGGGGCACGTTGAGATCGCCGACATGCCCCGGGAGTGCATGACGTCCCTGACCGAGAGGATCCCGTGAGCCACCATCCACGACAGGTCCCGGAGTCTGTTTGGAAGAACGGAGTGGTTCACGTTGTGCCAAACGGTTGCGGACTCACCTAGTGTGAGCCCGCGCACTCGACTCACCGGTTCCCGCTCCTGCACAACAGAAATCATAAAACGATGATTAGTAAAAACATGCAATCCTTCTTCCTCAAGTTTAAAATCTTTTAAAAACGTCTCTATAAAAGCGTAAGACGGGGGCAGATTAAAAGACACTGGAACTCTAAGATCAGTTTTAAACAGCTTCTTCTTTCTTAAAAAGGAGCCCATCCAGAACCTTGTAAAGGCTGCTGACTTTGGGTTTCTGGATGGGTCCGTTATCTGATTAAAACTAAGAGCCACGTACCTACTTCCTAAAAACAAGAGGAGATCAGGAACTCCTTTACCTCCTTTATCTTTAGTCTTTTTCAGTTCCTGTCTCCTCAGTCGTTCCCACTTGGACGACCAGATGAAGTTAAAAATGGCTCTTTCCAGGTCTGAAATCACCCTCCGTGGCGGCATAAAAACAGAACTGACTAATAAAAGCAAAGGTAAAATCACTGCCTTGATGATTAAAACCTTACCTTCTATCGTCAGTCCTCTAAGTCCCCAGAATCCTAGTCTCTGTCTGACTTTCCCTGTAAGGTCAGCCCAGTTCGTACTTCCTCCCCCGTCTTTGTCAAAAGTGACCCCCAGTATCTTTTGGTCGGTCTGGGTCACGGTCAGTGGGAGTCCCGTCGTGTCCGTCTCTCCCCAGGGTCCGTAGAACTGGGCTTTAGTCTTGTCTCGGTTAAGTTTGGAGCCGGAGGCGCGTCCAAACCAGTCGGTCAGGTCCAAGGTCCTGTGGATTGCTAAAATGTCGGTACATAAAATGTTAAAATCGTCCATGTATAAAATCACCTTAGTCTGTAGTCCGCTGCTCCCTGGTATGCCCACTCCTTGGATTCGTTGATCCCTTCTCAAGACCTGTGCCAGAGGTTCGATGCATGCCACGTACAGGAGGGCAGATAAAGGACACCCCTGACGGACACCGCAGCTGATATCCACTGCTTTTGTTAGGAACCCGTTAACCACAAATTTGCTGCTGATATCCCGGTAGAGCAGCCCCACCCACGCAAAAAATTTGTCCGGAAATCCCATTTTTTGCAGCACTTTGAAAAGGTACTGGTGCGAGACCCGATCGAAAGCTTTCTCAAAGTCTAGATTTAACACTACCAGCCGAATGTTTCTGTCTCTCGCATAACAGATGGTGTCTCTGATCAGTACGAGGCTGTCTGTGATCTTCCTCCCTGGCACGGCACAGGCTTGATCCGGGTGAATCAAGTTCTCTAAAACCGTCGTCATACGTGTTGCTAAAAGTTTGCTAAAAAGTTTGCAGTCCACGTTTAAAAGAGTGATGGGTCTCCAGTTTTTCAGGTCGGTCCTGTCTTTGTCCTTGTGGAGCAGCGTCACTATCCCTACTCTAAAACTTGCTGGCAGTCTGTCCAAGGTCTCAAATTCTTTAAAAACAGCAAGTAGGTCAGGTGCTAAAATGTCCCAGAAGGTCAGGTAAAATTCCAAGGGAAGTCCATCCTGTCCAGGGGACTTCCCTTTCTTAAAAGATAAAAGACACTTGTTGATCTCTAAAACAGTAAAATCTTGGGTTAAAAGAACACTTTTCGTGACTTTTTTGTCAATGAAATCCAAGATTTCCGTCATAATTGTCTGGTCAACTGTTTTTTCTTTATATAGATCGTCATAAAAGAGTTCAACAGTTTTTAAAATGTCTTCAGTCTTTTCAGATAAAATCCCGTCCTCCCTTCTTAAACATGTAAAACCACCCCCCTTGCTTAAAATTTTCTTAAAAAAGTACCTTGAACATTTTTCTCCTTCTTCTAAGTCTCTTTCTTTACTTCGTAAAATAATTCCTTTGCTTTGGATTTCTGCCAGTTTTTGCATTTCTTTTTTGACTTCTTTAATTTCTTTATTAAAATCAAGTCCGTATTCATTTAATTTAAAATATCGTTGTAAGCGTTTTTGCAGCCCCATCATGCGTCGTTGTTCTAAAACCTTTTTCTTCTTACCTATCCTCTTAAAAAAGGTCTGGGTCCGTCCCTTCACCATCTCCCACCACTGTGAGCGTGTACGGTATAGGTCCTGGAGGGTCTGCCAGTCCTGATACCGCTCCCTGTACTGGTTGACGATGTTCTGGTCCTCCAGCAGGGAGCAGTTCAGTTTCCACAGACCCCCACCGTGAGTCACACCTGAAGAAAGTGACAGGGTGCAAGACAGCATGAGGTGATCAGAGAAGAAAACAGGGGTTAATCTAGCATCGGTTGGCGAGCAGTCCCGTGTAAAAACATAGTCTATTCGAGAGGCTCTGGTGCCGTCATCACTGAACCAGGTGAAGCCCTCCTCTCTGGGATGCATAGTTTTAAAACAGTCAGTCAGTTTAAAATCCCTCACCATGCTCTGCAGTAAAACCGATGTCTTATCAACTTTAAAATCATCCCTCGCTCTTCTCTTATCTTTTCTTGATAAAATACAATTAAAATCACCTCCTAAAATCAACGGGGCTCGACCCAGCATGTGGGGCTGCAGGCTTTCTAAAAGGTCGTACCGCTCTTGTTTATCAGTAAAACCATAAATATTTAAAAGTTTAAAATCCCGTCCCATAAAAGTCAGATGCGTTAAAAGTGCCCGCCCCTCCTTCACCACAGTGCTGCCCTTCACCAAAATCTGGGGATTCTTGATTAAAATGGCCACTCCATCATTTTTATTTTGATTGGAGCCACTCCACAGTGAGGTGTGGGGCCACTTTTTCTCCCACTGGGTATAATTTTTTAAAAAGGGTAAACCACACTCTTGTAATAAAAACACATCCGACTTAAAAGACAGTAAAAAATTAAAAACACTCTGGGCTCTAACTCTCGACTTCACACTTCTGACATTGATGGTCGAGAAGGTGAGAGCCATGAGTACGGTTAAAAAAAGGTACGCCATTTAAAAGATGCTTACAACTTAAAAAATGAATACAAACCTGGTTCACACGAGAGAGGACGAATCGTGTAAATGGAGCTCTTCCTCCGTCTCATGGGGTGGAGGCGGAGGGGGTTGAGCTCCATTGTCCTTGTGGACTCGGTGGGTCGGCCTCGGAGGGCCTTCCCTCCTGTCCTTCGGGGTTGATTGTTGCGGGATGGTCAGGAAGGGAGCCTCGTTCGGTGAGCTAGGGGAGAAGATTCTAGACTCCTCCACAGATGAACTGTCTGAGAAAGTCGTAGCTCTTCCCCTCTTCTCCACAGACATGGGAGAGTCCGAAGACAACTCTGACGCTGGCCTCTTTGTCGGTTGGGCGTCGGGGATATGGGTTTCATCGTTATCTTCTGTTCCTTCCTCCGCCCCGGACACAGACATAGCTCCACCTGATGACTGCACGTCCCCATCCACACCGTTACCGGATGTGGTCGGGGGTTGCGCAGCCACCACCCCTTCACCCTCCTCACCTGACTTCCGCTGCCCTCTCTCGGTTTGCGGAGGGGGAGCGGAAATTTCCGTCTCCTCCTCTCCCGTAAAAATCACTTGACCCACTGTACCGGTTTTGGACGCTTTCAGCTTGTTGGCGAAAGACTTCGGGCAGTCTCTGAAGAGATGGTTCGTCTCCCCACAGAGGTTGCACCGTCTGCCATTGGGACACTCATCAAAAGTGTGCCCAATTTCTCTGCATTTTCCGCACATTATCTTATCACAAGCTTCTACCAGGTGCCCGTGCTCACCACACTTGCGGCAGAGCTTGGGCATTCCCTGGTAGTGAATGTAGCCACGGTTGTCACCCAGCACTACCATAGAAGGCAGGTGTTTTAGGCCCTGGTAGCCTGAAGGGTCCTGCCATTGTTGGATGGGGACCCTCCAAACACAGTTCCAGATACCGTCTACATCTATAACCTTGGTAGGCTGGCCTTTCACCGTGCAGTATCTCCCCAGCCATGTCTTAATATCCTCTGCATTCACAGTCTCATTGAACATCTTGACAATAACCGTTTTAAGGCTATTGTCAGTCAGTTTCTCAACCGTGAACGCAGAAAACTGGGTTTCCACGCTCTCGTACCGGGTCCAAAACTCTTTCAAAACATTTCCGGAAACAAAACTAACATCAAATCCCTTATTGAAAGGAAGTGACAAAATACAATTCAGGTCAACGGGTTTGAATTTCAACAACCCCTGGACGTATTTCCTGGAGAAATCCAGGCGGGAAATCTCCATGGCTTTTCCATTGATGGTTTTTAAAATAAAACGCACACAGTGGTGCCTCCGCACCCCGGCAAAGTTTGCCGACATGCTGGAGGCACCACAACGCAACTAAAAAATAAATAACAATAAATAAGATAAAAGCAATAAAATAATAACTTACCTTAAAAAAGCTGTAAAAACAAACAGATAAAAGGACAAACAAAACAAAGAAACAAACACACAGACAAAAAAAAAAAGACAAAGAACAAAACAAAAGGATCTCCCCACGTGGAATTAACTCAGGTGTCACAAAGACACCGGAATCACCGCCCTATGGAGTTGATCACGACTCGATCTAAAGTCCAAGACCAGGCAGTACTCCTGATCTTAGCCAAAAGGCCGAGAAGCGATGAGAAGAGATAAACAAGGTGGAAGATTTTAAGTACTTGGGATCAACAGTCCAGAGCAACGGAGAGTGTGGAAAAGAGGTGAAGAAGCGTGCTCAAGCAGGCTGGAACGGGTGGAGAAAAGTATCAGGTGTGATGTGTGACAGAAGAGTTTCAGCTAAAATGAAAGGAAAAGTGTACAAAACCGTGGTGAGACCCGCCATGCTGTTTGGTCTAGAGACAGTGCCACTGAGGAAAAGACAGGAAGCAGAGATGGAGGTAGCAGAGATGAAGATGCTGAGGATCTCTCTGGGAGTGACCAGGATGGACAGGATCAGAAATGAGTATATCAGAGGAACAGCACATGTTAGAGGTTTTGGAGATAAAGTCCGGGAGGCCAGACTGAGATGGTTTGGACATGTACAGAGGAGAGAGACCGAGTACATCGGCAGAAGGATGCTGGATTTGGAACCACCAGGAAAGAGGGCTAGAGGAAGACCAAAGAGGAGGTTCATGGATACAGTGAAGGAAGACATGAAGATAGTTGGCGTGACCGAAGAGGATGCAGCAGATAGGGTTAGATGGAAGAAACTGACTTGCTGTGGCGACCCCTGAAGGGAAATGCCGAAAGGAGAAGAAGAAGAATTTATATAGTTTAGAATGCGGATTGTGATAGTTTTTGTGACCTGTGGATGGTCTACCCTGTCTTTTGCTTTTTGATGTACTTGAGATGATGTTTCAAACTGTGTGTTTTATATCGAGTGGGTGGGTCCACAGAATGTAAAAGTGAAGGCAAGAACATTGCAGTTGCCTTTCAGTGTAACACTTTGAATCTTGCAACAGGTCTTTACCTATGGCAAACGTTTTAAGTCCACCAATGAGTCTCTTTTTAGGTCACGATGTATTCTGTTTTGTTTGTTCACATTCACTCAATTTTGCTTGAACTAAACATAAGTCAATTAAGTATTTTGCCTTTTGTACTGCTTGTTTTAGACCTCATTGTTTTCACATTTGCAAAATCTCCAAAGACATGACATTGGCAAAAACAGGCATGGCATGACGAAAAAAAAAACAAAACAAAAAAAACCCCCCAAACTTCAATACATCAAAATGTGGCCTTAATTTTGCAAAACTAGCTTGAAAGTTTCAGTTGTGTTTCTCTGCGTTTGGCTAACTTAAATTGGGAAGTAGAGCAGATTTTTTTTTTTTAATCTGGTGCATTTGGAGAGTTGGTTTGTTGAGCACTTTGTTTAGTATGCATTCTATTTTAGTAGCGTGCATAACTATTAAACATCTGTTTAAAATCCATCTACTCATCTCCCAAACTGCTTCATCTACTGCAGAGTCACAAGGCTGTTCAAAATCTTCCAGTATCTTGTTGTTTGTTCTCTTTGGTCATTTTATTATTGGGCAACTACTCACACTGTGGTCATTTGAACATCCCGTGGGGAACTACATAATCCAGAGTCAGCATGACTAATGTTTACATAGGACCTTACTCAGTCTAAATGAATTATTATTTTCTTTTTAACTCTCTTAACTAAAGTCATAAACAGCACATGCCAAATGAATTACTATGGTACTTTTTAAACCCAACAATAAATACTTTTAAATTAGAACATCTAATATGTTTCTACCATTTAAGACATTATGTACTAAGTTGTAACAAATGTTGTTACGAAAGCATATGTTGCAAACAAAGCATCACGCATTGTACATGATCCAAACTTATCATGCTCAAGTATTTTATTGAGTGCACCTATTTATAAAAATTCTCATATTTAAGTAAGAAGTATTTAAAATGTTAAAAGCATTTTATGAGATATTTAAAGTATGTACATCTGGAGAATAGTACATCTGAATTTTAAGACTATCAAAAAAGAACTCTACGTTTTTTTCCTTAAACACAAGTTTGTTTTTAACTTTGCAAAGGAATTTATTGGCCCAAATGGGAATAAGAAAAGCAATTTTGATTTAGGCACTGTGTTTTCAAGGTGTTCCAAGATAAAAAACAACAACAAAGACAAACCGTTTGTGAGCAGGTAACATGTAAAGCACAAATCAGCCTTCAGTAACTTTATTCATACAGACATATAAGATGACTGTGGCATCTTTTGCATGTTCAAATTGTACAAATTTCATTCAATTTGTTCTGTTGTCTTCCCAATATCCAGGGTTGGATTGCGAGGACAACAGCCTCAGACGGGAAACCCAGGCTTTCCCCATCCTGGTTGCATCCTCCACCTCACTTGATAGGACCCAGCTGGGTTCCGGGCCTGGCTTTGGGTCTCTTCCCAGTGGGAAATGCCCGAAACAGCTCACCAGTGAAGCGCTTGATAGGCATCCTAACCATTTGTCTGAAACACCCCATCTGGCTTCTCTCGACCCAGAGAAGCGATGGCTTCCCCTGTAGCAGGGGAAGCCGTTGCTTGACCAAAAATAAAAAAAAAAGCCAGCCTCCTTCGCTATGCTAACAAAGCCGTGTTAGAGCGATCATTTCAATCTGGAGGACAACGACCATTCCTTCCGGATGGTAGAGCTCCTTACACTATCACTAAGTGAGAGCCCAGCCATCTTGTGGAGGAAGATAATTTTGTGTGCTTGTATCTACAATTTCATTCTTTTGGTCACCACCCACAGCTCGTGACTACAGGTGGTATGAACGTAGATCGACTGGTAAATTGAAAGCTTTGCTTTTCGGCTCAACTCTTTTTTTTCACAATGACGGACCGATGCAGTGTCCTAATTATTATGGACGCCACATCGATTTTGCTGATGCCGCACTGAGCTGCAGTCGATCTCCCAGTCCATCTTTTCCCCACTTGTGAACAAGAGCCACATGTAAACAACATCCCACATGTGAAAAATTTTACAAATGTCAAGAATAAAGGAATAGATATTTAAAAAACAGAACAGACATTCGGCTAATTTTCTCTGAAGTCAAGTCAGTCCAGCAAGCTTTAAATCAGAAAAAAATAACCAGTACCAGCTCTGTTGCCTCCACTTAATAAGAGTCAATGGGTTGAGGTGGTTCACCAGTCTTTTTTGTTTCCACATCTTCAGTACCTGACCTCTGAACTTCAACCTCTTGACCTCTGTTTTGTTCAGCCATCATGTACCATCTTGCCGTGTACAAAGAGAAGGACTCCTTCAAGATCCGCTTGTTTAAAGAGTTACTGTATGGTCAGTCTTTCCTGGACAAAAGAAAATATTACCAGTTAAATAACAGGTGTATCTCCGTACCACACGGATCACTCTTTTTTTTTTTTTTTCTTTCTTTTTACTTTAAACTCAGTTTTTGCTGTCTACTTTCAAATGTTTCCCACAGCGTCTTTGACGTGCGGACACAAAAACATCAAAACATTCAGGGAGGAGTGTAAAATTGTTTTGCCTCCTACTTTTTCTCTCCTACTTCATTCATAATATATTTTTTGTGAGTTGTCAGCTTCTGCTGATGGAGATCAAAAAGCTTCCTGTAATACCAAGATATACTCCTTGAGAATATTTTGCAGGTTTCATCATAAATCATTCCTGCCCACTAGCTTTGATATAGCTGTCTTCCATGCCAGGAATTCATATCAAACATCCCTGCTTCTGTTCTCCACGCTCCTCTCAATGTAATCCATAACAACAGCATCAAAACTTCAATCCAGGGATTGAGACAAATCATCCTGACTTCAAAACCAAAAGATATTCATCTTTGCACCGGTGAATTTATGTTGTTTTTATACCGGGTAATCCAGAGTGAAATTTCTCTCTTCTCCTTTGTTCTTTGTCCCCACCAGTTGTTTTTTTTTCTGTTTTTCCTTTACACACAGGCCTTGGCCTCTTCTCTCCACTGAGCAAAAGAGTACAATATACTGGGATCAAAAAAATAGTGAATAGGAGAACAAAATATCTTTCTGTGTCCTAAGCTTTGGAAAGGATAAAGACCAGAGGACTTCTGAAGAAAAATAATAAAGTATGTTCTTGCCTTAAGGTTATAGAGAAAAAAAAATGGGAAAGTAATTCAGTGTTTAGTTTTTTTTTTCTGCCAAATTCAAACAACAAAGAATTTTCCAATGCATGCAAAAATGATTTTCTAAAACATGTAAGTAGTGTTTATAAAAAAAAAAAAGAGTTTTCGACTTCATAAATAATGATCTCAGAGAGTTAATAATTAACATATGTATGAACCTTTTTAATAAAAAATTACTTCAAAAATAACAAGAGGAGTCAACAATTTTGATTTTTTTTTTCTTTTCTAATGCTGATGGGAAAAGAGGAAACATTTTAAGGCAACAAAATCAATGTGAATAATAAAAACTGACAGCAAAAGAACCCTAAAGACGTTAACAAGCAGAGTTTATGAAGAATCAAAGCAAGCACAGGATGTTCTGTATGGATGACAACTCATTTCACGGAGGTCTTTGCTGGGATCTCCTTCAGATTGTGTGAGTGAAACATGATGGGATAACCCCCGGATGGGTTATGACTTGTCATGCAGATGCTGTCGTGCCTGGCACTGTAAGCTCTATACAGATGTGAATCTCACATTAGATCCATATGGGAATGAATCCTCGATGCTTCTCTTTTCATCTTTACTTGTCTGCTTGCAGAGGTGGCAGGGCGCAGGTGTGGAGGGAAAACAATAAGACAGGAGTCGCAGACAGGAAATTTTGTTTTAGATGTGAGGCCAGCAGAATTTAGTTTCATCTGCTTCAACACTTCTAAAAAGTGTTTGATTGTAAGAGTTTGGTGATGATTTTGACCACTCTGAACAAAACCACATAAACAAGCAAACAGATTTAAAACTTTAGGCTTTGTTGCCTAGTGATACGATATGTTACGTATTGAGTATGGTCAAATTTAGGCACTATTTAAACAGAGAAATGTTTTTTTTTCTTGTCCCCAGCACAACTACACTTATGCTTGTTCATTACAGAAACTAAGTTATAATGAAAGAATATTTGAATTAATGTGTCCAATTATTTATGCCGACATGACAACTTAGAAAAAGTCATTTCTTGCTAAGTTTTGTGCTTTTTAATCCTGTTCGTCCTTTAATCTTCTTCACAATTACCAAGCCTTTTTAACTGTGTTCTTCTTGTTTTTGGAGTTTTAAACATGAAAATCCAATGAACAAATTAAACTCAATGTAACTTTGGCCCTCAATGGTGTCATATATGAAGGTAAGAAGAGGAACAAAAAAAAAAGAGAGACTTAGCCACAACCTTGCATACCTCTTCCTCCAATATGTTTATGCTGGTTTTGAACTTTCTGGATAGTTATCAGTTCTGCTTTTTGTCAAAGAGTCCCACAGATCAGACAAGAATTTAGAGAGCTTCTCTTCAGTAACATGAAGGTCTCTGACTTATAGCCTCGGGCTGCACTTTGGCAGGTCACTGATCTGAATCAGTCACCTGGAGGAGAAGAGGACTAAAACGATGGGCTGGAGCCTTGTTGTGGCAGTGAGACACCGCAGTATAAATTTTAGTCCAGCCTTTGGTGCAAATGATCAGTTGGCCTTATTTTTAATACAACATAATAAAGTGATGTTGGTTTGTAATTATAATAATTATTGTGTGTGCAAATTTTTTTACTTTAAAAAAAAAAAAAAGACTCATTCCTGATGGTGTACAGAATCATCATGCTTTTACGCATACATTCAAATCAATCTGACATCAATATTCAGCATGTTAAAGTCTTTGAAAATAGTTTTTTTTGTCTGTCCTAACCAAAAAAATCAAATACCAAAGCTTTTGTACCAAAAAAACTCTCTATTCTTGTACGCAATTATAAGAGCTGTAAGAAAAGACTGTCAGCGAGTCTTCATAATTAGGTCAAATATTTGAATATTTGCCATAGAAATACACACACACACAAGCACACAAGACTGAGTTTGGGAGGAAAAAAAAATCAATTTAACCAGAAAGACTTTCAAAAGCAGCTTCCATCAACTACATGTGACTGTTACCACAGAACCACAGAAGCAGAGAACCTATCCCATGTGAAGACACCACATATTAGTGACTTAATACAACCACACAAAGGCTGCCTTTTACTTTAATTCAGCAAAGAGTACTCACGTCGGTTATGTAAGGTATTTTTTGCACTCTCAGCAAAGTAGAAAGATTGAAAAACAGTTTTTATTAGTTTATTGCGTGTCAGCATTTTCATGCTATGTTTTATTTATTTATTCGTTTATTTTTTGAAAGTCATTATCCAAATCTTTCTTATTAAAATTGAAGACATATTGAATTTTTTCCAATCATTTCAAGATATACCCACTTTCATACTGAGAATTGACAAAAAAATAAACAGGCCTTTGCCATTTTAAAGGTTTTTTTTTTTCTTTCTAAGTACAGCAAGTTGTGATAGAATTGAGAGTATGTGTAGTGTTTGGGCAGTTGTTTCTTCTAAATTTAAATGTAATAGTCTACAACAATCGTATTGCACAATATGTGGGTCACATACCTGAGGAATTAATACATAATCAGGGCAGTTTTGTCATCTTTTTTATATCGAACAGTGTTTAAATAAATTCTTCTCGATTGCTTGTGCCAAATCACATGAACTAACCAAAATACTAAGCAAAGCTGCCACATAACACTAAATAAATTAAATCTCATTCTTTTGGTCATATTAATTCATTCATTTTCTGAAATATAAACTCAAAGCTGACCTCACCTGGTCACATCTCCTTCACTCAATGCAACTTTTGGGCTTCCAATTTAATTGCAAACCGTCTTGAGCAACTGTGCAAATTCCTCAAAGTTTGTGTACATACAGTACTGTATCTATACAGGTTCCAATAATGTAACCAATACTCTGTATTTTATGAGATCAGACCTTTTTCTGAATGGTGTGATTTAAAAAAGAATGTTGATTTAAACAAACCCCAATGCTGAAGTAATGAGATGCAGAAATAATGTCTTGGCTCTGCTGTCAGTGAATTTATAAAGTTTGACTTGCTTTAAAAAACTTTTGCCCTTTTTCTGACTTCATTCACAAAGTTGTTTTTTCTGATTTTTCAAAATCCACAATGTCATTACTTCTTAGAAAATGATCACCAGTGGTAGCAGGTGGGGAAACTGAGAATATTGAACTGCTGGTTATTCATGACCTCAACCGCATAACGTACACTGAACAACCAGTTCTCATCAAAGATTTGCAGCATTTAGAATAGTTTTGAAATGTGCAATCCCTTTGTGATAGAGAACTGTGTCTCTGAGGGCTACTATCTCATTTATCTCACCCCACTGGTCTACTCAACACATTGGCTGTATTTGTAATTGTGTTTTTTTAATTCCATATTTTGTTGAGTTTTAATACTGATGGTTTGTGGATACTGTTTATTTTAAAACTGTGCCACTGTGAGGAAGTAATTTCACTCACGAATGCAAAAGTTTGACTTAGTCCAGGTTTACACAAAGGAAGAATAATTCCCAAAACCAGAATACTATAAGAACATTCAGTCAATTCAGCAGCACAGCTTGTAACCACAACAGGAATATAATCTCCATAACAGAGAGGAGTGTGGCGTGTCTTACTGGACATGGTTTGACATCCGCTGCCTCTTACTGTTGATATGTATTTTGTTTTTGACCTCTTTAACCAGCTGTAGCTTTCTTGAAGGAGAATGTAAGATGTTCATCTTCTGCTATTGGCAAACTTACTTTTGGGATTCCCAGAATAACACAAAAGGATTGTGAGTTGTTCAGAAAGACGGCTTCCACTTTATCTTTCTAAATCAGAAAATGCTAACTGATCATTGTATCACAGAAAAAAATTCCATCGTCCAGCACCCATTCATAGATGAATGGGTAATTTACTAAATTAGCCAAAGTAAGCAATTTACTCCAGTTTTCTAAAAGAAAAAAAAGAAGACTTTATCAACCCCAAGTACATCTTAAAGTTTGGAAGTGCACATGTCTCTTCTGCAAATTCCCAAAGACTTACCATACTCCCTATTTGCAGCCTTATAGAAGCTGCTGGGTTCCATAATAATACAGAAGGTCTTATCATTCAAATTAAGACCCAGAATCAGAATTTGATCTTGGAGAATGCTCAGTTAATCTGTTCTGTGGAAATGCTTTGACATTAAAATATGCTCAGCAGTGTGTCATCAGATTTAGATTTGTTCATTTGTTTGTGATGTTAGTTGTGAGTGTAGTTGGTCACATGTGCAGTTTAGAGCATATTCATCAATTGTATTTTTTAATTAATTTTTCCTCTAAAAGCACAAAACATATCTCCTGTTAATTTTTCTTTAGAGCACAAAGGTTGCCTTTTTTCTTTTTTTTATCCAAAAGGAATCCACTAATTTTTCCTTGCCAAAATGTAAGTTTTTGTGCTTGTTTAGACTTGTAGGAAAGAGACTCCAGGATTGATACTTGACAACAAACTTGATGTATTGACCTCTTCTAACGTCACTCATGACTTCAACACTAATTGCAGCAACAGGCCTGCAGTGAATGTCAGCACGTCAGTCTTTTACATTATGACATCGCAAAGCGATTTTCTGTGTTCACATACGGGAGGAGGGGCTGGATTATTTTCAGTAAAGGAAAGATTGATGTGTCTGTCCAACCTCTTTCTGATTGTTTGATTTAACCCCAGACCCTTGCTTGAGATTAGAATGCAAAGAAAGATCAGATACTAATGCAAACTGGTTCAAACTACTTGCTGGTTCTAGTACTGAAATGTGTAAAACTTATTATTCATTTATGTTTATTGTTTTTGAAAATTTCCCAAGATCTCACATTTGTCTTTGTCAACGTTCATGTTTTGTGTCTTGTTCAGAATCTGAAAATTGAAGCATTTTATACTGATAAGAGTAATTGCCAAGAGAAGAAATTCCAATGTCAGCTTCTTTTGGTCCGTGGTACACTTCATAAAGACCCAAACAGCTGGGATGCTGTTTTGCAGGTCACCTTGGAGATGTCGGGGAATGAGAAAGTGAGTGATGGCAGAGAATGAGAGGGGAAAGCTTAAAGAGAGGGTGAGTTTAGCTTTCATCAAGTTGCACACAACAACCATTCAAAGAGTTTGCCTCGTAAAACTCTTGACCTGACTTCAAATTTCAAGGCTCTGAACTTTTTTCTCCTCCCTTTTGTGATGTGTTTCTACCTGTCACATCAGCTGGCCACATCTATTTGTTCTGTCTTATTGGGTCAACACAAAGAAACAATGATGCATCAATTACTTACTAGAATCTAAGACATCTGGTTCTTTGGATTGCTCATGAGACCAATGAACTATTCAGAGAAGAATCCTTGAGTTGGTGTTATGTGGCTGCTGTAATTTCAGTAACATAATTTTTTCCAATCACAAATGAAAATGAACACATTACCTTTTGTAACTTCTTGAAAACTGTTTAAAAGAATCCTTTAAGTATAATAACTATAACCAAGGCTATTATGTAAAAATATTATAATGCAGGGATTTCTAATGCTCTTCTTCTTCTCCTTTCGGCATTTCCCTTCAGGGGTCGCCACAGCAAGTCAGTTTCTTCCATCTAACCCTATCTGCTGCATCCTCTTCAGTCACGCCAACTATCTTCATGTCTTCCTTCACTGTATCCATGAACCTCCTCTTTGGTCTTCCTCTAGCCCTCTTTCCTGGTGGTTCCAAATCCAGCATCCTTCTGCCGATGTACTCAGTCTCTCTCCTCTGTACATGTCCAAACCATCTCAGTCTGGCCTCCCGGACTTTATCTCCAAAACCTCTAACATGTGCTGTTCCTCTGATATACTCATTTCTGATCCTGTCCATCCTGGTCACTCCCAGAGAGATCCTCAGCATCTTCATCTCTGCTACCTCCATCTCTGCTTCCTGTCTTTTCCTCACTGGCACAGGGATTTCTAATGCTGCTCTTTTGAAAATTCACAGGTAACAAAGATAAAATCATAACTATGAAAACATCTTGTAAAATTAAATACAAAAACCTGTTTAAAAGACCATGATCAAAATGTTTGACATAAAGTCATACATTTTTTGTTAATACTGTAATAACCATTTAGAATATAAATAATAAAGCTTTTGCACATAAATTTTAAGACAAAATATTTTTTTTCCTCTTTGATTTCTGGTTAAACTTATTAGATAGATTTGAGTGTTTTTGGTTTCAAGTCAAAACTCAAACTAAGATTACGCTGCTGCTGTGGGTTTGTTTTTCTTTTTAAATTTGGTCCTTTGATTTGTGGGATTAAATGTATTCATTTCAATAAATGTATAAAAATCTTTAAAGATTTTGAGTTTAAGAGAAAGAGTCTGTAACAGCTCAACACTGCCCTCTGCTGTCAGCATGTGGACAAACAGATTTTCTTTCTAATGTCGATCTTAGTCTTAAATAAACTAAGAATAGAAAGACATTTCTTAAATGAACTTCCTAAAAAACACATACAAAAGTTCAAATAAACTGTATTTTTAATAACATATGTTTTGAAAATGTCATTACGTTAGAGACTGTACTGATTTTACATCAATTATCCTCAAGTCACAACAGAATTTTGTAGAGGCGTTAGCTCAGTGGTAGAATGCCCACTTTGGACCGAGAGAAGCCGGTTCGATTCCAATTGGGCCTTTACCCAAGAGTCCGTGAGGAAGACACCCATGCCCCCATTTCTCCAATTGTTGCTGCGGTGCAATGCAGCACAGAAATTTCCCTGTTTGAAGAATGAAAACAGCATGTTTAATTCTGTGCTTCATTTAATAGGGTTTTTTTTTCTCTTTGAGATCCTCTTTTTTTTTTTTTTTTTTTAAAGAGATCTTGATCATAAAGGGTCTTTTCCCTGGAGGATGACGTGATAAAAAAGTGTTTCTTATTCTTAAAAAAGTGTGATATAAATCGATTTGACAATAAAGAGAATTATAGACAGATCTATAATAAAAATAAAGCGTTACTAACTTCTCTTGTGCCCAAATTTGGTCTTAAAATGTTGTTCACTTTTGATCAACTCAAACATTTTTTATTATACTTTATTTTAATTCTTTCCATTTAATATTTACAATTTTACTAAATTAAAAAGATTTAAAAAAATGTTTCCACATCCGTTTGGATCTACTGCACATGCGCACAAATGACACCGGTAATGACGCAATAATAATGGCGTGCTCTGCTCCTCTGCTAACAACACACAGGATTGTAGCATCGCTGTCTTCAGGACATTTAACAAGTCCTTTCCTCGGTGTCCTAAAGAGACATGAAAGAATATTTAAAGCGACAATCTGGACGGTTTATCGGGATGGGATAGCAGAGGCTGTGAGACCCTGGAGGCCTGGACATGTGGTGACATTGATGAGACAGTCAGGTTAGATAAGTTAAGAACTTTGAACAAAACATTACAAAAACACATCAGAACAGGTTTTTATGCTTCTGAAGTTTGTGGAAAAAAATGTCCTAATCTAAAATATTCCTATTATGTCAGTGTTTTAGAGATTGTGCAGATCAGATGGTCTACTTGTTAACCTTGGTTTAGAAAGTTGACTTACCAAGAGAACCCCAGATCTACTAACCTAGTACCAAGCTAAACTACTAGATCTACTAGAGCACAGCTTTCTCCAAATGACATCCCCCGCACCTCCACCACCACCACCCCAATATAAATAGGACTGAAATAGTAAAAACTAATAAAGACTAGTTTGCAGTAGGTGAACAAAGTTTAGGTTTTATTTGGAACTCATTATTCTCACATATACATCTTCCGTTCCGTCATCTTCCACTTGTTCCGGGGTCAGGTCTCGGGGGCAACAGCCTCAAACGGGTAGCCCAGGCCTCTCTCACCCCGGCTGCATCCTCCAGCTCACCCGGAAGGATCCCAAGTCGTTCCCCGGCCAGCTGTGAAACATAGTCTCTCCAGCGGGTCCGGGGTCTACCCCTTGGTCTACTCTTGGTGGGACGTGCCAGAAACACCTCGCCCGCAAGGTGCTTGGGGTGCATCCTGACCAGATGCCTGAACCACCCCATCTGACTCCTCTCGACCTGGAGTAGGAGCGGCTCGACACCGAGTTCCTCCCGGATTGCAGAGCTCCTCACCTGATCTCTGAGTGAGAGGCCAGCCACCCTGCGGAGGAAGCTCATTTCGGCCGCTTGTATCACGTATACATCTTCTTATTTACAATTTGCTTTTGAAATACCCAAAAGAAGTAAGCTGAAGCTATTGCCCCAAACATTATTACTATTTGCAAAACTACTGCAACTTCAAAAAGTCCTTACTGTTATTAAATACAAACAAATATACATGATACATCAATTACTTTGAGATATTCTGTTCCATTGTCTTCCGCTTATCCGGAGGCAACAGCCTCCGGGGGGGGGGGGGGGGGGGGGGGGGGAATCAAGGTTTCTCTCACCCCAGCTCCATCCTCCAGCTGTAAGACATTGTCTCTCCAGTGGGCCTGGGGTCTACTTTTGGGTCTCCTCCCGGTGTACCCGAAACACCTCACCAGCCAGGCGTTCTAGAGGTATCCTAACCAGATGCCTGAACCACCCCATGTGCTTTCTGTCGATCCGGAGGAGCAACGGCTCTACTCCAAACTCCTCCCGGATGGCAGAGGGTCTCACTCTGTCTCTGAGTGACAGCCTAGCCACCCTATTGAGGAAGCTCATTTCTGCCGCTTGTATCCGCAATCTCATTCTTTTGGTCACCACCTACAGCTGGTGACATAGATGAGGGTAGGAACGTAGAACGACTGGTAAATCAAGAGCTTAGCTATACGGCTCGGCTCTTTCTCTCTTGTTTTTTGTCGTATAAAAGGCTTCAAAGGGTCTTCTTGACAGTATAGTTGATGATCATTTCGACTTTCATCCAGAAATCATTCTCAATCTGTTAGAATGGACCTGAAAACTGGTCCTTGACTAAATTGGGGCTTTTTACCTAAATAGATATGTCTTGAAGATTTTTATGCATTTGTTTTTTTATTTACAGGGCGGCGGTGTCCTCATGGAAATGTATTTTTTCACTCCAGCTGCAAGCTGGCAAAAAACCAAGATTTTTATGAAGTACTGGGTGTTTCTCGCACTGCCTCGCAGAAGGAAATCAAGAAGGCTTACTATCAGGTCTTTAACACACAAATGACAAGTTATTGTTTTTTTTTTTATAATTGTAAAATGAACAAAATATTTTCTACCGTTTGTCTTACTGACACGTCATTGTTCACCAGTTGGCAAAGAAGTACCACCCTGACACTAATCCAGATGACCCAAATGCCAAAGAGAAGTTTTCAGAACTTGCTGAAGCATATGAAGTACGAAAAAATGATCTTTAAAAACACGTTATTAATTCTAAATTTGCAGTATTTTGCTAACCTGCTCTTTTTATGTTTAGGTGCTTAGCGATGAGGTGAAGAGAAAGCAATACGATACCTATGGAGCAGCAGGTTTTGACCCGAATCGAGCCGGTGCTGGTCAGCAGCAGTACTACCGGACAGGTGGGACACATTTAGACCCTGAAGAGCTCTTCAGGAAAATCTTTGGAGAGTTTTCAGGAGGGAGGGGCTTTGGAGATCTTCACAGCATGTTTGACCAAAGACCTGAGGTAAAACATCCTAGAAAATACTCAAACGTCTCTAGGTTGAATTTTTTTAGCTAAAAGTTTCTCTTTTCTACAGTATGTCATGGAGCTGACGTTTTCCGAAGCAGCTAAAGGTGCAAATAAAGATCTAACTATAAATATTGACGATGACTGCCCAAGATGTCTTGGAAAAGGCAATGAGCCTGGCACCAGAGTAAACCAATGTCACTACTGTAATGGCACAGGCATGGTTAGTTACTCATGGTTAAAACTTTCATTTCACTGTCCTCATATAATCTTTTTAATTACATCAGCTTTTTTTTTGTGGTATAGAAAATAATAATTTTCTCTGCGTTACTTCCCGAAGGAATCAATCAACACAGGTCCTTTCACAATGCGCTCCACATGTCGGCGATGTGGTGGGAAAGGCTCTATTATAAATACCCCATGTGCTCTATGTCGAGGGTCTGGCCAGTTTAAAAAGAGACAAACTGTTAAAGTACCGGTTCCTGCTGGTGAGTTTAATTTATTCACCGATTTTCACTGTAATTTAAAAAAATAATGCTAACTTTTGATACTCCTGATCCAAAAAATAGTACATACAGTATATTTAAATAATGAAAACTAATAGTTTATTTTTATTTGAAATGTTTTCAGGAATTGATAACGGTCAGACTGTAAAAATGCATGTTGGGAAAAAAGAAATCCTCGTTACATTCAGGGTGAGTCTGGTTACATCCACACTACTGAAAACTAATTACAATTCATTTTATAAGGCACAATTATTAGTAAACAACTACATTCTGCAAATAATTATTATTTTATGCCATACTTTATTTTTTCTGGAAAATCACATTTGTAACTACTCGGTGGGATGTTGGGTTTAGTGTTTTACTAATGCACACAGATTGTTGTGTCCTGTTTCCAAGTATTCAAATGACCTGGTAATCTCTGATGGGAGATTAGCTTGAAATTTGAGTGCTTATACACTAACGAAATGGGCACTGTAAAACAAACAAAAATAATTGTCAGATAAAAAAGCAGCAGTTTGAACAATTGTGCTTAAATTTGATCATTTTAGTGGTGAATATTTTTATTTGTAGTGATATAACTTATTTTTGTTAACCACAGGTTCAGGAAAGTCCTGTGTTCCGACGGAAGGGATCAGATATCCATTCGGAAGCATTTATTTCAATAGCTCAGGCAATCCTGGGGGGCACGGCTACAACTCAGGGTCTCCATGAAACCATCAGTATAATGGTGAGTGACTGTTGCGCTTTAATATTTACTGATTATGAATTGATAAACTATTTATTTAGATGTATTGTACATCAATTATTGAAGCTAGATTTTTTTCAAAGAAGACTTAAAAGGTGTTTTGTCAGTTTGCTGTTTGGTTTGCATTCATGTTTATTTCTGAAGCTAATTAAGAACCGATTGTAGGCGCAAACATTTTCTATCAAACATAAAAGTACTTGTTTTAAGCATATGCCGATCTATGTTTGTAGATTCCTTCAGGTTGCCAGGCGGATCAGGTGATTCGGCTGCAAGGAAAAGGTATCCAGAGAGTGAACAGCTATAGTTATGGAGATCACTTTGTTCACATCAAGATCAAAGTGCCAAAGTAAGTCCACACTTCCAGTGCTGCTACTGCAGGACTTGGTGACTTTGTCTTTTTTTTTTTTTTTTTTTTTACAGTTATGTTGCAAGTAATTAGTCTTTTGTTTTAATTAGCAGTAAGGATGCTTATCCATACTATTTTATCAATATTAGTACTCTTATTGATACCTTTTATTGATCCGGTATCTTATTAATACTTTGATACTTTTTTTAGTATTAAAACAAGTAGAGGAAGATCAACAAACATGTGGATGCAACCGTTCCGTCATCTTCCACTTGTTCCCGGGTCGGGTCGTGGGGGCAACAGCCTCAAACGGGCAGCCCAGGCCTCTCTCACCCCGGCTGCATCCTCCAGCTCACCCGAAAGGATCCCAACCTTTTATTTTGAAACAATAAATTTGCCTAGCCTTCTTTACATTAATAATTTTGATTTGTTTTACATTGTTTGGTTGCATCCGCATAGTTTTTTGTCTTCCTCTACTTGTTTTTACACTAAAACAGTATTGTTAAGTGTGTTGATAAGTGGTATCCATAATGGTACTAGTATCGATGAGATGGTATTGATACCTTCCCTAATTAACAGTGTACTTAATATACAGACCAGTATTCCATATTTGAGTTGTGAGTTGGTAATGATAACCAAACTCGGTTTGTCCATTGCTATGATTTCTTGTTGCTACAGAAAGTTAACTCGAAGGCAGCGCTCCTTATTGCTGAGTTATGCAGAGGAGGAGGCAGACGTTCAAGGAACTGTCAACGGTGTCGATCTTTCAGCAGGTTAGGTCTTCATCTGCCATCTGAAATCTGTCACTGTACATTAAAACACACAACAAAAACCCACAAAAAAGTGTTTGTCAACGGTTTAATTTTCTGAGAAAATGTTAAATTTTAACCATATTTTCTTCTATTGGTGTTATAGAGAGGAGTAGCACCTCAAGTTTTGGTTCTAACAAGCCTGAAGAAGAGAGTCAAGAAAAGCAGAAAGAGGAGGGCTTCTTTTCTAAACTAAAGAAAATGTTTAGCTAACACAGGTCAGAAACATCTACTCACAAACATTCCCACCTATACATTTCAGTTTTATTTTATCAAAAAAAAAAAAGAAGTGATTTTTCTTTTTTTGTTCTACTCTTTCAGATAAACAGCAATACTGTGAATGATAACAAATCAACCACCTGGACTTTCATACCTTTTGCTTGAAAAGTGGAGAGCAAGTACAAGAAGAAAAGAAGCCGAGTGGTGATGTAGCCATAGCTACACTTCAGCAGTGAGAGGAGATGAGGCCATAGAGCTACATAAACTAACCTGTTGCTGTAAGCAGATGTCTGGCTTAATAGGAAACTCAATATCTGCTTGAGGAGGTGAAATGTGAATTTTGTGTGGCTGAAACACTGCTTTTTGGGAAGTTGATGAAAAGTTTTACCATAGGAACAGGTGGTAGAATAATGGCGTGAAACAATAAGTAAACTTAAATTGTTTCTGGGTGTTGATTAAATAATTGAATGAAAACCAATTGTATCAAAAGACTTTTTAATTTCCCTTGTAAAACTTCAATTTAAATGATTCCAAAAGGGTCCAGTTCAAGTGCAGTCATATTTAATAATGACACAATTTCAATGTGTATTAATAAATTGTGGGGATTTCTCAAGTTAATTTTCATTCAATCTTTGAATGTTACAAGATAAATTACTTCAAAGTGTTTGGACTCAACGCAAAGGGGTTTGGAATATACAGTCATGATGAGAGTTTCTTAACTTCTTCAGAAGAAAAATAATAAAAAGCTTCTGTCTTCAGTGTTTTATCATGTCAACGACCAATGAACAGTAGACGTTGCCCACAAGGAAAGAGTTATATATTGCCTGTTTTTTTTTTTTGGTTCAAAGTTTACCAACCATGTTGAGTAATGTCTTTATTTATTTAACCAGCTCATGATGATTTAAGCTAAATTATATTTGTTTTGTTGTGGCTTCTTGTCAAAAAGCTGACATTGCAGCAAAGATAGAGGACATTTAGAATCTTTGCAGCTGTTAATTATGCAGGTACAAGCTGTGAAAACTACTATTGGGTTAATCAAATTTTTAATCTTTTTTGTCCCTTCTGAGGAAACTCAAGATGTGAAAGATGAGCCTTTATCAGGAAAGTGGTCGAAATGGTGTCTATAGATATTTTACATACCTGCTGTGTTTTATTTAAATCAACTCTGATTTAAAGAAAACGTTTGTCATTTGCCACCAACATATTTCTTAAGTAAGCGTGATGTTGAAAGCTGTGTAAATCTGATTTATTTCCTGCAATGCTGTGTTTTGACAGTCAAACTCCTTAAAAAGATGATTGAGACGTGAGATATTTTGTTATTCATCAAAAATACACAATCTATTATTGAGTGGATCCATGCCATGTAGTTTTTGTCTCAGCTTCGACCTTAATGACGTTCAGATCATTTTGCTTAGTTTTCTTTAATTAAATACAAAGATAGGTAGATTATTTGTCTTTATGTGACAAAAACTTTAATTGTTCCTGCTTTATTTTTTTAATCAGCAAGTTAAACATCTTTTGATATTGAAAAAGCCAGTACACTCTTCTTTGTCTTTCGACATTCCCCTTCAGGGGTCGCCACAGCAAGCCAGCCTCCTCCATCCAACCCTAACCGCTGCATCCTCTTCAGTCACACCAACTATCCTCATGTCTTCCCTCAGTGTGTCCATGAACCTCCTCTTTGGTCTTCCTCTAGTCCTCTTTCCTGATGATTCCAAATCCAGCATCCTTCTTCCGATGTACTCTCACTCTCTCTCTCCTATGAACATGTCCAAACCATCTCAGTCTGACCTCTCGAACTTTATCTCCAAAACCTCTAACATGTGCTGTTCCTCTGATATACTGATTTCTAACCCTGTCCATCTTGGTCACTCCCAGAGACATCCTCAGCATCTTCATCTCTGCTACCTCCATCTCTGCTTCCTGTCTTTTCTTCAGTGCTACTGTTTCTAGACCAGACAGCATGTCCGGTCTCACCATGGTTTTATACACTTTCTCTTTCATTTTAGCTGAACCTCTTTTGTCACACATCACACCTGATACTTTTGAAAAAGCCAGTACATAAAATTAAAAATATCTTTGTGAGGTAGGACTTACAAAAATTCAATGCAATTTTTTTCTATTTATTTGCGTCTTAGTTAATGACAAAAGCATAAAAATACAAGTAAACCGCACACTGACTTAAACACAAGTTTTGTTTCTTCTGAACCGCTTATCTCTTATGGCATTATGGGGAGGCTGGAGCCTATCTTGTCTGATTTCAGGCGAGAGGCAGGATTCACCCTGAACAGGTCACCAGTCACACACACTCATTAAAACACAAGTTTAATTTTAATGTATAAAAGTTTAAACAAACTTTATTTCCATTGAACTGGATGGAAGGCAAATAGAACAGTGAAAGTCATTTCATCAACATCTCAAATAAGAATCCAACCATTTGAGAATCAGTCATTGGTATCAGATTTTATTCCTTCTGAGCTTCAGTCTTTGCATGAACCTTGGCTGTTACTGTGGTCAAGAAGCAAAAGCTAAAGTGAAACTGCATCACATCACAGACTTTTGACCAGAAGTGTCCAGTAAATCGCTGGAATAACCAAAACTGTGCCAGCCAGTGATCCAGGAGCTTTAGCAACACAAATCCAGCACACGAAAGCATGGCCAGCAGCAAGTATCTAGCTGTGGTGGTGTCTCCATGGATAAGGTGCAGGTGGACCCCTTTATACAGGGCTAAGAGCACATGGAAACCCAGGGTCACCTCGAAGCCTTTTTGGTGAACCAAAGCCAAACCGTAGCTGGTGATGGAGCAAATCTCCACCACTGCTGCACGGGATAAGCTCCACTTCTTAGATGGTGTTCCTGTGAAGTCAGCCCACACAAGAACCCACGCAAAGATAGGTAAAGTAAACCACTGATCCAGCACGGCGGGAGCGCGCTGCAGCGTGGCAAGACGCAGCCACTGCACTGGTGCGTAAAAGATCGCCATGAGGGCGAACACCTCTCTCAAGTAGCGACTCTGCTCGAGTTCCTTCACACCTCCATCCCATAATAGTAACCAATACAGTCCTATAAAGATATAACCCAGATTAACCAAACAATTGCAAGGCATCGCCAAGAAAGCGGGCATTCCATCAACAGTTTGCTCTGCGTAATGTTCGTAAACCAGGTCCACTTCAACGTCGTTGAAGATGTTCGTGTTTGCTGCAGCGACGCACAGCATCAAGACCACCAGGACATGAACCAGAGCTGATCTCATATTTTATATCAACTTTAAGCTGGTTAATAGTGTGGATAAAATGTTTAACTATCAAAGATCAAAAGTCCAATTGTATTTGTTTTCCGGGTTTCAGCTCCACGTGGTCTTCAATGAAACATTCTGATTGGCTGGTTGTTCCTCTCAAAACAGAATCAGCTGGAAGAAAATCTGTAAAAAAAAAAAAAAGGATTTAAATTTATTCTAAAATGAAATACATGTTTCGTTTCGTATTCTGAACCGTTAATCCTAAATGGCTTATCTCTAATGCCTGATTTCAGGTGAGTGGCAGGGTACACCCTGAACAGGTCGCCAGTCTGCTGCTGTGCTACACACACGTTCATTCCTAGGGGCAATTTCACAGCTGCCAATCTGGTTGAGAATTTGTTGAATGGACACAATTTTTTTCATGAACATGCACAATCAGGTAAGTGAATAAGTGTGAAAATTGTTCATTCGTCTCTCATTATTTATTATTTTATAAGCAACCCTTAAGAACATTTGTAACAACTCATTTTTGAGGGACTCCAAAACACAAACCAACACAAAAAGGTACAAAGAAATTTAAAAGACAGACAACAGACAAAACAAACTTGTTCATCAAATGATCAGTATGTTCATGTTGAACATGCAAAAACAGTTATTAATAATGTTTGACACAAATCAACGAGCGGAAAAATAACTCTTGGATGGATGGATACACGTACTGTAGATTCAACACAAGAAGCTCTCTGGCTTAAAATATGTAATAAAACTCCTCTAAAGGTGACGCCTATGGTCACCAGCAGTGGGTGGTGACTGAAAGAATGAGATCTTGGATACAAGCGGCCGAAATGAGCTTCCTCCGCAGGGTGGCTGGGCTCTCACTCATAGATAGGGTGAGGAGCTCTACCATCTGGGAAGAGCTTGGTGTTGAGCTGTTCCTTCTCCAGGTCGAGAGGAGTCAGATGGGGTTATTCGCCAGGGCGCTTCGCTGGTGAGGAGACCAAGACCAGACCCGCTGGAGAGACAATGTCTCACGGCTGGCCAGGGAACGCCTCTGAATCCTCCATGGTGAGCTGGAGGATGCAGCAAGGATGAGAGAAGCCTGGGTTTCCCGTCTGAGACTGTTGCCCCCGCGACCCGACCCGGATAAGCGGAAGACGACGGAACCGAACTAATAGAAATACTAATGTTTTTGTTTTGTCTGCAGTCTGGTAGTTGTGGTGTGAAGAAGACCCTACTTCAAATGAAAAATGAAAACCATTTTAGAATGAATGATTTGTTCATAGGCTGAAAATGTCCAAATATAAATTTAATTTACTTTTCATATTAGAATGATTTATTTTATTGGTTAAAAATGATGAATAGTTAGAAAGATCTAACGAAACAAAACTTGGGCAATTTTTCACTTTGAGGGACTTCATCCCCAGTAGCTTCTAGAAATGAAAGAACTGTTTAAATAAAGGGCTCATATTATTTTTTTGTGAAGGGGACAATCATTCAATGATTGTCAGTATCAAATCAACTTTTATACAGAATTGATTTGTTACTAGGTTTTTTTTTTGTGGCTTCTAATTTATTGTGAAAGTTGTAGTACCTATAATTTAAACCTAGATGGCAGCTATGTGGCATTTTTAACTCCCAATCAGGCACCGATGCAAAGGCATCCTGGAGTTTGCCTAACCACCCATCTGAAGACCCTACACTGTAACTGACCAGGGGTTTTTGCAAGAGTCATCTGGAACATTGGCCATGGATTTGGTTTTTCCAAACATAGACTTCAAGAAAGAATTTTTCCTAAGAGTAAATACTTGTAGAAAATCCCAGGGAATTTTTCCCCCCTTCATTTAAAGTTGATGATACAAAGAAACTGACCACTGCCTGTGTTTCTGTATGGATCACAACAATAAATTATGATACCTTGTTACTGGTCATTAGAGACCTAACCTAATCATTCATTTATTTTATCTTGCTTTAAATAAGAAAATTTTACCTGCAAGAGAAATTTAGTAAATAAAATGTAGATGAAAAATGAGAATGTTCTCCTCATTCAGAGGACCCATTTAGATCAGAAGTAAACTTATCATCAATGTTTTAGTATTGGAAGCTAAATCATTCAGAGAGCCTATTTGCTACCTCATACTTGGCCTCACGGCAAGAAGGTTGGGGTTCAAGTCCTGGATTGGACAAGGCTTGGAACACTGGCCTTTCTGTGTGGAGTTTGCATGCTCTCCTCATGTTTGCATGGGTTTTTCTCTTTGTACTCTGGTTTTCCCCAACCCCACTACAAAATTGCCCCGAGGAATAAGTGTGTGTGTGGATGGCTGTGTGTGTGGCCTCACAACAGACTGCCAATATGTTTGGGATGTACCCTGCCTTTTGCCTGAAATCAGCTGAAATCAACAACCCCGCAACGCTGTTCAGGATAAGCAGTTCAGAAGATAAAAAAAAATAGATTTTTCCAACAATTGGGCCGTAATCTGTTAAATTCACTGAGACTGTTCAAATTATAAAGTTAACAAAATGCACTGCTTTATTTCATTTAAAGGCAAAGTAAGGATGCCCCCTGAGCGCCTCGCTGGTGAGGTGTTTCGGGCAGGTCCCACCGGGAGGAGACCAAGAGGCAGACATCAGCCTCACTGGAGAGACTATGTCCCACAGCTGGCCGGGGAACGACTCAGGATCCTTCTGGGTGAGCTGGAGGATGCAGCTGGGTTGAAAGAAGCCTAGGCTTCCCGTCTGAGGCTGTTGCCCAGCGATCGGGCCCCGGATAAGCAGAAGACGACGGAAAGAAACGGCAAAGTTGGTCTAAATTAAAAGTCAGATTACCTCAGTATTTCAGTTTGTGGAATTTAATAATGGTGCATTTTTATTGACTTGAAAATTGTGTATATATTTTTTTTGGGTAGACATTTTTTTAATTGTGCCAAAGCCAAACAGATTGTATGGTGGATCTAAAATATGCATATTTTATGGCTTTACTGATACTACATTATACTGATATTTAAAAGCTTCTTCTCTGTCTTTTTTTCAGGAATTTAGGATTCTGTTATTTGTTATCATTCATACTTCTACATTTTAGAAGTTGTTAGTAATGACAATGCATGAATTTTATTTTCCCCCTACTCGATTAGAAAAAAACCCATTTTTTTGTAAAAAGTTCTCACTGTGTATCTTGGTATCCAAATAATCAGCTTGCTGTTGTTCCAAAATATGAATTGGGACATACAATCAAAAAGACCCATACAAAAAGATTGTGTGCCAGATCTTGTTCCAGACAGCCAGACTTTATAAAAGGCAATTAAATTTTGGCTTGAACTGCTGACTTACACGTTTTTCTTTAACCTTGTCTTACAATAAATGCCAAATGTCTCACAGCCATACAAATAGATAAAAGCTCCTGTCTGCCAATCAAGTCTGACTCGTGTGGTTGCTGGGAGTAACTGGGAAAAGCAAGATGGCATCATAGGGAGCTTTAATTTCTCTTTTTTTTCTCTCTGTCTCGTTAGCTTTTCATAAAAAACAGTCTGACATCTTCTCACGCCTGATACAAAACAGTTAGAGATGGAGTGTGGCAAGTAATTGGACTTCTTGGGTGCTTTTGTAGAACGGTTGTAGGGCTAATGAATAACAATATTTTTTAAACACAAAAATGCTTTCTGTGCATTTTCTTAGCAAACAATAAAACTGCCTTCTTGTGGCAGGAAGTTCAGCCGGCATTATAGAGCACAGATGTATGGGACTTGGTGGTATTGTGAGAGATTTAGTGCATCCCAAGGGACCAAATGAAACATATTGTGATTGTGGGGCTGCTTTACTGGGATTATCACTGCTGTTTCAACTGGCAAATATTTTGTATGATGTGGAAACCATTAAGCCTTGGATTTGACTGCTTTGTTTTCTGTGGGTTTCCTAGGTACTGAGGAGCACACTTGAGCTGTGTAAATGCTTCTTGGTCATAGAAGAGAATAAAAAGCACCATAATGAAATGTTTGTTCTGTCGTCTTCCGCTTATCTGGAGCCGGGTTGCGGGGGCAACAGCCTCAGACGGGAAGCCCAGGTTTCTCTCACCCCAGCTGCATCCTCCAGCTCACCCAGAAGGATCCCAAGTTGTTTCCCAGCCAGCTTTGAGACATAGTCTCTCCAGCGGGTCCGGTGTCTGCCTCTTGGTCTCCTACCGATGGGACATGCCCGAAACACTTCACTAGCGAGGCGCTCGGGGGGCATCCTGACCAGATGCCCGTACCACCCCACCTGGCTTCTCTCGACCTGGAGGAGGAGCGGCTCAACACCGTACTCCTCCCGGATGGCAGAGCTCCTCACCTGATCTCTGAGTGAGAGCCCAGCCATCATGCGGAGGAAGCTCATCTCGGCCACTTGTATCTGCAATCTCATTCTTTTGGTCACCACCCACAGCGGATGACCATAGGTGAGGGTGGGAACGTAGATTGACTTGTAAATGGAGAGCTTTGCTTTTTGGCTCGGCTCTGTCTTTACCACGTTGGACCGAAACAGCGTAATGCAGCATAATGAAATGTGATACGGTACCATAGCCAAATGTTTCCCAAATCATTTGTATGCTGGCTTCTGCATTTATGACCTTTCGTTACTTAAAACCTATTTTTTTCTCTGACATACCACTTATCTGAAGTTAGGTTGCGGGAGCAGCAACCTCATTAGGGAAGCCCCAATTTTCTTCACCCTGGCCACATCTTCTAGCTCATTCAGGAGGATCTCGGGGTGTTCTTAGTCCAGTGGGAGAACATAGTCTCTTATTGAGTGTTCGATCTACCTCTTGGTGAGATACTGTATGTCTGGTACTCCTCACGAGTGAAGCATCTGAGAGGCATTCTAAACAGGTGCTCAAACCACCTCACCTGGTTCTTTTTGAGGAGCTTTGGCTTTGATGCAAGCTCTTTTTGGCTGAATGAGCTCCTCACCCTATCTAAGTTAGAGCCCAAACCACCCTGCTTTGCAAGCTCATTTTGGCAACTTGTGAAGCTGCTGACCACCAGCTGCTGACCGCATGCAAAGGTTGGAATGTAGATTGACTGCCAACGTGAGAACTTTGCTTTTTGGTTCAATGCTCTTTTTACCACCATGAACCTCTGCAATTATCTAATTGTTGCTGACGCCGCACCAGTCCACCATTTTTTATCCTTCTGTCACTCATTTACAAGACCCGAGACACTTAAACTCCTCCACTTGAGGCAGGATCTTGTGTGTGATTGTCAGAGACCTTGGTTTTATATTTGAAGGTCGTAATTCCCAAATCCTCTGTTCAATCTGTAATTTTAGCAATATGTTTTTCCCTAAAATATTTCTTTATTGCTTTTTTGGATTTAATGAACATGTCATTGAAGTTTGACATTGTTTTTGTTGTGATCCCCTCACCCCTCACTTGCTGCCAGAGTGAACCCTGGATGTTCCACATCACCCTGATTAGGGACGCCTGAGATTGATTCCTGATACCACACATCTGTGGATCCTGCTATCTATTTAAGGGCAATTACCCCAGACTTCCATGTCAGGTCATACCATCCCTTCCAGTCAGGTCACATAACTATGATTGAACTCTTGTTATTATTTGCTTTTGAGTTAATCCTGTGCCCTTTGTTTTACAGACTTACCGGAATTGTGTTCAATAAACCTTATTTTGATGTCCTACATTTGGGTTCTCATCCTTCCAGATCACAACAGTTTTACAGCCCACCAAAAACATTTATCTCTCTTTACATCCTTTATAGCTTAATTTCAGATTAGCAAGTTTTTTTTTAAATTCAACTAAATAATGTATTGTTTAATTTTTCTAATGACTTTAAAAATACCCCGTTTAGCACATAACTATCAACCCTTTTGTTTGAAATGATTTAAAAAATAAACTTCAATCTCCTTTTTCTTGTTAATTATTAAAGAAATAGTCAATTTTTTACATTTTGGCTATTTTCCAGTGTATAGGCATTTTTAATGAAAAAGAACACTGTTCACTACTCAATCCATATTTTTATAACCATCTATCTACCACTCCAAAACACAAAACTTCGTGAAATGTAATTTTATAAATGAGCGTCTCAAAACTTCACATTACTTTACTTTGTTTTTGTGGTAAGCTGAAAGACTAGAAGAACAAAAGCAAAAGTGGATAATCTAAATCAGATTATGCTGGAATTCATTGCATAACCAAAATTTTCAAAGTGGTTCTTTTTTGGCTAATGGTCTTTGGCATGACCTGCAAAACCCTAGTGATCT
The DNA here is from genome assembly GCA_902685375.1 of Neostethus bicornis. Classification (NCBI taxonomy): domain Eukaryota; kingdom Metazoa; phylum Chordata; class Actinopteri; order Atheriniformes; family Phallostethidae; genus Neostethus; species Neostethus bicornis. The sequence continues at coordinate 17,379,958 of LR738542.1, read as the reverse complement.
CAAGAGATAGATCTGCACCAACTAGTGGGTCAACTTACTGACATTTAATACCTAATTGAGCGTGATTCAGATTTATCTGTTTGTGTGTAAGACTAAAGGGCAACATTTTTCCATCCTGTTTCCCATTTCCCTCAATCAGGGGAACCTCTCATCCAATTTTACCCTCCCTTTCCTTCCACCCCATTCACAGTTAATTATGGCTCCAGATCACTTCCACATGCGTGTGGTAGACACTGATGGGTGTCTGAATGTGTGTGTACAAATATATATTTATGTCCATGTCAAGGAGTCAAGGAGATGTTTCTTTCCCTGGTTATTAAAAGACTGACCCCAGATTTAGTGTCAGATTACCTGATTACCAAATGTTTTCCATATGTTTTTTTTTCTACATCAGTACTTATGTTTTTGTCCCAGTCCTTCTGCTCTCACCCAGCTTCAGATACACACACATCAATGACCTCATGACTGGTAATGTTTTTTCAAATTTCTAACAGATTGGTGTTTCAAAATGAGTAGCCTATTTGGTATCAGCCAAAATACAAATTTTCTCCGTTACTCTCAGGTTTGTGGTTTTTGGCTGATTTATGGTTCTCCCATGTATAGCAAGGTTTCACAGTGAAATCACTGTTGGCTGAATGATTTTTGAAGAAAGCAGGGAGTCTGTGGATGATGTACAGCTTAGTAAGTAAAGTTCGACTGCTTTTGTGTAAGTAATTTAAATATGTTGGATTTCAATGAGAACCTATATTTAAAACTATCATTTAAAATGAAAAACAAACATGATTTAATTGTTTTGAAGGGCCGAAATATAACAGCTGTCAGAGTAGCGTTTAGCCAAACAAATCACTTCTTACTGCAGTCTATGGTTTTGAACATGTGTTTTTTTTTTTTTTAGTAATTTTACTAAATCGACACAATCAGTTGAAGTACCAAGTGTGCATACACAGTTACTTCTCTCTGACAAATTTTCGGTGTTCAAATGTACTAGAAAACCCAGAAATGGTTTTTAATCATGTGGAAAGTCAAAGATCAGATAAATGCAGCCCAAAATGAATTCAGCTTTGCTCATTATTTTTACAAGTCAACCATATTTTCAAACATCTGAACTGTCTTTATGGATGTCCCATTGGACCTAACTGTGATCAAAGGTTGGCTTTTGTAGCACAAACCTTGATGATAACCAGTCTTACCAAATTTATCTCAAACCTTCGTTTACCAACTTTTAAAACAGTGTTAATTTTTTTTGTGGACCGGAGTTTGATTTTTTCAAAATTTGTTTACATCTGAGCAAGCAATTGGTGTGTTCTCCACATCAATCTACCTAAGTGGAGAAAGAGCAGAGTAAGAAAATAGATTACTTGATTTGATGTTCCAAATTTTACTTATGGTCCTTGGTATCGGTGGTGAAAAAAAGAACACCTAATGCATCAAATCAGCCTAAATGACCCATTAACACGTTGACATTAAATCTGAAGATCTCAAAAATGTATCTGCAGTACGCTGCTTAGGTTTTTGCAACTACGGCCTGACCACAAACAAGTGGAAGACAGTATGTAAATAGGGTGAAACTTAAATATGAAACTATTTTCAAAATCAAGTACCGATATAGTGAGACAGCTCAAAGATCATGGTGCAGGTTTTGTACCGAAATGTTTAGGATCCTCTTGTAGTTGAGTAATTCAATTTTCTGGAAAATCTTGAGAAATATAAAATGGGGGTATGTGACAAGATGTTTTTGTTTTTAAGCTGATTTTCCTTAGAAACAGCTATTGTTGCAAATTTATCTAGAAGTACTTGGAATATTTGTTTTATATGTGTACTTGCTGTGGGATACAAATGTTTTTTATTTCATTTGAATGAGTCAAGATTTGAATTGTTAGTCTGGAATCAACACGCTATTTACACAGCTGTTAATATTTACCCCTTTTTGGAAATCTTCCATTTTCCAAAAAATGTAATGGAAAATGGGTTCAACAGTATACTGGTTGAGTATATCAAAACCAAAAGGCTGTTCTCAGTACTTTAAAATGTCCACAGCTGTTTGTGATGACTGTAATTTTTTTTTGAGGGTTACATGCCATCAGGCCCCAAGAAAAGCATCCACACCAAAATAACTGTTGGGAAAAATCTACTGCAGTGTTTTTTCCATCCCCTTCTCCAATTTCCCATTTTTTGTCAATGGGTTTTGTTGGAAACTCACTCAACTAGAGCAACCATAAATCAAAACACACTGCAGCTTTTGGAGAAGCACGTATGCAAGTATTACTTACCACCACTATTTATGTTAAATCTAGGACTCTGAACTGTGGTTGCGCTATGTAGGACAAATTAGTGGGTGAACAAGTTTAAATAGCAACATTGACTTTAGCACATTACATGTCTCTATCTTTTTTGTAATTTTGCAAAAAGGGCATATCTGATCTTTTTTTTTTTTTTTAAATAAAACACTGCAACTTTCATAAGAAATTACATTAATCTTGGAGTTATTGGCCTTAGGCTTTATATTTTTCCCAGTATCTAAAAATGTAACGCCCATCTGAAAAATCCAACCACACATTTGAAGTGAAATAGTAACATAGCATTTAAAGAGAAGGGACAAAGTTTGGCATTACGTGATTATGTTCAGTTTGTTGAGAAAAAAGAGAATGTACAAAAAAAGTTCTCAATGAAATAAAAACAAAAAGCCTGGACTTTCTACAGTTTTTAAAGGCTTCTAATTTTTAATGATTTGTAAAATCTGTGTGTGTTTATGAATGCAGCCCCTACACAAAGTATTTGAGGCCACAGATTGACATTGTGAACCCAATTCTGTTTGTAAGACGTATATAATTATGCAAAGACCTATTTTAAATGGAATGGGCAGGTGTGGTTTTTTGGATTAAACTTCTTTTGAATAAGCCAAAACTTTTATTTTGTTTTTGAAATTCAACCCAACCCATTTTGATTGTTCCCATATTGTAAGTGAAATTCTGTTCTTGGGTCTTTTCTATTTTTTTTTTTAATACATAACACAATTCAACACATTAACAATATACTGTAGCATTGCACAATGTAGTTCTCTTGGATAATAAAAGGATAGACAGAGCACAACGTCGAGCTGCAGTAAAAAATGATGAGTAACTCTAGCTGGAAGCAGAGTGTGATGGACCAAGCAGTGCAAATAGACAGGCACAAGGTTTTAAGTAAAAAAGGGGTCTTTTTATTGAACCCAAAAAAAATATCAAATGTTCAACAATTATAAAAGAGGTCAAAATAACTAACTCAACTCAAGATAAGGTTTAACAAAAGAGAATTAACTCAAACAAACAGACCTAACTGACTGAGAACAGCATGACCTTAAATGAAAGAATACTAAACCACTGCCAACACAAAAGGGGGGGTTAACAAAACAGCTTAACTAAATCTAAGCTAACAAAACCAATTTCACCCCTAAAGAAAATAAATGGTTCAGTCCAATTAGGTGACTCCAGCCCAGGACAGCAGGTGATCCTTCAGCCCAGGAACTGGAGCACCTGCAAACTCAAGAAAATCAAATTAATGTGAATCAACAACATAAATCAAACATGTGCACTAATCTAAACTTGTATTAAGTCCAAAGTAAAGAAAAGTGGTTTAACAAACAAAATATCTAAATTATATTCATAAAGTGAATAAATTATAAAGTTTACAAACTAAATGGTTGTGTGGCTGTAGCCATCACACAGAGGAAGACCAAAGAGGAGGTATATGGATACATTGAAGGAAGACATGAAGATGGTTGCCGTGGCCAAAAAGGATACAGGAGACAGGGTTAGATGGAAGAAACTGAATTGCTGTGGCGCCCCTTAAGGGAAATGCCGGAAGCAGACGCAGAAACTGGCAGTTTGAGACAAGATGTAGCATATTTTAAAGTAGTACCTTCAACTAAAATTACTGCCAAAAGAAATAGAAAATTTTCAGAGGAACATTAGTTTATCGTCTGAAACGTTTATTAGTGAGCTTTTGTTCACAATAGAAACTTTGTTGGATTAAAATTAAAACAAACTGTCTGTTTTGAGGTTTTAGGCTTTATTTCATTTAGTGGCAAAAGGCTGCTGCAAAAAATGCAGAACTTATTAAACATTAATTGGGATTGCTTTTTAGAAAGAGGCCATTTTAATCATGCATTTGAGTGGTATGAGACAAGCAAATGCAAGTCACAGACAAATATTTTATTGTGACGCAGTTAATTAATTTAGCTACAAAACTTTTGTGATTACACTAACGTTTCTCAATAACTGAAGTGTCTGCATCAAGTGAAAGTGTCATGCACAATTACTGTTTCTTGGTTTCGGTGGCATTTAACTACAGACTGTTGGATTTGAAGCAACCCACAAATGCTCCAATCAGGGTCTTTTATTTCTTTTTCTGTCTGTTCTTTACACATCCTAGAATAACTGTGTCATTGGAGAACTTTTGCATGTGACAGAAGTCTGAGTTGTATTTCAGGTCAGACGTGCAGAGTGTTAACAGGACTGCTCCCTGCAGGGTTCCTGTGCTGCTGACCACAACCTGAGAGGTACAGTCCCTTCGCCACCCATACGGAGATCTTTCAGTGTGATTAAAAGTCAATGGTAGAATGGAAGATCTTTCAGGGCTAAGAGGTCAGTGACTCTTAGCGAATAGTTCACATGCCATGGGCCAGGACCTACTTCGGTCTTTTTGTCTATGCATCTCCAAGCACCCGTGTACAAGCACAGCTGCTTGTTTTACACCGGCATTTACTCAAACCATATGGAGAAAAGCCAAAGCAGACTTAGTATGTCCATTTTATATTTGGTACTACCAAAGCATCTCTTAAATAAAAAGTGGCTGTGCAAAAAGGCAGCAGTTTATTTTGTAGATCCATTAGTGTTACCAAAGACAATTTTGTGTTTTGTTCAGAATCCTTTTTGAATGTTAACTAATTGCTTGTGAGTCAATACTTTTATTTTATCATTTACGTATTTGGAGTGTGCCTTCTTTGTTCTGATTCAAAATACAATCCACAGCGTTTGACGTCTCACATTTTTAGAGACATCTAATCAGAGCCAGGAGGTCCCTCAGAAGGCAGAAAAAAAGCAGAGGTAGAGGCAGAGCCCACGGTGTACTTAGAGATCTATCCCATGAAGTGATCTCTCCCAGGAAGTTACTGTTAAGTTCCAAATCTACAGGCTCAGAGAAAAGTTTGCATCTGACTGAGTTCACGTCTGGTTCCTTGGAGAAGACACCTAACCCCCGTTTCTCCCACCATTTGTGCCATCGTGGCAGCCTACTGTGGTGTAATGCAGCACACAAATTTTCCTTGTGAGGGATCAATAAAGCATACATTATTATTAAAAGCAAGAAATCTGGTATTTACAGTTACTCAGCTATTACAGAATGTAGTGTTTCTTTACTGCTTGTGTGGGACAATGCGGGTAACCAGCCTTTAACAACATTCTGCACTCACACCGGCTAGCACTTCAAACTTCACGTTTCACAGAAACCAGGAAGTCAGAGTTATGGACATGCTGGTTGCAAATGTGTTTTGCTTGGCATATAAAAATGATTGGCCTATTATTTTAATGTCTGTCAGTACTTTCTTTTTTTTCAGCACAGCTTTATAATACCTTACCGTCAGCCTTAGTCCAAACAGGGGAGGCAGTTTTAAAACATTGCAGAGTAAATTTATAAAGATCTGCGATACCACGGTGCGATGTTCAATCAGTGTCAGTAAAATTATGCTATTTAAGTCGATTTCCCTCTCAGTTTGATTTTAAAAGGTCTAAGTTTACTTTTGAAACAATTCAAAAATGTTGGGAGAAGATGAACCCAACTTTGTGTTTTTTTTGTCCCTGCAACATAAAGTTGTTTGCTGGTGTCTTCATCTTACTGTGGGTTTCCCTCTACATTCGTAAAAAAATCTACCAACCACGTTTTATTGGTCCACTATTCAGAGCGGATGGGAATCTTCCCCAGTTTAACCCCACGCTGTCTCTAATTACAGGAACATTCAAACAGTCTATAATTACTTGGAATGGAAATAGTTTCTTTGTGTTTTTCTGAAGGAATTACTGAAAACAAAGGTGTCAGACTGCCCCTTTAAAACACATCTTTACTACTTTCTCATTTTACTATGTAAAGTCTGTCATTTGGTGGTCAGCCATGTATAAAAGTTAGAGTTGCTGAAAGACAAATTTATGTCTTGAAGATAATTTGAGGTTAACATAGAACCATTTGTGTACAATAATTATCTTATTAAGATGTTTGTTCCAAGTTTAAAAAACACAATGCTGAACAAATATTGTCAAATTACATGCTAATTAAACTTAATACAACAATTTGTACCCTTTTCTTATCCAAGAGAAGCTGAAAAATTTACAATTATTTGGCACTTCATATGCAACTCTGTCAAGTCTAAAACACACAAACTACTGTATATTATTTACATTATCAAAACAAATTGTATTTTGGGTTACAGTTTGAGACAAAAAAAAATCCCAGTGATACTGGTGTATTTTAGTGACTGTGGGAGGTTAACCTTTTAACTTTCAAACTGACTTGTAACCTCTAACCTTTTGTAGTTGTGTGTTATAACAGAGTATCATTTGTGGGAGAAATAATCCACAGCTACATACATGAGTTATTCTCAGCATAGCAGCTCTAGCTTTAAAGATTTTGTTACCCAACTGTACATGACTTTTAACTCAAGGAATCTGTGAGGGTTCCTCTTTTACTTGTCGCTTGTCGGTTTTACAAGACAGGCTTTTCTTCTCTGCTGCTCGCACACTAAACAAAATTTTGCGTGGCTCAAATCTAAAACAAAAAAAACCAAATGCTGACACTTAAGCAAAAACACAACTTTGCTTAGAGTTTATGGAGAATTGTTAAAAGATTTTTTTAAGTAATCTGTAGCCATGCCGGTTTACACTGAGAACACACTAAAATTTGTTAGTGACTTTTACATTTTGTAAAGGTTTTGGTTGAAAACAGTGTCTGTGAAAGACTGGTGACCTGTTCGTGGTATACCCTGCCCCTCGCCTTAAATCAGCCGGGATGGCCTCCGGCACCACCTGTAAGGGTTAGACGGTTAAGAAGATGAATGCAATAATGAATATTTCAGCAGCATTTGTTCATTAATCATTTTTAACAAGGGCTTTTTCTTACTTGTTGGAATTTTATTTTAATTATTCTTCATTAAAACTGTTTCAACAGAAAAACTTAGAGTCTGGTATGTACAAACACAGGTCTATATAAGTATTTATCAGCTCTTACATGAGCCAAGAACATGCTAAAATTACAGTCTCATTAGTTGCTGCATTGAAAACCTTCCCTCAGTAAGAGTCATGTGTAAGCAGAAGAAATGAGCCCTGTGCTGGGATCGCTGATCGAAACACGAGAAGGTAGAGTTTGCAGCTAAGATAAACACAATGTGGGTGTGTTATAGAGACCGGGTAAATTATCCTGTGAACTAATTCGATAAATAGAAATTATGCAATTTCCAAAAGGCAGTTTGTTAAAACCCCATCGGTGCAGACATAACTAAATTCTATTAAGAGAATTTAATTTGTTGCATGTCTTTACAGAATTTGGGATGCAAACCTCCTAAATGTGTCTGAATAAATGCTCTGCAATAGATTTCTTATAGAAAACTTTGCAAATAAAGGTACTATCTAAACGATAAATGTTTTTTTAAAGTGAAACATTCACAAAAAAAAAAAAAAAAAAAACCTTGAGAGTTTGTGACATTTAACCTATTTGAGTGTAACACGCATGTCTTTTTCTGGTGCCGATCCCTGGACACCATGTTGATTGTTCAAAGTAAATAGCAGATGTAGAGATAAGAAAAGAAAAAAAAATGAGATGGAAGAAGAAAACTGTGCTGGTGCGCTCCCAGAGGGGGTTTATTTTCTCTTGTGTTATAACAGCTGTAGCCATGCAGGAATAAAGGAAGTCATCACTACATTTCAAAAGAACGCTGCACCAGCCTGGTAAAAAAAAGGATCATCAACTGTTTTAAATGTTAGCACATATTTTTCATTTGCTTATGCATCTTTAGGCTCATTGAAGTTTAATGATTTAAATTCCCTACAGTGGATGTTTAGGGTTGTAAGAGATAGAATTAAACTTTTACTAATCTTGCCATCTACAAACTTTTTTTTTTTTTTTTTTTTATGGTCTTGGATTATGTTCAATTTCCTCTCACAACACTGCCAAGTTCTTCACCAACTCTGCCAAGGCAAAAGTTTGTGTAATCATGATATGAAATCCCCATGTTGTAACACAACTTTTAGAACATGCAGTACCATCCCCTTTTTAGAAAGTAATGTGAGGTTTTTGCCCATTTTCTTTTTCTCCATTTGATTCTTATCACTGTTCTTAAATGTTTGATTCTTTAAACTTTTCTGCTCAAAAGATGAAGGTAATCTGATATTGAGAAATGGGTGTAGATGCTCTTGACATAATCTTAATTTAAAACCAGCACTTATGCAATGTATCTTAATCTTAAAACCAGTAAAATTGTTACAATAGATATTGCATTATTGCTTTTTGCTTTGAGAAAAAAGACAAATAGACGTTCTGTATTCTGTTTAAAAATCACTGTTGGTTCTTAAACTTTCACAAATATCAAGATAGAACAATTGTATTGACAACTTGATTTATTTTATGCATTTCATGATCCTCCTTTCTTCTGGAACATTTTCCTACTCCAAATCTGGCCCTTAGCCCTAACCATGCACACCCGAGGTGCCTCCCCTGATGTCTCTACCTGTGTCTCGTTTTCTCCTGGTTATTCTCGTGGTGTCTATCGCTTCAGTGCTGGATCATCTGCGGTTCTGTTCTCCTGCTGAAGCCATGATGGTGCCAACTCCATGTCGTCTTCTGGGCAGCACATGCCTACCCCTCTTCCCTAACTCCTGATTAACTCCAATAAGCTAGCTATCCATCTGAGTCCTCCATCTCTACCTTCACCACCTCATGACAACACTTCCCAAATATTGACTTCCTTGGGACAAACTGTCCTGTTTGCTCATTTTTTGTATACAGAAGACACAAGTGAGATTGTTGAAAGTGCTGTACGTAATGTGAGGAAAGCAGAAAGACAGGTTAATTTGTTTGCTTTCCTACTATTAGCTAATTACTACTACCCAAAAACACAATACAGCCTCTTTAAAAGATGGAATTGTGGAAAAATAATTTAACCAAAACTTTGCAGAGATATGAAACTTGTGGAATTATTCTGGATTTTCTTTTACAACAAAGACTTTCTGATCCTTTTTTCTTTCGATAAGTTCTATGTGAAAAATGTAGTACATTTTAAAAATTTGGTGAAAATTGAGACACAATTTAGTGGAATGATTTTGGAAACATGGCCTCATAGTTTTGCAGTGGTATTGTGTTCTCACAACACTGAGGTTGATGGTGCAAGACCTGGCTCAGGCGACTTGCGAATATTTTTGCGTGTATAAGTGGGCATCAGTGTATTTAAGTGGGCGTATTCCCTACAGCCAATCAGGAACTGTACAATGGATTGGATAGATTGTACAATGGACGAACAGAAAAAAATATTCACGACCTGGTCAGGGTGTATCTGATACTAATCAGAAGGCTCAAACTGGTCACTTCCATGGTGTGAAGCCGCAGGGCAACATATCAAGTTACCAGCCAATCCAGAATAATTCTTGATGATCAGAAAAAAGACGATAGTTTCATTTTTGTATCATCGAGCACCTTGTAAAAATTGTATGATTTAAAACAATATCTATAGTCTTTGAGAAATGTTCTTTCTCAGCAAGATAACCAATTGCACTGATTGGCTAACATATTTACTGCTGGTGGTTTTTACCATAACAATGGCAACAGATTAGTTGGTCTTATTTGGTGCTTTGGTCACATTCCCGGAAAAAATGCCAACAGTGCTGATTACAACCACTTTTTTGGTTAGTGGTCTTTTTACAAAGAGTAACCTGAGTTTAATCTGCTCTTTTGGACTTAGTTGAGGCTATGTTGTGGGGTTTAGAACCCAATAACAGCATTTTTTTTACTAAACTTTTCTTTGAGTTTTAGAGGATTGCAGTCTCATTTTTTTATTTTGTCCTTGCGACTCTTAAGCATAAAGTTTCTTAAATTTTTTTTGGTATTAGATTGGTTGTCAGCCACAGCCTTGTTATGCTACAAATGATGCCACTACTAATTCAGCAGTTTTTGTAATTTGAAACATAAAACTTTGTGCTGCATCAGCCAAGTTAGGCATGAAAAACCATTTGAAGGATGTAATTTGGGAAAAAAAAGGGAAATATTTCTTTTGACCTCTTGCAGTCGTTGTGGCGAAAATCTGTAACAAACATTTCTTTGTCTTGCATTCCTAATTTTCAAGAATTCAACCATGCTTGATAAAAATTATTTATATTCATTCTTTTAAAGTTTGCTGACTGAGAAAACAGTCACGGTAGTGTGTGTCATCTGTGGGTCTCTGACTGGCAACCAGTCCAGGGTGTACCTTGCCTACCACCGGTTTTACTTACACTTCTCAAAAGTCAGTGATAATGGACATTTATCTACTTATTATTCAAATCAACATCAGTCCAGAAACTGTTTCATACCTCTGCTGAATAGCAATTCAGTAATTGAGGCTCGTGGTCTATTTTAGGGCTTGCTGCCATCATTTGAAAGACAACACTGGTGAGAAAGCAATTGTAGCAGAGCAAAATCCATCCGTTCCTACAAACCCACTCTCTAATGGGCAGTTATTTTTAGCTGTGTCAGAGGAACTGTTAGCTGGACTTAATGCAACCTTTTTGATTACTTAATGTTTTCTGGCTTGATCCCTCTCTCTATCCACATACACACACATACGTATACACACAAAATAAATAAACTTTCTACTCGCTCTGTTCCTTCTTGACATACTAAAGAAAACAACATGTGCAAGATGTTATGCACAGTCAACAATTTGAATGATATTTTTTCTTAGGATTTTTCACTGTACAAGAGAGAAGAAAGAAACAAATACCAGTTAAAATGAAAACTTATTTGATGTGTTTTTACCATCAGTTTTTCATTTAATTTTCCAGACCGCTTGATTCATTGTTGGGTTGCGAGGTCTGTTAGAGCCCATTCATGGCTAGCTGGCAGGCAAAGAAATAGGATACACCCTAGACAAGTCATCAGTTTGTAATGAAGCAAACTATTTATAACTAAAAAATTTCTTATTTTTCAACACTTGCTTTATACATTAGTTTTCTAATTGCCTCCTAAAATGAATAAACTTTGTTGATCCTCTTGGAAAAAATGTTAATTCCATTTCAAGCTGCTACTTCTAACACCCAGTGTTCATTTATTGCTTTAAGTCAGAAACTAGAAATATATTTGTTAAGAAGTATTTTACAAGCCATCTTTCCCACCATATTAAAAAAAACATGTTAACAAAGCTTCTCTTGGAATGGAATTAACGTAACAAGAAAGTGATGTTCTTACACCTCTAAAATACAATTCAGTTTTATTTAAGGGCTACAATATCACAACCCAGCTGTCGTCACAAAACGGTCACAAACGGTCTTCACACTGTAAACAGAATAAAAATAGAATAAAGTATAAAACGTTTACACAAACATTTACTGGTGAGACCGGCCATGCTGTTTGGTCTAGAGACAGTGGCACTGAGGAAAAGACAGGAAAGAGAGATGGGGTAGCAGAGATGAAGATGCTGAGGGTGTCTCTGGGAGGGACCAGGATGGACAGGATCCTGGTAGTACAGGTACATGTTAGAGATTTTGGAGATAAAGTCAAAGAGGCCAGACTGAGATGGTTTGGACATGTGCGGAGGGGAGAGAGAGAGAGAGAGAGAGTACATTGGTAAAACGATGCTGGGTTTGGAACCGCCAGGAAAGAGGCCTATATGAAGACCCCTGCTGTTTAACCTCTACATGCTGCCGTTAGGGCAATTGATAGCCAGTAATAACGTGTCCTATCACAATTACGCAGATGATACTCAGATTTATGTGTCACTGACAGCAGGTGAACTTGGACCTGTGGATTCACTCTGTTACTGTGTTCAGCAAATCAGAGTCTGGATGCAAAACAACTTTCTCCAGCTAAACTCAGACAAAACTGAAATCATTGTCTTTGGCCCACAGAAACAAAGAGAAAGTGTCATCAGTTACCTTCAATCTCTCTCTCTGGAACCGACAAATCAAGTTAGAAATCTGGGAGTAATAATGGACTCAGACTTTAACTTCAAGAGTCACATCAAATCAATTACATCAGCAGCCTTTTACCATCTGAAAAACATTGCCAAAATCAGAGGTTTGGTTTCTAAAACAGACTTAGAGGTTCTTATCCATGCATTTGTTTCCAGCAGGTTAGATTATTGCAACGGTCTACTCACTGGTCTGAACAAAAAGGCTTTAAAACAGCTGCAGTTTATTCAAAATGCTGCGGCTCGAGTCCTAACAAGAACTAGAAAATATGATCACATTAGTCCTGTGCTCAAGTCTCTGCACTGGCTTCCTGTGGCTCAGAGAATAGACTTTAAAGCTGCTCTGCTTGTGTTTAAGTCTCTCCATGGTCTAGCACCAAAGTACATCTGTGATATGTTAGTACCTTATGAACCATCTAGAACTCTGAGGACCTCCGGGACCGGCCTCCTGCTGGTGCCTAGAGTCAGGACTAAACATGGAGAAGCTGCATTTCAAATTTATGCTGCAAAAGTCTGGAACAAACTTCCTGAGGCCGTGAGACAGGCCTCTACTGTGACAATGTTTAAATCTAGGCTGAAAACAGTTCTGTTTAACTGTGCTTTTTATTAATTGCTCAATTTTTAATCTGTTTTAATGATTTTATTTATTTAATTTTTTAAACTTTTTGATTCTATGTTTTGTGATTTTAATGCATTCTTTTTCTTTTCTTTCTTGTGAAGCACTTTGAATTACATTTTGTATGAATTGTGCTATACAAATAAACTTGCCTTGCCTTGCCTTGCCTATATGAAGACCAAGATATATATATATTATCATTGCATGAGTCTAGAAAAAAACTTTTTTCTCACTATTGATATGAATTCATCAGCTTCACCTATTTATATATAGGAAGAGGAGTTCTTTTTTTCTTTTATCTTTCCTATTAGAATCAAGAATCAATAAAACCTGTATTTTCCCACAGTAGGGAAATTGCAGTGTATTAAATTACTTTCTTCAATAAGTTATTTTTTCTGTTGCACCGAATGTACAGCAACATCATGTAAAATGTTTAATATTTCAAAGAATGACGGCAATAAAATATTCTCATACACCATCTTCAAACTTGAAACAAAGTTTGTTCTGAATCTCTTCCTTCCCAATTCGTCTCCTTTTACAGCAAACACATGGTCAGACTTTGACTCATATCTTCCTGTCTACTCTTTTTTTATTCCACCTTTTGGGACTTTCCCATTGACTCCTCCTTCATTTTTGTTACTTTTGTTGGAAAGAAAAACATCTAATTTTTTTTTTTATCTGAATGCTCCTTCTCACACAGCCGTCTTTATTTAATCTAATCCCCAATTTTTAAAACTTAATTGCACATAAAGTACTCAATTTAATTGTTTATTAGGGGTACAGTAAGTATTAAAAGTATGAAAATGTATGAAAACTATGAAGCAAATTAATTCATTCTGTTAAAAAAAAAAGGTCAACTTGCCAACAAGAACTTTGAATATTAAAGTGTGGATAAGATGTGAGCTGGAGTCACCTAAATTAGTTTGGAGATGAAGTGATCGGACTTCTGTTAGTGCCATGAATCTACTGATGTTTGTATATGTACGTGTCAACTCAATTAATCATGTGGTGATAAGCAAAGATGATTAAAGAGGCACATCGGAGACTGATTTCTCATGACAAGAAAACAAGTCTTCAAAATGTATATCATTTGATTTTAGGGAATGCCCCTCAACAAATTGGGTGAGTTTAGTTGGAAGGGAGGAATATACAGTATATTTATATGTCTATATTTATATAGATGAAAAAAAAAAACTTCACTCCTCCGCTTTGACAAGCAAAGACCTCTGTCCACTTGATCACTTTCCAGCCATATTGTGGGAAGATTGAAAACAAAAATAAACAAGGAAATAAAAAAAGGAACGACAACTAACACTACTAATCACCCTAAAATTTATAATTAGTTTAATGAAAGCAGGGGTTTTGGTCATGTGAGTTTTGGAACACATTTTTAATGTTGTTTACGTATATATTTTTTTATTTCTGAAAAGTTGTGGTTGATTCATAATTTTAGCCACACTGCTGTCCACAGATTCAAATACAAGGAGATTTGTAATTCATAATCAAAAACCAAAGATTCCCATTGCAAACTGTGTCAGATTCTCTTAATGTTAGACAGATAAACAGTATAGATAGATACATTTCGGAGTCCCACAGCAACAAGTCAAGTCACACAGGCCGTACATACAAATAAATAAAACAACAGTAAAATAATAAAAGTTACAATCGATAGTAATAAGATACTCATATTGGACTCAGTCTTTCAAGCCACATCTGTTAAATCAAACTGGCTGAAGGGATGAACGGCCTCTAAAAGCACTCGGTCCTGCAGGGTAGTGGCAGGAAACCCTTTTTTATTTTTCCACCCGCAGTGAGAAAGTTTGACATTTAATTTCATTTGACATTTAATTCTGACTTTATTGTTTCAAGTTGTATCCAACATTTTTTGGAGAGCACACGTCCATACTCAATGCTATGTGATTTATAATGTTTTGAAGCAAAAATGGATTGTTTCAGACTTTACTAATGCTGTTATTGTAATCTGCAATTTATTCCACTTTCTTTCCAAAGCCAAAAACAATCACATCCGTTTTATTGGTTTTCTGATTGCCCACAGCTGTAAGCGCTCATGTGATTGGTTGTCTGTTTTTTATGTGGTGTTGTGACAGACTGGTGACCTGCGTGTGGTGTACCCAACTCTTACATTGCAGCTATCTGGGATAGGATGGTTTCCGGCACCTCCTGAGATTCAGACAAAAATAAAGCAATTTCAAAAAATGAAAAAATTTATTTCACTCGATCTACCAATTAATTTGTTATCAACGTTTTTCCACATGTAGATGGGACTAAAAACTGAAACAGGCAGAGTAATCCCACCAGCAGAGGTTTCCTGAGCTTTTAAACTGCCACAGTTTGGATCTAGTGCTACACAATCAGTTGAGCAAACGCACGCAACACAGACATTCAATAAGTCTTGATTTCCCAGACATCAATAGAAATTTATGTTTGGCAAGGCATTGTGGAAATTAAATGAAGTGATGGATACATTTAGAGCTGTTACTGAGGGTGCTCAGGACACATTTTAGCCAGCCAGGCCTGAACCCAGAATATGATGCTACTCTTTTCTGCTGAACACACGTTTCCTTCCATGTGTGAAAACAATTTTCATAACATTTCAACTTTGGTTTTGCTGTGGTGTGTCATTGTTGATGTAGTATAGTATTCTACGGCATCCAGCTCAGCACAGTAATCATAGATTCCATTATTTTTCTCTGAAGTCCATTGGACAAAAAAATTCACAGTTATCTTGAACAGCCAAGAGGTTGGCATGTCCTCAAGCATGAATTATGTCTTCTTGTTGCCTGTGCGTTACTTCTGAGAGTGAAAAATATAAGATACATTTATTTTTCTGGCGGAAAGTTAAAAGCGACAAGAAAATATGATGTTTGACTTGTGGGCTTCCAAAATGAATTATTTTGGAGACTAGTGTGGGGTGAGAAGTGAAAGGCATGTGGAAACAATGAGAGGGAAGACAGGTAAAATGAGAATGAGTGTGAAAATCTGGTTCCATTTAAAGAGGGGTGAAAAGGAAATGAAATACTGATGTATTGGCCAGCGTATTGAATCTCAGAAAGTTGCAGTTCCAAGAGGCTAAACTGAAAACAAAAGTCAGGCATGACTTTTCTGCTGAACGTAAGTACATCAAGGTATGAAGTTATTTGTGTTATAGATTATAGTGCAATAATAAAAAAACTGTGAAGAAGTACTGTTTTCACTGTTTCCAGTACAGTCAACACAAATAATATGTGATTTTCACTTTGTTTTTATGTTGGGATTAAGATATCTAATCTCTATGACACTGCTACTGAACACATTTTCCCTTTAAATCCCTAACAAGTGCTAATCCTCTATCTTGTATCCTGCCTCAGCTTTAAAGTCAGTTCAGGCTGACATTGTCCAGTAACATAGTCTTGCTTTTTTAGATTTGTCAAAGTCTGCATTCAAACTTACCGCTTTGGAAGTATTTGATTTCTTGCTTGCATGCTTTACCGTAAAGCAAAGCAGAATACCATTGTTCCTTGGGCTTGAAATTCCAAGAAGTGGAGTTTTCGAACAAAAATACATTTTGTGTTCCAAACAAAAAAGTTTGAAATACTAAACCATACAAATTAGTTGATAAATGTAATTTTACTTTAACTCAGAATGCTGTAGGAAGATGTGGGGCCGTGATAAATTTATTAATATTGTCTTTTATTATCAAAACAAAACTCTTTTCCACTTCGTATCATCCATGTATAACTATGCACTCCTACACTGTTTTTAGAAGTAATGTGAATTCTCTTAGCTGACAGATTTTGACCCAGCAAAAGAACCAAAGCAACAGTTTTTTCCCACTACCACCCAAGCTGTTTGACTGACTGGTGTTCAATTAATGAGAAGTGCTGTGAAAACACAAAAGAATTTGACTGAAAAAAAATCAACTTAAAAAAAAAAAATCAAGTATACATCACCATATAAAAAGCAAATTACAATTTGAAAGAAAAGTGCGAGTACAAGTCGTGAATTGTTTCCAAGGTCTTTTCATAGTCTCTTTGTTCTTTATCATTAATACACTGCTTTAAATCACTTGTGCATATGTGGCCGATTTGAGCAACGGAGGCCACAAACAAAACACTAACGATAGACAAATGGGGATTGTCGAATTTGTGTTTGAGAGTCTTTGGAGAGTTTCCAAGTTAACAAGCAGTGGGGAAAGTGTGGGTGTCGGAGTGTGAGAGGAGTGGGCCAACTTTCCAGGGGAGTGAACCAATGTTTAAAAGGAGTACAGAAAACAAGGGTGAGTGAGAAGGAATGAAGGAGAGCTCGATCAAAGTTGAAGGTAATATGAGGCAGAGAAATGAAGAAAACTAGCATGCTGCGGATCTTAAGTTTAAACTAGAACATGTATTTGTGTAGTGCGTCATGGTGAAACCTTACTATGATTACGCTTGAAATAGTACCAGAGGAAAAAAGCAACTTGGAAGCGTTAATTATTCAACCAGGTCATTATGCTCTTGAGTTATTTGTATCTCCACCACACACACACTGAAGTGAAAAAAAGTAATACTTGTGAAAGTTTCTACAAAGTAACTTTGTATTCTTTTGGTCTTCCTCTCTTTCCATTAAAAACACACATTTCTGCCACACGCCTCCTCTCTGTGGGCTGCACATAACCACACGCTGCGCACACATGGACAGCAAGAATTTTGATTTCAAGCCATCAGCCAGCACACATACAAACTAAACACACACACATTTATATCACAGAAACACTCAGAATAAAACACAAATACCTCAGCCACCAGGGCAGCTAAGTAAACACATCATTCGCCAAGCTCAACAAGCACAACCAGCCTTAGCCTTAGACAGAGACATCTTTATGCACATATTTGCACTTTGCAAAGTGTGTGCTTAAAGATGAGGGGATTTCCTGTTTGATGAAGCACAGCTGCTGTCACACAACAGCCAGTGTGTAGCCAATCTGACGTAGTGATGACATCATAAGAGTTGGAGGGACTAAGAAAACATTTCACACACGTCTGGTAGCAGAATTTAGACTTCAAACTCTAAAAAATTATTCACAATGTTTTCTTTCTTAAATCAAAATTTAATGACAAATTTTTCATAAACTTTGAAATGTGTTGTTGAACACTACTTCTTATCACATGTACAATTCAAAGTTGGAATATGTCCGTTTTTATAGAACCACTTAAAACTACTTTTGTCTGTTTTTACTTTGTGAAGTACAAGATGAAAGCCAATTCACATACGTAAGTCAATTTGATGTTGAGACAAGGAACCAGATTTATTTCTTGCATTTATTTGATGTACAAACTAATTTGATATTCTTGTATCAGTGATGGAAATGAGATGGAACTCCAGAGCATATCTCTTTCTTTCTTTAACAAATAGCTTCCAACCACAGGTTTAGAAGCTTGGCTCAATGCAGCCGCTGACATCAATAAAGAGTGTCGTCCCTTACTGTTTTCTTGTGCCTGACAGTGTTTCGAAGCAATTCATTGGTTCAGGGAATATTCTGCTTACTTATTGCATGCACCTTTGAGAGCGGTCAAATTTGTACTCTAGAGGGTACGTCTTGCTGAGGCCTCAGACACTTTGAACTATTTGAGCCAATTTGGCAACTGAGGTGTTGATGCTTCGCAAGGATCATTTTCCCATCACTAACATGTTTGCCTTCACCATTTGTAAGTCAGAACACAACAGAAACATTAGAAACCATGTCAAAGAGCCACAACAATTTGGCTCTTTGCGATTATTTTGGGAAATATAATGAGAAACATTGTGCAGGTCATAGAAGCAATAATCTCAGCAGGAAAGCCTTGGATTTTTTACCCTGGCCACGGGGCCCAAACCTCCCCATCTGATTCTTCTCTACTCAGGGAAGAAGTGGCTTTGCTCTAAAACCTTTGCAGGTGGAAAATTTCCTCTTCCAATCATCAAGAGGGAGCCTGGCTATTCGGTGGAGGAAATTCATTTCAGCCATTTGTTCTTTCGTTTATCACCCACACCTGTTCAAAAAAGGTCCCTGCTATTGTTTTCTTCTGTCTCGAAATGCCAAACAAATTTTATCAAAATTAAGTTTCTAAAATCAAGAGCGGGCATCGTCATGCGGGAGGACCTACAGACATTTTGGTTAGTGTGTGCTTGAATTCATAAGAGAGTTGTATGTGTGGATTAAAAAGCAAAGCTCAATCTTGAATTTGGTTGCTCAATTTTTTGTATCATGGATCATTGCAATTACTTTCCAGACTGTCACAAAAAGGAGGTTTAGCCATTTGCAAAAAGACCAAAGATTGCAAGTTAACATCTGGTGTAATTTTTTTTTTTTATGCGTCAACTTTAATCATTTGTTCCAAATCTGGAAAGCATTAAAATCCACAGTAAAATATTAAGCCAGGCATTTATGTGAAACTGTTTCAGCCTTACGTTATATTTTTTTCAGAAAAATAAATGACGCTCTGTGTTTATCTTTCAAAAGTACCCACGTCAATAAAGGGAAGTTGTGAAAGGGAAAGATTTATTACAGACATGGGACAGTAGGTATTGCACGATGCTTCCCTTGTTGGTCCAAATTCTTAGCCATTTCGTTTACTTTTGGAGGATGTAAATGTATAAGTAGCAACTGAATAGAAAGTCTGTCGGCCAACGGTCTGTCGCATAGTCAGATAAAGACAGGCAACAAACTGTAAGCACTCTCACAACTAGAAACTATTTCACAGTGATCGATTAGCCTATCATGCATGTCTGGAAGGTGGAAGGAATCTAGAGTACACAAAGAGACTCCATTTAGGTTTTAACACGTTACCTTTTTATTGTGAGCATGCAGTTGACTGAACACTGGAAAATAAAAGTTCAGAGGATTATTGTACACTTTAGGATTAATTTTCAGTTGAAAACAAATCTAAACAAAAAGACAGAGAAGGCTACAAACTGAGAATTGACCTTTTGAGTGGGAGTAAAGGACAGAATGCTGATGAAAGGATCACTTCTTTACTAATGAAGCAAACCCACATGAGTATTTATAAAATTCCAGTTGCGAAACAAAGAAATATACCCCTTTTTTGCCCTTCTCTTCTTGCACAAACCAATTCTTTTTGGATGTATTAAGCATGTTTTATGGGATTTGTCATTCACTGCTCTGCTAGTTCGTTTTCAGGCTCTGCACTCTAAGAGCTGCCAGAACTGATTTAAGTACTCACATATGTCGACCACTGGCTCAACATAACCTTCCCTCACTGTGAGTTGCCTAATCATTTCACAATGTGTGCAATTCAGAACACATCACCATCTGTTTATAGTAAGTCTTTTGCTTCTTATCCAACAAACAAATGCCAATAATGTCAGGTCAAACAGAGAGTTCGTGTGTCAACAACAATAACTTTTAAGTCAGCAAGTAATTGAAAAAGTTTTTTTTTTTTTTTACTGTTGGGAAAATTATTTAAATAATAAAGACTGTGATTAACAATTATGCAGGAATACAAATTATTATTATGGGAAACTTTTATGTACAAGCATGAATGAAGATCTTGACAGCCCCAATTTTTTTCAGGACATGTACTCATTTGGGCATGTTCATAGTGAATGATTAAGTCCAGTTTGATATTTCATATGATCTATCAATTTTCTTACTTTTACCAAAATATTCAATACTCTGGCTGGTATTAATATATTGACATGTCTCGGATTAGGTAGTCTGTAAAGTTCACCGAGATCACATTACTTTAATGGGTCAGATACTTACTAAACCAAAGATATGATCTAATTTTTTTCCATTAGGCATGTAAAACTTGGCCAGGAGTGTGATTTTCTGGAGTTCTTACAAGCTCATTACATTGTCACTCTTCTTTTTTGTGTTTCATTCTGTATGGAAATTGCTTGTACACCTTTGTTGGGGTGGTTCGGGCATCTGGTCAGGATGCCCCCCGAGCGCCTCGTGGGTGAGGTGTTTCGGGCACATCCCACCGGGAGGAGACCAAGGGGCAGACCCCGGACCCGCTGGAGAGACTATGTCTCACAGCTGACCAGGGAAAGACTTGAGATCCTTCCGGGTGAGCTGGAGGATGCAGCCGGGGTGAGAGAGGCCTGGGCCGCCCGTTTGAGGCTGTTGCCCCCGCGATTCGACCCCGGAACAAGCGGACGATGACGGAACGGAACCTTTGTTGAATGAAAGTAAAAGTTTAAATACGGGGTGACACATAAGAGCTAATCTGTGTCTGTGTGGTTAGGTGTGTTCTCGTGTGGATGAATTTAATGATCAAGGATGAAATTATCTATAATTCATCAAACTGTTTTAAAGGCTTAAAATGCAAACACAAACAAATAAAGAAAATGTGTCCCCAAACCACCACTACACAAATTGGTGTACCCTTAACATCTCTGTTCCAAACTTATTGTGTCCTCCAGCATAAACCAAATATAACTTTGTGCCAAGGTTATCCTATGCTACTAGATTCAAGTGGTAATTAACCCTAGCTACTGCAGTGGTGAAAGGATTATTGGGAAGCTTGTGGGGCATTTTGTTGGTTTTGGCAGAACGTTTTATTGCAGGCTAAGCCTAATGTTAAATCTAGAGAAACCCCAAAAAGCACCAACAATTACATGAGCAAAATAGCTACGAGGGAGCTGACTTATGGAAAACATCAGAGTTGTGAATGGAGCTTTTTAATAGAAGGAGAGGACAGGCAACATCAAGACCTCACCTGACTGGAGAGGTCTACATCAGGTGAAATTTGACATACAGAAACTGAGACACTGAAAAGCAAGAGGATATCATAAGATTGTCCCACCATGGTGAAGAACAATTTTAGACTGTGAGAGGTACTTTTGCTACTCTTTAAACTAGGTATGACCCTATGGTGACCCTGGGTTTTCATGGACCCTGCCTCTTCTTCTTGCCCTCGTATAAATATGTTCATTAATAATGACATGTTTCTGATTTGTTAAGGAATGCTTATGAAAAGATCAATACACTGCCTCAGACCAATAGCTGCTACATCATAATGTCTCCTCATTGGCTACATTCTCGATGTATGTACAGCACAGACTCCTGCCATCATCTTCAGAGAAGACCCAACCATAGTCAGGAGCATGGGACTGGTAGGCCCCTTTTGAATAATAGTGCAAAAATATATTTTTTATTTTTGTGGCAAATGTGGAGAAAGCTAAAGAGTTGGATATTTTTAAGGATATGAACCCCCTCTGTCTGCTATAAATATGGAAGTGGTGAAATATCCAGCTCATTAGCCAGGCTGGTGCCACCATGTGGCTCTGCTCAATTTCATTTTACTTTGACAACTTGTCTCTGATTCCAGGCATCAGCTTACAGTTGCAGCGATCAGAAAATGTCCAACCGAATCAGCAAACAAAGCTGACGCCATGGCACGTTTTTAGTTTGGAAGTTGAAAAAAGGAGGTAAAGTGTGGCTTATGGTTGGTGTTTGCGACAATTCACAAGATTTTCAAAAGTTTTCTTTTTTACTGCTTTAACTCAAAAAAAAATCTATGGTAATGAAATAGTTTTAAGACTTAATGCACATAATTTT
The DNA here is from genome assembly GCA_902685375.1 of Neostethus bicornis. Lineage (NCBI taxonomy): Eukaryota > Metazoa > Chordata > Actinopteri > Atheriniformes > Phallostethidae > Neostethus > Neostethus bicornis. The sequence goes on along the minus strand of LR738542.1, from coordinate 17,357,623 downwards.
TCAGATTTTAGAGTTTGGATTTAGAAGTGGAAATTTAGATACTATTGTTTACTGTCTTTGATAAATTTATCATTGTGGATTTTCCATTCATGTTTAGGTAATTACTTTTTAATATAGATTTTTGCTAACTAAACACTTCCAGGCTCAGAAATGTGAACTTAACACTCGTTCAGTTTTATTCAAGGCTTGAAAAAGAATTGAGTTGTCTTAAAAACTGGCCTAGATTGCTGTATTTCAATTGATGTTTACAAAAATCCTCACATTTTTAGTAAATATACGGAAAAGTTTTTGCGGCCTTCTACTGGAAAGAGGAATTCAATTGTTGGATTTTCTTTTGCACCTACATGAGTCACAAATACAGACTTGTAGATGTAAGAGCTTTTGTTATTTCAGAAATAACACAAAAAAATATTCACAAAGAAATCCAAGCTAATCAACATGGGTGGCCTCTTCACTTGGTTACAGATATTGAAACAGAACAGATGTTTTCATTCTAGTACAAAGACAAAAGAAACTTTACCTAGTGTCATGCCTCAGGGCTGGAGTTTATGTACACATCTTTGTTTAGGAGTTGAAACGAGACAAGAAATACAGATAATCCGGCTGGAGATGTTGAAAGATAACATCAGCCTTTCGGCTAAGGAACATGTTTCATCTGCACTTCACAAGTTGCTTTTCACAAATCTTTGCCACTCAAATCTGATCCATGCCGGCATTGATATCCTGGGTCATGAGTCATTTTTAAAATCAATAAATTGGAGGGTTTTGTCTTTGTTTTACGTAAGATTATTGTTTACAATAAGCTCAATACCATAATGGCATCAATATTAGCTTGACAATAATCAATGATGATAATGTTAATTCCACCAGAATTCCCCGTGTTCTCTGGGTTTTTTTCTTCGGGTACTCCGGTTTTTTCCCACCCTCCAAAAATATGCATTTTACAAAGTAGGTTAATTAGTCACTTGAAAATTGCCCCTTGAAACAAATGTATGTGAATGGTGGTTTGTGTCCCATTGTGTCCCCGCAACAGACTTGTGACCTGTCCAGGATGTACTCTGCCTCTCTCGCCTGTAACCAGCCAAGATAGGCTCCAGCAGCCCCGGTAATGCCGACAGGAAAAAAGGGGTTCACAGGATGAATGTACAATCAGAGAATTGGTAGTATTGTCCATCTAACATAAAATTGTCAAAGAGACTTGTCATTATATGTAAATTATCTAATGTTTTGATGAATTAATGAGTGCACCTAAAATTCTAAATTAATAGCTGCTTTTATTAAATGAAAATTTCCTCTGATGAATAACATTTTATAAAGACAGTTTATAATCTGTCCCAGGGCGTATGTTTCAGAAGATGTTAAGTTACCAGAAGGTTTCCCTCCGATCCTGAGGGACTGAACACAGCCTGTGGTCATAATTTCGCACCATTTAATCATAAGAAACCACGGTAAACCTGGAGTTGCCATTTCAGGAGTAGTGGGCATGATTAGACAAAGTAGCAGCATATAAAAAAATGTACCAATGGATGCACAGTTTGCATAAAAATCATTTGAAGAAATTGGTCAAGTGAATGGCAGATGGTTTGCAGAGCCAGACATAATAAATATGAATGCTCTAATTAAAAGAATGTTTCTTATTTTTATGCTGTATTATATGACAGTTTGATCAGAGTTGTTCAGTGCCTTTTGTTTTCTTTTTTAGATGTGTATTAAGAACTAATAAAAAGATTAGTCATAAAAAAAACAAAAACAAAACAATGAAGAGACAGATAGGTTGTGTAAAACAGGATTTAAATCAATGCTTAATGTCGATTGGTTCAGGATTTGGGTCTTGATTCTACTCATCAGACCACCACCTCTTTACAGAGGCAGACTTTTACAAAACATCTGGTTTGATGTTATTTCCTTTTTATAAAGTCCTATAAAGTTCAATCTTTCAACTAGATCTGAAATTGATCAACCAAAGGGAATAAATTTGTGTGTTGAAAGTAGAGATTTATGCATTTTTGGGGGGAGTGGGCGAAAGTAAGAGACAAACCTGCGACCTCCAGCGTGTGGGAAAGGGAGCATGTGGTGGTCTCAATGCAGTAAAATAACATTTGAATTCAGATCAAGCATGAAAGAAATACCTAAAACTTGTTTTGAAAACCAACTGGTCAAATACTAAGATTTATTACTGGTTTTATGTAACATTGCTAATGTTGGTTTCAAATGAAAAAGTTTATTATAAAAACAAACAAAAAAGAAGTTGTTAACTGGATCTCAACTATCCACTAAAGACTGTGAACTGGTGCAGGATTTCACTATATTGACTTCTTATACAATTATTTAATTATTCATTTAAGTATCTAGGATCAACAGTCCAGAGCAATGGAGAGTGTGGAAAAGAAGTGAAGAAGCGTGTTCAGGCAGGCTGGCATGGATGGAGGAAAGTATCAGGTGTGATGTGTGACAGAAGAGTTTCAGCTAGAATGAAAGGGAAAGTGTACAAAACCGTGGTGAGATCCGCCATGCTGGTTGGTCTAGAAAAAGTCGCATTGAAGAAAAGACAGGAAGCAGAGATGGAGGTAGCAGAGATGAAGATGCTGAGGATCTCTCTGGGAGTGACCAGGATGGTCAGGATTAGAAATGAGTATATCAGAGGAACAGCACATGTTAGAGGTTTTTGGGATAAAGTTCAAGAGCAAGACCGAGATGGTTTGGGTACGTACAGAGGAGAGAGAGAGTACTTAGGAAGAAGGATGCTAGATTTGGAACCACCAGGAAAGAGGACTAGAGGAAGGCCAAAGAGGAGGTTCATGGATACAGTGAAGGAAGACATGAAGATAGTTGGTGTGACCAAAGAGGATACAGCAGATAGGATTAGATGGAAGAAACTGACTTGCTGTAGCGACCCCTAAAGGGAAATGCCGAAAGAAGAAGAAGAAGATACAATTATTTGCAGGTGTATTTTTATTTAACTGCAAGAGTGTGCATTTTCAACCATTTTAGTTAGTCCAAATGACTATTTTTGAGCTGCCATCCCTGGACAGATATCAATTATCAAGGAGAAAATAGGAATAACTTGAGTCACGGTTGAAAGAGACTAAGAAAAAAACCAAAAACCCACTGGATCTTTATTTTTATACCATCATCAGATTGTATGATGAATCATAATTTCATTTAAATTTTGGGGGTTTTAGCTATTGCATGTAGAAATAAAGGGGTGACACAAGGGTGGGGAATAACTCTGTTCAGTAAAACGTTAGAAATGTTGTTTTAATACTGTATATACAGCTCATACAAGCACATTCTCAAACATACAAAAGACACCTCAACACATGGTTCTGTGCATGAAGACTCCCACAAAAGTAGTTTTGAGACTTAATGTGCATGGGACGTTTAGGAACGCAAACTTTTAAGATGGTGTTGTTTTTTGAGGGTTACAGAGCTGTTAGAGGTGAAGCCAGACATAGCTATGAGAATGTTTGTTGTGGTTAGTTGCATTGGCAGGCTTTCCTGATGATTGACTACATCTCAGCCTGGGGGTTTGAGCCCTGGAATGGATGCAAGGTTTGAAATGCTAGCCTTTCTGTGTGGAGTTTGCATAATCTCCTCGTGTATTTGTGGATCTTCTCTGGGTACTCTGGTTTTCTCCAATCTTCCAAAACTATGCATGGTAGGTTAATTGGCTGCTATGAAATTGCCCACAGGAATGAATGTCTGTGTAGATGGTTGTTTGTGTGTGTGGCCCTAAGACGGACAGGCGACCTGTTTGGGGTGTATCCTGTCTCTCGCCTGAAATCAGCTGGTATAGGCTCCGGTATCCCTGTGATCCCATTAGGAATAAGTTGTTCAGAAGACAAAAAAATGTTGCCAGGTAGAGTCAAACTGAAAGAAATCTGACTGAAACCCTTTCAGATATGATTTGATCATTCTTTCTCATTGCAAAAAATAAGATGGAGCCCTACTTTAGGGCTAATTATGAAATGCATGTTCTGACATTGATTTTGACCTGTGGAGACAACACCGTTGGAACGAGACATATGACCTATGTAACATGCAGCATGTTCATGGGCAACAATGTCAACATACAAGGGCTTTTAGCAAATTGAAGTCGAAGGTCTGTGCTAGATTCTGTTCTGGACTCTGTCCAAGAGGCTTTCCGAACTCATGTTTTTGCCTTGCTACTCCTGGTATTTATTTTGCTCCCCTTTTCCATGTCTGGTTGTCATTTGGGTTTAGTGTGCCAGAGTTTTCAGTGAAAGAATTTTTTAGCTTTCGTTAACTTGTGTAGTTAGAATCATTATTTTCGCTTCTTCCCTTCTTAAAGTAATTTGTAATTACACAAATTTACCTCACCTTTACGGGTGTGCCTATTAACTGAATTAAAACGTTAACACTCATCTCTTTTAATGGTTTTGTCAAAGTTTGAATAATAGCAAATTCTCTTACTTTTAAAAACTCACTATAATTTTTTTGAGAAATTTCTACAGAAAAAGGGCATAAACAAACAAACAAAACCAAAAACTAGCCTGGTAGAAATTGAATTTTACTCAAATAGGAACACATCTGGATTGTGTCTTTTCTCATCATCTGAAAAAACTCTTGAGTGAACAATACCTGACAAAAACAATTGGGATGCATGAAAATGAGGACATAATTTTTAAACATCAAAATTACAGCAACACAGGGGGAAATTGTTCCATTGTTTTTGTTGCAGCCCACCTTTTTTGGAAAAAAAGTTTTACAGTTCTACATTATTCAAGTTGAAAACAAACTGCCCTTCACTCAAAAATTTTTTATTGTCTCAACCTAAATTTGCATTTTTCTATAAAGCCACAAAAGAAAAACTCAAAGTGTGTAACATATTTATTTTCCCATTCACCCTTAAATATTTCTGACAGATTGTAGATTTCTTTGTAATCCTGATGGTGCAATTGCACAATAACAGTGTTTTTATGTTTTCAAGCAACATTTCTGGTTCCACAATGAGACAAATTGAAAAATCACCCCACAATTTCTGTTTATTCATCAAACCTTTAAATATAAGTGAAAGCTTTTTTTTTATTTAATCATTACATACATAAAAATGTATTGCAAGAAATTATTACTGAATATGAATTAATTATTAATTATTTGTTTTATTCTGTGTCTTATTCCTCATGGGGTACCACCATCCCATGAGCTCTGCCTGCTCGGTTTGTGGGGTCTTCTCTGTAGGGGTCTGACTGGCCTGTGTAGTGCGGGTACCTCACTTTAGCCAGGTGGCCTCTGTGGGTGCCCATGTCTCTTTGAGCATGGTGGACCCCTGTGGTTTTGGTTGCTGCAGTCATGGGTAGGCCGACTCCTGGTGTGGATCGATCCCCAGTTATTATTTCCTCACAGCATCAGGCCGGATGTTTATTTTATTTTCAGTTAAAGAGACAGTACTGTAGTTAGTGGTTCAGGTGAAATGGGGCTTGGGAAGTGTGTGTGTGTGTGTGGGGGGGGGGGGGGGGGGGGCTGTGTGAATGCCGATGCATGTGTGCAGTGTTTTGTATGAGAGTGTGATTTTTGATGTATGCTTCTATTTGACTATATGTTTATTTTAATGGTCTGGAATTTAATATTGTTTCAGTTTTTATTTGTTCTTTTCAGCACTTTCTGTAACTTTGTGTTGGAAAAGTGCTTTACAAATAACATTTGATTTAATTTGAACAAGACTGTAATTTTAGGTACATTTTTATATTTTACACTGTAAAACCGTGGCGTAAAATATGTTTTGTTTTTTTTTATTGGAGAAGACAAACCTGACACCCAAAGAATGATAGATGGGGATTCTGGACACATTTGAGAAGGTTAGACAGACGACATAGGGAAAGAAGCGATATGGGGGGAGTAGTAATAAAATGTTCAGATGGGGAATTTGATTTCATCTTGCAAGTATTTGGAGAGAAGAAAAGGAGGCAGACTTCAGGGATAAGGCTCTCTTTTGTGTAAACTTTCTGCTGTGTGAAAAGAGGAATGTTTTAATTTTGAATTGAGTATGCAGGAGGAGCTACAGTGAAAAAGTTGGAGGCAAGCAGTATAGACGCAGCATGGTTTTGATTAAAAGTTATGAGGTACAGCATAAAGGTTTGCCAAAATTTTTGCACATTTGCATTTTTGGCTGTCAGCTCTCCTTTAGCTTTGGAAAGCTTTAAGAAGCTAGCACACCAAATGAGAAAAACAGATCGAAAATCAGGCATCAGAATATTACTCACAGGCTGAATTAATCTCACTGGTGAACTAATACTATTGTGGAAGGAAAGGAATGAGGGACTAGTGTTTAATGACTACTGCTTGGTAACCGGTAGGTTGAAATACAAAGTAATTCCATTATATACCAAACACACGAAATGTGGACATAAATTACTTTTCACCACAGCATATTGAGAATAAACACCTGTTATTGGTTCGTTACAACAACTGTTTTATACTCAAACACAGCAAAGGTTCAAAAGCCCAACAAATCTAATCATTTCGATTTTGTGGAAAGATGAAAGGAACTTGAACATATTCATACCAATTGATCAGACGTGCCATCTAAGTTCAGTGCCAATTTGAATTCTTTTCATTTTTATTTATGAACTAAAACACCTTTAAAAAAATAGTGAATTGCAATGTTCATCAGCATTACTGAGATAAATGATTTAGATCCAATTTTCTGCAAAACCGACTTGAAATGTGCATGACTTTCCGTATTTGTCAGCAGATAATTTGTCAGTTGATTGTCTTTAAAGGCACAGGATACAGTCCTAGTACAGTGTTTAAGTTTCGGTCAGTAGTTTTTTTTTTTTTATTTCTGATATCTGTCCATGTTTTCATACTTTGAAAGTCTAAAGTGTTCTTGTAAAAAAAAAAATCTTAACATCAAGATATGATAAATTTTTTTTTGTCATTTTAATTGTACATCTCATCACAAATTAGGAAAATACAAAAATGTCTTGAATCTTAAAATCTTCCAAATTCCTTTCTTGACAAAACAAACACTCATGTGAACACCATTTCATACAATCAAAATGAAAAACATTATAAAGTGAGTGAACACCATTCCAAGAAGAAACTATTAGTGATCTGTCTAGTGAACTATCTAGTGATCTGAAACTTTACAAATGGGTCAAGATTGTTTTTTAATAACCATACTTTTTTATTTTGAGCAATTTAGTTTAGAAATAAAACGCCTCCAAACTAAAGTCCAGGTGCCTTGTTTTTCTCAGACTCATAGAATCTAAATTAAAAATTAGCTTTTAATGTGTTTCTCTCGCTTTTCTGTTGTTGCAAATTTGATTAAAACGAAGAAGTGAATGAAGTTATTTTTTTTCTGTGAGCATTGATGTGAGTCAAGCTGAGTTATGAAATTAAAAATGCAGAGAGAGTTGAGCCAATAAAAGTTCCCCTTCGATAATTTTAATTAAATCAAACAGTAACAAAAAACTCTCATATACTCCCCATTCGCCTCACATTCCTCTCTTCTCAATGACCCATCTGTCTTATTGCATTGCTCAGTACTCTCTGACATACTTTGCTGGTATTTGTACCAGGCAACCAATCAATGCTGTTGTTAGTATCTTGGTGTGATATTTTTTCATATATACTCTCAATGGGCTTCATGTGATGTGCAACTGAGTTTAAAAATTAAATATCTTGACACACGCTAGCTTCTCAGGATTCACACGGCTCACAGCTGGACCCACCAGTACATCTCTTAATTCGTTAGGGTACTTTTTTTTTTTTTTTACTGGCAGTATTTGTATCATTGGTGTTTGTAAGAATTTAAAACTGATCATTAAAAATCATGAAGTAAGAAAAATGTATTTTTTATCAAATTGTATACATTTACCAAAAAATATATATTGAAAAATAAAAATTAATCACCACATAATGATCGATTGTTGCTTTCTTAAACTTCAAATATCTTTAAGTTACAACCCACAATTACTTGATTTCTACAGTACGCTCGACTATTTCCATTGATTTCATTGAAAAATTAAGAAAAACAATTGGAATTTCAACGAGAAGTTAGCCTGTGTTTGTATATTGAGACTTTATGTGGTTGACCTCACCTCTTTGGTATCCAAGGTGAAATCTTTGTGTCTAAGTCAGAATGCACTTGCTAAGTAAGCCTCCTCAAGGCAGTATCTAACAAGATTAAATATTTCATCACATTCACTCCGGAAGAGCCGGATACAGCGCCTTTTGTTTGAGCAGGAGAAACTTATATCTGAAAGGGAGGCAACTCTTTATATTTAGAGGCCCATGAGGACCTGTCTACGTGAGAGGAAATGAAGCGTTGTCTGTCTTTCAACAAGCTTGTGGTAGCCAAATATGACTGAAGTACAGATGGAAAAAGGCTAAAAGAAATATGCTAGTAAAGTGAAGGAAACAACATGAGTTTTGTGAGATATTAGAGCCATGAGACAGACTCCACCCAATATAAACCAGACATTCATATGCACAGAATGTTATACCAACAAATAACTCTGACAAACTTTTTATTCCAATGAACTTTGGAAAATGAGCATTCGTCAATTTCTTTTTTCGTAACTTTCCAACTCACTAGGAGAACAAAAGTAGCTCAGACCATTTACAGCTAAAAAGAAATGTGTGTGTGGATTTACCGTAAACGGACGCCAAACCGCACTGAAAAAAAATGATCCTCCCAGAATAAAAAAATATATTATGACTAACTACCGCAAAAGTCATAAAGAGCTTAGAATACCAACAGTAAGACTATTTTGAGACACATAATTTATTAACATCAAATCTTTAGAGTTCCAATTTTAAGCTACTGGATTTGTTTATGAAAATGTGTTTATGAAACACATTTAAACTCTTTTGTAAACTGCTTTTTGATCTGAACTTTACTAATGAAATTTTTTACATCATTGTTGCATGGTGGCACAGTGGTTAGCACAGTGGCCTCACAGCAAGAAGGTCATGGGTTTGAAACACTGGCCTTTCTGTGTGGAGTTTACATGTTCTCCCTATGTATGCGTGGGTTTCCTCTGGGTGCTCTAGGTTGAGAACCCCCTCAAAAAAAAGATGTCACATCTCAAGGGGCTTATCCTCCTAATAAAATATCCCTTTTGGAGTTGCAGGGGGTGCTGGTGCCCATTCTGGCTGATTTAAGGCGAGGAAAACTTTTAAAAATCTTAATATAAAAACCACTCTGACTTATTTGCAAAAGCGTACTTTACAGTCTCATTCTCACAATTTATTATTGCCACAAAACGACATACTCGGTTAGTTAAACCGCTTTTAGATCTCAGTCTCAACTCTACCATTTTCTCTTTCAAAAATGTCCTGACTGTCTAGTATTTATCATTTACTCCAACATAACCACTAGTTTGTAAGGCTCTGGAAAAAAAAGAAAAATCTTTTTATTAAATGGCTGATCCTTATTTTTCTCGAGAATTTGACAAACCATCCAAACAAAAGTTGTCTGTTGCTGTCCTACAGACTTGATGAAGGTGATGGTTATTTATGAAGTGTGAATGAGCATTTCCCTCTCAATTTCTGTACTTTAACCAAGGTTTTAAGGACCTTGTAATCACAAACACCTACTCTTCATTTAGCTAATGTTTTAGATTGATGTCAGGTTAGAGACTCAGTGGGTAAGACTTTGAGTCCTCTTTGGCCCTCACATATTGACAGAATGAAGGGAAACACGCAGCACATTGAATTCATTTGTTTGGACTCAGTTTCCACCAGTTGGTGGAGATAACCGCGTTTTTAGCTTGGTGCTTTCTTGCTTTAATAAAGACAAGAAAAAAACCCCAACAATTTAAAATTCCTAAATAGAAACATATTGAGTTTAAGTATCCACATAAAAATAAACTCAAAGCAGAAAAAAGACGTAACAATAATCGAAGCTGACAACAAAATGAACATTTTCTCTAAAAATAGCAAAATACTCCAAACACACCCTTTCTGACTTAAGTGAACACATGAAGACACTAGTTCATGACCTGTTCTAACTCAGTGTGAAAGGTCACTTGTTGAAAAGGTGAAAGGTCAGAAAGAACAAGCCCTGCAGCATAAATCGGATTTAAGGAGGAACATAGAGTGATGGAACTGAAATTATACAATAAAAATTCACTTAAGATAAATTAGTCAAACACCAAATGAGGCAATGAACTAAAAATCCATGCACTAACTAGTAAAACGTTTTTAGTCGTTTCTACCTGAGTGAATATTAAACTAAAAATAATAAAAAAATAAATGAATTATTAAACAAAGTATATTACAATAGTTAAATGTGTGTTGGACATCTGTCTTGAATAATGATACACACAAACAATATTTTTTTATTTATTAAAGACAAAAAGTTCTTTGAGAAGAATGTTGCTTTGGAAATTATTTGTCTGTAAGAAATCAAGAATAAGATTTTAATAATAATAATAAAAAAGATATTCCTATTGTTTATGACTGAAACTAAAGATAAAAAAAAATATATGTACAGCATATTTTTGTTTACATGTTTACAAAGTTTTTTTTTTCTTTTTTTGCAAAAACACTTTTTTAAAACTTCTAAAAACTTACTTACTTTTTCTGTAGTTGTAGATTACGACAGTACATTTTTTTTTTACCATGGGATCTAATTTGGTTAGATCAAGGATGGGCAAACTTTTTTATTCGCGGGCCACATTGAGTTCTAACATTTTGCAAAGGGGCCGGAACAGGAGCAGATGGATGGCATGCTTTGGTAACCTCACCTCATCGGAAAAAAATACACACCTTGGGATGTGAAGAAAAAATTTTCATTTCCAATGAAAACGAAAAAAAGCAATATAACAAATGCATAGAAGTTGCAGGAAGCAGTCTGGGCCCGTTATATTTGAGCGGAGGATGGAAAGGCATCGAGGCCACTACACGCACATAAACAAGCACGCTAGATGTTACATCAAGCACGTTAAATTTTAAATTACGCGGGCTCGCGCGTCAAAACGTGCATCTAGCGCGCAAGGTTTAAATTATAGTTTTGAAATTGAGAATGCACCCGCTGTGCTTTTTCTTTTCTCAGACAGAAATGTGAAAGTCTGACGCCCATTTTGTTACATTTTCGTCTCGTCAATAGAAACTTGCAAACGTCTTGTCACATTTTCGTCACCAAAAAGACACATTTATTTTGTTATCGTTACGTCATCGTCATAAAAAGAAGCTTCGTCAACTAAATCGTTTCGTTGTCGTCATCGTTAACGAAAACAACACTGCTGTGATAACCCTGAAACACACAGAAGAGTGGGTCGTGAGGATAACAAGTTTACGACATTGAGTTGTCTGCTCAATGTTTTATGTTAAAGTACTGATATTGACAAATACAGTAACATCCAAACACTAATGTAATTTGGCTCAATCTTGCAATGTAATGGATCTACACCTAAAACTCTGTTGTTGATAACAATTTTACTTGAAAAGTATATTGTTCTTATGCTAATTATTTACTGAAAGCTAGAAATATACAATTGTAGATTTTATCACACATTTTGTCAGCTGTGATTGCATGTTTGATTTACATCCGCATGCATGATTGGTCCTTTTCCAGCTTCATGCATGATTTCTGCCTACTGCACATCATATGTTTGTGAGCATGTGGTTTAAAGGCACGGATCCCGAAGCGTGGGGCCGTATTTGTCCTGCCTGTTACGCTATTCAGTGAGGGGCTCAAGAAGAGCAAGGCCAGTAGTAATCCCAGCTCTGTGCTGTAATGCTATGTCCTATCATAACATGGCTGTGCCTTGTCCTGAGGGGCTATTGTCATACCACAAGTTACCAAGGCTCAACAGGCCATCAGCTGTTGCTTCAAGATCTATTTCAACTTGAGTTTAAAAATGATTACCTGGTATTAACTCATTCCCAGCAATTACATCTTTTCTTTAAGGTTTTAATGTTGCATTTAGCTTAGATTTTCTTAAAATCTTCTGCTACAATTGTTTTTTTTACAGCTAATCATCAAACCATGTAGAGATAGAGCAAATTAGAGCTGTTCAACCTGAGTCGAACATTTCTACACTCAATAAAATGTCAGTCATCTTCTTATTCATCTATCCCTTTCGGGATTGCGAGGAGTGCCGGAGCCCAACCCGGCCAATTTAAGGTGAAGGGCAGAGTACACCCCGAACAGGTCGCCAGCCTGTCGCGGGGCCACACACACACACTCATTCCTAGGGGCAATTTGGCACTGGCCAATTAACCTAGCATGCATGTCTTTAGAGGGTGGGGGGAAACCGGAGTATCCCCACGCAAACACGAGGAGAACATGCAAACTCCACACAGAAAGGACTGTGTTCCAAGCCTCGTTCCCACCCAGGACTCGAACCCACGACCTTCTTGCTGTGAGGCCACTTTGCCACCGTGCTGCCCTCAATAAAATGTGATATTAATTTTTCCTTTCAACAAATTTTGTTTCTGTCTTCTAATTTGACTTAGTTTCTAAAACTAACAGACAGAAAAAAAAAAGTACATGGTTAAAATGTCATTTGAAATATCTCCAGTTAAAATATGCTAAACATCTTCTCTTTTAACTTATTGATTTATCCACCCTCTGTGGATTTTGATTGCTTACATTATAGGCTGGGAATCTCTAAACTAGAAACACATGTGAGACTAGAAAGGATGATACTGTCTCATTGGTATTCTTTTTATTTTAGAGGTATGAATCAAATTTAGTGTGTGTAGTCATGCTTAGAGGCCTCCTTTTAGTAGATAGATTTAACTATTTTGATTCAGGATTAATTTAGTTGCTTTTCCTCCTTTTTTTTTTTTTTTTTACAGTTTTTATCATGTGTTTGGCAGTTAACGCAATTTGAGCAGTTTTTGCCATCTTTTGATGTTTCACCTGCTTTAATACCTGCCAATTATTTAATTCTTTTTCAAACAAACGTGGAATATATTCTTGGAGTTAATTGTTTGAAAAAATGAGAAAAAAAAAAAAAACCCTGGCACTAGTTGGAGTTAAATAACTTGACTCTAGAAAGAAAATTATTGGTTTGGTGATCATAAAAGTTCATGCAGGAACTTTCTTTTTTTTAAATACAGCGCACCTTATGTTCACCGTGACTGTTGAATTTCATTGTTCAGTTTGGTAGAAAAGAAAAAAACTAAACAAAACAAAAACAATGCAAGTTACTAAGGCTGATTGTGCACATATTTCAGAGTGTAAAACAATGACACCACATTTCAGCCCGTTTTTTCACTGCACACATTCTTCTTTTTAGTCTTACTTTAGGAGTTAGCTGTTGTTGCTCCTTCTGTTTTTATTTTCTGGAGTAAGAAAATAGAAAAAAGAAGATAGCATAGTCATGGAATATTTTAATCCAAAAAGTGTGTCTCACTCACTTTTTATGGTTTTGTTTTTTCACTGGTTCTGTTCTTAGATTGTGACATTCACCCACAAACCAAAGTAATTATGCAGTGATTTTGAGGAACTTTAAATAAATAGAAGAGACTGAGTAGAAACAAGTCATCTAAAATTAGCATTTTTAAAATTAAATTCTTTGCAGGGTTTTTTTTTTTTTTTTAACATTGGTTTACAAAAACTCAAACTTTAAAGCAGGACAAAGTTTCCCAAACCCACAAAAAAGATCTATCAAATATTTTGAAAGCTCCACCATGTAAAAAAGACTAACAAAAGCACTTAGAAATTATAAATGATGAATTTTTAATACTGTTCTGTTCAAAACACCAATTTTCTAGTAAAATCTACACAAAAAACATAGTAACAAACTGTCAGTCAACAACAATAAGAAAAAAAACAAGGTAGTGTAACGAGCATGTGGAAAACATTTCTTGCTTTCCTTCCTGGCCAAAAAAATGTAATGTTCCAGTTTAAAATTTGATGTAAGGATAGCCAACATTGTGTGAGAGCATTTGTGACCATAAAGTTAATGGTAACATGATTATAAATGGTGCTGGAACAAAAAATAGAAACACACACTTTCTATTTGTCCACACATACGCAAAAAGGCACATGGAAGATAGAAAAAAAAGTCTCCTGACGTCGTAGCAAACCATAAGAGCATTATATCTTTCCAACTGGCATGTCCAAAAAACATTTCACATTTCTTCATTTATAATTTGTAATGTGATTAAAATGCAGTTAGTGTTGAGGCAAAATAAAGAACCTTTTGTTTCTGAATTGCATATTGGTATGTAGTGTTGCACTAAAAATGTGAGAATTTGTTCACCATAATGGTTGAGACATGTCTCTGTAAACCAACTCCACACACTGCTTATTATTTTTTATTTGTTTTTGTACAAAAAGAAACACAAAAGATCCTGCTATAATTTTGGATAAAATATAATGACCGCTTCATTAAATCAGTGCATGTTACTGTCTGGTTACCATTGTTCAGCACAAAACGTAGTTTCTGAAAAACAATTTCTGATAATTACTGTGCTTCAGCGAAAGAAAGGTTTGTTTAAACATTACGGGACAAATAGCGGCTGAAATATTTATTCTTGGCAAAAATTAAGGAGTCTTTAAGGAGTGAACTCTGGTATGACAAAACTGAACACAGTTTGGGTTTTTATTTCGTTCAAGACATTTCTTGACCCAATTTTATGAAGAGTCAGCAAACTTGGCAATGAGGATAAAGTGTCTGGCAGTTACATTCACTTGGTGAGTTTCTAGAAAATACATGAAAACAGGTAGATGTAGTTGGCACCTAAAGTAAATATGAGTCCGAAAGAATTGTTTTGGCCTCAAGGGAAACTTGGGAAATGATGCTTTCTGCATAATGCAGAAGGTAGAGGTTTTAGCTGTAGGATTTTTTCTAGAACGGATCATAACGTTATCACAACAGCTGCGGTATATTTGTTTTTCAAACAGTAACAGTTTGAATCCACAAAATAAGCAATACTGAATGATCATTTACAGCAAAAACATCATAAAAGTAAAAAGAGTAAAAAAAAAAAAAGTACAAAAATACATGATAAAAGCAGTATACCACAACATCAACTATCAACATCATCTTGCAGAATAATGCAGACAAGATCTGTTCTGATTTTATTTCACAGCAAAATTAATTCCAAAGTAACCAAAAACAATATTAAGTGAGAGATCTAAGATGGGCACACTAAAAAAAAAAAATGTCTCCATCAAATTGAAGAAACTATACAACTTTTTGTCAGTAATCTATTTCTAAACTTCGACAAATTGAGATATTTCAGAAAAAAAAAAACTATTGTCAGTGCAAGTTCTTTTTATAGCTTCCACGATGATGTCAGAAATGGATGCAACTTTATGCCCATAAACACATCTTCATTTGCAAACATTTGAACCATCCTCAGTTCTCTAGTTCTGTGGCCAAAAATTTGCATCAGTGTCTGTATATCAAATTCCCCAAAGTACAGTAAGAGGGTTTGAGCACTGTCATTCTGCTTCTTTGAGTTAGTCTAAAAAACTTTTTAAAAATGAGCTGAAAGTCACAGTTTGATTACTGCAAGACAGTCTTCTGTCTCTGTCCACTTAAGAGACCTTTTTCATTGATTGCACTTAAAATAATTACTAGACTTTGCCACCAGCAAACTTGGATGGCTTCAACTCATCCTTTTCAAAGTCTCACAGTGGTTAAGCTCCTTTAAAAAAAAGTTTATGGTTAATCCATTGTTTAATGTTTTCTAAAAATTTGTCATCCATGCTGTTCTGTTTTAAAAAAGAAAAACATAGAGTATTAAGTGCCCTTTTTCAAACAATAAACGTCTGACACTGGAATGAAAATTAGAACTAAACCTTAAGTTAGTTCAAATAGGGTCAAGAAATCCTAAACAGGAACTTTTTAAAAAAAATCAAATATTCTTGTGTCAGAAATACGATGGCTTTAGGGAAGCTAAATTGTTATTTGATGGACAATGACCTTGCATTAATGGTGATTCATAATCTAAACCACCATTCTGTTGAAGTAAAAGCGATGGCTGAGCGGTCTGACAAACATCAGTCTCAATCTGTTTGAAGGGTGTTGAACCATTTACCCCATTCTCTAGGCATGCTTTTATCCCCTCTAATTCTGTGGTTTCTTGTTCAGCTGGACCCAGCTCCAACTCCAATCCTGAATGTTCTTGAACTCTGTTGCGTAGACAGATTATTGCTCCGGCTACTATAGCCAATCCCAGCAGCAATGCAAGTGCAGCCAGAGCTGAGATAAGGGTATAGGTCATAGAAGGAATTGGCTTCACCCACGGTTCCGTGGACGTTACAGGAACCCCCTCGGTGTGCGCTTCTGTGCATGCTCCCACTTCCACTGAGCTGTTACTCCTTGAACTAAACCTTTCTCCAAGGGGACTGGCACAAACAGAGTAGGTACAGTTGGGTTTTAAACCACGCAAAGTATATTCAGGGTAGGACGTTGGTAAACTCAGTATCATAGGGCGTCGGTCTGGCCCCGAGAGATTACGGTAGGTCAACCTGATGCCATGAATATGTGGCCGTGTTTCAATGAAGCGATGCAGGTCAAGAAGAATTGATGTCGACGTCACATGACGTGAGGTGATATCATCAAGATGATCGGACGTCAAAGGAGTAAAAACCAAAGTTTCTGTTGTCGAAGGTTGTGGTTGGTCAGGAGCCTCATCGACGTTTTCACAATAAGAGCCAGATGTTCCCGAGGAACACAAACAGCTGAGTTGTCCTTGAGGGTCAAAATTACACGTACCTCCATTTAGACAAATATTTGGTGGACAAAAGTGTTTCCCATTCTCCTCACGATTAGAGCTAACAGATACTGAAGGTTCTGGTTGAAGCAGGTAGCCATCTGTTTTTGAGATGATAGTTTCTTCACTGGATGGTGGTGGAGGAGGAAGAGCATTAGAATGAGTGGTTTCTGCCAATGTAGTTGGAATCTGTGGAACAAGTGTATACGTGATGAGGGAACCAATTGATCCGGTTGTGGTTGGTGGGCATCCAAAGTCTTTGTGTTCCAATGCAGAGAGTTTCTTTCCAGCATTAACTAAAGGAAAGTGACATCTGGTTTCCTCTGGTCTCCCGAGAAGTACGCCCTTGTCTTTTAACCAAACAGGGAACCAGGCCAATGGACACAGGCAGTTAAAGGGGTTTTCAGCTGCAGTGAGATGTGTCAGTCTTGGGAAAACCTCAAATAAACTCTCAGAAAATCCTTGTAGATTAAGTCCACTGAGATCCAGCTCTTGAAGTCCAACCAGTTTTTGGAAGTCTGTCACTCTGAGTTCAGGCAGTGGATTGGCAGCCAGACTTAGTTTGATCAAACCTTTAAGAGAATCCTGCTTCAGGGCATTTGGGACTTCATGCAACTTGTTTAATGATATATCAAGTTCATGAAGATTTTTCAGAGATGCTATAAGATTTTCATCCACAGAAGTAAGTCCCAAGGAGGCCAACTTAAGAGCCTCTAGGTGGGGAGTTTGCAGGTCTGAGGGTCCCAAGGTTGGAATATTATTGTTGCTTAGATCCAAAAGAAGAAGACTGGGCAAATTGAGTGTTGGTAAGGAAATTAGCTGGTTTCCTTGCAGCTTGAGCTCCAATAACATCTCTAAACCCTCAAAGGCTTCCAAATGGATGCCCTGAATTCTGTTGGAATGAAGATAAAGTCTTTCTAACTGTACCAACCCAGAAAAACTGTCTTTTGAAATATAAGTAATAAGGTTGGAAGACAAGTCTAAGTTCTTCAATTTTGACAGCATCTCAAACACTCCATCTGGAATTTCTACCAGGTAATTCTGGCTCAGGTCCAACATTTCCAATTCAACAAGGCCTCCAAAGTCATCTTGCGATAAGGTTGAAATTTGATTCTGAAAGATGTAGAGCTCATGGGTTGTTACAGGAACATGGGGTACTGTACTAAAGTGTCTATTATTGCAGAAGATTGTATTGGTATTTTGGCAAGAGCAGTCTTCTGGGCAATCTGCGGAAAATGCCACACCAGAGGTGGCAAGTAACAGCATCCAGCCAAGTAACATGTTGAAGGACAACTTGCAGCACTGCAAAAACAGAAGAAGAAGAAAAAATACTGGTGTTAATTGCAGTTTCATTGACAACCTGAACAAATTTTAAATTCAGCGATTAAAACGAATGAAAGATGTAAAATGAGAGCACAAGTTACTTTTTGTGTCTTTAAGGCTTATGTTTTTGGATAAACATTTCTTTATTACTTTAAATAAACATCCCATATATGCACAATTATGCATAAAAAAACATACAACTGTATGGCTAAATACAAATTTTGAGTTTATTAAAATTCAACACTATAAACATTTTTTCCAATCTTACTTACAAGGCCTTTAACAAAGTGAAAACTGAAAAGGAAAATGAATCCAAAATTTTATGGGGCAGTGTCAAAACTAACAACAAACAAATTACTCCGGCTCAATACTCTGTTTCACTGTTTCAAAGTTCACTGTAACTCTCCCAGATTGCCACTCATAAGCAAAAACATAAAGTTCTTTAGTGAAGTCACCAAAGGGTTCTGTCACATTAATCAGTTGGAAAAGAATTGTCAACAGAATTATTTTAAGACATGTTGTAAGAAACAAATCTTAACAAATGAACTGAATGATAAATGTCTTACAGCATGCTCTAGTAACAGATAAATACTTCTTCTATAGAGGTGCTTACGCTTACTTTGATTTAGATAGACGTCTTATAGATAGACGTTTATTGTTGACCACATTTTTCCTTTTGTACGGTTACTAATTCCACAAGGGGTAAATGTCAGTCATCGCATAAGTTCAAGTTCAATGAGTCAACATGAACTGAAAAAAACAGCCCTACTAAATATTTGCGTTACTGCAGTACCAATAAATGCCATGTGGATGTTTTTGTTGTTAGAAAGCAAGTTTTGTAGAAGTCATTATCGACTATTGTTTTTTTCAACTGCAGCAAACTTTAATCTCAAACACAAATTGGTACGCTTGATTTGGGACCAATATTAACAGTTATTGATCAATAAATCAATAGCTTAATGAAGAAAGTTGTGCATTAGTAATGTTAGATGCTTCACACCCTTGTTTGATGTGTTACCATATATAACATGCTCTATGTTTGAGGGTTTTATTGTTTAGTTGATTTGCGAAACTCAATTGTTGTAGCTTCATAAAGTTTTGACTTTAATCATCTTCCTGAGCTGAACGAAAAAAAAAATCACAGGATATGATTCATAACTACAGTAACACAACTGCATACATTTACAAACTAAATATTTAACGAAAACTTAGAATTATCGCAATCGATGTATAGTAAACACTGGTGTTAAGTGAAAAATAGTCACGTCTTGTTTAGCTAGTAAGGTTGTACAAGACAAAAATGATGTCAAATAAGAAAACGTCAGATTGTGTGTTTGATTTCAACATTCATGCACTGACATGTTGATTGATATTGACCGGGTCACCACATCACTCAGCCAAGAACCTGCCATTTATTGTCATAACTACAGCCAATAATACAGAGTAAACTTGGAGTCTATGTGTCATCGGTTCTGCATTACAGAACAATTTACAATTACTAAACAAGTTCCATTAAGACTTTTACAGTTTTATGTTTTTCCTGGCCAGAACACCACCACACAGACTCAGGTATGTCTGTCAGGATAAAAGAAAAATGTCAACGCCAAAATGACAAGAAACAGGTCCACACACCCAACAACCTGTACGGTACACAATCACCAACACACACATTCCTTCACATGTTCACACCAGTAGACACCCACTCAAACAGAATCTACAGCACAGCTGGATTTTGTTACCCACAATACCTTGCAGCCATCCCTCACTGTGAGACAGAATGAGAGGCCCACATAAACCGTCATCCTCCCATATGACCTCTGTCCTTCTATGCTCAGGAAGGTAGCCCAACAATGAGATTACAAAAAAAAGAGTAAAAAAGGAAGTACAAAACACAAAGAAATGCATGTTTTAACTGGTCTTGGTTGATATTTTTTCCTATTTCCCTATAATAATTTATTAAAATATAAATACCTGTATCCATGAAAAAGAGAAAGAAACATTCCTTTGTGTCCCTGAGAGTGTTAAAAAAAAAATCTTGAAGCAACAATTCACTTTATGACTGCTGTAGTAGATTTTCATTTCATTACAGATTATTGAGCATGCAAAGGCTCTACATTTATTGAAAACACAAAGTCCACAAGCAGAGTTGTGGTGCCTCACCAAATTTGTTACTTTCTGAAACCTTTTGAGTAGTCACAGGAACTTTACTTCCCTTCCACTACGTAATTATAAAAACATGTGACATACTGTAATTGCAAAAGCTTGTTGAATTATAATAAGAAAACACTTCCAAGTGTTGCATTTTTTTTTTTACAGTGTTACAGACTAAAAAAGCTAAATAAACATGGGTTGGCTCTCACTACTAACTCTTCACCAACATGTTGGAGAATTTAATAATCTTGAATGGCAAGTATTTCAGTAGAAATTTTTGTTAATAATGTTTTTTGGGAGATTACAGACTGTTAACCAATTTGCAATTTTTTTTTTTTTTTTTTTTTTGATTGGGTTTTCTTGCGGCGTCTCTACTAAACAAGATGATAGAAACCAAATCCTCCTATTTACGAATAACTTCAATTTAGTCCTATTATGGCCACATCTTATCAATAAAAGTTAGGTTAACATACTGGACGAGTCTGTATAAAGTTTTTCTTCAGTCTGCAAAAAGAAGGGGTGTGGTGAATATTCAAGCTGTCACTAGACAC
The DNA here is from genome assembly GCA_902685375.1 of Neostethus bicornis. Taxonomy (NCBI): domain Eukaryota; kingdom Metazoa; phylum Chordata; class Actinopteri; order Atheriniformes; family Phallostethidae; genus Neostethus; species Neostethus bicornis. The sequence continues at coordinate 17,336,945 of LR738542.1, read as the reverse complement.
AGTGAGAGAAAAAATATTAGTTAACAACATGGTCATCACAAATTAAGTTTTGTTTCGTCTTCTGAGCCGCTTGTTCCCTATAGGGAATAGGTTCAGCCGGACCCTATCCCAGCTGATTACAGGTGAGAGGCCGGGTGCATCCCGAACAGAACGCTGGAAACTCACACACACAAACCAAAACCTCAACACTCCATTTTTTTTTTGGAGTAATGAGGCCAACAACACAAAGGGGAATTTTCAAATGTTCGCAAAAAAGTTTTGTTTTTTCTCTGTGAGAGAAAAAGGACAAAAACTTTATTTTCTGCAGCTCATACACTTGAAATATCCTGTTACCGCATGCTTGAAAAGCTCACCAGCAAAATCTGTTCAGCTTTAAAACTCTTAGTCTACCCACGTTGTGTAAGCAGATAAAGTATATCCTGAACGTGTGTTGTTGCATACACACAGGCACAAACAAGCAAATACTTCTGCATTGAAACTTTGAACATGCAGTGATCTGAAATAATATCACTGTTAGAAGGCTCAGTAAAGCAGGAGAGGGTTTGAGAATTGATCTCTTATAGTCTTCATCCAAATGTGTGCTAATGCCTCAAAACAAAGTCTACTAAACCAAGCTTGAAAGAAATTCAACTATTGAAGCCATAGCAATTGCAGTTGTCAGAAAATCTTTCCAATCATCCATTAGGTCTTTCCATAACTAAAACGTTGCCGTGTACACATGCATTTGTGGCAATCTATCAACTAAGTGTTCAGGTATTCTGGCTGTTATACTGTCTCACTGTTCACCTTGTATTTTGGCTTCTTTATAAGAGATAATAGATTTAGATATGAGAGATTTGTTGTTGATCAAGTTTTGCAGCTCAGTTAATAAGTAAGAGCATCACTAGAAAATTATTTAGTGGTGTTGCGACATTTAAAGGTGTGGTACTCACAAAGTTATTTGTGAATTTTTGGAATTCATCACTTTGTTTATTCATTCATCACTTCTTATGTTCCTCATTCAGTGAGAACAATAAAGCTTTGTTTGGACTGAAAGAAAATATTTCAACAATCTACATAACCACTGTTTCACTAACAACTATTTAAGTTGAGTTGTCATTTTGAAGATTTTCAACATGTCCATGCGTTCATACGCCTTACCTGGCCAAAGAGACATTTTGCTGAATTTGAAAGGTTTTTGGATCCAAATTATTTGAGTTAAGTGTAATAGAGCAGAGACGATCAGCACAGTAGTTAATGTGAGACTAAATTGTGTAACCCTAATATATTTCCATTTGGCAGAGCTTCATGATGGCACTTATGTTTGAATGTATTAAATCTGACCGTGTGTTTCTGTGTTGTGAAGCTCTTCGACATGACCACGATACATATAATTAGTCACAAACCCTGATCATTAGATCATTATCACCATGAGCCTTTACTGAAAAAAAAGAAAAAGTATTTGCATCTAGAGCTGTTCCCAAACTGGCTTGGAAACAGTGACTGAAGTCTTTCACAATGATGATGAAAGAATAACTACAATGAGATGACACTTAGACAGACAAACTGAGATCACAGCTATGGCAGCAAAACAAAGATTTTCTGCTCCAGTAGCTTCAAGCCTTTCCTGTGTGTCAACAGGTAGAAATAAGCATGTCATCTGCAAACAACTTAACATAGGTATGCTAACCAACACGAGCATGGCAAACTCACAATTTTAGATTCTAGACTTCTTCTCATGACTTGTTTGCACAAATTTGCCAAATTGTCCTTGAATGGTGGAGGGGGGCATACTCACTTTGATTTTCAATAATGTATGTGATGCAGGTTTCGTTCTCTGTCGCTGAGTCATTAGTGGATTAATAGTAGATTAATAGCCTGAGGAGTTTGTTGTCAAACATGAAAATGTGGATTTTTTTTTTCTATTGATGGAGTTTAGAAAAAAAAAAGGCTAAACTGAATAATACTAAACAATGGCTAAAAGTCAAGTATTCAAATTAGATTGGAGATTGAAGTATTTTTTCAGACTCAACACAAATTATTAGTTATTGGAGGCGGCTTATAGCTGACAGGTGAAGCTGAAAAGAATTTTTTATAAAACTGTAAAATTTGCAGTAAAAAATATATTTACAGCGAACTTTGTAAACTTTTGTAAGTATAATACTTGCTGTGAATTCAATTAAACCCTAGACATGATATAAAAACAGTTAATATGTACTTATAGATAATCTGGGAAGCTGACATTATTTAAAAAAAACTGAACTAATGAAGCATATATTTCGTTCACTATGTTACTAAGTTGTTATTAAAGCTTTTTATGACCAAAACACCTTTTTCATCCCTGCAATTAGTCTGTCATTTAATTGCTTACATTTAACCAACCACCATTCATCTAATCAAGTGAAAATTGCCCGAGGAAACCTTACTCAAGAGCAGATCTTTCATGCTTGTTAAGCCCAGCTGTCAGCTTCCAAATTCTCCTTTAGCAACACACAGGTTTGGCTGGACTTGTTTGGGGGGTTTTAAGATGTCTTCCCTCAGGAGGTTTTCATGCCCAAACATATGATGCAGCACAACAGCGTGGCTCTATTTTAACAAGAAAATAATCAGTAACTTTGGTTTTGTTTGATACTTTTATAAAGAACATATTTCTTATTTCTAAACACACACTCGTTATTTCTTTGTCCACTCACACTGTTTGTGAGCAAAAAACACGAGTTAATTAAGCAAAGAGTAAATGTCAATGTCCAATTTTGGATAAGATCCATCCATGTGCTCATAGAAGTCATGTCACTGCAGTAATCAAACACTATTTACGTACATACTACCTACTTGAATTACAATGAGCCCATCAATGCACATAGCGGGACGGTAACCAGACTTCTCATTTACCCCCGGGATCATCTTGGAGACTGTAAATATGATTAAAGTTATGTACAGTAAAAAAAAAAAAAAGTGTGGAACACCACCGAAATGTTTATTTTAGGCTTTTCAGGAAACCAGACTTCTGTAGTGAAAAGTCACCTGGTTAAATTTTTTTAAGTTTAGCTTTGCTTTTTTTTTTCAAATAATGCTTCCTTCATTTAATGGTCTCTTGGCACCAACAAAATAATACCAAAAGTAAATTGTAAGCAGATTTGTCTTAAATTTTTATTTAAAAAAAGTATTGGCAGATCTAACGACTATTCAAAGACAATCAACAAAGTCTGGAAAAACTTAAATAAAATGCACCATAAGCTTGACACAAAACCTCAGAAATACGTCTGTGGCTCTCGTGATATGTTCACGGAAAATAGAACCAGTTTTCATTAAACTCTTCAGTTAAAAAAATACCACATTATTAAAGGTGTCCAAACTTCTTATAAACAGAGTACTTTTTTAAATAAATACTCAGTACTCATTAAAATACTCAGTATCCTGAAAGTCTCTGTAACAAGTTCAAGTAAATAGGCTATTCAATCTTATGTTGACTTGTAAGTTTTAAGCAAAATCTAGAAAACATCTTTGTGAGAAGACCCTTGGGGCTAAATCATTAAGTTTTTTGAACAGTAAACTTTTAGATTTAGATTCTGTAACTTCAGGTTTTTTTTTTTTTTATTCACTTACTCTGATTAGATCTTGGTTTCATTTTGTTTACATCCCAACATCATTGTGTCATTATTTAATTGGTTGTATTCGTTCTAATTGTGTATTTTGGTAGCATGACATGTCGGCTTGTGAAAGGGCTTAAAAAATATTTATCAATTTTCCAACCCCCACAGTCAGACAGTGGATCATGTGGGAGGAAGTTCACAGAACCTATTCTGGCTAGTCTCATGCAAAAGAAAGGGTACATCTTAGACGGGTTACCAGTATGTGTCATTTATAAATTATTTACAGATTAGTGTTATATTACTATTCATTATTTACCCTCTGCATTAGGCTTTATGTAAATATAAACTCTAGATGTCTTCATAACTTGTTTTCAATTTGGTCACAGCTCATTCAAACTGGAACTATCACGGGGTTTCTGTACTCACCAAGAACTCGCTAAGTAATTTGTACCGGAAATTTACACTCATGGTCAACTTGCTCTGGAAAATCAGCAACAATCAGTGCTGTTATTGACATTCCCACATCTCAAGATTCAGTTTTCCCCATGCAAACATGACTTTACGCCATTTGGAATTCTGAAGTAGCAACACTGACATTTTCCCTTTTGCACACACACAAACCACAAAGACCAGTCCCCCTGCAGCTGGATCACCTCATTAACACGGTGTGTGAAAGGATTTACTGCAGAGAGACCTCATAGGAACTGCCACACACACTACTTGACACACCATTTTGATTGGTTGATAATACCTTTAAAATCAGGAACCTGAGTATATGTTCGAGTGTGGAATTGTAACCCCCCAGAGGGAGACTGTTTTGGCATGTGTGTGGGATGGGTGTTTACTTTGTCACTTATCTATTTACTTTGACTCCTGACAGATTCTTCAAAGTAAACACACACACACACAAGCTCATTCTTGTCTCTGCTGGAAGGGAAATCAATTAGTGCAAACTGAACTGCGTGTGTGTTTGTTTGGCTCGGCTAAAGCCACTGACCTTGACTGGTTCATGACCCAGAAACAAAGACTGTATTATTCACAAGAACAGAAAATCGGATTTTTTTTAACTCTTTGTGGTACCCCACCACACAAACGGGTTTACAGGACTGGGCCTGCTCGCTGACATTAAACATTTATAAAAGCAGCTCTAGGCAAGAAAAATGTGTTTTGGGAGGTTCAGTCTGTTTGGAAATCTTTGTGTCTGGGAAAAAAGGAAATAATGAACTCATATTTTCTCTTAAAAGAAATCTTTCCACATTGCAGACCTTAGACCGACTAATCAAAACACTCCAATTTCCACACATCGTGTTTACTGAAACTTATACACTTCAAATTGAGACTGATGACATCATACATAAACACACACAAGTCAGAATTCTTATCTCTACTACAAACCATCAATCATGACAGAAACCAGACTCTCACCCTGCTTGGCACTTGTTACACTATCAGCAGTAACAAAATCTGATCCACAAACACTCCTATTGAAAAAGAAAACACTTGCTGGTATTCTCAGCCTAAAGTGAAATCACTATTTTTGTATTTGACTTTGAGAAAATAAAGAAGAAAGTTATTTTTATGTTTACAATGTAGAGATGCGGTTAGTGTTGTGTTTCAGCTAAAATGTTCCTGGTTTGAATCACGGCTCAGGCCATCCTGAGGGCAGCTAAATTAGGCTTTAGTCCTCTCTCAACCCTGGTTGGAAGGGGGTGAATATGTAGGATAAATAAGTGCTCAGCAAATGATAAAGTCACTTCAGGTCAAAAGTCATAGTCGCACTCTATTTGGTATACTTTGGTTCTTTTTCCTGCTTTACGGTGAGATGGGGTTCATCTGGAATCCTCCCAAGGCTTAAAGTCTCGATTGAGTTGGTAAATGGGTTATTTATTGAAAGAAATTACTTTTTGGGGAAACAATTTGCATGATTAAAAAAACCAAACAACATTGGCATTAGTTAAACCAGTCTCTTTAGAATACAAATACAAAAATTACCAAGCTGAAGTTGTTAATAATAATAATCAAGATTTGTTCAGATAGTCAATCATACATTCCAAGAGAACAAAACAAACAAGCAAAATATTACTGTAAAGTCATTAGTCTGTGCTAAAAATACAAAATGCCATGGCCCTTCACATGATGCCAATGAGAAATACCAGACAGTAAAGCAGCAGTGGAAAATTACAAATTATATTTTAATAACTCTCATAACACTTCAGAAATTTCTTGGATGCAACTGTGTCTGTGACAAAGCCCTTCCAATTCCTCTCTTTTTTTAATCACAAACACGCCTTCCCATATGCTTGCAGTTAGATCTCTGAGCCTACTGCACACTGTGTGGTGAAACTGGACTCCACAGTAAAGACACGTGAAGGAATGGCAACGACACGCTCCACTGCAGACCAGGCGCTGACACACGACTCTGAAAAAAAGCCTTGGGGCTTTACTGGGATGTTTGAAAAAAAGGGAATGTGGAGAAAATGGTGTTGTGTTTATGTTGCATATACTGACATGCATACTAACACACACGCAAATACACACAGAAACACATACACACACACAAACACACACACCCAACCTTTCAAGAACTCACTCTTGGTAAAGATAAAAAACAGATGGCCATGACTATTTAACATATTTTACATTTTTTAAACAAATGTAAAATTACAAGCAACATCAAAGTTAAACTGAGGGCATGGATCTAAAATAGTTTGTATCCTACAACATGTTAACAACAATGAATATGAATAGCTTTCTTAATACCAAAGTTTAAGTGGAAATTTTTGAAAAAAATGTATTTAAAAAACAAATTATTGTTACTACACATTCAGAATTTGTGCTAGTTTCCTCAGATCAATCTATAAAAATTACACTTCATAAAGCGGTAAAAGTTTTGCAGTAATGTTAAGACATAAATTTTTCCATTTTTTATCAGGTTAAAATGCCAAACACTTTCGAACCACCAATGGTTGTAATTCATTGGAAAAAAATCCCATCGTAATACAATCAGTTCAATTCTGATCGATTGAAAGTTAGCATTAAATACATTAAAACTATCACATTAGTCTTTAAATACTAGAAAAAAGCTACCAATCTAATGATAATTAATCATTAATTAATTAATCCATTCATCCCTCACCGGGGAAATTTGTGTGCTGCACTCCTTACACCGCAGCAGGCTTCCCTTCGAAGGCACCAATGGTGGGAGAAGCGGAGGTTAGGTGTCTTCTCCAAGGACCCTAGACATGCTCTCTGTGGGCCGCGAACCCGCCACCTTCCGGTGCTAACCACTGTGCTGCCGTCTCCCCCAAATCTAGTTATTATTAGTATTATTAATCTTTATGCCAATGAAAACTTTTGTTTTTTTTTATTCTGTATATTATTTCAGATTTGAGATTTGACATATTTTTTATTTTAGAGAGTAGGTTAAGAGATTAAGCTGTTTCATTAATTTGTCTGTGTCTATCGTTGGCTTTACAAACTTGTCATTTCTACTACACACACTTCCAATCATCTTTTAGTGCTATATCAAATTTAAGTTTTTCTGTTGAATTAACGCCATCTGAAACCTCTTGATATAAAGGGGAAAATTATTAAAAAGAGAAATTAAACAAGAGATAATGTAGTCATAAGATTTCAGGAAATGGACACGTTTTCTTTTATAAAGGGCATGTGTTTACATTTGAATAAAGACTGCAAATTTAATTGCTGATCTCAAATCAATCACAACTCAAATGTACTCCATCAATTTCTACTACTTAATCTGTCTAACATGTCCCATTTATTTTACTGACAGAAGTGTGGTGTGTTTTGGCCTCCTTTATGGTATGAAGTAACTATTCTGTATGTTACTGACCCACCGACTGTTTGTTTTGGACTTGCAGTGGCCTGTCTGTATTTATGGGGCATTCTACCTTAGCCAACAGCAACTTCTGACATACTGATACTTAGCACCTGACTGACATAAAATATTAAACAATGTCTTAGTCTTATACCTTTTAAACAGCAACTTGTAGGTAGCTGAGTTTTTAAAATATTATTTTGGACTCTGAGCTGACAGCTGCGGCTAAAACTATGTTTTTCAGCCTTTTTTTTTTCTTTCTAACTATTACAAATTTATTGAGGGTGTATAGCAAAACTGAGGTAGTCTGTGCAATACTGCAATGCAGTAAAATGGAAAAAAATAATGGAACAAAATACTGCATGTTCTCAGTAATAAAAACTGTGCCAGCGTGACTTTTTTGCATCTTTTAATTTGGAAATTGTGTTGATTTTCTTTTTACCTTTAGAAAAACTCAAACATTTGTAGCAATGTTTTCTATAGATTTAACATTTATGACCACTAATTGAATTGAAATGGATATATTTTATTAATCCCCAAAGGAAAATTTGAGTGCTGCTGCACAAACACGAGGTATTTAACACTTCAATGTCCCCTCGCCCCTATCCTCTGGCATCCCAGTTGGGTTGCACTGTGTCCAACCTGACAACCCAAAAGCTGAAGTCCGGAATGGGTCACAAAGTGCATTGCATATATGTATATATATATATATAAAAAAACACAGTAGTGTTTTACACCAAATAATAGTTGCATGTTTTAGTTGCATGAGTTGCCCAGGTAGCTGATGGAGTGTCACGTGAATCTCATTTTCTGAAACAGTCGTCCAACATTGGCTGGAAGGACTATTGTGCTGACTAGAATAATGAATAGGCAGGGTACACCATGTACAAATTACCTGTCCCAAAACAATTTTAGCTGAATGCATAAACATTTAGCATCTAGGTAAACACCAGTATTCTTTCATGATGCTGGCGTTTTGGCAGAAAGTTGCGGCAGTCAAACTTTTTATGCCTTCTTTATCGTTGTTGAGTTAGGACCAAATTACAACCACTACAGCTATGACAATAACTTAAAATCAAGTTGTTTTTAAATGAGTACAGCTTTAACTCTCAAAAGACAATGATATGGTGGAGACGGTGGCCGCGTGGTTAGCGCGTTCGCCCGCGGACCGGAAGGTCGCGGGTTCGCGTCCCACGGAGAGCACGTCTAGGGTCCTTGGAGAAGACACCTAGCCCCCACTTCTCCCACCATTGGCGCCGTTGAAGGGCAGCCTGCTGCGGTGTAAGGAGTGCAGCAAACAAATTTCCCCGGTGAGGGATGAATAGAGTAATTCAAAATAAAAATAAATAAAAAATAAAAGGTCATACTAAATGCAAAAGTGTTAAATGTGCTTTTCCTTTTTTAAAAGAACATGGTGTTCTTATTGGTTACCCATGTGGTTAGCTCCAAGACTTCTTTGTTTGTTTGTTTGTTTAGCAAAATTCTCACATTGCTCAGAACAAACTAGCACTGGTTATGTAGTCCTAAATTATGTTCGATTTTGCAGCTCAAGTTTTTTTTCTGCCCACAATTCAAATTAAAATGTTGGTAATAAACTTGATATTTGTACATGCAAAATGTGCGCAGGTTTTTAAAGCATCGTGTGTCGATGCATTCATTTTTTTTAAACAATCAAAATTTTAGGTAAATCAAAGCATGACTGAGCATTTTAGGCATTTATCAAATCTATATACTCATGCTACTGAACAAAAAAATAAGATTAGGATGCCAAAAACTGAACCTATTTTGATTTAAGTTAATAACGCACTTATAAATGCATTTATAATTGATATATGTAATGCACAAATGTTCCACATGTAGAATCAAGAATGTACGTTGGCTAGTTACAACTGCAACTTTAATATTTCGATCATCAGAACAGTAACATTGATACAAAATTCTTTCTGTCTGTTTTCATGCTTGAGTTCATTCTGCTGCACCATGTTATGATTTTTGGTGGGCTGCCGACCGATTCACTTATTGACTTTTGACCTTATAATCCCCTGCAAACTCCCAAAATGATTCTGTGTGCACATATGTTTGTGTTTGAGTAAAAATGGTGAAGGGGAAGAGTGCGCAAAAAAAGTGTTGCTGTGTTAAAATTTTATTTAAAAATAAAACAATGCTAAGTTTTTGTTGTAGGGGGTGAGGAAGGGACAAAGGGAGGGGGGCAGGTGGGTTGGTCACTTTTGCACTCCTGCATTCTTGCTGTGTCCTGTCTTTGCACCACAGTTCCCAAAATTTCTGGCTTCAAGTTGCCATGCACCTAAATCTTGTCATTGTAATAATAATAATAAAAATTTTATTTGTAACGCACTTTATATCTCCAGTGGATATCTCAAAGTCCTACAATGACCAAAAGGAACAACAAACAGCAAAATTAAACAAAACCACAACACAAAAAACAACACTAAAAACTTTGTTGAAAAGCCTTTAGAAATAAAAATGTCTTCAGTCTTTTCTTAAAAACCTCAACGCTCTGTGGAGCTCTCAAGTTCTCGGGAAGAGCGTTCCAGAGCTGTCGAGCAGCTGCCTGGAAGGCCCTGTCCCCCATAGTGGAGAGTTTGGTCCTTGGTTGGTGCAGGCAGTAGGAGGATGAGTGCAGGTCTCGGACAGTGGTGTGGAGGGTTAGGAGTTCTTGGATTACCAAAAACCATGTGTTGCACCTTCATTAGACTGAATGACGCTCTGCTTTCCTGCCCTTTATCTTTCTTTGAAGTCTTTACAGAGTGCATGTGTTTGCATCCACCTGCTAGTGTTTCAGTCCATTAAAAGAAATTAATAAAAACTACAGCCACCTATTCCTAAAAACTTTCCACCTATTTGTGGAAAGTGGCTGAATAAGTATGTTTACTTTGTTTTCTATTAGATTGCGAATGACCATTTAAGATGTATGTTCCATTTGAAATGCATGTTTAAAAATTTGTGTAGATATGTTTTTTTTTTTTTTTAAAACCCATACATTTCACATGTTAAAATTGACACATTCCCACAGTTTAATGGTGATGTGTATTGCAGTGATTGCTGCTGGTAATTCAAACTTTGTTATGCTGCTACAAACCTTCCAGGCTTTCTCTCAACCAGAAATGTCTAAAAAGATATGTCGATGAGACCCTATAACTTTATATTCATTTCACAATTGAAAATGTCTGATAACAGTTTCAGAATTGGACTTGTTTAACCACAAAACACTTTCCTGATCAAAAACAGTATATTTCAGGTCATAACATAACCTGTCAAAAGTTTGGTTGAATCTAGAGTACAATGGACTGGGTTCACCTATGGTTTTTTGAAAGCATCACCAATCAGACTTGGATTCTGGCTAAAAACATTCTCCTGCATTTTCTATTAATCTACATCTAATTTGGTTCAGTAAATCTAACACAAGAGCAAAGCTCACATCCTTAAGCTAAGCAGTGATGACACTTATTATACATACTATTAGTTTGAGATCTGTCTGGGAGTCAATCTTTATTAAAAAAAACAAACAAAAAAAACCTAGATTTTTTAGCTTTTTGGCACATTTTCTAACAAACCAAGTCTCACACATCCTGCTGCTTTGAAAAGGTTTCTAACACCCATGATCTTCTTTTCTTTTGTCAAACTTATCTCCCCTTACCTGCGGTGCCTCTGAATGTTCAGAATATGCCAGGTTCAGACTTTTGTTCTTTGAAGGGCTTTGTGAGGCCCTGCAGCCCCCCAGGCCAACGTCTACTTACAACATGTGTACAGGGGAGTGGGGATTGTTGAATAGGGGGGTGGTTGTGTGTTCAGCAAGACTGTGTGTCCTTAGGATGAATGAAGCTTTAGAGAAGGGGGCTGTAAGAGTTTACTTGAATTTACAACTACCTCTCTCTCCCATATTGCCATCTACACTTACAAAAAGGATAAAAATAATTTGTGGCTTTAAATAGTTCTTGAACATATTCTTGAATTTTTTTTATATTTAATATTTTCTAGATTATTACAAGGTGAGATAAATTGACACACACTTTGAGATTTGTTGAACTGAATTACCTCTCTTATTACACACTGAACTTTCTGCATTGGATGATTTGACCACAGTTCAGCCTTTGGAGGCAACCTTCTCTCCTGATGTCTCCTAGTAACACATAGGAATGTTAAAGGAATATGTGTTTGCCACACTCTATCTACTTACTGAGCCTCTGTGTTTATACAACACACTGTAGGGATGCCTGGGGGTGGTACTTAAGGACATGCTTCATGGGATAGTAAAGCAGCTCCAACTCGTAAACTATACTTGGGGGTAGAGAGGATGAGGGAGTGTGAGAGCTTTCGGGGAAGAGATTCACCCTTAGGTGCGCATGTTGAGTCTCAACCTGTTGCTTGATGTGTTGGTTTAGAATTCCACTTGTAACAAGGAAGCTTGTGAAGATGTACACCTACTGTAGATGTTTTATGACGCTGAAAACAGAAACCAAATTTAGCCTCATTTCAACTCATTTATGCCAAACTGTGCCCAGTATTTGGATTTGCTCTCTTAGACCAAAATAACTAACATAGAACATCATCATTGTATTGTAATTTTTCTAAATTACAAGTTTATTTTACTTTTGTGTTTATTATTCTCACAACTCTATAAATTTAGAGAAGAGAAACTGTGTATAGCTAAAAATGAAAATGTACAAGAATTTTAAAAGAACACTTACAGTACTAATCTTATCACCTTTCAGAGGCACTTGTAAGGACAATAAAAAACATTCTCAAATGAGCTCACTAACAACTTTTTTTGAGATCTAAGCATTTACTTGACTCCAGGAGAAATTTATGTTTACTATCAGTAGCTTCAAATTGGTAACAAAATGAGATTGTAATACAATAGTCAATCGTTTTACTTTTAGATAAACTATATTTGATCATAATAACACATTTTGTGGATCTCCCACTGGGAAATTTTTGTTTGGTAATGCAACATAGCAGGCAGCTATGGCAGTGCCGTTTGTGGGAGTGAAGAAGCGGTGGGTCTTCTCCAAGGACAGTTCAGCATGAGCTGCTGGCGGAAATCAAACCTGCAACTCTCTGGTCCAAAGATGGCCACTTTACCACTGAGCTATGCCTCCACCTTACATTTGAATATGCTATTCTTTAAAAATATATTTTAAATGTTTTTTTGTTTTTTTTTTACTTTTTGCTATTGTTACCACAACATATTTCTTTTGCTGGAAGAAGCTTGAGAGTACCTGGGACTAACTTAAATGGAAATATAGTGGAATGGAGGAAAACAGAAGAACAGAAGGACGTGGTTAGGAAAAAGTCACATGAAAAGAATATACAGCTAAGAAACACACACAAATCAAAAGCAGCCTAGCAACAGTGGTTTGGAAATGTCAAGAGGAAAAAAGTTTTTTTTACAGTAAAAACCAAGAAGAATGTTGATTTTAGTTGCAACAGTTCTAAGTTTGTGCTAGAAATATTCATTTACAAACTTCTAAATAAACTTCAGACTTATTTGAAAATAAGTTTATGTGTGTGAAGTGTTGTAGAGAAGCAGCACTTCACACTTAAACCCCTGGGACAGGGGCTGCCTTTGGTTGCTGTGGCAGATAACACACACACACACACACACACACACACTTGCCAATCCAGCGCTTCATCCTTTTCACCTTTTCCCTCTTAACTTCCCTCATGGGGTTATTAACTCTCTGATTGGTGAACTTTATTCCAAGTTTTATCCTTTTTAGTTGCCATGGTGGCAGGACCCAAACACTTATTAGCTGACCTTTGGGATTAGTCTAACTTTGAAAAGGAGGGGAGGGTTTGGGTTAAGCTTTCACCTCGAGGTGCTTGCTGTAGCATCTCCCAAAAAAACCTTAATGAAATTGCTGAGCCACCGAAGCAGGAATGTTTGCTTTGCTCGCCCTCTCTATCTAACATCTCTCATGTCTCCACCTTTCTTTGCTTTTCCCATACTTATGCACCATGTAGAGCTCGGTTTGGTGCCTCAATCAAGGTTGTAATAAAGAGATAAAAACAGGTTGTAGCAATATGCATATTTGGCCAAATAAGCACAAGCAAAACTTATATTTGTTAAACTCTTCATTTTTGTTGAAATTTGTCATTTTTTACAACAATCTTGTATCATTTTCAAATGGCCAAAAGCAAGTTTGGAATTGAATTGTTTTGAATTCATTTTGGAACGACACAAAAATCACTACTATTGCACTACTATTGTTGAACCCTTATCAATCATTTTAGACAGAACTATAATTTAAATGTTTAAAAATTTCTGTGAGAAGAGTTAGCGTTTCTCTTAATGAGACATGTTTGATAAACATTGGCCTCATCTTTTGAAAGTGTAGGGATAAAAACACATCTAAAGAAGAGTTCTTTGTATACATTTTGTAAGTGTTGGGGTGTCAAAATGGTGTCAGAGCAATACCATTAAAAATACAGAAATATGAAGTTTTCAAAAAAAAAATGTCATAGAATTTATTAAAAAAAGTCAATTTATTACAAGAAAAATGACAGCTTGGAAGCCAAAAACAAATGCTATATTTGTGGATCCACTTCTTTCTCATTTTAAACTCTCTCCTTGGTGCACAAAGAAGCCAATAAATGCAGATTAAAGTTTCGAATTCCAAACAGTTTGAGGTGGTATGGATTTGTGGGGGCGCAAATAACTTAATCTTGAACATCTGACACTAATGCAATCCACAGAAGTGATACATATGAAAGATAATCCTGTTTCCATCTATCTTCACAGGATACACTCCTATCAGTCTGTCTTGTTCGTGCCTGTTCATCTGATCCTGACCGGGACACTGACCCTTACCCCCGGGAGAGGAATGCAAGCACACACTGACAGTTACTTCCCAAAGGAAAAGATCTAACATGTAGAACAGGCTTAATAAAGACGCCATTAATTAAAAACATTTCTTTTGATCCTCACAGAACGTAAAGATGTGAAGAACAAGAAGTTGACATTCTCCTCTTTGTTGATCAAGCCAGCATCTGGACGGTTTCATGTATTAAAAAGGTCCAAATGGTGTTTTTAAAATTGCTGCGTAAAAGTTTCTGTGATTATTTCAAGTAGATTAAAAAAAATGCACGTATGCTTACCTTGGTGAAATAATCCTCCGATCAAACTCTTTTCAGCGTGGTAAGATGCAAAAATCTCAGATCTTCTGAAAAAATGTGCGTCTGAAAATTTGCCTCTTGAAGCGCACAACTGAGTTGGTATCCATGTAAAGTTTGTAGTTTGTAGAGGAGAAAGTGTAGCGCTGCTTGGAGACTGCGCTCCTCCGGCGGTCAGAGCGCACAGATTTCCAACAATAGCGCTCATTGAAGTTAATGTTGAACAAACTGGAAGAGGGAGGTTCGAGTCAGGGGTGGAGCGACTCTATCAAGGTCTGCACCTGCACAAAAAAGATAAAATGAAAGAAAACAGGCAAGAAAAAAACCTCCGATTCGAGGCGATGGGCAGTGTACACCCAAAACAGATCGCCAGTCTGTCGCGGTAGAAGTGTGAACGGTATATAAACAATATCTCCCAAATTCATTTGAGGTGTCAAATTTTCCCCCTCATCCTATTTATTTAAACTGAGATAGAAAACATTTCTGAAACACGTCTACATTTTGTTTTTTAGGCTTCATAGCTTTACTAGTGTAAAGAAAGAACCCATTGCTTTCAAGAAGAGTTCACACATTCACATGAAGATTTTTTTTGTTGCAACATTCAGCTCTTCTGACAATTTCTTTCAATTGATTGAACCTAGTCACCTTTTCTTTAGATAATTTGATTTGAATGGTATAGGGGCAAGTATGTGAATACATAGCAGTGGTTCAGGTGTGTGAATGGTTGTGTGTGTGGCTTTGCCCCAGCCGGAAGACCTGTTCAGGGTGTCCCCAGCCTATCGCGTTGAATCAACCGGGATAGGCTCCTGCGACCCGACAGGATATAAGTTCAGAAGACGATATGGATGCTAATGTGAAAATAACTGGCCTCTTCATCTCTTTTGAACACTCTCTGTAGCTCTGGACTGTTGATCTTGTGTACTTAAAATCTTCCACCTTCTTTATTCCTTCTCCCTGAAACCTTACTTTTCCATTTGGATCCCTCTCATTCACACATTTACTCTGTCTTACTCTGACTAATCTTCATTCCTCTTCTTTCTAGTGCAAACCTCCACCTCTCCAGCTTTTCCTCCACCTCTTCCCTTCTCTCACTACAGATCACACTGTCATCTGCAAACATGATTGTCCATGGAGATTCCTGTCTGACCTCGTCTGTCAGCCTGTCCATCACTATACTAAACAACGAAGGACTCAGAGCAGATCTCTGGTGCAGTCCCACCCCCACACTGAACTCCTCTGTCTCACCTACAGCACACCTCACCACTGTCTTACAGCCCTCATACATGTCCTGGACCACTCTAACATACTTCTCTGTCACACCAGACTTCCTCATACAATACCATAGTTCTTCTTTAGGTACCCTGTCATACGCTTTCTCAAGATCTACAAAGACACAGTGCAGCTCCCTCTGACCTTCCCTGTACTTCTCTATCAGCATCCTCAAGGCAAATACTGCATCTGTAGTGCTCTTTTTAGGCATAAAACCATACTGCTGCTCACAAATTCTTACTTCAGACTTTAGCCTAGCTTCCACAACTTTTTCCCACAGCCTCATCGTTTGACTGATCAGTTTTATTCCTCGGTGGTTACCACAACTTTGAACATCTCCCTTGTTCTTAATATTAGGAACCAGCACACTTCTTCTCCGTTCATCAGGCATCTTCTCACTTTCTAATATCCTGTTAAACAGCCCAGTCAGAAACTCTACTGCCACCTCACCTAAACACAGCCCATACTTCTACAGGAATATCATCAGGGCCGAGAGCCTTTCCACTCTTCATCCTCTTCAGTACCATCTTTATTTCTACCTGACTAATTATAGCTACTTTTCGCTCCACTATGGTAACTTTTTCTACTCTTTGTTCTCTTTCATTTTCTATATTCATCAACTCTTTGAAGTATACTTCCCATCTTCCCATCGCATTACTAGGGTCTGTCAAGAGACAACTACAATTTTGTTGCTCTGATGGCTAAAAATGTTCAAACGGTGAATAAATTTTTGGGATTTTTTGCAGTCACGTCTTTGAATACAAATGCATTAAAAATCAAAATAATTATTGTTTTCTCAGTTATTGTTAAAAATTGCTAGCTTTCCTTCTATGAACATGTTTTGGTTCAACTGGACAATTTTACAAGCATGTAAGCTGCGTTGTCGCAGCAGTAATATGCTATGATATACTTTTCTTATTTTGTTTTTCTCTTTGCAATATTGTCACTCCAGCCGAGTCATAAAAGTTCTTGCACCTGTCACAATTATTTTGTCTGCAAAGTTGTCTGCAAGTTTGCATTTCCCTTTTAGGCACATTTATTTTTACATGGTCTGGGGAAAGCAAGTGCAGGTGCACCACTAAACAAATACTTCCTTCTGTCAACAGAGCTGTAAATGTGCTGTAAATGGATACGCTAAATGCAAGTGTTACTCTGTGCTGTCTACATTAACACACTGAGAGATGAAACTAATCCATCTCAGCAGCTCTTCGTACCATTAACAGAAATCCATGTGTATTGGTCTCTCTCTCTCACACACCCACACACACACACACCCACACACACACACACACACACACACACACACACACACACACAAACACACACACACACACACACACACACACACACACACACACAGTTAGGCAGAGAAATGCATAAACCATCACAATCATATAAAACAAGCATGTAAATACTTGGGTTTATTTACATGGACGAGTTTTACATGTGTCGTTGTGTCTGTGTGTGTTGCTGCATCTGCTTACTCACAAATGCAAGTACAAGCAAAAGTCTCTGAAATAGACAGGCCGCAGCCACCTGCTGCCGTTTTGGTAAAACTACTAATCAAAGGAGAAATGTAAAATAATCTACTTAAATTTAATGTAAGCTATTTTTGCTATATAAAATACTTAAAGTGGAACATTTGTGTTATTCTGATTACGTTCATCTAAACAAAAAATCTTCATGGATTCCTTGTAGAATGTACAGTTTGACATATATGCTAGAACTAGATTTTTTTTTTTTCCCAGAACAATGTTGTTGAACATTTTTTGCTATTTTTGGGTTTAGCATGCGGAAAAAACGAGAACAATAAGTACACTACCAGTAAGTACCAAATACCAATAAAAATAGTTAATTCCAATGAAAATGTAACTTAATCCCTATTAAAAGAACAAAAGAAAGAAAGGCTTGTTCTTAGTCTCTAGATTATGAATTTGTTTTGATGAGTTTGATTCATGTGGCAAATACGGCCCTTGTAATAAAAAACCTCTGGGATTTTTTTGGAGGGTTTTTTTTTTTCAGTTTGCAGTTTGCTATTAGTTTTCTACTCCCTTTTTAAGATACATCCTGTTTCCAGGTGGTGCTCAATTTTGTAAAATGTTGCCAGATATCTGTAAAATTGTCATCACACCTATTTTAACAGCAACCAAACTTGCCTGTGCTTCTGCAGGAGTGTTTAATGAGCGACGTGGATCCTGCTGTGAGAGCATGAAGCGAGACTGTTTCAGTCCGTGTTTATATGATTCACACAGCCAGGCCTGTGGAAGGCTTGACCCTTCACAGACCTCCTCTACACAACGGAAATGACTTTTTGCTACGTACAGCCCTCTACTCTCACTTTTAGTCCCTCCCAAGATCTTCATCTATAGCTTTGAAGATGTGTAAACTAAAAGAGAAAGACTTTTGCTGGCAAAGTCTTCAGCGGCCAAATATTTATTTGGCTGTTAGTTTGCATGCTTGAACCCAGGTCTGTGTGTACATTTCAATCAGGTTTTACAACACTGTAGCAATCAGTTGACGTCCTTTAATCACAACTGTGGGCCGGCTGCATTTATGGAGAAAAGGAAAA
This sequence comes from Neostethus bicornis, assembly GCA_902685375.1. Classification (NCBI taxonomy): domain Eukaryota; kingdom Metazoa; phylum Chordata; class Actinopteri; order Atheriniformes; family Phallostethidae; genus Neostethus; species Neostethus bicornis. The sequence continues at coordinate 17,318,563 of LR738542.1, read as the reverse complement.
CGCCAAATAACACAAAGGAATTCAAGCCTGGAGTTACTTTCCCCATGGGAGGCAGTCAAATTCAGTGTTTGGGTTAAAGCCAGGAATGCTACAGATGAAGGAAAACAGCATCCGTGCTTTTTTATGATTTTTTTTCTCTCCTCTTAGCTTCATGTAACTACCTCCTTCTAATTCTGTGGGAATCCAGTTTAACCGGTAAAACTACTACTAGAGACGTCATACGTGTGTAGTTCTACCCTGATATATTTATAGCACATCTTTCAGGAGATGATAGAGTTGTGACCTGCACAACACATATGCCCTAACCCCTGTGTATCAGGACAGCTCTCCGGGTGTGATTCCTAAGTGGTCCTCTGGGGTATTGCGTAGAAGTCAATATTTTCTCGGCATAGCTTTGAGACACATATACAATCTTTAGAAGACTGTTTTACAACCACTCTATTTTTTTGTTTTTTATAACATTGTAAACCAAAGGCACGTCCTGAACGTTTTAAGAAGCAGAGTTTTATGAGAATTTGCAAATGGACAATTTCTGTAGTAAATTCGAGCAACTAAAGCAGGCAATAGCATCCATGAAATCACTGGAATTTTGATATTTCTCTAAAAAGACATCATCCTGGATTTTTGGACTTTATATAAACTTCTCAAAAATGGACAAAACAATCAAAGCATTACTTCTCAGATGACAGTAAGATTGAGATTTATTGATGGACAGTGAATGGAATGTAACTGAAAAGTACAGAGGGAGAGGATGACACAGTCATGGGAACTCATGTTTGGTTACTGTTCCGGACTAAGACTCGTCAGTGTTGTTTTTTTTTTTTTTTCACATAGCCTTTGACCTTCCTGCGTGAACCACAAGCAGATGGTAATGACGTTTCTCACCGCGATATTTGATCCAGATCTTCATTTTTCCCACATCTAGCAAGTCATGGTAAAAAAGAAATGTGGCATTACTGTCCTTGCCCATACACTGTACATTTTACTTAAATAACATAGAAAAAGAAGAATAGAAATAGAAATGCATCAATTAGAACAACAATTTGCATGAAAATTTAAAACTTCCCACCAAACCCTGCACACCTATCCATTTACACAGTCACAAGTTGCAGTTGACGTGGAAACAGATGGTGATGCATTCCAGTTTGGTTCTTCATAGCAGGAGTCATCTTATAAAGAAAACATGATTAACAGTTTTTAAATAGTCCTACACATTACAATTATGGGTAGGTGATAAAGAGAGAACTACATTAGGAAGGTGCTGGGTTATCACTAGAAGTCACTAACTTTAGAGTCGTTGGCACAGATTCTTCTACAGAAATAGAGCTGCATTATTTAAGTTTGTTGTGCTTGTCATAAGACATACTGTTGGGATTTTAAAAAAAAGTCAGGGGAAAAATACATTAAAATGAGCACCCCTGAATTTGTTCTGTATGAAATTTCTTCTTTTGAGGGGAAGGATGGTGGGTAGGGTGACCGACCTGTAATGGGAAGATCGCTGGTTCGATCCCCTGCCCAGAGTGCATGCCAAGGTGTTCTTGAGAAAGACACGGAATCCCCAATAGTTCCTGATGACAGTGGTATCCGTCTTGCAGGGGAGCTCCCATCATCAGGAATGAATGTGTGTGTGAATCTCATTTGGAGTGAATGAATATCACATATGTCAACTGCATATGATAGAAAAAAGGTCGCCTGATATTTTTCTTTGATGTGACTATGCTGTACATGCTGCCCACTAAAGCAAATTAGTAAATTAGTGAATTTATTTGTTATCTGTTTATCTGTTGTCTACTTTTTACATTCAAGTTGGGTGACATGATGGCGCAGTGGTTAGCACATTAGCTTCACAGCAAGAAGGTCTGGGTTCGAGTCACGAGTGGGACAAAGCTTGGAACAATGATCTTTCTGTGTGGACTTTGCATGTTCTGCCTGTGTACGTGTGGGTTTCCTCCCAGCCTCCTAAAACAAAAAAAAAAGAAGAAATTGCCCGTTTGGAATCACTGTTTCTGTAGCCCTGCGACAGACTGGCGACTTGTTCAGAGTGTACCCTACCTCTCACCTTAAATCAGCCGGGATAGACTCTGGTACCCCCTGTAACCGCGTTAGAAGACGAAAAGAAAATGTTTAAGTATTTTTGTTGTCTTGATTTCTTCTTCTCCGGGCATTTCCCTTCAGGGGTCGCCACAGCAAGTCAGTTTCCTCCACCTAACCCTATCTGCTGCATCTTCTTTGGTCACACCAACTATCTTCATGTCTTCCTTCACTGTATCCATAAACCTCCTCTTTGGTCTTCCTCTGGGCCTCTTTCCTGGTGGTTCCAAACACAGCATCCTTCTGCTGATGTACTCTCTCTCCTTTGCACATGTCCAAAGCATCTCAGTCTGGCCTCTCTGACTTTATCTCCAAAACCTCTAACATGTGCTGTTCCTCTGATATACTCATTTCTAATCCTGTCCATCCTGGTCACTCCCAGAGAGATCCTCAGCATCTTCATCTCTGATGCTGATACTTTTCTTCAACTGTTCCAGCCTGCTTGAACACGCTTCTTCACCTCTTTTCCACACTCTTCGTTGCTCTGGACTGTTGGTCCTTTTGTTGTTTCGTTCTGTTCCGCTCATCCGGGGCTGGAGCGTGGGGGCAACAGCCTCAAACGGGAAGCCCAGGTTTCTCTCTCCCCGCCTGCATCCTCCAGATCACCCGGAAGGATCTCGAGTCGTTCCCCGGCCAGCCATGAGACATGGTCTCTCCATGGGAGAGACTTTTGTTGTCTTGATAATTTTTGAACTTTGACAAACACAACATCAATCTAATTTATTTTTTTAATTGCGTTACATCAGGTCATTTTTTAGACCAGAATGAAAGTGAATATGTCACACAATTGAATATGGTGTGTTTTTAGTTTTATACTGACTGTTGTTACAACATTACACAGCAACCCATTAACACACCAGCAAAATTGCAACACTGTGAAAATTTCAAATAAAAATAAGCTACAATCAAAACATTTGGTTTGCTTTAAATTCCAACAAATTGAATCACAACTGGTTTTGGATTAATGAAACATCCAAATTTATTTCTATAAATTGCATTTCAGATTGTACAAAATATCTGATCCTTTTACAAACTAGTAAAACCTTGTTTTACTTTTCATTTGATGTATTAATTGATCTATAACCACCTTTCACTTATTTGTTGGTTTTGTTGCTGTTAAAAGTTGTCCTTCAAAATGGTTTATATCCTGTAAACTATATTTGAACATGGAGCATACTAATACGTTGCACTTATTTTCACACATTATTCCTGGTTAAACTCTGAAATTTATATCACATGATTAACACCATCTTTTCAGTCTTCAGGGTTATTCAAAGTATTCAGAAAACTCCTCTGGATTGCAAGAAGGCCTTTATGTCTATGACATTTACACATTTTATATCTGAATTTGCTTATATACATGCAAATAAACATGCCTTTATAGAAATAAATATTTATTTATTTCCATAAATATGCATACGCAGAGAGAAAGAATAAGAAAAATGTAAATATACATTATTTGTGTGCATTTACAAAAGATGCACACAAAGAAAGTGCACATTTATGACACTGCTTACAAACGGTACAACTCACACTAAGGAGCTTTCATTCAATAGAAAGGTTCCCACACCTGACTATTTATTCATAAACCCCGTACAAACCAGTCTTTTCCCTTTCATATTTCTCACAAGTTCTTTGTCAGAGTCAGTGTTTGCATGATTATTTACAGACTGGTGAAGGGAAAGAGACAATATGTGACCCAGAGTTTGGCCTCTACCCTTCAAATGTCTGCTGGCAATAAATCACCAGATCTGGCTTCTCTTCTATTGATCTACAAATGCATGTGTTCAAAGAGAGAAAAACGGATAAAGAGTGGGAAAGAAAGAGGGAAATGAAGAAAGAGAAAATTAAGTGTGTATAATAGAATGTTATGTGACGAACATTTATAGTGTATAAAACACCTTTTTTGTTGCTTTATTGGCTCATCGGTAGTGATTTCAAACCACGTGGAAATTACAGATGGCAAAGTTGATGCTTCCTTCTGTCAGATGTGTAGTTAAATACAAAAAACATAACAAAAATGAGATTTAAACATGTTTAAATGTATTAACAAAACAAAAGAAGAACAAGTTTTGATGCAGTGGCGGCTGGTGACGTGTGGCGCAGGGGCGCCGCCCCCCCCGACCTGATGACCAAAAAACATATATGCATATATATCTATATATACATAAATAAACATGTATGTGTTTATAAGTATGCAAAACTGTCGAGTGTGAAGATTACATGCATTTTAATAATGTTTTACACCGTTTTATTTTATTACTTCCTGTGCAAACCGGAACGAGGGCGCAGGGTAGGCACGCCCTCCCAGGAAAACGTATTGGTGTGTATGTGGCTTCCGGTTTTTATGGAAAAAACGTGACGTCAGCTCTAAATTTTTTCCCATTCATGTGCATTGCAAACCATAACCACGCCCGCGGGGCGCAGATATTTTCCGCCCATCGGGTGTGTAATAGGTTATCCTCTCTGTCAGTCTGTTACATGAACCAATCAATTAGCTATAAGATGACCTATAAATCCCACCCACGCCACGCCCTTTCTTTTCACTGCAGAATTCTGGGAGTCTTCATGATGGCGTTGGAAGCTAGTTCAGTTGCTAACAATGCTAGTGGCTTTTTAAAAGAGAATTCAGTGTCCTCCCTTCTACAGAATCCGTTTTCTAAGTGTTCTAAAGAAGAAAAAAGAAGAGTGAAGGAGCTTTGACTGGACACCCCAGATTTGACTGTGCAACAAAACAGTGGAGATCGCGGCCGCTTTTATGTGAGAGGATAAGAAACACTGGATGAGAAACAATTTTTTTGTTTCCCCTGCTTATTGTTTAGTTCAGCAGCAACTGAAAAGGTGTGGATATCAACAGGGGTGAGTGACTTGAAGCATTTGTCTGAAAAGTGCAAACGTCATGAAACTTGCCACACCCATCTTGATAGTAGCTATAAGCTAGGTGTTTTTGGCAGTAGTAACATCCTGGCACAATTACATGAAGGCTACCGAACTGGCATAAGGAAACATAATGAAGAAGTCACCAAAAACAGACACATACTGTCACGAATAATTTTATATTTATTTTACATATATATATATACTTTTATATAATATATCTAAAAAAAATTTTTTGTGTGTGTTTGAAAAGTGTGCGCCCCCCCAGTTTTTTTTACCACCAGCCGCCACTGTTTTGATGTGTAGTGTTCTGATTTGATGACATTAAAAAAAATTATAGCAATCACTTAAAAAGGGATGGTCGACAATAATATGTCGATCCACTCTTGTTTCTGCAAACTTAAAGCATGGTGTCTGGTGGTACTTACCATCCTGTAAAACAAAAAGACCAACCTCATCAATATAGACTAATGCAAAATATTCCGTATAAACTGTCGTGACAAGAACAGCAATTGTGAAATGGTTCGAATAGTCATTGTCCAATAAGAAGTGAATATCACACTTTTTTCACTGATAGTTTCTAATGACATCACATTTCTCAACAACTTTAAAAGAGTAAATATTGTTTAAGTTACCATTTCAAACTGGATTGAAAGTGATCAGTTTATTGCTAATGTGCAAACTAGAAATCAAATGAGTTTTATATTTAAGAAGTAAAATCCACATATAGTTCATTGTGGATGTGGGTATGACCCTTTTACTTTTTTACAGTTATTTGTTGTGTTTGTACAAATACCACAAATAAAGATGGGATTTGGGCTATGTTTATGTGACAGAAAATGAACAAAGATTATGTGTGGGTGTGAAATTACAATTTTACTGACCGTTTAAAATTCTTCATCAAATCAACAAAATTACTGTTAAAGACAATAAAAAGTTTTCTGCTTTACATTTTGACATAATTGTGGTACATTTTTAATTCAGATAAACACTGACATCTTGTGGATACCTACTTGTACTGCATTGCAGGATCCAACCAAGTAATTTTTGTTTTTCTATTTTTCCACATTTTTTATCTCTTCTTTTAAAGAATCACATCAATCAGATTGTCTCCTCATTTTTTCCGTTGCAATAAAAATATTTTGCCCTGCCACAGAGAAGTTTTATCCATATTAAACTTCTCTTGTTTAATTCTTTGAATTGTAACCATATTTAGCTTTTTCGACAAATTATTGGTGGGTTTGACAAGAGGAGTAAAATTATATTTAGTATAATGAGTAAACACAGATAATTTAAAACACAAAATGAAACAGGATTTGCAAGGAAAACTTTACTATAGAGCTTAGAAGTGTTTTTAATTTTTCTGGCATTTGGAGACCAACCTACCAGAGAAGGTTGACAGCGTCAAGCATCTTAACAATTTGCTCATTTCCCTCGTTACATCACTACATATTTTGAATACAGCAATTTGATGATAAATGACATCAGCTAAACAGACATAAAACAATGCAAAAGTCAACAGCAGATACCAATATTAAACGCTAAATTCCTTCACACACCTCAGTGTTTGACACCTGGATTTAACCCAACCAGGCGTCAATTGTCTGGTTGGGTCCATGTGCTGCTGCCAGTGGTTTACTTCATGCAGACATACTCAAACACTAACACAAATGGATCACAAAACATGTGCAAAAATGCAAATAGTGTCACAATACATGCAAAACTGTAATGTTTTTCTGCGTTAGTCAGTGTGAAGGTAGTTAAAATTTGTGAACAGATGTGTACTAAGATGTGGCTAAATTAATTTAATCACGGCTGAAACCTGCATAGTCAGATATATTTTTTCAGTTTATACATTCATTCTTTTTCTGAACCGTCTCACCCCAGAGCGATTGCGCGACTGCCCAAGCCTATCCCGGCTGATTCAAGGTGAAAGGCAGGGTAAACCCCGAACAGGTTGCCAGTCTGTCGCGAGGCCACACACACACACACACACACACACACACACACACACACACACACACACACACACACACACACACACACACACACACACACACACACACACACACACACACACACACTTATTCCTTGGGGCAATTTCACAGTGCCCAATCAACCTGACACCAGTGGTGGATGAAGTACTCACTTTTTGTACTTAAGTAAAAGTACAGATAATTAGGCAAAAAATTTACTTACGTAAAAGTAAAAGTACCAATAAAAAAATCTACTTAAGTAAAAGTACAAAAGTACAATGAAATAAAAGGAAAGGGGAGAAGTAAAGCTATCCCCTAGAAGGGCCAGTGAATTGGCCGCCAAAATGGAGGAAAATTACACTTATTTTTTCAAATGTTTTGGGGGGGGGTGGACCAAGTCACTATATCTTGGCTTTGTCAAAGCCCCAACCCCCTTTGGAAAATTCTAGATCCGCCCCTGCTCTGTGTAATGGTGGCCCAACTTTTTATTTAGAAGTGAACACAACGAACAACGATCTTCTGACTGTTTTTAATTTGTACTATATTTGATGTCAGGTTTTTGGCGCTGAATGAATGCGGAAAATGTTTCTCAATTCATGACTTCTTCTCCCGATCAACTGCTTCTTTTGATTTGCCGATGCGGCTTCAAGATGTGCTAAAAAACCTGTGTATTTTTCAAATTCCTGAACGAAAATGTAACAAAAAATTTAAAACACACTTTTAAAAAGTAGCAGAGTAAAAGTACAGATATTTGCTCTAATGTAGTAGTTCAAATGTAGTGAAGTAAAAGTAAAAGTACTGGTCTTAAATTTATTTAAGTAAAGTACAGATACACATTTTATTTTACTTAAGTACAACCACTGCCTGACACACATGTTTTTACAGGGTGGGAGGAAACCCACGCGTAGACAAGAAGAACATGCAAACTCCATACAGAAATGCTAGCGTTTCAAGCTTTGTCACCACCCGGTACTCGACCCCGACCTTCTTGCTGTGTGGCCACTGTGCTAACCACTTGCAACAACTTTACAAATTGCAGGATGCAATGACTCGCCACTCATTTAATCCAAATTTAAAAAGTAAATTATTCTTCAATTTTTTAAAAACAGTATTTGAATTAAATTTTTATTTCATTTTGAATTTAAAAAAATATATACGGTGTTTGAAATCAAGAAGTATAACATTTGTCAAAGAATGATTTTGTGTTCTGTACTGGAAATATTAGGTTGAAGTAATACAGTAATACAAGACAATTGTCTTCTGACAAAGTTGTATGTTTTTCACAAAGAATACATGCACAGGACAAACATTATGCAGAGAGGTCTCGAGATCTCTGAGCTCTTGTGAGATAACATGGCTTTTTTTTTTAATAATAAAATACAAACAACTTCATGATGTCAGTGCCTTGGTCTCACTGTTTCTGAAGTCATACAATACCTTAAATGTTGTTGTTCTTTAGAAACTTACTAGGGCACTGAGTACAACAATAACTTCTCATTTAATTTAAGGAATTGCTAGCCAATCTAAAGCAGAACCTAGCATGAGACTTGCACAAAAATCTTGACTCTGAAAACAGATACCACTCTTTCCCTGCACGAGATGTATGATAAGCATACACATAAAAACTAAAGCCCTGCTCACATAAAAAAGCGATGGATTGGCAATGCGTCGGTTTGGGAAAAATTGGTAAATTTGAGCTCAGCTCGGGCACCTATCTCACTCATCGAGCGTCGTTCGCCTAATTTTTTAGGCTTTTGGTACAGATCGCTACAATTTTCTGGAATCTACTCCAAGTTGGAAAGGTTGCACGATCATCGACTGATTACCCACAGATAAGCACAAGGCAAGCGATCAAACTATCAGTCGATTTAATAACAGCTAAGGGGTGACATTTATCAGATGAACATAATGGAATAATCTGTTGATGTTTGGTAGAAAATGTACCGTTAATTGTCCGATTTTGAGTGATCACAGACACATTATTGTCTAGTCCGCGACGTGTCTCTGATGTAATGTTTCCGATGCATCGCCTTACAGTCTGAGAGAGCCTATCATGGAGTGCTATATGGTTGATTGTCGCCATACAGGCAAGACAGTATTGTTTGATGTTCTCCCAACGTGCTGTCAATTTAGATGACGTCATCTCCCAATTCAAATGCAGACATGAATCCAGGAAGTCTTCTATACCCACACATGGATACTTCTAGAGCGGGAAATTCCAGGACAGTCTTGAACCCACTTGGCCACTTCAACAGCTTCCGCGTAAGGACAGGCAGACACTGGAATCTTCTTGAAATTTCCAATTAACAAACTTCTTGACAAACGAGCAGGGGCAGCAGTGGAAAGACACAGTGGGGAACCCTCGTAGTGGACTATGCAGGCAGCGGCACGGTTGAGTGTTGGCTCGCATACCACCGTGCTGTGAGGGATGAGGCTCCCCCTGAAAAGAAACACAAGGTGTCCAGTGGCTGATCACACCAGGCCTCAGAAGCAATGGCAGTGGCAGAAGGTTCCCGCAAGCTGTGGTCCTGGCAAAGACTGAGCCCTAGGATTACGGGCCAGGATGTGAAGGTCCATGTAGGCTGTGGACCAGGACATGGAGGTGCCCACAGGCTGTTAACTGGGACGTGGAGGTGCCCAAAGGTGTGCCCGGTGATGTGAACTCTCTTTTTAAAGACAGATATGTAAGATATGAAATGAAATAATAAATAATGCTAAACCGTTCTTGTGGTCTATGCCTCTGCTTTCCTGACACTCCCCGCCCGATCCAGAACTAGCAGTCTGGTCACACAAAGTTTCTGTTCAGATCCGTCAATGTGCAGACTGGATTTGAATACTGTAGATAGTATAAATTAATTAAAGAAAAAAAAAAACACTTTTCTTACTTTTTGTACCGTGGATTATGTAAGTTCAAACGGTAAAAGGTCAGAAAAAGCTTACGAAATTTAATTTCTTGTACTGTACCATTCAAACATGGTAAATTTGAGGTTAGGGTTATGCACAATTTAGTTGGCCCATTTAGTTCTATTTGAATTTCTGATTTGTTTTTTGTTTTGAAGAAATGTATACATTTGATTTTGCTTGATGCCGTTGGAAACCATGTTAGCATTTAGTTTTGGTTTGTATACATTACTTGATGAATCTCGTCTGGGGCCCATTTCAAAAAGGAGGTAAAAGAGACCTTGAGTCCAAACCTAAACCATGAGTTGACTAACATCACTAAGATTGAAAACCTGGAGTTTTCGGTTTCAAAACAGCTGGAAACAGTTGGTTTAATCAACTTCAGGTAGATCAACTCAGAGGTAAGCACCTGCACCTTGACAATAAAAAGGCCAAATCAATGGAGTGGAGATATTACGAGTCACCAGGGATGGGGTAAAAGTAATATATAATAGTAATGTGTAAAAGATTGTTTTTTCTGTAATAGCAATATATTGGGAAACCAAAGTAATAATAATAGATAGTAAATTAATAAAGTAAAACTACTTACTAACAAAGCAGTCCTACTTAATAAAGCAGTACTACTTACTGCCACCTGTTTTTGACAGGTTAAAAGGGCCACTGGTGCTTAGGGCATTTGACTATCAGGGGTGTGAATGCCCTTGGGCACTGTGATAATTAACTGTGAGGGTGCTGCTAGGGCAAGACAATGACCTGATGGCTTTTGCAATCTGGCTAATGAACTAGTAAGCACCTTGTTTACAATTGAGTGGTTCTGGCTAATCTCTGATGTGATCTACTTACCTTTCATTGTCCTCACCGAAACTAAATAATCAGTAAGATGCTCCCCTAGTGTTCACATAATAACAGCCCTGTGAATTGAAACTGCTACCCCAAAGAGAGAATAGATTCACGTTAAGGAGCTTCTTCTTTACACTTTGACGTTTATTCAACAACAGATCACTCCTGGATAAATGAGGGATTACATGGTATAATTTAAAAAGGGTTGGCATCTGAGTAAATCATCAGTTTCTGCTTTGCACACTGAGTTACTCAAGATGTCAATCTGGAAATATTTCGAGCCTGCTCTCAAGCCAGATAAAATCTGCAAGGCTGTTTGCAAGCAATGTTCTTCCAAAGTGTTCTACTCTGCAAAGTCTAAATCAAATCTAAAGACGCATCTGAAAGTATGTATTTGGAAAGCCGATATCACAGATGTTATCATCACAGTGCACGACCCCTGCTTTACCAACACCCTGCAGCTGGTTGTCAAGGATGGGATGAAGCAGGCAGGCCCTTGTGCTGTGCAAGATTGCCAAAATCGTCATTCATGTGGTCGGTCCATACATGGAGTGGCTGGTCATGCAGCTCATTAGGCTTCAGGTACGGATGGTGAGGGACCCTCTCCAATTTGCCTGCTGGGAAAAAGTGGGAGTTGAGGATGCTGTTCTCACTGAGATGCTCCACAAACAGACTGAAGAATTCTTTTGTGCCTTATGCTATCAGACTTTTAAATGTAGCCACGTTGGGCAGGAGCAGTAGAGAGCTGCAGTGATTTTATTGATTCCTACTGTTTTTACTGATTGACTTTTACATTCATTTAGAAGCACTAAGTCATTTTTAGCCTTTTTACTTGTTTTATTCTTTCTTATCTGTTTTTTCTTTTATTTTGAACTGTTGTAATTGTGTGTCCTGATATGTGACAATGGGAGCAACAGATGCCATGACAATTTCCCTCGGGATCAATAAAGTATTTATCTATCTATCTATCTATCTATCTATCTATCTATCTATCTATCTATCTATCTATCTATCTATCTACATGCCAGTGAGCCAGTAACAGATGAGCAGCAACTGCAGACAGCCAATGCTACCCGCTGGAACTCTCAGTTGACTATGACTGGCTCCAAATTGCAGGAGGTTGACTGCCCCCAGCTCAACCACCATGAGCGCAACATTTTAGGTGAGCTCTCGGAAATCTTGACTTCCTTCTAGAGAGCCACCGACTTACTCCAGGGACAACTCTGTCACTGCCAGTCTGGTGGTTCATTGTGTCTGTGGAACGATGGCAAAGCTGCAGGATGTTGTCAAAACACAGGTCCAAGCTGATGGCAGCCCTCCAGGACTCTTTCCAGAGAATAATGGCCCCCTAAGCTCAAAAGTAGGTGTTCATAATGACTACAGGTTTGGCACCCGTTTTCAAGCTGAAGTGGGTCAAGGGTCCAGAGCACGAGAGACTGACATCGATCTGCTCCCCAGCGAGGCCACAGCCAGTGCCAGCAACAGCACAACTGCATCTACACAGTCTGCTGCTGTTTCACCGCCAGCCAATATGCCTTGCAAGGAAGATGACTTCCTGGATATCTTTTCTTTTCCTTCTTGTTTTGATAAAAACCCCTTTACAGATTTAAAAGCAGCTATAGAGCTATAGAATTTTGCATCTATAGTTGTTTTTTAAATCTAAAACTGATTTGGCATCTACAGCTGCTTTTAAATCTGTAAACGGCTTTTTGTAAAAACAAGAAGGAAAAGAAGGAGCAAATAACTCATCATTCTGAGAATAAAGGCTCTCAGAAAAATAATCATAAATAGGCATAACCCGACACAAAGTTGGGGAAGCAGTTGGTAAGATAAATTACAGTATTTGTAATTCCATCTTTCAGTATGCTGTACAGCTACGAAGCCCATAATGCTAATTGGCAAGCTACATATGTAGATGGTAATCATTCATTTAAATGCCTGTATTTGGTTTGTTTACAGGTTTTCACCTGCTTTATATAAACAATTGCTTTGCATCTACAACTGCTTTTGCACCAACTGCTTAATATCAACAAAAATAAAAATAAAAGTGACAAAATGAAAAGCAAGTTGTTGGTATTTGAGTGGAATCCAGTCAGTCCCATGTAGGTGCCCACCTGTCCTCTCAAGCTCGGGAGTTAGAATAGGGCTTGACAAGTATTCTTGTAGTAGTTTAACATTATCAACCAATAAGAAATACATTTTAAAAGATGGTAAAAATACAAATTGTGTGTTGATCCTTTCTGTCCAGAAAGAAAGTCCAGACTCGCCGGTGCAATTATGTAAATGTAATGTATAATAGTAACGAATGACCCTGTAATAGTGACAGCAATAAAAGTAATAGTACAAAGTAGTATCTGAATGCAAAAGTAATAGTAATATATTGCCCGTTATAGATCCCATCCCTGCGAGTCACCATGAAAACAGGAGCAAAACAAAACAGGTCTGCATCTACTTGGACTGCAAGATCGAAAAGACTAATCTTGAGATTGAAATCCTCAAACACAATCTGGAGGTGAGTGTAAGGTTAGCAGTTAATTTTATGAATAAGTGGAATGATCATAAAATCTAACAATTTCCTTTGTATTTGTAGGAAATGAAGAAAACAAAATAAATTATGATTTTGCATTGATTCAGTTCCTTTTATTGGTGGTGACTGATTAATCTGAGAAAACATTACGGCATATAATGTCTCTGACTGTCCTTCCATCCCAGTAATCTGCAGGGGGGATGACGTCTTCTTCAGGGTCTTGTATTTGTAGGGCAGGGTGTTGCTCCCTTCTAACAATTGGAATATTGTGGATAACAACACATGCCACTATAATGTCACAGGCCCCAGGGTGTTATACCTCAGGTATAACCCTGAGGTGACGAAGGCACTGAAAACCTGTTTTCAACAAGCCTATGGTCATTTCTGCCCGGGCTGTTGTCCTACAGTGTGCCACATTGAAGTGCTGCTGGGGGCTTGCTTCAGGTTCTGGACTAGGGTTCAGATTGCTGTGATGTTTTTCTGAAGAACAGGTGCAATGATGGAAGCAGGGGGTTGGTATGGGTAGCCTCCTATTTCCCAGCAGAAAGCCGTCTCTCTCCTTTGAGAAAGTTCACATTTAGTGCACCTGTAAGTGTGTGATACATCTATTGTAATACTGCAAGTGCTTAAATTATGATCATCCCATTAACACATTATACAGAAATTATTGTTATTACATGTTGCATGTTTTCCAAACCACTTGGAAGCATGCAGATGACCAGATGATGACCAGATATTCCTATAAAACAGAAGCAATAACCTGTTTGTCTTTTTCTTTTGTTTGTTTTTAGACAATGTGTTGAGAGCCAACGTCAACAGAAGAAGTCTTCAATTTTTTTGGGGTTGATGTTACTGTTTGCGCTTAGTTTTCTTAATGTTATGGTCTCATTATTCCTAGCGTACAATTGGCAAATATTTCCAGAGTACAAAAATTTCAATAATCTTACAAATAAGTATCAAGTACCAATGTACAAAATTCATTCAAAGCAAAAAACTATTCTTCATTCTCAGTACCACCAGGCGTATCCACGCAACTACCACTTTATTATGGATAACAAAGAGATTTGTTCTAAACAAACCCCCTTCCTGGTTCTGATGGTTCCAGTAGCACCAAGTAACATTGAAGCTAGGGATGCAATCCGGCAGACATGGGGCAGTGAAAGCTTGGTTCAGGGTCACTTAGTGGTCACTCTATTTGTGTTGGGTCTCTCTGGTGAAGATGATTTTGAGAAGCTGAATGAAGAGAATTTGAAGCATCATGACCTGATCCAGAGTGATTTCATGGACACATATCGGAACCTGACCATAAAAACCATGGTGATCATGTACTGGTTGGCCACACACTGCCAGAAAGCAACATTTGCCATGAAGATAGACTCTGACATGTTTTTGAACATTGACAATCTAGTGAAAATGCTACAAAAACCAGAAACTCCCAAAGTGAACTACCTCACAGGGAGGCTGTTCTTGAAGAGCCCAGTCATTCGTTCGAAAAACTCAAAGTGGTATGTTTCAGAAGATCTTTTTCCAGAGCCAAGATACCCAACATACACATCGGGTGTGGGGTACATCCTTTCTATTGATCTTCCATTGAAATTCGTGGAAGTCTCTAAATTGATCAAACCCTTCAACATAGAGGATGCTTATGTTGGAATGTGCATGAAAAAGCTTGGACTTGCACCCACATCACCACCTGATCCTTCACAGTTCAACTATTTGTACAAAAAATATGACCGGTGTGGCTGCTCAAAGATCATCACATATGTCGTTAGATCTTCAGAAGAGTTGGTGAACAGCTGGACAGACTTTAAGAGGCCTGGACCACATTGTTAAAATGATGTATCCTTTAGAATAGTTGCACCAAGAAATTATTTGGTTTATCAATGGATGAATGTGTTTTTATCTATTGATAAAATGCCCTACATTGCTGAAGCTATTGTAAGAAATTATTTTGAGAAATGTTGAAGGTATAAAAATGTGTTTGGAGGAATAGCTGAAGACATTTTCTATATAATGTTTATATTTGAACATTTCCATTTAAAGAAAACCAAGATAGTAATGTTTACAAAACTAAATTCCAAGCAATGTTGTAATTACTTCATTAGAACAATACTGATCTAATAACGATGTAGCAGGAGACAGTGTAGCCAAACAGCATAGGATGTGTAAGAAGACCCTGGTAATGCAAAGTTTAAGAAGATGAACGGAGTGCAGAAGACTAAATGGTGGAAGCTGAAAAAGGAAGAGTGCTGCTCTAATTTTAAAAAAGAGTTAAGACAGGTTCTTGGGGGGCAGGAGATGCTTCCAGATGACTGGATAACTACAGCTAACGTGATCAGGGAGACAGGCAAGAAAGTGCTTGGTGTGTCATCTGGAAGGAAGATAGATGAGGAGACTTGGTGGTGGGATGAAGAGGGGCAGGTGTTCTGCCCCTGAAAGTGGTGTTTATTTATGTTAATTTAGCCTTAGCTCATTTAATCAGGTCCCTTATTTTGAAAATCTGTTTTTCAAGAAGTCAGGCTTTTCCATTTGTTGTAAAAAAAAACACATGTGGGAAAATCCATCATCTATCATCCGTCTTTTGTTTATGCCATCGATACCACCATCTTTTTACTCCATGTTGAGACTTTACGTGGCACATCAGAATAAAGTGGAGCTAAGGAAGCTGCATGCTGACTTATGTATTCTTTTAATTGGAGTTATGCCAACTGCTAAATTGTGTTGGAAACACACAAGGAGAGCAGAACAGCAAAATTGTATTATAAGAAATAGGCTGGCTAAGAAGAAGTCGGACACTGATAGGACAGAGGAGAGTAGGCATGAGTACAGAGAGACACAGCTTATGGTTAAAGTAGAGGTAGCAAAGGCAAAACAAGTAGCCTATGATGACCTATACGCTAGGCTGAACAGCAAGGAGGGAGAGATGGACCTATACAGGTTGGCAAGACAGAGAGACAAAGATGGGAAGGATGTACAGAAAGTTAGGGTGATTAAAGACAGGAATGGATGTCTTTTGACAGATACCAGTAATGTGATGGGAAGATGGAAAGAGTACTTTGAAGATTTGATGAATCAAGGAAATGGAAGAGAACAAAGAGTAGAAGGTGCTACCATAGTGGAGCGGAAAGTGGCCAGGATTAGCAAGGTAGAAATAAAGAGAGCACTGAAGAGGATGAAGACTGGAAAGGCTCTTGGTCCTGATGATATTCCTGTAGAAGTATGGAAGTGTTTAGACGAGGTGGCAGTAGAGTTTCTGACTGGGCTGTTTAACAGGATTTTAGAAAGTGAGAAGAAACCTGATGAATGGAGGAGAAGTGTGTCAGTTCCTATTTTTTTTAACAACAGAGATGTGCAGAGTTGTGGTAACTACTGAGGAATAAAAGTGATCCATCATACAATGAAATTATGGAAAAAAGTTGTCAAAGCTAGGCTAAAGCTGAAGAAGAATTTGTGAGCAGCAGTTGAGTTTTATGCCTGAAAAGAGCACTGCAGATGCAGCATTTGCCTTGAGGATGCTGATAGAGAAGTACAGGGAAGGTCAGAGGGAGCTGCACTGTGTCTTTGTAGATCTAGAGAAAGCGAGAGAGTACCCAGAGAAGAACTATGGTATTGTGTGAGGAAGTCTGGTGTGACAGAGAAGTATGTTAGAGTGGTGCAGGACACGTTTGAGGACTGTAAGACAGTGGTGAGGTGTGCTGTAGCTTTGACAGAGGAGTTCAGTGTGGGGGGTGGGACTGCACCAGGGACTGCATCTGCTCTGAGTCCTTTGCTGTTTGCTATTGTGATGGGCAGGCTAACAGAAGAGGTTAGACAGGAATCTCCATGGACAATGATGTTTTCTGATGACATATGATCTGTAGTTAGAGGAGGGGAAAGGTGCAGGAAAAGCTTGAGAGGTGGAGGTTTGCACTAGAAAGAAGAGGAATGAAGATTAGTCAGAGTAAAACAGAATACATGTGTGAATGAGAGGGATCCAAATGGAAAAATGAGGTTACAGGGAGAAGAGATTAAGGATTTGGAAGATTTTAAATACTTATGATCCACAGTCCAGAGCGATGGAGAGTGTGGAAAAGAGGTGAAGAAGTGTGTGCAGGAAGGCTAGAACAGGTGGAGAAAGGTATCAGGTGTGATGTGTGGCCAAAGAATTTCAGCTAAAATGAAAGGGAAAGTGTACAAAACCGTGGTGAGACCGGCCATGCTGTTTGGTCTACAAACAGTGAGGAAACGACAGGAAACAGAGATGGAGGTAGCAGAGATGAAGATGCTGAGGATCTTTCTGGGAGTGACCAGGATGGACAGGATTAGAAATGAGTATATCAGGGAAACAGCACATGTTAGAGGTTTTGGAGATAAAGTCCGAGAGGCCAGACTGAGATGGTTTGGACATGTGCAGAGAAGAGAGACGGAGTACCTCGGAAGAAAGAAGCCGGGTTTGGAACCACCAGGAAAGAGGCCTAGAGGAAGGCCAAAGAGGAGGTTCCTGGATGCAGAGAAGGAAGTTGTGAAGATAGTCGGTGTGACCGAAGAAGATGTGGCAGTTAGGATTAGATGGAAGAAACTGACTTGCTGTGGTGACCCCTGAAGGGAAATGCCGAATGAACAGGAACAATACTGATCTCATTCAATATTTTGCTTGTACTACTTCTCAGACTATAATTTCTTTGTTGACCGTCTTTTGGACACACACTGCTTTGAGAAAATAAAGCTTTCCCACCATTGTTCATTGAACCTGTCGGTATTTCTAAAAAGCTTTTTGTCTATTCAAAAAGACTCCATCCCCATTAAAGTCACAAAGTTTTTAAAAACAATCTTCGGTCACACCAACTATCTTCATGTCTTCCTTCAACCTCCTCTTTGGTCTTCCTTTAGCCCTCTTTCCTGGTGGTTCCAAACCCCGCATCCTTCTGGCGATGTACTCGGTCTCTCTTCTCTGTACATGTCCAAACCATCTCAGTCTGGCCTCTCGGACTTTATCTCCAAAACCTCTAACATGTGCTGTTCCTCTGATATACTAATTTCTAATCCTGTCCATCCTGGTCACTCCCCGAGACATCCTCAGCATCTTCATCTCTGCTCCCTCCATCTCTGCTTCCTGTCTTTTCCTCAGTGGCACTGTCTCTAGACCAAACAGCATGGCGGGTCTCACCACGGTTTTGTACACTTTTCTTTTCATTTTAGCTGAAACTTTTCTGTCACACATCACACCTGATACTTTTCTCCACCCGTTCCAATCTGCTAGATACTGTAGATGTTTCCATTATTATTCCATATTGACCTGAAAAATGCATTTGATAAGATAAAGTATTGTATTTTATATTAGAGATTGAAAAAAAATAGTCTTTTTGAATGCTGGCTGCATTGCTGCCTGGCCAGTATCTATCAGTGTTTTGTATAAACAAGGGTTTCACTAACAAGTTATAAGTGGACTGTGACTGCAAGTAGTCCCAAACTATCATGAAGAATTTGGAACTATGAGCCTCTTTTTTTTAAATTCAACTACAGGTCATTAAAAACAATTACTTTTAATGGATACATGAAGGCTGAGTATCTAAGTGCATTTTTTTTGTTCTTATGAAAAATGTATAGATGTGTTTTAATATATACTCTGTAAGGAAAAGTGAGAAAGAAAAAGAAACTGGGGATTTCACCTAGACTTTTTGCTTTGTTTGATTTTGTCTATGGAACATGAGTTTTCTTTTGCAAGAATATTCTAACTTAGAAATTATGAGCATGTCCGTAAAAGATTCTGCTGTACTCACTGATAAAAATTAATTAAAAAGATTTAAGAGGCATTGTTGAGAGTTTGATTTTAGAACTTACCCACCTAAAGTTAAATTCTGGTGTTTCTCATGTGACTTAAAATGAAGTACTGTATGTGTGTTATTAATTATTAATTACCGTAATTTCATGGCTATAAGGCGCATATAAACGTCTTAGATTTTCTTCAAAATGAGCGGTGCACCCTTTCGTGCAGTGCGCCTTGTGTGTGAGAAACGGTGGACCTAAAAGAAAAAGCGGTGCCCGTAAGGCGAGGCGGACCTGAAAGAAAAGGCATGAGAACGTTAAAGAGTGAAGTGTGGGCGTGGATTGTGTATAAAAAAGGTATGTGTTGTATGCACAACATTGCTGTTTTAACCCTGAAAATGGCAAAGAGACACGCTTATGACGCTCAGTTTAAGCTGAAGGCAATCAGCTACGCGGAGGAACATGGGAATTGAGCCGCCGCGAGAAATTTCAGCATTAACGAGTCAATGGATTGTAGATGCTTGGACTAACGGGTCTGCTGGTACTGTTATCCGAGCTTTCGCAAAAGCTGGTATCCTTTCTGAGGAGCCGCGCAGTACAGACAGTGACTTTGACAGTGAGGAGCGAAGTGGAGCTGCTCTGTTGGATTTTGCGCAGCTGTTCGATTCCGAAACAGAGGATGAGGACTTTGACGGATTTGAATAAAGACTATTACCGGTAATGTGCTTGTTTAGTATCGTCACTACTTAAATAAAGCACAACAATACTCAGTTTTGCTCCCGATCTATTTTTTAATACGCACAATTGCATGCTTGCGTGTATGTTGTTGTGAGGCGGTGTGTGACTGAGACTGCGTCTTTTCGTACGGTGCGCCTTATGTGTGTGTTAAATACAGCAATGGCACACATAACTGAGACTGCGCCTTTTCGTACGGTGCGCCTAATGGTCGTGAAATTACGGCATTATTTATTTTACCCAAAACCAGAAAAGGGTTAAGACAAAGGTATATTAGAAAAAGTTTCAAAATAGTCTTCTGGACAGTTTAATTCTTGAACGAGATGTTTCGACTTCCATCCGGAAATCATTTTCAATCTGAATGAAATGGACAGAAAACTGGATCTATTTATACTAACCTGAGTAAAAGGTAAAAAAATAGTAAGGACGGGCTCGACCAATGAGCCTGTGTTACCTAAGATGGCCGTGAATGGCTCCTATTGTAGCCACAGACCAGTAAACGACCCTATTATAAAAATGCTAAAAGCCTAGTGAATAGAAAATACCTGCTAACGAGAGGCGTGAAACTGGGTCACGAGGTGTCATCTTTAGTCCATGGCTTCAAAAGGCTGCTGTAGATACCGGGCAAAATGTATCTAACGCCTCCACTCCGATTCAGAGAGGGACTCTCTTTCATCACAAAAATGGCTTCCTTCACCCCTCTTTCAAACCAACCTTTCTCTCTACTTAGAATCTTCACCTCACTGTCCTCAAAAGTGTGTTTGGTGGATTTAAGATGCAGATGTACAGCAGACTGAGGACCACTTGAGGCTTCTCTTCTGTGTTGGTAAAGTCTTTTGTGGAGTGGCTGCTTCGTTTCCCCAATGTAGTGTTCTTTGCAGCTACCTTCACTGCACCGGATCGAATAAACTACATTGCTCTGTTTTTCTGTAGGCATCTTGTCTTTGGGATGTACTAGTTTCTGCCGTAATGTGTTGACCGGTTTAAAGAAAACCGGGATGTCATGATGTCTGAAGATTCTCTGTAACTTCTCGGACAGTCCTGACACATAGGGAATAGAGACTCCATTTTTCCTCTTCTCAGTTTCTGTTTCCCTCTTCTCACGTTTCTTGGACGTTCTCACCCTATTCAAGACCCATTTGGGGTACCCACAGACCGAGAGGGCTTTTTGGACATGCTGTGTCTCCTTCTTCTTAGCCTCTGTGCTCGTGGGTACCTCCTCGGCCCTGTGTTGTAAAGTTCTGATGACGCCCAGTTTGTGTTGCAATGGATGATTAGAGTCAAACTGTAGGTATTGGTCTGTCTGAGTGGGTTTTCTGTATACTTCCAGTTGCAAATTCCCTTCCTCTCCTATGATCACAGCGCAGTCTAAAAAGGCCAACTGGTTGTCCTTGGAGTCTTCACGTGTAAACTTGATGTTAGGATCCACAACATTGATGTGTGAAGTGAAGGCTTCCAGATCTTGTTTGTTGATCTTCACAAAGGTGTCATCAACATAGCGGAACCAGTGACTGGGCGGATTTCCTGGGAATGTGCTCAGGGCTTGCTTCTCGACCTCCTCCATGTAAAGAATAGCTACAATAGGAGACACTGGAGAGCCCATCGCACAGCCGTGGATTTGTCTGTAGAAACCACCACAAAACTGAAAGTAAGTGGAGTTGAGACAAATCCGGAGTAAGTTTGGTCCTTTCTTGCAGTGTGGTGTCTTCTTGTAGTCTTTGTCTGACTGCTGCTACAGCTTCTTTTGTAGGGATGCAGGTGAAGAGTGATACAACGTCATAAGAAACAATGATGTCATCTTTGTCCAGATGCAGATGTTTCACTTTCTCTACAAAATCTTGTGTGTTCTCCATGTGGTGTTCTGTGTTGCCCACTAAGGGGGCCAAGATTGTTTTCAGGTATTTGGCTACGTTGTAGGTTATAGAGTCGGTGCTGCACACAATGGGTCTAAGAGGAACATCCTGTTTGTGGACTTTGGGTAAGCCATAGATACATGGAATGGCATCACCAGGATACAGTCTGAAGTACATAGCTTTATCAATCATGTCGTCCTTTTCCAGCTTCTGTAAATAGTCAATCACCTTCTTTTTGTAGCCACTGGAAGGGTCACGTTTGAGTTTTTGATAAGTGGAAGTGTCTTCCAGGAGGTTGTTCATATTGGCTTCATAATCCGTGGTATTGAGAATCACAGTGCAACGTCCTTTGTCTGCTGGTAGAATGTTTATGCTGTGATCTTTCTGCAGGGCTGTTAGTGCTTTCCTCTCCTCTGGTGAGATGTTGGATGGTGGAGGTTTCGCACTATTAAGTGAGAGAAAGGTTGGTTTGAAAGAGGGGTGAAGGAAGCCATTTTTGTGATGAAAGAGAGTCCCTCTCTGAATCGAAGTGGAGGCGTTAGATACATTTTGCCCGGTATCTACAGCAGCCTTTTGAAGCCATGGACTAAAGATGACACCTCGTGACCCAGTTTCACGCCTCTCGTTAGCAGGTATTTTCTATTCACTAGGCTTTTAGCATTTTTGTAATAGGGTCGCTTACTGGTCTGTGGCTACAATAGGAGCCATTCACGGCCATCTTAGGTAACACAGGCTCATTGGTCGAGCCCGTCCTTACTATTTTTTTACCTTTTACTCAGGTTAGTATAAATAGATCCAGTTTTCTGTCCATTTCATTCAGATTGAAAATGATTTCCGGATGGAAGTCAAAACGTCTCGTTCAAGAATTAAACTGTCCAGAAGACTTTTTTAAAACTTTTTCTACTATGGATCACTCCTGGATGAATGAGGGACCACACGGATTTGTTGTTTAGATAAAGGTGTTTGTCTTATGTTGGACCTCATTGATGGAAATATATTATAACTAAAGACATAGAACAATGTGTTTCATTTCAAATATTTTTAAAAAAAAGTGTCACAATTTAGTTATGAAAAATACTAAATTTTGTGACTTGTGTCTTTTTTCCATCTTTTCTGTAAATTTATTTCAAGGTAACCTATGTTGTAAAAGCTAGGCTTTATTGGGCACACAAGCATTTTTTTTTTTGCTTCAGCCTGTTCTTGGTCACCTGTATTATTTGAGTATGAGGACTTGTTTTGTTAATGTACAGTGGGGCAAATAAGTATTTAGTCAGCCACCAATTGTGCAAGTTCTCCCACTTAAAAAGATGAGAGAGACCTGTAATTTTCATCATAGGTGTACCTCAACTATGAGAGACAAAATGAAAAAAAAATCCAGAAAATCCCATTGTCTGATTTTTGAAGAATTTATTTGCAAATTATGGTGGAAAATAACTATTTGGTCAAAAACAAACAAGCAACATTTCTGGCTCTCAGAGACCTGTAACTTCTTCCATAAGAGGCTCCTCTATCCTCCACTTGTCACCTGTATTAATGGCCCCTGTTTGAACTCTTAATCTATATAAAAGACACCTGTCCACAACCCCAGACAGTCACACTCCAAACTCCACGATGGCCAAGACCAAAGGGCTGTCAAAGGACACCAGAAACAAAATTGTAGACCTGCATCAGGCTGGGACGACTGAATCTGCAATAGGTAAGCAGCTTGGTGAGAAGAAATCAACTGTGGGAGCAATTATTAGGAAATGGAAGACATACAAGACCACTGATAATCTCCCTCGATCTGGAGCTTCCCACAAGATCTCGCCCCGTGGGGTTAAAATGATCACAAGAACGGTGAGCAAAAATCCCAGAACAACACAGGGGAACCTACAGAATGACCTGCAGAGAGCTGGGACCAAAGTAACAAAGGCAACCATCAGTAACACACTATGCTGCCAGGGACTCAAATCCTGCAGTACCAGACGTGTCCCCCTGCTAAAGGAAGTACATGTGCAGGCCCGCCTGAAGTTTGCTAGAGAGCATTTGGATGATCCAGAAGAGGACTGGGAGAATGTCATATGGTCAGATTAAACCAAAATAGAACTTTTTGGTAACAACTCTACTCGTTGTGTTTGGAGGAGAAAGAATGCTGAGTTGCATCCAAAGAACACCATACCTTTTGTAAAGCATGGGGGTGGAAACATCATACTTTGGGGCTGTTTTTCAGCGAAGGGACCAGGACGACTGATCCGTATAAAGGAAAGAATGAATGTGGCCATGTATCGTCAGATTTTGAGTGAAAACCTTCCATCAGCAAGGGCGTCGAAGATGAAACATAGCTGGGTCTTTCAGCATGACAATAATCCCAAACACACTGCCCGGGTAACGAAGGAGTGGCTTCGTAAGAAGCATTTCAAGGTCCTGGAGTGGCCTAGCCCGTCTCCAGATCTCACCCCTATAGAAAATCTTTGGAGGGAGTTGAAAGTCCGTGTTGCCCAGTGACAGCCCCAAAGCATCACTGCTCTAGAGGAGATCTGAATGGAGGAATGGGCCAAAATACCAGCAACAGTTTGTGAAAACCTTGTGAAGACTTACAGAAAATGTTTGACCTCTGTCCTTGCCCACAAAGGGTATAAAACATGTCTTGAGATGAACTTTTGTTTTTGACCAAATACTTTTTTCCACCATAATTTACAAAGAGATTTTTTAAAAATCAGACAATGGGGTTTTCTGGATTTTTTTTCTCATTTTGTCTCTCATAGTTGAGGTACACCTATGATGAAAATTACAGGTCTCTCTCATCTTTTTAAGTGGGAGAACTTGAACAATTGGTGGCTGACCAAATACTTTTTTGCCCCACTGTACATAGTCATGTAATAGGAGACTGAGTACGAAATAAAAAATTACCTTACCTTACCTAATGAGCATATAATTTCTTTTACTGTATGTAATTTAAAACTGGAGCGGTGGTTGTTTAAAAAATCTGCTTTTTAAATAAAAACATGATTTTCAAATCTAATTGGGAGGCTCTCTTATTAGATTGCATCACTTGATGAAAGAAAGCTTCTTGACAAAAGTTCTTAAAATTTAAAATAACGTGAAGTTTCTTCCAGCAATCATAAAAATTAGGCTTTTTCCAGACAGTTTTGATACTACAAAAACTGCAACTGTTCGATGCTTCCCCAACAACAAACCCTGGGTCACCTGTGACCTAAAGACTCTCCTTAACAGGAAAAAGATAACCTTCAGGTCCAGAGATTGTGCGGAACATAAGAGGGTGCAGCACCAACTCCGAGACCAGCTGAGGAAGGGAAAAGATACAAATAAGAAGAAGCTTGAATCCATACTTCAGCAGGACAACATGAGGGAGGTGCGATCACTGGATTTGGGGGGAGAAGCAGACACACTAGTGGCAGCAAAGATAGAGCTAATGACTTCAACATCTTCTTCAATAGGTTTATCGCTACGAATGCCTCTATCTCCCCTTCCCTACCTTCACCACACCTGCTACCAGTGTCTGCTCCTTCTTAGCTATTCAATCAATCAGTTCCTGATCCCCCGCCCGCACCCAACTGTTTGACTGTGACCACCTTTCAGGTGAAGAAACAGCTGGAGAAGCTAAACCAGCACAAAGCAGCCGGCCTGGATGGCATCAGCCCTCGTACCCTGAGGACCTGTGCGCGCCAGCCGTGTGGGGTTCTTCAGTATATCATCAACCTGAGCCTCAAGCTGGAGAGGATTCCGCTTCTCTGGAAGACACCGTGCCTGATCCCTGTACCTAGGAAGCCATCTTCATCTCACCTCAAGGATTTCCGTCCAGTTGCCCTCACATCTCATGTGATGAAGGTGCTGGAGAGGCTGGTGTTAGCTCACACGAGATTCCTGGTGATTTCCTCTCTGGACCCCCTTCAGTTTGCCTGGGTGTTGACGACGCTGTCATCCATTTGCTGCAGCGAGCTCACTCACATCTGGATGGTGGTGGAGGCATGGTGAAAATCACCTTCTTTGATTTCTCTAGTGCCTTTAACACCATCCAGCCTTCATTACTGAGTGATAAGCTGTGGCTGATGAGTGCTGGTGCATCCATCATCTCCTGGATCACTGATTACCTGACGGACAGGCCACAGTTCATCTGACTGGGCAAAGTCCTGTCTGATGTGGTTCTAAGTGGTGTGGAAGCCCCACAGGGCACTGTGCTCTCTACATTCCTCTTCACATTCATGAACTGCTTTATAAATTACATAAGTAAGGCATAAAATAATCTGAAATGTTTGTTTTAAGGTCTAACCTTTACTAGCTCTTACCCCAAGTAAAACTTCATGTAGATATTTAACAACTTTATCAAACAGTTTCATCTGCTTCTTGAGACTGAACAGTTTTAAGTGAAATACACGTGTTCTAAAATTGGTAATTGTTTCTGGCTACTAGAATGTGTTTAAAAATTCACCTTAATGAAGTTATAGAAATTAAATTAAAGTTTTAATTCTGTACTTTATTCATTCCCAAAGAGAAAATTTAGTGCTGCAGTGCAAACACAGAAACCAAAACAAGAAGAGAAAGACAGAGAAACAAGAAAAAAACATAGATTAAATACCTTGAGAGGACCCAAATTTACAAATCAGATACAAAAAGAAGAAGCCTGTTATAAAAAACAAATAGACCAAAGAAAAAGGAATAGGCTGAAGCATAGCTTGTAACTGCCTATCATTATACATCTATTTACATTTAACTGAAACAATCAAACAAAAAATAAATGTACAAAGTCCACATCTCCAATCAAACAGAAAACCTCAATAAACTTTATACTATCCTCTTTTCTCTCTTTTTTTTACTTTTAACTTACTTATAAACACTAACATTTTTATATTTAAGATGTTTCAATTTTAGGAAAGAAGAACATGTTTTAAATTCATCACTGAGTTCACTCCATAATTTTACTCCAACAACAGAAACACATCTTGATTTTACCAAGGTGCTTACTTTAACACGTTCAAAAATATAACATCCTCGTAAATTATGATAACCGACTCTAAATTTTAAAAAACTTAGCATACTTTTTGAAACTAAATTATTTTTAACTTTGTACATAATCTGGAATATTCTATTACTTACAATATCTTGTAGTTTTAAACAGTTATTCTGAATAAACAGTTGATTTGTGTGTTCATAAAATCCAACTCTGTTTACTATTCTTATTGCTTTTTTTTGTACTTTAACAAGTGAATCAAGTTAGCCTATTCTAAGTTAGTTTTAGCACTTTTCAATATTCTCTACGAATGACCTTTGCCTACGAATGACCTTAGCCTGCACTCAGAAACAATCTTGTGACTCTTTGCTGACAAAAAGTGCTTCCCAGGGGGAGGTACTGTATTAGGGCATGTTCTGTGTGTGTGTGTGTGTGTGTGTGTGTGTGTGTGTGTGTGTGTGTGTGTGTGTGTGTGTGTGTGTGTGCTTCACTAAGCAAGAGGATACTGAACATAAGTTTTCCTTCTCTTCATCATTCCACAAGTTTTAACCAATGCCTGAAACACACCTTCGTCCATTGTAATGATCAACTCTTATTTAAAGAAAAAAAAAGTGTATACATTCTATCAAATGCAAACAAATACAATAATAATAAAAAAAGAATCATTCAAAATTGTGGGACAACATCACGAGAAGAGTCATTCATTGCCCATCACACCCTGTTCTGATCATCAATTCATTCTGACACATTGTTTCGTTAATATGACCTCTACAGTCATTCATTGCCCCTCAAGCACTATTTTGACAGTTAGTTTTAGACCTTTGACCTCTAGGGTCATTAATAACCCATCAAGCACTCATTATTGACAGTTAGTTTTTGACCTTTTGACCTGACCTTTGACCTCTGGGGTCATTTATCCCCCATTAATCATAATTTTGACATAAGGTGAGTTTATAATCTCTCTCTTGTCCATATTTTTATCCTATGACAATATAAAAAAGAAAAGAAATGTTAGTGCTGCTGTTAGTTCTGTTTAGACAGGTATTTAAAATAAACATTTAATATATGCATTTGAAACAGTATATATATATATATATATATATATATATATACATTATTCCGTTTTTTCTTTCCAGAATAAATTCATTCAAATGTACATAAGGATATACAAACACCTGTACACACACACATGCCCATACACATGTCTGCACACACATGCATGCATGTCTGTGCATGCATACACAGATACAAAGTACCGTAATTTCACGGCTATAAGGCGCATATAAAAGTCTTAGATTTTCTTAAAAAATGCGTCCCCCCCTAGAAAGAAGAAAATATTTCGCCTCCCGAACTCTCCGCCATGACCATAATTAGTATCATTTGTTTATGAAATTGTTATAAGCAGTGGTCCCCAACCACCAGGTGCACCAGGGGCCTAACTAACTAGGTGTGAGGGGCCTAACTAGTATTTTTATTCACTTTGTTTTTGTGATGTCTTTTATTTTGAAGGTATGTTTACCGTTACCATGGCAACCAGAGTGCCGTTCGAGCAGAGAGAATGTTTCCACGTTATAAAGACACTGCTAATAAATTTTCTCGTGAAGACAACGTGGGTTTAAATGTATTATTATTGATTAAAAAAGCCAGTTTTTCCGGCTGGTCTTATTACCTGTAGACCGGTCCATGAAAATATTATCAGACACTAAACCGGTCCGTGGCGCAGAAAAGGTTGGGGACCCCTGGTTCTAAGTACACTTCTGCATAACATTGTATCCTCATTAACATTAAAGAAAAAAAGAAGAAAAAGAACAGCTTTATTGTTTATTAGTGTGTAACAGAAAATATTTAAAGTGCATCAATTAACTTGAATTTAAAAAATTTTAATTCTTATTTAAACTATAAACTACCACTACTGTAGTGGATGTACAATTACACTTTATTCTAGCACGGCAAAAAACCGTGTTCCACAGGATCACACGCGCCCCACTATTTGAGAAGCACTGGACTATTTTTTAATACCCACATTTGCATGCTTGCGTGTGTGTTGTTGAAAGGCGTTGTGTGACTGAGACTGCGCCTTTTCGTACGGTGCACCTTATGTGTGTGTTAAATACTTCAATGGTGCACATAACTGAGATTGCGCCTTTTCGTACGGTGCGCCAAATGGTCGTGAAATTACGGTAACATAACTTTGTTGTTTATGTTTGAACAAAACTCAAATAATAACTAAGTCACAACCATTGACAGAGAACAAAGTACGAGTGTCTCCTACATGATGGCTTTGTATCTATTAAGCAAAGATCATTTTACACTTTTTTTAAAACAATGTATGGATTTATATATGTATGGATTGATTGACACTTCAATCAATAAGGAGGAAATTAAAAAGAGAGCGACTTTCACGTTTACTGCTCAACAAAAGGGTTGTTGTGTCTTTGCGTGGGAGGGAATGAAGTGAGGAGGAAATTCAGATCTAAAGAAATGTTTCAAAGTGAAAACTTTTCTTTACAAGTTACTGATTACAAGATTCAGCAGAATTCTCTGCCACTGAAGCTGCTCAGTGGCAGACTGCAGGTAGTGTCCTGCAGGGTGGGACTCCAACATTGATTGTCCAACATGGATGTCAGTCTCTGCAGGACCCACCTGTCACAGTGAGTCCAGGAAGCAGCCCAGGACAGAGCTGGACTTTTTCCCCTCCCTCTCAGGTGCTGTTCAAGCAAACCACCCCTTACAGGATGACTGATGCCACCAGAGAGTCTTTGAGGGCCTTCAGGAGTGCCCTTTTCACTCCAAAAGATCGCAGTCTCCTCAGGAGGTAGACCCTGATCTGACGTTTCCAATACAGTGCATCAGTGTTTTGAGTTCAGCCAGATTAGTAGTTGAGGAGAACACCCAGGTATTTGTAAGAGACTGCCTGCTCAATGTTGATTTCCTGGATGTTCACTGGTGAGGGGGTGGTAGAATGATGTCTGTGAAATTTCACCACCATCTCCTTGGTTTTCCCTGCATTGATCAGAAGGTAGTTATGCGGACACCAGTCTGCACCAGTCCTCTGTGCTCCACGTCATTGTCATCACTAATGAGACCGACAATCGCAGTGTCAACAGAGAACCTCTGCACCACACAGCTGTCAGTGTTGTGTCTGAAGTCCTCAGTGTAGAGGGAAGGGGGAAAGGACAGTTCGCTGAGGGGCACCTGTGATGCTGTGTATGTGTATATGTACTATGTATATCAAAACAGATTAAGATGTACAATGACTATGGTAAAAAAAAGATAAGGGACAATGCCATAATGGCAGAAAGTTTATTTAGAAACATTTTTTCTTCCATGTTGAATCCGACATATTCTTCTCTTACACTCAACACAAAAGAAAATATTGCCCGCTAGGTTGGAGTTTTCCTCTTCTTCTATTTCATCTACCACACCCTTCCTCCTAGGCGTGGCTAGCAGAGTTCTTGACAATTCATTGGATGGACAGAAAGAGTGAGTCTAGGAAAAACTAGATATGAATGCCTGATGAAGAACAAAACACTCTTAGTGTGACATGCCGGTTTAATCACAAAAGTGTGGTCAACTTACAGTAGCTACAAGAGTTTATGTCCACCTCCCATGGCAAGCAGGAGGAGAACTCTCTTTCTAACAGAATTGAAAAGAATACAACAGATTGAAAGTAAATATGTAAAATAAATAAATATGAAAGTAAATAATAGAAAAAAGATGTCACAAAGATTACATGAAAAAACATTTTTCTAAATAATAAAAACTTAAAACAGTTTATCAATAACTCTAACAGCCATTTCAATGCCCCAAAACATTTATTATTTTATTTTTTAATCTTTATGTAACCAGAATAAAAAAAAACTAAGATTAAAAATCTCTTTTCCAAGAGTGTCCTGGGCAAGAGGCAAAACATACACAGGATGTTAACACTCATACAACACATACTCAGCCCTTATAGTTACAAAATAAAATGGAATACCTAATTAAAACATTTACAAATTAAAGTGTGATTTCATAAGGAGTTAAAAGACTCAAAAATGAGTTCAATGAAATAATTTCCTTAAAATTCAAGTCTCTCTGCAGATTGTTCCAGGATTATGCAGCAGAATGTGTAAAAGCGCTTTCTGCTATTTTGTTAATAGGATTACCCAGCATATCAAATCACATCTCCTCATCAACTGTCAATGCAGAGGCAAACAAATAAAGCAAATGTTAGCTTTCATACAATTAATGTATGTATAACAAAAAAGTTGTCAAACATAGAGACATTTGAAAATCATGTTTCTTGTTGAACACTACAAAGGTGTTAGTGAGCTGCTATTGTATCTGCCTTTTTCTTTTTATTCTTAATCTCTTTACTGCATTATTTAGATATCAGATAGAATATTTGGTATAAAAACAATGATAAACTGTTCTTAATCTGCTAAAAACATGTCATGCTACAAAGCTGTTGCAAACAAACAATCCACATAACAGGTCATATCCACACCTCGTTGGATCCAGTGCAAGAGAAAGGCTGAGACCTTGGTATTTTGCTGGCAAATATTTAGTCTCAGGAAAACAATTTGGACAAATTCATGGCTTGAGTTCAGGTCCTGGAGAGAGAAATTCACAGAAACTATAATGTCATCTACCAGGCCACAGCATTTATGTGGGAAAATTTTTGACAATTCATTGGGTGACCGAAACAAGGCTGGAAAAACGAGATGTGTATGCCTGTTGTCAATTAGAAAATTACAAAGTTACAAGTACCATATGGCGCCATTTGCCACCTATACTATCATGCCTGATGAATAACAAAACACTTCTGGTGTGACAATTTAGGACATCTAACCTTGAGCTTTTGTCTCTAAAATGAGGGTATTATTACCTGCTCTTTGTTGCAGTCAACATGTGAACTATTTACATTTCAGCCGAACAAACCCATGAGCAGAGATATCTGAGCTAAATGAGTTTATGTCCACCTATCAAGTCAACCAGCATGAGACCTCTAATCTTGCAGACTTGAAGAGAACAGAACAGATTGAAAGTATATAGAATAAAATAGTTTATTTCTTTTTTTGTTCCAAATTAGTGTCATTGCACACAGTACTCTCCACTTAACCAATCTTGTGAACCATAAAGCAAACATTGTCAAACATGTAATACTAGGTCAAAACCTGCTACAAAGCATTTAAAATTAAATTAAGTTTCCATTGTACCAATAAGCATTTTTGACATATTACATATTTTCCTTGGACAAATGACAAAGAGCAAAGACCAAAAAGTTTATATGAACACAACAAAGTTCAGCAATGAACTCCATCCATGATTTTGTCCCAGTACCAAAGCATCTGTGAAAGGCTTGTGGTTGTTACCGCGATCAGTTTTGACAGACTACAGTCACTCAAAGAAAACCAAGGATGAATTTGAAACATGTTTTTTTCAGGTGGATCAGAGGGAGTAATGCCCAAATATTTTAGGCACATCCCCACATAGACATCTTCCAGAAAAATCGGCCTGATTTGAGATGATGCATTCAAGATTTTTTTAGGAAGATCCAGAGACATCACATAAGCCATACCCAAAGCATATGGAGGGTATTCTGGTTCGGGTATGACAAATCGTGGCATGTAGAACTTGTCAAATGGGTTTCTAACAACAGGGTTTTTCCACCATACTAATCCTGTAACATAGTTTGTTTTGGCTGTGTTAAAATGCGTTAACAATTCAACCAAATTCCGAACATTAAGCAATATATCTGAGTCAATCTTTAAAACATATGAAGTTTTAGGACAGTACTTTGCCACCCACTCCAGTAAAACCATGGTCTTGATGGACAAATTGTAATAACTGTCCTGGAAACTGCTCTGAATGAGGTCTTGATGCTTTTCATTCTCCTGTACGAGTTTTTCCTGCTGCTCTGCAGCATCAAGTCCTGTAGGTAGACCCAGTACAAACAAAGTCTCTACCAGCTGGCCAAGAACATGTTTTTTCATTCCCCATGTGACCCGGATAGCATTACGGGTGATGATGTTGTTTGGTGCAACAGGAACCATCAGGATAACAAAAGGAGTGGTGCTTTTACAAGTCGGTGTTTCATTCATGATGAATTCATAATTACCTGGATATTGCGGGTAGTAGTGGTTTGGGGCTGCTCTTTGGAATTGTGCATTAGAAGGGCTCAATAAATCTAATTCACTATGAAAAATAAGGAAGACTGTCATGCCAACGATGACGCAGAACAGCATCTTCTTCAGTGTGCAATGGCCCATTCCAACTACGGAGAGAATTTATATTAGCAAAATAACATTTGGTTTCATCACAGTGACTTTATCATTATGTTTTTATGTATGTTCAACACAGGAAATAATTATTGCTCTCAAGGTAAGCTTCTACTTTGCTTTATTGTTAGGAACTAAATCAGCTGAATCTGATTTAGGCCATCTCCACACCTAGCCGGGTATTTTGAAAACCCATATCTGCTGTTCTCTGTTTTAGGAAAACGCTGGCGTCCACACGTATCCATTTTCAAAATATCCGCATCTACACGGAGCCGTATAAATACGCTTCTAAGCGCAGTTATGAGGATGCCAGACAAGTAGTGAGCAGTATTTATCTAAACGTAAGCTCTGAGCTAGGAAAGTTTATGTGATGAATAATAGCTGATTGCAACGCTTTTCTTTTCTTTTGCTCCTCAACATGAAGCAAGAGCAGTTGAGAGTGGAAAAAAAGGCAAGAAGAGAGGGTCTGCAATAGGATACAAAGTAATGCCTGTTTTTGTGGCCCACTGTCTGCTTTTGTAAATAAGGACGCACACGAATGACATGTGTGCAGTACTTGTCGCAGGTAGTGACGCATAAGAACGCAAATCTCCGTTTTCGCATGTCCACACGTAAATGCAAAAACGGAGTTTTCCAAAATCTCCACTTTGGCAGGGGTTTTCTAAAACGCCGGTTTTGAGTGAAAAAACCTCCGTTTTCGTGTGGACGGCAGGCCAAAACAAATAAAAGTACCGGTATATGCGTTTTTAAAAATACCCAACTACGTGTGAACTTAGTCCTTACTGCAGGTCTCAATACAGAGGTTTATCAACTTTAAGGTTGTTAATATTTATTGATATAAATTATTTTTTAAATAGACATTTTTCATGTGGTATCCTTCTGGTACTTCAGTTTCCTCCCATCATCCAAAAAGATGTACTGTATGTTACGTTGATTGGACACTAAAATTGCGCCTTGAATCAGTTTGTGGGGATGGTTGTGTGCGTGGCCCTGTCTCTCGTCTGAAACCAGCGCCCCCCGCCACCCTATCAGAAATAAACGGTTCAGAAGACGAAACGAAAGCTTTTAATGTACAAATAAAATGATTAGTATTTTAAAGCATATTTAACTACTTTGTCTGGTCAATTTGAAAGAAAAGCAAGTGAGACATTATGCACTGTCTGCCGACAGTCTGCACATTCATTTCAATCAGATGTGATCTTACCTGCGCACTGGTGGTGTCTATATTCACTTTTCAGATACATTAAGACATTTTTCTGTTTGTAGAATGTTTTCTCATCAGCGAGACTTCACCAAGTCTGCATGAACTAGTTTAATTTTTTATTGCTTTGCATTATTGACTACTGCTGCTGACTTAGATTGCCGTTAGCTATCTGAGTCCTGATCCTCTCATTGATGTGTGTGGAGATCCAAATAGATGATCAATAGAAGACAGATTTAAATGTAAATGCTCCAAACTACAATCGGAGCACTTCCACTTGAAGTAAGTTGAAAATAACCTGTGCAACAAGACTCTAGAGTGCCCAAATAGGTAGATTTAAAAAGGCTTACCGTATTCAGCTGGTGGATCTCTGTAGTAGTAACATGAAACTCACACCAACATCGAACAGTGTCTTCGTCCTTATGAGCAGCTTCCGGGATGTGGAGTCACACAAATAAAGTATTTCTTATCAAATCAGTACAAAAATAAAATGTTTTTGTCTCTACAGATTTTACGCACAATATTGTTTATTTTAAAAGAAGACAAAGGAGAAATAATAGATTACATGTCTCAAGAGTGTTTTATTTTCCATTTTTCCACATAAATAAAAACTCAAAACTGTCTGATCAAAATCACAAAGGAAGAGCTCCAATAGGTTTTTTATTTCCCCAACCCACCTTTTCTCAATTTCCCATTTAACATGTGACATTAAATGGTATTTTATCAATCCCTAAGGTGGAGAACACGATAACGTCCACTAACTCTTTGGCAAAGCTTAGACTTTGCCGTATTACGTTTACCTTAGACTAACCTATTTCAGTTTATTATATATCAAATTTAGAATAAATTGATCTTCACATTTTCACCAAACTTTTGACATTAGTAGCAGATGGGGTATTTTAATGCATGGTTTTAATAGTTTTATTTCGTGTGTTTTTATTGTCTTGTGATTGTAACATGTTTTAACTGTTTTAATAAATTTTATTTACTTCACCTGCTACTAAGAAGTGGTGCAGTGTCTGATTAATATATAAGATGCAGCTGGGGCAGAAGGAGAGCGATTGTAGAGAGATCGAAGACAGAGATCTGAGAGCAGTAGAGAACCACCAAGGATACAAGCATCGGGGAGTAGGGATGGGAAATCCAAAGCCCCGTGAACCATCGAACAATTTCGAATCAATTTCCGAAAATAGACCCTCAGATTCGAATATTCCGAGCTCACAAAGAGCTCCGGGCAGCACGGTGGCGTAGTGGGTAGTACAGTGGCCTCACAGCAAGAAGGTCGTGGGTTCGAGTCTCGGGTGGGGACGAGGCTTGGAACACTGTCCTTTCCGTGTGGAGTTTGCATGTTCTCCCCGTGGGTTTCCTCCCATCCTCCAAAGGCATGCATGCTAGGTTGATTGACCGGTGCCAAATTGCCTCCTAGGAATGAGTGTGTGTGTGGATGGTTGTATGTGTGTGACAGACTGGCGACCTGTTCGGGGTGTACCCTGCCCGTCGCCTTAAATCAGCCGGGATGGGCTCCGGCACTCCCCGCAACCCCAAAAGGGACAGACGGATAAGAAGATGACTGACTAAGTGACTGACAAAGAGCTCCATCTACAGGCTGAGGGGTGTAAAGGAAAATTCAGTGGAAAAAAGAAAAAGATGAATTATATGCTCCAAGTCTCAAGTCATTACAAAAATTCAGCAAGTTTTTGTGCTTCCTATTCTTTGCAAATATTTTTTTCTCGGTTATCATACAGTAGTTATGTCAATACGGTTATGTTAACTTAAATTTTACTCACCCACAATAATTAAAAGAAAAAGAAATATTTCACTCTGGTCATTTAAATTATGATGAAATGTTCAATAAAGCACAGACTGACCACACTGGGTGCTCCTGTCATCAATATGAATCATTAAAGACAACTGATGGGTGATAACTTTCCTCAGAGCAGTGGTTCTCAACCATGGGGCCGCGGACCTGTACCGCGCCGTAGGTCATGTGGTTCCGGGCCACACAGAATGAAGAAATAACTATTATTTCCATTTGGTTTATTATTCAAGAATTAAGGTTGCCAAATTTGCTTCCTTACATCCAACAATGAATCACCTTTGAAGCATCGTTCCATTAAATTTAAACCCCTAAACTAGCAAAATAAATAAAAAAACAAATTCTATAAGATGCTTCTTTGCTAAGGGTGTCAGGTTTGGTCAGAAAGTCAGAGTGTTTTTTGTCCACTTCCTGTTTTATTTTGTAATCATTCACTTTATTTCCTTTCTGGTGCTTTCTCCACCTGAGAAAGCACTTCTCCCTCTATAAAATTTTTATCACTTGGTGCGTATTCGTTCCGGGGATGAATGGAAGACTGCGTTTAACACACCAATGGATCACTTTGAGTACTTTATAATGCCTTTTGGACTTACTAATGCTCCTGTGGTTTTTCAAAACTTAATTAATAATGTTCTGCAGTTCTTGCAACGCTTTGTTTTTGTTTATCTAGATGATATTCTGTGTTTTCTAGGAGCCTTACCGAACATAGGCGGCATGTTCGATTGGTACTTCAACATCTTTTGGAGAACAGGCTGTTTGTGAAAGATGAGAAGTATAAATTACATCCTTCCTCTGTTTCCTTTTTGGGTTTTGAAATAACTCAGGGTGAAGTTAGGCCTGACCCTGAGAAGATAAAGGCCGTTCTGGATTGGCCCAGCCCAGTTAACCGTAAATAACTCCAGCGGTTTCTAGGGTACGCCAATTTTCTTCGTAGGTTTATTTGTGGGTTTAGTTCTGTGGTGGCTCCCCTCACGGAGCCACCACAGAACAGAAGAGGGTTTCACTTCCTCTTCTGTTCCTTTTATTTGGTCAGCTGAGGCCGAGTCAGCTTTTTGGAAATTTATGTTCACCTCTGCCCCCATCTTGTCTCAGCCTGACCCTGCTCACCAGTTTATTGTGGAGGTGGATGCCTCGGCTTTTGGAGTAGGGGCCGTTCTCTCTCAGAGGGCGGGGGCAGTGGGTAAGCTGCACTCTTCTGCGTTCTTTTCCCGATGGCTTAATGCTAAAGAACGTAACTATGATGTGGGCAATAAAGAGCTCCTAGCCATCAAGCGCGCTCTTGAGGAATGGTGTGACTGGTTACAGGGGGCTGAACAACCATTCATAGTCTGGACAGACCATAAGAACCTGGCTTACATTCGGACGGCTAAACGATTAAACTCCAGGCAGGCTTGGTGGGCACTGTTTTTTGACCGTTTTAATTTTGTGGTCTCTTTTCGCCCTGGCTCTAAGAACGTTAAACCTGACGCCCTATCCAGACAACATGAACCTGTGGACAACCCTGAGGACACGGGGACTATAGTACCTCCCTCCTGTGTCCTGCGAACGCTCACATGGCGGTTGAAAGAGGAGATCCAGGAGGCTCAACGACAGGAACCAGATCCAGGTGGGGGACCAGCTAACAAACTATTTGTTCCCAGATCTCCACGAACAAAGGTCCTCCGGTGGGCGCATGCCTCCCATCTGACCTGTCATCCAAGGGCTTGCAGGACTGAATCCTTCATTCGTCGCCGTTTTTGGTGGCCCAGGATGTCAGGGAATTTGTGGCGGCTTGCCCTGTCTGCGCCAGAGGCAAGTCCAGCAACAAGCTTCCCTATGGAGAACTGCAGCCACTCCCCGTACCTGGACGACCCTGGACTTCGCCCTGGACTCTGGACAGGTTTGCCCATGTCGAGTGGGAACAACACTATTCTGACGGTGGTTGACCGTTTTTCTAAGGCCCACTTCATTGCCCTAACCAAACTTCCCACTGCATCTGAGACAGCCCAACTAATGATCAGGCACGTTTTCCAGCTACATGGGTTGCCCTGTGATATAGTCTCCGATCGCGGGCCCCAGTTTGTCTCTCAAGTCTGGCGGGCCCTTCGTGAGGCTTTTGGGGTCACCGCTAGTCTCTCTTCTGGGTTTCATCCTCAGACCAACGGCCAGACAGAGAGGACCAATCAGGACCTGGAAGCAGCCCTCCGCTGCATTTGCGCTCGCCGTCAGACGAGCTGGAGCACTGACCTTCCATAGGTTGAGTATGCACACAATTCCCTCATGTCATCCGCCTCCGGTCTCCCTCCTTTTGAGTGCTCTCTTGGCTACCAACCCCCGCTGTTTCAGGAGGAGGAGGTGGAAATTGCTGTACAGCATTAGGTCCAGCGATATTGGCATGTTTGGTGGGAGGTCTGTGCGGTGCTGCTTCGTTCATCGGCTGCAAATGAGAGGCTTGTGGATTGACGTCGTTCCACTGCTCCCCCATACGTGGTGGATCAGTCCGTGTACCTCTCAACAGCCAATATCCGTCTCCGCACAGAATCCAAGAAATTACCCCCCAAGTACATCGGTCCCTTCACCATTGAAAGAATAATATGAAACACCATTGAAAGAACAAATGTAAGGCGCATTACAAATAAAATGTGTTATCATTATTGTTATTATATTAATAAAGCCAGTGACTGTAAGACTGGGGTTTCCTCGAACCCTCCGTATCCACCCTGTGTTTTTAATGTTTCTCAGGTGAAGCCCCGTGTTACCAGCCCCCTTCAACCTGCCACGACTCCATCTCCCCCACCGCGGCTCGTTGACAATCAGCTAACATATAGTGTACACCGCTTTTGGACGTCCAAAGGCATGGCCGGGGGTTGCAATATCTGGTGGACTGGGTGGGGTATGGTACTGAAGAGCGGTCATGGGAGCCATCCTCTCATATCCTCTCATTCGGGACTTCCATCGACGTCATCCGGACAAGTTTGACAGTGCACCTGGAGACGCATATTGAGGGGGGGTACTGTCAGGTTTAGTCAGGAAGTCAGAGTGTTTTTTGTTCATTTCCTGTTTTATTTTGTAATCACTCACTTTATTTCATTTCCAGTGCTGTGTTCCCCTTGGGTGTGTCTTCCTGGTCGTATCACCACTCTTCCCTGATGATCTTCACCTGGTTCCTATTTTCTCCTGGCAGTATATAAGGGGTTTCTTTTCCTCACTCCTCTGCAGGTTTGTCTTGTCTTTCTGGTCTCTGCTACTTGTCTGTAGATATTTGGAAGCGATTCTCGTATTTTCTAGCTCTAAGTTTTGGGATTTTTCAGTGTTTTGTTTGCTCGGCGCAAGCTTGTTTTCAGTTTTGATTTGTTAAATAAAAGACTTTGTTTGGAACCATCTACTGTCCAGCTTTGTAATCCCACAAAACAAACCCTGACAAAGGGGAGTTACAGAGTTACGAAGCAGGCTGGACCGTAAACATACTCATCAGGTTTCAGGTCAAGATGGGACTGTCTGGTTCTAGCAAAACAAAGTCAGAACTCCAATTGATCTAGTCTTACTGGGAGGAGCCTTACTGACATTTTTATTCACTTTGTTTTTGTGATGTCTTTTATTTTGAAGGTCTGTTTGCAAAATCTCCAACAGCTCTGGTTGCTCTGGTCCCATAGCAACCAGAGTGCGTTCGAGCAGAGAAAATGTTTCCACGTTATCACGACACTGCTAATGAATTTTCTCGTGAAGACAACGTGGATTTAAGTTTATTATTATTAGTGATTAAAAGGCCAGTTTTTTTCAGACTGGTCTTATTTAGTTTTTGCTGCTACACCTTTTGACCGGTCCGTGAAAATATTATCATACACTGAACCGGTCCGTGGCGCAGGAAAGATTGAGGATCCCTGCCTCAAAGGACTAAAATACTTAGTAGTCACACATAAAAAATGTGGGGCAACATTCATCAATCAGTGATTACAGAAGCAGCAACTTTAACATTTGGGGTAAATGTGAGCAAAGACTTTTTTTTTTTCATTTTGCTCAACATTGCTTGAATAGTGCCGCTTGAGCTGGCCATCTCTTGCGGGGAGCCCTCCTTTTGAACTATGGGCTGATGGCTCGGTGGTGTGTCAGCCTGCACACCACGGTGCGGCAAGGGCTCCCCCTGCAAAAAGACACAAGGTGTGGCTCCTCAATGGTGGATGTTGCCCCAGAAAGAATAACTAACAGGGAACAGAGCATGGCCGAGCGAGTGGACCCCCGTCAAGGGAGCGGAGCTTGGCCGAGCGATTGGCTTGTCGGGAGATGCCGGTGGGATACACCTGAACTTTATTTTTATGGAGGAACATCTTTTAGAGCATTTTAAAGTTGTGTTTATATGTAATATATTTTATTTAATGTGTTTAATAAATAATGTTGGAACTAGTTTTATGGTATGTGCCTCTGCGTTCTCCTGATGCGCCCCGCCTGATCCCAAAACGACAGGCTGAATTCGTGCCGCTACAGTACATTACAAAGTAAATAATCACTATAGACCAGTTCCTGTTTTTGCATGGTGAACAAAAACAAAAGATTGAGCTTTTCTAGAGCAAAATCACTAAATTAAAAGAAGGATAGATGTCAGGGGTTGGCCCAAGACCCCGACAAAACAGAAAAAACCAGGAAGGCAGATAGACGATTCAACGCCTTTTATTTTATTTATATAACACATATCTTCCTAAAAGCAACAATAGGAAGGAACAGAGCTGGGAGTAGGTCTGTGTCAGGCAGCAGCTAGCAGGAAGAGCGCACCCCAGCTGCTCCCAATTAGTCCACTTTATAGCGCCAGACTCTCCCAGGACCGCCTCCTGCACACAGGGAAGGGAGAAAGAGACAGGAGCCACAGGGGAAAGGGCACAGGGCCCTCACACCCTCCCCCACAAAAAAGGGACCTCAAGGGCCCGTCGCCTGGTCACTTTACCTCTGTCGAAGGGACATTGTGGGGCTAGTACAATGTCATGAGCGGTTGGCACTACCGCGCAGAAAATCAGACCAGGCAAGGCGAACCGGGCAGGAGACACAGGCGAAAACAGGTCACAGCAGCAGACAGGGACCACCAAGACCACAGACAGGAGCACAGGCACCTGGACAGATGAACAGGAGGACACAGAGAAGCTGTCGGGCCTAACCCCCCGAAGCCCCAGCCTCATGGGACAGGCAAGCCCACCGATGTGCCGAAGTGTTGCGCAGTGGGGCTGTACGAAGCGCAGCACTCGTCGCACCAGTCCCCAGACTTCCACCGGTGTCCAACGATGAAGGCCTGCAGAGCAAAAGCCCTGCCTCTACCGGGGCCCAGGCATCAGTCTGAATATATCCACGGCGTTAACTTTATGACCACTACCATGCACCGCCCATGTCGCATTGGACGGGATGTCACCAAACAGCGATGGAAACTTCCCAATCAACATGGCCAACTCAACACGCTGACTGGAAGACAAATGGGCCAATAATGAATCCAATTGACACAACGACTCAAAGTTTTTCAGTCCGCTAGTCAACACACAGTCACCAGGTCCAGGCACACCACCACTATCCACCATCACAGTACTAGGCAACATGGGCAACTGCACTGGTGCGAACACAGCTTTAGCCTCAACTTCAGACTCTGTCTCACCCTGCCTCACCTGAGCTCGGGTCACCGCACAGACAGGAAACGGAACTGCCTCATTCAGATCAGCAGCAACTCGCTTAGCCACCACCACAGGAAAAGGTGGAGCAGAAGCCCACACAGCGCCACCACAGATATCATTTCCTAAACTCATGTCCACCCTTTCCAAGGGCAACTCAGGACGCACCGCAATAGGAAATACAACAGACGCAAACCCACACTCCAACACAACGTTATGTCGAGCCACAGAGACATGACCCAACTCCATGCCACGCATAATAATGAAATCACCGGTCTGAGAAACACAAGAAAAAGGCGAAACAGACTGCACAACGAACAAGTGTTTTGCACCTGTATCCCGCCAAACCTTAACTTTAACTCGCCCAGATCCACCTGCCACTGACACATAGGCCGACGTAATAAACTGCTCAAAACCAGAACACTTGCTACGCTCCACAGACACCTGAACGTCCTGTATGGGCACCATCGCACAAAACATAGACGGAGACATTCTATTTTCATTTTTCAGACGACACGCATCTTTCCAGTGTCCCACACCCCGACAATAATTGACACACGTCAGAATGTCCATGACGCCTCACAAGTCCTACGTTTTCACGCGCAGAACCGAACTTTATAACCTCATTACGCGTCTCCGCCAGGCCCTCACCAGAGACGGAACGCAAGCGGGGAGTAAACACACGATGAGTCAAGACAAAGTCATTAGCTAACTGTGCAGCTTTAACAACATTGTCTGGTTCCCGCTCATTTAAGTAAGTTACTACACGACTCAGCAACACATTTTCAAACTGTTCCAAAATAATCAAATCAGACAACTGCTCAAAAGTAGTAACCTTCACCGCCATACACCAGCGTTTAAAATGAGTACCCAAGTTGCTCACAAACTCCACATGAGTCTGTGTCACAGCTTTACCCCACTGCCGAAACCTCTGTCTGTAGGCTTCCACTGTCAACTGATAAGCTTTTAAGACCGCAGTCTTTACAGACTCGTAGGTTAAATCTTCCTGAGCGCATACAGCCGAATACGCCTCCTGAGCCTTCCCTGTGAGCACGTACTGAAGCAGTAATACTCTCTCTGAATCTGGCCACGCCCTTGAAGTAGCCACACAATCAAAAAGCGTAAAAAAATGTGTCCGCATCACGTTCATTTGACTTTGGCACAAAACACAAATTGCCAGAATCAGGTTCACGTGCACGCGCATAGCTACCTGCCCCCTGCACATGCGTGCCACCTCTCTCCAGAACTCTGAGTTTAGCTTGCTCTAACTCAAGCTGCAAATGGACTTTCCTCTCCTCTAAACGCAAGTGGACTTTCCTCTCCTCAATCTCCAATCTTTTCTCCTCAATCCTCATCTGCAACAGCCTCTCCTGTTGCTCAAAGGAGAGGGTCTCGTGCTTCCCAGGCGACCGTGAACACACCACTGGTGTCTCTGCAGCTGCTGCCCCAGTCTCCTTTGAAAAAACTCCCTGCTCAAACAGTGTTAACATTACGAAAGCTTTCAGATCGTCTTTTAACATGACATCGCCCAATCCAATCTGATAATGCGATGCAATCTGAACCAATTGCTCCTTTGTGCAGGAACACAGAACTGAAGCACTAGGCTCCTTGTAAAACTTTTCAAAATCCATTTTCAAATTTTACGCACAGTAAGCTACACACAGGTTACAAACAGAGCAAACGTGGCCCCCAGATAGTTCCCTCTGACTACCCAGAACAGACGACTGACTAACTTTCCCTAACTCTTCAGACACTTCGTGGTGGGTCTTAAACATAAGAATGACGGGACACCAGTCCTCTGCACACAGACTCCCAGCGCAACCCCGTCAAACGCATCCCCGGTTAACCACAGAAAGTCAATCTGCCACACTTCATGTCACCATAACCGGAAGTCTCGACACAAAACCCCTATTGGATAAGGTGCCGCTAACCTAACAGGGAACCTACAGGAAAAATGTCTTACCTGCAGACGAGCCCCCATTTGTCAGGGGTTGGCCTAAGACCCCGACAAAACAGAAAAACGAGGAAGGCAGATAGACGATTCAAGGCCTTTTTTTTATCAACCAATATCTTCCTAAGAGCAACAATAGGAAGGAACAGAGCTGGGAGTATGTCTGTGTCAGGCAGCAGCTAGCAGGAAGAGCCAACCAGTGGAGGCTGGTGGTAAAAAAAAAACTGGGGGCGCACATTTTTCAAACCCACACACACACAAAAAATATGTATATATATTTTGAGATGTCCTCTATATAAAAGATATCACATGCCAGTACAAGAATATTTAAAAGTTTTATTTTCACATGTATATGATCCACCCTACTTGAACAGAAATGTGGCCCTTCTTTCTGCTACGAAAACTTTTAATTACCTTCTGATTAAAGTCCCATATGACGTGCGGTGAGGTTCATTTCTGGGGAAGCACTGACTCCTCAAGAGTTAGATTTATGATTGTAAGAACTGAAAAATCCATCTCTTTTAAGCATTCATCTAACAGCATCCAACTACTCGTAATGATTCATGTCCAATCAGCATTCCTCTTTCAATCACATTCACAAACATAAACACAGGATCAGATCTGTCTCCTTCATAGCTATGGATAGAGTTCTAAGAAATTCATCAATACTACAAACAAATTAAAATACAGAGGTTTCATTTTGACCAACAGTAAAAAATTCTTTTATTTTTCAAATTTTAGATCCTGGTCTTTAAATAAATTTTAATAAAGTTTGCTTTTTAAAATGATTTTTTTTAAAAAAGAAGCAAAAATCTTCAAGGACAAACGTATTATATTAGTTTTTCTTTTTTTTTTTTTAACAAACAGAATCAGTTGTCTCCTTACTTTTACTGAAGTCCGTCCACCGAAAAGTTTTATGATGAAGTTGTAGAAGTCATTTTTATTTTATCTTGGTTTAAGGCTTTCTCTGTGGATTCTCTATGAATTTTTAACACACCCTATAAACCGTAAAGGTGAGAGGGTCTTGGGCGGGATTATACGGCAAGCTTATATCTAATTGATTGGTTCACGTCACAGACTGACAGAGAGAACAACCTATCACTGCTGCACCCCGCGGGCATGGTTATGGTTTGCAATACAAATGAATAGAATGAAATTCAGAGCTGACGTCATGTTTTTTCAGAAATACCAGAAACCACGTACACACTCATGCGTTTTCCTTGCGGGGTGTATCTGGGGTGTATCCTTGTTCC
The DNA here is from genome assembly GCA_902685375.1 of Neostethus bicornis. NCBI lineage: Eukaryota > Metazoa > Chordata > Actinopteri > Atheriniformes > Phallostethidae > Neostethus > Neostethus bicornis. Next base: position 17,273,965 of record LR738542.1, on the reverse strand, counting down.
GGTTTTCACAGGAAGTAGAAATAAAATGAATAAGAAAATAAAATAAGTAAGAAAATAAGATAAAATAAAATGGTGTAAAACGTTATTAAAATGCATATAATCTTCACCCAAGACAGTTTTACATATTTTCAAACATGTAAATGTTTATATAGTTTTTATTGTTAGTTTTGGTGATCTGGACAGGCGGGGCGGCACCAGCCGCCACTGAAACTAACCTCAATTAATAATTCAACAGGAACATAGTTTTATAGCATTTAATTTATAACAATAGTAAATATCTTCTACATTGTAAGTAAAAGTAATCATTTATAAATCATACTTATCATAAGTATAAATTTTAACAAATAAACCAGTAAATGTAAACATTGCGTTCAGACACAGACAGATTGTTAAAAATCTCTATCAGCAGCATTTCTTCAGACATAAATTTTGATACCAGTAGATGTCAGGATATGCTCAAGAAAACTAATTTTCATCAGTAAAGGGATTTCTAAGAAGGCTATTGACACAAAATTTACACCAGATGTAGCCAGGAGACCAAATATTGAATTCATAGAAAGAAACCAGAACATTTACATAGACAGGTTGAGTTATAATAAATAAAGTCAAATGACCCAGGGTAAAAATATTGGAACATGAACAGGTGCTAAATAGCATAGAAAGCCAGTATTGAGAGAAAATACTTGCCAGTATTGAGAGAAAACCCATATATTTGTACCGAATTATACAACTGCTTTAGTCCTTATTGGTGGTGTATAAAGGCTTCTCACTAACCAGGATACACATAGGAAAGACTTCTCAATGGGTAAGAGCAACGACCTCTCTCAAGATCTTTGTAATTTTATTGTTGAAAAGCATTTTAATGGGAATGGTTTTAGGTGCATTTCCAGAATGCTGAATGTTCTTGTAAAGCACTGTGGGGGCCATTATACGGAAATGGAAAAGCATCAGTTCACAGGGGTGGATCCAGCGGGAGGAACCCTTTTGGTCCACAAAAAAAAAAAAAAAAAAGAAGACGACTAGTCAAGATATTCCCTTGCAGGGCTAGCTAATGGGACACCAAAATACAGAAAAATTACCTTTATTTTTCAAAATGTTCTGGGTGGAATGCCCCCACGCCTCCCTATACTGGCTTTGTCAATGACCTCACGCCCTACCCTTTAGAAAATTCTGAGTCCGCCCTTAGTTCACCATAAATCAGCCATGATCAGGTGCTTCCTGTAAGATCCCTGTCCGAGGAGTTCAAAGAATAGTCAGGAGTTCTTCAAGAGCCAAGAACCACTTGAGCAGAACTTCAGGAAGACCTTACATCGGCAGCTACTGTTGTTTCAAAGAAAACCACATGCAATGCACTGAACCGTTATGGCATTCATGCACGCATGCCAAGCAAGACTACATTGCGAACAAAAGGCATGTTGAAGCTTGGTTAAAGTTTGCAAAACAACATTTGGAGAAGCCTGTGGATTATTGGGAGACTTTATTATGGTCAGATAGAAGCAAAAAATGAACTTTTTGACAAAAAAGGTATTTGAAAGAGACCGCCTGCTCAATGTTGATTCCATGGATGTTCACCAGTGAGGGGGTGGTAGAATGATGTCTGCAAAATTTCACCACCACATCCTTGGTTTTCCCTGCGTTGATCAGAAGGTGGTTATGTGGACACCAGTCTACAATGTTCTGCGTCAGTCCTCTGTGCTCCACGTCATTGTCATCACTAATGAGACAAACAACCGCAGGGTCATCAGTGAACCTCTGCAGCACACAGCTGTCAGTGTTGTGTCTGACGTCCGCAGTGTAGAGGGTGAAGAGGAAGGGGGAAGGGACAGTTCACTGAGGGTCACCTGTGATGCTATGTATGTGTGTCTATGTACTATATCAAAACAAATTAAGATGTACAATAACTATGGTAAGAAAAATAAAGGACAACACCATAATGGCAGAAAGATTATTTAGAAACATTTTTTCTTCCATTTTGAATCCGACATATTCTTCTCTTACACTCAACACAAAAGAATATGTTGCCCGCTAGTTTGAGGTTTTCCTCTTCTTCTATTTCATCTGCCACACCCTTCATCATAGGCGTGGCCAGCGGAGTTCTTGACAATTCATTGGGTGGACAGAAAGAGTGAGTCTGGGAAAAAACTAGATATGAATGCCTGATAAATAACGAAACACTCTTAGAGCCACATGCCAGTTTAATCACAAAAGTGTGGTCATCTGAGCTACAAGAGTTTATGTCCACCTCCCATTGCAAGAAGGAGGAGAACTCCATTTCTAAAAGAATTTAAAAGAATAGAACAGATTGAAAGTTCCGTTCCGTCATGTTCCGCTTGTTCCGGGGTCGGGTCGCGGGGGCAACAGCCTCAAGCGGGCAGCCCAAGCCTCTCTCTCCCCGGCTGCATCCTCTAGCTCACCTGAAAGGATCCCAAGTCGTTCCCCGGCCAGCTGTGAGACATAGTCTCTCCAGCGGGTCCGGGGTCTGCCCCTTGGCCTCCTCCCGGTGGGACGTGCCCGAAACACCTCGCCTGCGAGGCGCTCGGGGGGCATCCTGACCAGATGCCCGAACCACCCCATCTGGCTCCTCTCGACCTGGAGGAGGAGCGGCTCGACACCGAGCTCCTCCCGGATGGCAGAGCTCCTCACACAATCTCTGAGTGAGAGCCCAGCCACCCTGCGGAGAAAGCTCATTTCGGCCGCTTGTACCCGCAATCTCATTCTTTCGGTCACCACCCACAGCTGGTGACCATAGGTGAGGGCAGGAACATAGATCGTTTTGTAAATCGAGAGCTTTGCTTTTCGGCTCAGCTCTCTCTTTACCATGACGGACCGATGCAGCGTCCTAGTTATTGCTGATGCCGCACCGATCCGCCTGTCGATCTCCCGCTCCATCCTTGCCCCACTCGTGAACAAGACCCCGAGATACTTAAACTCCTCCACTTGGGGCAGGACCCTGTCCCTGACCCGCAGGGGGCATTCCACCCTTTTCCAGGCGAGGACCATGGTCTCGGATTTGAAGGCGCTAATTCCCATCCCGGCCGCTTCACACTCGGCAGCAAATCGATCCAGTGAGAGCTGGAGATCACGGTCCGATGAAGCCAACAGAACCACATCATCCGCAAAAAGCAGAGATCCGATCCTGAGGTCACCAAACTGGATCTCTCCAATGCCTCGGCTGCGCCTAGATATTCTGTCCATAAAAGTGATGAACAGAATCGGTGACAAAGGGCAGCCTCGGCGGAGTCCGACTCTCACTGGAAATGGAATCGACATACTGCCAGCTATACAGACCAAGCTCTGGCTCCGGCCGTACAAAGATCGGACAGCCCGTACCAAGGGCTCCGAGACTCCGTACTCCCGGAGCACCCCCCACAGGAGTCCCCTAGGAACACGATCGAATGCCTTCTCCAGATCCACAAAACACATTTAGACTGGTTGGGCAAACTCCCATGACCCCTCCAGGATCCTGAAGAGGGTATAGAGCTGGTCCGTAGTTCCACATCCGCGACGGAAACCACACTGCTCCTCTTCAATCCGAGACTCGACAATCCGACGGACTCTCCTCTCCAGTACTCCCGAATAGACCTTCCCAGGGAGGCTGAGGAGTGTGATCCCTCGGTAGTTGGAGCACACCCTCCGATCCCCCTTCTTATAAAGAGGGACCACCACCCCAGTCTGCCAATCCAGAGGCACTGTCCCCGATGTCCATGCAATGGTGCAAAGGCGTGTCAGCCAGGACAGCCCAACACCATCCAGAGCCCTTAGGAGCTCCGGGCGGATCTCATCCACCCCCGGAGCCCGGCCGCCGCGGAGCTTGTTGACTACCTCAGCGACCTCGACAGCAGAGATAGCAAGACCCATCCCGGATTCCAAAGACTCTACTTCCTCATCGGAAGACATGTTGGTGGAATTGAGGAGGTCTTCAAAGTATTCTTTCCACCGATCCAAAATGTCCTGAGTCGAGGTCAGCAACTCCCCGTCCCCACTGTAAACGGTGTTGATGGTGCACTGCTTGCCTCTCCTGAGCCGCCGGATGGTGGACCAGAATTTCTTTGAAGCCATTCGGAAGTCATTTTCCAAAGTAAATAGAAATAATAAAATAATGTATTTCTATTGTCTGTTCCAAAACATTTCAATGGTGTTTTTTGAGGTCAGAAAGATCTGCAGGTCAAAGAAAAAACATGTCACAAAGATTAAATGAAAAAACCTTTTTCTAAATAATAAAAACTTAAAACAGTATATCAATAACCTGAACAGCCATTTCAATGGCCCAAAACATTTATTATTTTATTTTTTGTATCTTTATTTAACCAGAATAAAAAACTCATTAAGATTAAAAATCTCTTTTCCAAGAGTGTCCTGGACAAGAGGCAAAACATAAACAGGACGTTAACACTCATACAACACATATTCAGCCCTTATGGTTACAAAATAAAATGGCTACATAATTAAACCATTTACAAATTAAAAGTTTGATTTCATAAGGAGTTAAAAGACTCAAAAATGAGTTCAATTAAATAATTTCCTTAAAATTCAAGTCTCTCTGCAGTTTGTTTCAGGATTGTACAGCAGAATGTGTAAAAGCGCTTTCTGCTATTTCGTTAATAGGATTACCCATCATATCAAATCACATCCCCTCATCAACTGTCAATGCAAAGGTAAACAAATAAAGCAAATGTTAGCTTTAAAGTAATCATTTATGACACTTATCATAAGTATAAATAAATAAATGTGGAGATTGCGTTCAGACACAGATAAATTGTTAGAAAAATCTCTATCAGCAGCATTTTTAAGTCATCTATTTTGATACCAGTAGATGTCAGGATATGCTCAAGGTTGCCAGAAAACTAATTTTCATCAGTAAAGGGATTTCTAAGAGGGCTGTTGACACAAAATTTACACCAGATGTAGCCATCAGACCAAATATTGAATTCATGGAAAGAAATCAGAACATTTACATATACAGGTGTAGTTATAATAAATAAAGTCAAATGACACAGGGTAAAAGTATTGAACACATGAAGATAAAAAGATGTAAAATATCTTAGAAAGCCAGGAGATCGCATGTAACTCGCCAGTATTGAGAGAAAAACCTTATAATAGTACCTAATTATACTAGCTGCTTTAGTCCTTAGTGGTGGTGTATAAAGGCTTCTCACTAACCAGGATACACACAGGAAAGACTCCTCAATGGGTAAGAGCAACAACCTCTCTCAAGATCTTTGTAATCTTATTGTTGAAAAGCATTTTAATGGGAATGGTTTTAGGTGCATTTCCAGAATGCTGAATGTTCTTGTGAGCACTTTAGGGGCCATTACACGGAAATGAAAAAGCATCAGTTCACAGGGGCAGATCCAGTGTGTGTGTGTGTGTGTGTGTGTGTGTATGTGTTTGGGAAGGGGGGGGTTGGTCCACAAAAAAAAAAAAAAAAACGAAGAAGAAAGGCAAGGAATTAGTCAGGCTATTTTCTTGCAGGGTCAGCAAATGGACCACCAAAATGTAGAAAAATGACTCTTGGTTCTTCAAAATATTCTGGATGGTATGCCCCCAGCCTCCCGTATACTGGCTTTGTCAATGACCTCAAGCCCTCCCCTTTAGAAAATCCTGGATCCACCCCTGGTTCACCATAAACCGGCACCGATCAGGTGCTTCCCTGTCCGAGGAGTTCAAAGAATAGTCAGGAGAGTTCTCCAAGAGTCAAGAACCACTCGAGCAGAACTTCAGGAAGACCTTACATCGGCAGCTACTGTTGTTTCAAAGAAAACTACATGCAATGCACTGAACTGTCATGGCATCCATGCACGCATGCCAAGCAAGACTACATTGTTGAATAAAAGGCATGTTGAAGCTTGGTTAAAGTTTGCAAAACAACATTTGGAGAAGCCTGTGGATGATTGGGAGACTTTATTATGGTCAGATAGAAGCAAAAATGAACTTTTTGACAGTCACACATGTTTGGAGAAGAAATGGCACTGCTCAGCATCCTAAGAACATCATACCAACAGTTAAGTTTGGGGTGGAAGTATTTTGGTCTGGGGATGCTTTTCGTAAAAGGGTACTTGCAGACTTCATATTGTTGAATGGAGAAATGTACCTGGACATTTTGGATAAAAAAATGCCATCCATCAGAAAACTGCCTATGAAAAGAGGTTGGACATTTCAGCAAGACAATGATCCCAATCACAAGGCCAAAAAAACAATATTGTTGTGGTGGGGGAAGGTATGGTGGAAAGAGGAGGACCCAAATGCAGGACTTTAACAGAGTTTATTAACATAAAACCAGAAAGTCTGTAAAGGAAAAACAAAACATGATTAACTAAAGGCTTCCAGAGTCCAACAAAAATAAAAATAACAAACATGGTCAGGCAACCAGGGTAACCTGGCTGGGACAGATGATTGTAAGACCTGACAACCAAAGGCTGGCGAGGCTGCCCCCAAATAGGCAGCCGGGAGATTGGCTCCAGCTGAGCCCACAGGTGTTCAAAATGCCAATTGCCAGATTTGGGGGAAAGGTGAGGTGATCCCTGGCTCCCTCTAGTGGTGGCTTGAGGGAACCACGACAGTACCCCCCCCTCTATGACCACCTCCAGGTGGTCGAGAATTGGCAGGGTTACAGGAGCCAGAAGACGGGTTGCTGCTCGGCGGGACGAGCCAGAAGACGGGTTGCTGCTCGGCGGGACGAGCCAGAAGACGGGTTGCTGCTCGGCGGGACGAGCCAGGGGAAGCCAGGAGCTCGGCGGGACGAGCCAGGGGAAGCCAGGAGCTCGGCGGGACGAGCCAGGGGAAGCCAGGAGCTCGGCGGGACGCTGCCTCCTCGGGCAGGGGATTCTCCGGCGGGACGCTGCCCCCTCGGGCAGGGGATTCTCCGGCGGGACGCTGCCCCCTCGGGGTGCACTGGGTGTGAGTCCGCTGGGTCCAGTTGTGGTCAGGTCTTTCTGTTGTGGTATTGAGGGAAGGGAGAAACAAAAATAAAAATAACAAACATGGTCAGGCAACCAGGGTAACCTGGCTGGGACAGATGATTGTAAGACCTGACAACCAAAGGCTGGCGAGGCTGCCCCCAAATAGGCAGCCGGGAGATTGGCTCCAGCTGAGCCCACAGGTGTTCAAAATGCCAATTGCCAGATTTGGGGGAAAGGTGAGGTGATCCCTGGCTCCCTCTGGTGGTGGCTTGAGGGAACCACGACAAATATAGTGATCACAAAGAAAGAAAATAAAGTTGCTTGAGTGGCCCAGGCAATCTTTTGATTTTCAATCCCACAGAAAATCTACAGAGAGAACTGGAGATCAAAAAAGTCCAAGGAACCTTCAAGATTTAATTAAAAACCGTTTGTGAGGGAAATGAGTCAAAATCACCCGTGGAACGTAACGAAGTATATGTATTTTGTTACTGTACTTAAGTAAAAACATTGTGTATCTGTACTTTACTTAAGAAAAATTTGAGACCTGTACTTTTACTTCTCTACATTTTAAAGCAAATATCTGTACTTTTACTCCGTTACTTTTAAAAGTGTGTTTTGCATTTTTCGTTACACTTTCGGTCAGCAATTTGAACAATATAGTTTTTTTAGCGCATCTTGAAGCTGCATCGCCAAAATCAACTTGTAGAGGGAGAAGTTGATCAGCCTGTGGTCTCTAAGAGGGAGAAGCAGTGATGAATCAAGGACCAATCAGAATCGAGAGCAAGAGTAAACATTTACAATAGTCATTCACCGCCAAAGAAACTAACATCAAATATAGCACAAATTGAAAAAGAGTCAGAACATCGTTGTTCGTTGTGTTTACTTTTACATAAAAAGTTGAGCCATCATTACACAAAGCAGGTGTGGACCAAATCCAGGGGATACTTTGGATCCGACCCTGCAAAGTATTTATATGTGACCCTACAGCACAAACAATAACATTTGAATTATGGTCAAATACTTTTTTTTTTACTTAAAAAGCACAATTTACACCACTTTCTTTTGTACTTTTACATAAGTAGATTTTTTTTATTGGAACTTTTACTTAAGTAATTTTTTTGCCTAATTATCTGTACTTTTATGTAAGTAGAAAAAGTGAATACTTCATTCACCACTGCTCCTGAGCAATGCAGATGACTGCTATATACAAGAGGCGTCTTGAAGCTGGAATCCCCAACAAAACCTATTCTACAAAGTATTAAAGTGTGTTTGATACTTATTCCCTGTGTCATTTCACTTTATTTATCATAACTGAACCTGTATACATCTGGAACTGCTGTACCAGCTGAGTCCACTGATCATCAAAGATTGCCAGTTGTTGTTCGCCCTGTTTGCCCTAGCACCTTTTTACTACTTCACTGCCCGCTGGTCAATGATGACCAGGTTTTTCTGTCAGGTTGGGTGTGAAAATGCAGACCCACGCCCAGGACAGTTGCAGTTTTAACACAAAATTACTTGAATATCAGGAACAAATAATGAAGACAACCTGAGGTCTAAATGAAGACATAAGATAACCTGGCAAAGAAACTAAGACAAAACACACATTATGTACAGACAGTAAGGGAGAAAGAATAATATATGCATGTGATACAAGGAAGGGAGCTGGCAATCACCAGAACTGAGAACATGAGGAGGGAAAGAGGAGACATCTGGAATGAGAGCTAAGTCAGATTTTACAATAATAATAATAATAAATGTCCAAAAGGAGTAGGAAGAAGCCAAAGTTTATCTTCAAAATAAAGCTTAATTTCAAATAGAACAGGAAGTAAACCTAAATAACAACACGACCACTGGTAAAACTCTGTAACCCTGACACCTAAAGTCAGCAAGACTTCAGGTGTGAGGGAGAGTTCTCCAAGAGTCTCCAAGAGTCAAGAACATATTCCTGGACATATTCTCAGTGACTCGAAGAATGAAACACGCTGCGAATGCTTTTAAGGACCTTAATGTTCATTATTGTTCCGTTCGTTCCGTTCCATCATCTTCCGCTTGTTCCAGGGTCGAGTCGCGGTGCCAACAGCCTCAAACGGGCAGCCCAGGCCTCTCTCTCCCCTCACCTGGAAGGATCCCAAGTCGTTCCCCGGCCAGCTGTGAGACATAGTCTCTCCAGCGAGTCCGGGGTCTGCCCCTTGGTCTCCTCCCGGTGGGACGTGCCCGAAACACCTTGCCCACGAGGCGCTCGGGGGCATCCTGACCAGATGCCCGAACCATTCCATCTGGCTCCTCTCGACCTGGAGGAGGAGCGGCTCGACACCGAGCTCCTCCCGGATGGCAGAGCGCCTCACCCGATCTCTGAGTGAGAGCCCAGCCACCCTGCGGAGGAAGCTCATTCTGGCCGCTTGTACCCGCAATCTCATTCTTTCGGTCACCACCCACAGCTGGTGACCATAGGTGAGGGTTGGAACGTAGATCGACTTGTAAATCAAGAGCTTTGCTTTTCGGCTCAGCTCTCTCTTTACCATAACGGACCGATGCAGCGTCCTAGTTATTGCTGATGCCGCACCGATCCGCCTGTCGATCTCCCGCTCCATCCTTCCCCTTCTCGTGAACAAGACCCCGAGATACTTAAACTCCTCCACTTGGGGCAGGACCCTGTCCCTGACCCGCAGGGGGCATTCCACCCTTTTCCGGGCGAGGACCATGGTCTTGGATTTGGAGGCGCTAATTCCCATCCCGGGCCGCTTCACACATGGCAGCAAATCGATCTAGCGAGAGCTGGAGATCATTATTGTTCGTTAAATTTAAAATTGTGTGGAAGCACACAATTTATTTATGCAATTTTTAAAACTGCATTATCTCCAGTTAGGTTACGTAAAATATACAGAACAAAAATTCCTGAAATTATTTTTTTCAAAACCGTTCAATTTAACACAGTAGAGTGAAAATTATCTAAATTTTCAAGAACTACAGTATGTTAGCAAAATAATAACTGACACTATTTCCATGCACATACAGGCATGTGAGAAAATTAGGACACCCCATTAAATAATCAGCTCTTTATTTAGAAATGGTTCACATACCAATATCCGGTCATGTTTATATGTATTTTTCAAAAAGAAAGTGATTTGATTGCAATTTAACAACAAAAATGAACATTGTTTGACAAATCCAAAAAAATAAAAAAAATAAAGTATGTATTTTAATGGAGGAAAAAGTTAGGACACCCTACCCCCTAATGGTTAGTGTTGCCCCCTTTGGCTGATATAACTTCAACGAGACGCTTTTTGTAGCCTTTTACCAGTCTCTGACATCGATCAGGAGAAAGTTTGGCCCACTCCTCAAGCAGAATTCTTTTAGCTGTGATATGTTTGAGGGGTGTCTTGCATGTACAACCCGTTTCAAGTCACCCCACAGCATTTCGATGGGATTAAGATTAGGGCATTGACTTGGCCATTACATGACTCTCCACTTCTTCTTTTTAGCCAGTCCTTGGTGGATTTGCTGGTATGCTTTGGGTCATTGTCTTGTTGCAGTATCCAGTTAATTTTTTGACAGATGGTTTCACATTTTCTTTAAGCACCCTCTGATACACAGTAGAATTCATGGTAGATTCTATGATGGTGAGCTGGCCAGGTCCTGCTGCAGCAAAGCAACCCCAAACCATGACACTGCCCCCTCCATGCTTTACAGTTGGTATGGGGTTCTTTTCTTGGAAGGCTGTATTTGGTTTACGCCAAACATGTCTTCTGTTCTGGTGTCCAAATAATTCAATTTTAGACTCATCTGTCCAAAGAACCTTATTCCAGAAGTCGTGGTCTTTGTCTATGTTCTCTCTGGCAAACTTCAGCCTGGCCTTGATGTTGTTTTTAGAGAGCAAAGGTTTCTTCCTTTCACACCTCCCATGCAAGTCACACTTATGCAGTCTCTCTCTGATCGTAGAGTCATGCACTTTCACATCGACAGTTGTCAGAACCTGCTGTAATTCCCTTGATGACACTTTAGGATTTTTCAGGACCTCTTTGAGCATCTTGCGTTCTGCTCTGGGGGTAAACTTGCCCGGACGGCCAGATCTTGGCATGGTGGCAGTTGCTTTAAATGTCCTCCACTTGTAAATAATTTTCGAATGGTGGAATGGCTGATGTTAAATTCTTTTGAAATCTTTTTAAATCCTTTACCAGACTCGTAAGCGGCCCCAATCTTCTTTCTGAGGGCATCAGGAAGCTCTTTAGACCTCACCATAGCGCTCACCTCAACATCTCAACTGTCAGGGCCACACCAAACAAAATCTGAGGTTTAAATAGGGCAAGGCTCCATTCAAATGCTGGGAAATGATGTACTAATCATGTGCACCTGACGTGATGCACCTGTTTGGGATTTTCAACATTTTAAGAGGGATAATATAGGGGGTGTCCTAATTTATTCTTTACCAGAAATTGCATTATTTTTTAATTAAATTTTACAGAAAGTTTTAAAAAGGCTTTTCTTATTTTTTTATTGTTTAGTTATATTACTTGGATCCCTGAGTTTAATTAAAATTGACATTAACTACCCACATGTCCAAATATATTTTAAAATACACAGGATTTCATAAGATGTCCTAATTTTTTCACATGCCTGTATATAAATGTTTTGAATGAAGTGTGTATGTTCCGACAAAAGTGTGTCATTTTGCAATGACTCTATGTTCAGGTTCTTTTTTTTTTTATATAAATCTTTTTATTGTGGCAACTGCTCCTTGGTCTCCTCCCGGGACACCAGACCCCGAACTCGCTGGAGAGACTTTGTCTCACAGCTGGCTCTGGAACGACTTGGGATCCTTCTGGGTGAGCTGGAGGATGCAGCTGGGGTGAGAGAAGCCTGGGCGTCCCGTTTGAGGCTGTTTCCCCCGCGACCCGGCCCCGGAACAAGCGAAAGATGACGGAACAATAAAAAAGCTGTTGGAAATCTGAGATTAAATCCCAACATAGCATCACATAAATTATCAGAATAAACAGAGAAGGACGGGGATAAAATTTCAGGTTTTCTTTTAAAGCATGACGACTATTTGTTCCCTGCTGATGTATGCAAATTATGTGGTGTGTATGTTTTCTGCATTTTATTTGCAATTGCAGTCAAAAAGTCTTTTGTTGACATTACAAATTCCCTTCCCCTCAGGGCAGTTTGGTGTTCTTCACTGCGGCCTGGCTTTATGGACTCATTCCACTCTCCAGCTTTTGGGTTTCCAGGTCGGACACAGTGCGACCGGACTGGGACGCCAGTGGATGGGGGGGCGGGGGGGGGGGGGGCGCGAACGGGCATCGAGGTGTTAAACACCTTGAGTTTACACTGCAGCACTCAAATTTCCCGTTGGCGATGAATAAATTATATTCAATTATTTCAATTATATGCTGAAAATAATAATAATAAAACTGTATTTACATTTTAGATAAAATTGGAAAGTACTTATTGGATTACATTTACAATTTACATTGATGGTTTTAAATTAAATGCCGGGCCTCCGGCGGAGGCCCAGCTGGGTGGAGAAGAGCCCCTGGAGCCTTGGGATGAGTGCTCCCCTCTCGGTCCGGACCTTGGCTTCCAACCCCCTCAGGGCTCGCCTTGTACGGAGGTACAGTTAGCACGTCTGCCCCGTAAGCTGGGGGTCCTGGCATCGGGGATTACTGCAAGGCGGTCTCTTCCGAACCTGGCTGGGTGGATGGGAGGCCGCCCTCCCCCCCTGCTCGGCGTCGGGGTACCAGCATCTGGTTTACCTATTTGTTCATTTAAAATAAAAAAAATAAAAAATCAAGCATTAAGTTTTACTGAATAGATTCATCAGTGTTTTCAGGGTTGTTTGTGTTAATAGACCTTAATCACACGAAACTATACTCGTTTGATTGGATTGTGCAAAGTTTAAATTTTGATGTCGCTGGGATTGAGCTGGAGTTTGATTTTTCGGAGATGGACTCGGCCTTTAGCTCTAGGACAATGAACTTTGAACTACCCTATACCGAGATATGTTGGACAATATCATCCTGCCAAATTCATGGAACTAATTTGAAGATATCTCTTCTTTTTCCAACATCACAATGCACAGGTACACAATAATCCATTCTTCACCCTTTTTAGTGCCCTCTGTATTTCTTCCTTACTTTCCACTCCACCTATGGTGACACTTCCCCTCTTTGTTCTCTTTCATTTTATATATTCATCAACTCTTTAAAGCACTCTTTCCATCTTCTCATCACATCACTGATATCTGTCAAAAGACATTCATTCCTGTCTTTAATCACCCTGACTTGCTGCACATCCTTCCCATCTTTGTCTCTCTGTCTTGCCAATTTGTATAGGTTCATCACTCCCTCCTTGCTGTTCAGCATAGCATATACTGTAGGTCATCATAGGCTACTTGTTTTGCCTTTGCCACCTCTACTTTAACCTTACGCTGTATCTCACTGTACAGTTGCTTACTCCCCTCAGTCCTGTCACTGTCCTACTTCTTCTTAGCCAGCCTCTTTCTTTTGATACAATCCTTCACCTCTTCCTTCCACCACCAAGTCTCCCTATCTATCTTCCTTCAAGATGACATACAAAGTACTGTCTTACCTGTCTCTATGATCACATTAGCTGTAGTTTTCCAGTCATCTGGAAGCATCTTCTGCCCACCAAGAGGCTGTCTCAACTCCTTTATAAAATTCAAGCAGCACTCTTTTTTTTTTTCCTTTTTTAAAGTTTGAGCAGCACTCTTCCTTTTTTCCTTTCCCTTTTTTCCTATACATTTTTTTGTTCTGTTTTTCTTTGTTCTTTTTATCTCCAATTTGTCATCTGAAGCTTGTTGAGACAATTGTTTTGTGATTTTGGGCTATTCAAATATAATTGTATTGAATTTCAAAAATGACAAATAACTAATCCAGAATGTCTTTGGTAAATGTTTGAGCTTTTTTTGATGGGTCATGTAACATGAGTGAAGAAAACTTCTTTTCCTCTGAAACCGATTTTGTGTACATATATGTTTGAAAGAAATTAGTAAAAAAAAAAAAGATAAATTTAAAAATGATTGAGATTTTACATGCAAACAAGCCATAAAAACACACGTTGGGAGAACAGTTTTAAATTACAACATGATTAGGAGTAATAATTATTCAGAATGTAAAGGACCGAACAAAAAAAGGACTGAAACAATCAAAAGTTTGAGGATGTTTCAACAGGGAGGAGATTAACAAACATGTCCCACTAGTTCATTTCTGGAAAACCAAAGCACCGAAAGACAGCTTCATTTTAGATTACTCAGGATTATTAGTTGCTTTTTTCCTCAGGTTTCTTCAGTAAATATTTAGTTACATTTCTAAATTAATATTAAAATGTTTCGATCATCTTCCAAAAACGTTGCTCTGATCAGCGGACTGATTCTTCTCATCCTATTACTGTAAGTATTTCACTTCATATACTGTAGATCAAACTAAGTATTTTCAAGCTTAACTAGTGATTTTATTATACATTTGTTTTGTTTTTTTTTTGTTTTTGTTTTTTGCGTATAGTAATAAGACGCCGCTTTTTAATAAAACGGGTTTCCCGTGTTAAAATACTGCAAAACCGCATCACTTAACGGGTATGTATGTTTACATGGGAATAAATTAAATTACATTTGAAAACTTTAAAATATCAAAGGTAAAAGAAAAGTTTTATTTTAATTTAAAAACTACAGGAGCTTCACAGGGCTAATTTGACTTTACTCATGAATATTTTCTGGAATATTCAGCAAAATTATTATTCAATAATAAATGTAAAGTCGAAAAAATATTTATTTTAAAGCTAGGCTAATTACTGTGATTTGGTTGATGAAAGTCACCACAGATCTGGAAATATTTAGTTGCGTGTTTATGGAAAATCTCTATCGTTTTTTTCTCAGAATGACATTTTTTAAAGCTATATGACATACACTGCTGTTGCACCCCAAATCCTTCACATGGTATTCCATTGGGTTGGGGTACTTTGTACGTGCCAGTAGAGGTACGCCACATCAGACTCTTCTCCTTAACGACTTTGTTGATCAATGCACTCTACTGGTGCATTGTGATGTTGGAAAAGGAAGAAATAGCTTCAAACAGGTCCCACAATGTTGATATGATAGAATTTTGGAAAGTTACTTTTGTGAGAGCCATATAATATATTTTAAAAGCAAATTAAACTAAATGTCACAAAAATTGACCCTTTGAATCTATTATTTTAAATAACGTTGTTATAATACTCACCATTACTGTGACTTCTGGTGCTGCATGGATTTGCTGAGGTTTTTGTTGCCTGGTTTATACTTGGTGAGTTTAAGCGTCATGCAAGCGTTGAAACTGGCAGGATGGAATTGTAAAATATGTTTAGGCGAACTTCTAAGTTTATCCACCTGAAAACCAGACAAGATCCCCAAATCCCGCTCGACACCAAAGTTTACACTTTCCACAATCCAGTCAAACAAGTACAGTTTAATGTGATGTGTAATGTGAGAATGGGCCATTAACATATTTAACCCTGAAAACAGCTGTAGACCCATTTAATATTATTTATTGCTCAACTTTATTTAAAATGTACATAAAGGAAAAAGAAAACACACCCAAAAAAATGTTGAAAATATGAACTGGTGTCTGCTTCTTACAGGATTGTTTACATTTGCACACAACAAAACAACTTAATATTGGGGTAAGTAATGCGCCATCCCTTTTCCTCATTCAACTTTTGGTCAATCAGCTCTTTTTGTGATCTAGCAACATGTTCCACTGTGATATGCTACAGTGTGTGTGATTTGCCACAGTGCAACATGCTGATTCTCTAAAAACATGTGCGACTCCAAGACAGTTTTAAACTGAGCCCAAAAAGCATTTAAAAAGGACACACCACCATAATCATTAATGAACCTATTCGCTCTGCATGTATTATGGCATGTGCAACTGGAAATACCTGATTGTTGCTGTTTCTGCCAAATTATATAAGTGTGTTCTGTGTGAATGTCTTTTGCAACCTTACCATGTTTAACTTAAGCACATAAGGCTGTGTTATAGTTTGTTTTCCCTGAAAGGGGACTGCAGATGCAAATTAGCCTGTGGCGGTACATTTGCATGAAACGGCAATTTTATGTTATAATTATTTATTTAATTGTTTATTTATTTATTTTAAAAATAAACTAATAAATAGATATGTGGGATTGACTGAAACCATTTAATCTATAACCTTTACAAAAAAACTTTAATTATTATTTTTTTTTATTTCTTAATTTATTGCCTGGGGTTTAATTTATATGTATATGTATTTTTTTATTATTATTATTTGAAGCATTGAAATGCCAGCCTATATGTCACAACAAGATGTAATGAGCATGGAGATCGTTAAGACTGGAGAATGTTCAAAGACAGATACATGGAGCATTGGAGATCTGACCATCCCAGCTGGGTAAGGAATTACTTTTCTGTTAATTGTAGGGGTTCGCAGTTTTGATGAAAAGCATATTGAAAGTGTTTTTTTTTTTTCTTTTAAAGAATATTTAGCAACTTTAATCACACTTAAGAAATACCATGACACTAAATGGTTTTACAAACAACATTATTTTTTATAAAATTCAAAATGTTATTAATCTGATTTAATTTGAAAATTTGATATTAAAAACAAAACATTTGAAAAAAGTAAGAGGTTGAAAAGAAACAAGACTGCATAAGATCTTGTATCTTACAGTTCTGTTGGTGTTCACCTTGAATCTTGTGATTTTAAATTGAACGTTTGCTCTTTTTTCAGATTAGAGTATGCCCAGCCAAGTACAAATCAGGGGTAAGTCGTGAACTGAAACACAATTTTTTTTGCAGTGTTGTTATTCAACTGGGCGGAACATAGATAAACAAATGTCATTCAATGCAACAAAATGGCAGTCGAGCAAGTGCGGTGAGTTTAATCGAGGATGTGGCGGGTTGTCAGCAGTCCTTGTTTGTCTTGGTCAGCCAAAGCGTTCGTTTAGCAAGGACAAATTAGCTAAGCAACGTTTTTTTTATATTGTTCATACTTTTTGTAATGATAAATTGACATTACAAGTTACATTACAAACATTGACATTACTCGTTGTGCTTCATTGCAAGATAAAGCAAGGCATATTTATTTGCATAGGACAATTCATACAAAAAGTTATTAAAATATTTTTAAATGAAAACAGATAAAAAGAGTAATTAATCTTCAGTCAAATGCATTGTTAAAAAGAACTGTTTCCAAGCCTAGATTTAAACATTGTCACAGTAGAGGCCTGTCTCACGGCCTCAGGAAGTTTGTTCCAGACTTTTGCAGCATAAAATTGCAATGCAGCTTCTCCATGCTTACTGGAGAACTCTTGGCACCAGCAGCGGGCCGGTTCCAAAATTCTAGATGGTTTATAAGACACTAACATTTCACAGATGTTTTTGGTGCTGGACCATGGAGAGACTTTAAAGAAAAACAGAGCAGCTTTAAAGTCTATTCTTTGAGCCACAGGAAGTCAGTGCAGAGACTTGAGCAAAGGACTAATGTCATTATATTTTCTTGTTCCTGTTAAAAATCAAGCAGCAGCATTTTCAAGGCCTTTTTGTTAAGACCGCAGAGTAGACCGTTGCAATAGTTTAACCTACTCGAAACAAATCCATGAATAAGTACAGACTGAATAAAACTGAAAATCAAGTCCTTGTGTCACTAACTAATACAATAGACAGTGCTGCATGCTTTCGGTCCAACATGCGGAGACATTGGTACAACTGTCTTGAATTAAAATTCAGTTTTATTACATATGTGAAATAAAAAACAAACTATTCACAAATTTGATACAACTTGCACAACTACAAAAAAAAAACGCTTTTTTTTTTTTTTGGTCCACAGGCGCAATGATGTAAACTCGGTGACAAACTGGAACGCTCCTTTGGTTTGGGAAGGAACCTTTGATCCAGTGGTTATCGATGCAATCTATAAAAAAATGGATCCAAGAGTTGCTGTGGTGGTTTTTGCTATTGGCAAGTATGTACCAGTACAGATGGCATTCTCATTGGTTATGTTCAGACAGACACCACATTTTACTACACAGTGTGAAGGGTAGGGAAACACTTGTACTCCACTGTCCCCTCATTGCATTAAAGCAGCTTTGTGTAACATACTGGTTCTGTTAAAAATCAAACATATGCATGGTTTTACAGTGTTTCCTGTTTTATCTCATTTGAACAGATACACACGTTTTCTGAAGGCCTTCATTGAAACGGGTGAAAAGTACTTTCTGGTTGGGTTTAGGGTCACTTATTATATCTTCACAGACAACAAAAATGAAGTTCCCCAGGTAAACAGTTTTATCCATAATATCTTAAGCTGCATTTGTTCTTGTGTGGATTCTACTTCTTAGAACTTTTTGGGGGTACTAAATCGGCCAGTATATTATTTTCTATGATTACTTAGGTTCCACTGGAGAAAGGCCGCAACATATCCATCATTAGCGTCTCCAGTGCCAAACGTTGGCAAGATGTTGTACTTGGCAGGATGAAATGGGCCACCACCACCATTGATGAGAAGGTAAAAAGCGAATTTGACAAAACAGATCAAGGACGTTCTTTTGAGATACAAACATTTCAGCAATCAATTAAAAAAAAGAAGTGAAGCCATGAAATCACTTAATTTAAGGGTGGATTGGCTCAGTGGGTAGAGTGGCCATCGGGTAAACAGCGGGTTGCCGGTTCAACCACCACCCCCAAAGTTCATCCCAAGGTTTCCCTGAGCATGACGTCCTAGTTGCCCTTTATTAGTCATTGTGAGCAACTTGCAAGGCTGCTTGTGCCATCAAGTGTGACTGTGAACTATGCTGCAAAGTGCTTTGAGTGCTCTCGGTTGAGGAAAGGCACAAAATGTGTAGAATCCATACACCGAAATGTGGAATCTTCCTGTATTAGATTTAATCCCACTGATTAAATGCTGTAATTCCAGATTCGTGATGAAGCAGATTATCTTTTCATGATGGACATTGACAGTGTTTTTTACAATCGCTTTGGAGCTGAGTCTCTCAGTAAGCTGTCTGCTGTTCTTCATCGTGCATACTATAAGGTTGGTTCTCATTTTGGTGCTCCATAGATTCCCAAAATCAATCTTTATTCAGACCTGTCACATAAAGTTTTTATTACTGCTGGTATTTGACAATTAACACTGAGTTTTAATAGAAATGGAATCCTTTTTTTTTTTTTTTTGTCAGAACACAAACAGAGATCAGTTTCCGTATGAGCGTAATCCAGAGTCAATGGCTTACATCCCTGCTGGTGCTGGTGATTACTATTACACTGCGGCTGTATGGGGTGGATACCTGGAAGAGATGTACAAACTTGTTAGGTAAAGACAATACGTTACCCATTAATATTCATTGACCAATTAATTTTCTGGTACTTCAGTACGCAACAATGTAATCACTCCGTGTAATATTGAAATTACTATGCAATTGTTAATCTAATAATTTAATTTTCTCTGATACAGTTCAAGGAAGAAAAATATGAGATTACAATATCTATTTAATGTACTTTTAAAATTTAAACTGCTACTTTGTTTAAGTTTTTCAATATGAAAACCTCAGTTTACTAACTGATTTGTCTTGTTTTCGTGGTTTCAGACACTGCTATGAGCAGTCAGAAGCAGATGCAAAGAAAAACATTGAAGCCGTCTGGCAGGAGGAGAGTCATCTTAACAAGTAAAGTGCTGCAGAATTCAGACACTCCAAAATTTTTAATATGCTCAGTAAATTGAACTTAAATCTAATCAGTTTGTGTATTTCTACCTTTAATGCAGTTACCTGCTATACAACAAGCCAACCAAGGTTTTGTCTCCAGAATATCTTTGGTCTGACTATGACAAGGTACAAGAAGACATAAAGGTCGTACGGATCTCCCAGCTGGTCAAGGACTATGCGGAAGTCCGGCCCAATGGAGGACAGTAATTCCACCATTATAAAAAGATCAAGGCACATAATCATAAGATACAACCACTGACATGATTTTTTTCTGTCTGTTCTTTGTATTTTTATTGACATTTGCAATATATTTTATGGAACATTATATTTCTAACTAGGTTTCTATTATTATTTTATGCAAAGTATGAAGTGATCTCAATTATTAATGTAGTGAAAAGGGTGTTGTTTCATTTTTATCAAAGAAGTTTTGCTGTTTTACACTTGAAGATCTCTAGTGGAAATATGAAGCTTATAATTTTATTTTCTTCTGTGTATCTGTATTTTTAGTTTTAATCGGATGAGGTAAGTTTAAAATACCAGCTCAGTTTATTAACTCAAAATGAAGATTATTCTAGATCTCTTTTTAAGAGTGTGGAGGTAACCGAAAAGCTGCATGCATGATATTCCAATTAATTTGTGTGAATACAGCAATGTAGAGTAATATAGAGTAATATAGTGGATAATATGCGGCATACTTGGTTTACTCTTGAAGATCTGTGGTGGGACTATGAAGCTTGTAAAGTTTTTTTTAATGTGTGTGTGATGGCTACAGCCACACAACCATCACAGTGTGTGTGTTTAGTTTGTATGGTGTTAAGAAAATTTAGATATGAGTTTAATTTCTAAGTTCAAAATGAAGATCATGATAGGTCTCTTTTTAAGAGATATGCTGCATGCGCGGCAATCCAATTAATCTGTGTGATTACAACAATGTACAGTACCAAAAAAATATGTGGCATAAGGTTTGTATGACATAGTTATTTTTGAAACACAGTACATACAATGAAAAAAACTCACAATGAACCAGAAATAAATCTGTCGTTTGACTGGAGCAGCACAAAAAAATGCCTCTGTTCTTTCTTCAAGGTCTATTGATTTGTTTAATGTGAAAAGGCAAAAAAAAAAAGAGGTTGGATGGGTTTTTGTACCACATATTTCTTTTTATCGAACATTTATTAAATATTTGAATATCAGCTCTTATTCTTGTGTTAGATAAAATCCCTTCAATTCAAAGGTCTTGTATTAAACTACTGCCATTCTCTCACTCAAAGACAGTTCTGTTCAGCCCTTTGTGTAACTTTATGTTTGAAAAGTGCTCTGCAAATAAAGTTTGATTTGATTTGAATTGAGGTGTCATACTTTGAATGGAGGAACGGATGGAATCTTATCGCTTGGCTGGTTAGTAAGAGAGAGAGAACTAGTCACAGTAATTTTCTGTGTAGTATAGTCCATTCAGTGGGTCCTAGGTCCACATGTGAGTCCCGTTCTGGTGGAGTTAAATTTCATCTTTGATGTTCAGCTTCCATGAATTCTTTAAGTTCTTCTCAATAAAGGTACTTCTTTATTGAGAAGAACTTTCATCTCTTCACATTCATCTCTTTTTGAGCTTTCCTTTTTTTTATTCCTTTGTTCAGACCCTTCCATTTTTGTTGAAAACATGTAAAGTCATCTGCTTTTTTTCTTCTCCAACCAAATCTTCTAACAAAAACTGAGTGTATCACTGTTTTATGCCTGACCAAATGTCCAACATTATCTAAAAACTAAATGCAGATTTACAGTATACATCCTTTTTTTTTCTTTTTTAACAAACTGGATCTACTGATCGGAAGAAAATTTATTTAGTCAACAAAAGGCTTTTTGATGTAGACGGCAATTACAAATAAAATGCAAAAACACATACTCCACATATTTTGCAAATTTTACAAGGGCCCTTTGTTTCATTGTTAGGCCACAATTTACCATAAAAAAAACTTTAGTCATCAATACACCTTTTTCACAAACTTTATATTCATGTGAAAATTATTTTCTTGTGCACACAGACAATAAATATAGCAAATAAGTGTATGTTGTGCTAGAAATATTTGTTTGAAGTAGTAAAGAAATACTTGTCAATTGTCTTTCACCCAGTTATAGGTTGAACATGAAAAGTATTTATGCACTGGAGACACAGCATGTAGATGAGTCTGTATCTTGGACAGGGTAACATGTATAAAATAAACATTCTTCAATATGATGGCTTTTATAATGCAATACAAACAACCTTATAGCGTCAGTAATCTGTCAGCGCCATCGTCTCACACTTAGTATTGGTTTCTGAGGGATAAAATCAATCAATACTTCATTCAAAAGATGTTGTTTTGAGAAACGTAAAAGGAAAGGAACACCCTTTAGGTCTTCAGGGTAAGATTAAGGGATGACACACCTTCATTGCACAACTGTCACTGCAGGGTAATAATTGTCTTGGCAGATTGCAGCCAAAATATGCGGTCCACCCAAAGTAGGCGACTATGAGAACAAATGGTAAATACAAGTTTAAAATAAAGATTCTGTCTGAGCTAAAACAACAGCTGAATTTCTGGACCAGACAGTTCTTCAGACACTACTGGTGGGAGCAATGTAGTCAGTTTTTTGAAGTCCTAACTCTTCTTCAAAACACTCTTGTGAGGTTGCAAAAATAAAACGATTCTGGCCATCACAGTAAACTTAGGGGAAGTTTTAAATTGCCCCCTGCCTAACATGCTTGAAAAATTCAGTCATTTTATGTAAAGAAAAACAAAAAACATTTTGTTCACTACTTTATTTCACCACATAAAGTAGTGAACTTTATTTGAAGTTAAGAATTGTTAATAACATTTTTGTATGGAGACTTCCACAAAAAGCTGGCAGTTTTGCTCTTTATTCACAAATGTTGAAACTATTTCCTTATAAATGTTCTACCCAAAACTTTTTATTAATAACAAAAACCAAGTAGACAGCAGACATTTTGTTGTTCTAACAAAATGTGTGAAATAAAATCAATCTGTATTTTCTTGGTGAGATGCAACTAAAATATTTTACCATGTTACTTTGACTCAGTTTGTGAAAGACAAATACTATTAGAGCAAAAAAAAAACTTTAAAAAGCTCAAAATTACACAGCAAACACAATAAACTTCAAAATATTGTAATTCTGTAATTTAATTGAAAATACTTTATTTATCCCCGAAGGAAAATGTTATTATTTATCCATAATTATTTATATCTATCATTATTTACAAAGTATTATTTTATCTATTTTATTATTTATAGAATTTTATTCTGATCTAATAAATTCTATTTAAAAAATGGGAGATAGAACAGTTTGACTTTCTTTAAAAAATTTTATTTGAAAGATTTCAAAGTTGTGGTCACAATTCTTTGATAATACCTTTAGAAAATGTTGCTGGGGCTTTGGTGTGCAAAAATCAGGAATTTAGCAGACTGACCTTTAATGAATGTACTGGCCAATCAATGTCTTTGTTGTTTGAATCTAAACTCTTTCAGCACAAAAAAAAATAAACTTTTTAAGTTTTTCTAACTTTTTACTGTTTCTACTTACAACATCCACAATGCAAAAAGAGTGATAAGTGGATTTTTTTTTTCTTTAAATTGTTGAGTCAAACCCACTATGCGTATTAACAGATCAGCACAGAAACTTGACATTAATTTTAGTTGAAACACAGCTTGGGAAAAGTACAAGTTATTTGAGATGAAATCCGATTGTTTTAAACATTGTCATAACAAGCTGTCTAAACCTGAAAAGAATGAATTTGAAGAAGATGTGTTTACACAGGCAGACAGCTTTGAACCATTGAACCTGAATTTAAAACTTGACAAACTCTTCCTCCAAAGACCTTCTACATGTTTATTTTTTAACACAAAGCACAGGTGTGTTCCAGCATTTGAGATTCCTCACATTTTCCAGTCATTATTCATTAATTTCCTAACGTTGTTCAATTTAGCCTCAGATGTGAAGCTTTGGGTCTAAATCTTTCTTCCGGATTAATTATTTTTTTATTTCTATTCATTTCTATTTCTATGTGGTGGTCCCTCTTTACAAGAAGGAGGACCGGAGGGTGTGCTCCAACTACCGAGAAATCACACTCCTCAGCCTCCCTGGGAAGGTCTATTCGGGGGTGCTGGAGAGGACGGCCCGTCGGATTGTCGAGTCTCGGATTGAAGAGGAGCGGTGTGGTTTCCGTCCCGGACGTGGAACTACGGACCAGCTCTATACCCTCCTCAGGATCCTGGAGGGGTCATGGGAGTTTGCCCAACCAGTCTACATGTGTTTTGTGGATCTGGAGAAGGCATTTGATCGTGTTCCTAGGGGACTCCTGTGGGGGGTGCTCCGGGAGTACGGAGTCTCGGAGCCCTTGGTACAGGCTGTCTGGTCTCTGTACGACCGGAGCCAGAGCTTGGTTCGTATAGCTGGCAGTATGTCGATTCCATTTCCAGTGAGAGTTGGACTCCGCCAAGGCTGCCCTTTGTCACTGATTCTGTTCTTCACCTTTATGGACAGAATATCTAGGTGCAGCCGAGGCGTTGGAATTTGCAAATCCTCTGGATTTGCGAATCCTCTGAAACCGCAAAAAGCAGAGATCTTGGATTTGGTCCCAGACCAAATCCGAGACCATGGTCCTCGCCCGGAAAAGGGTGGAATGCTCCCTGCGGGTCAGGGACAGGGTCCTGCCCCAAGTGGAGGAGTTTAAGTATCTTGGGGTCTTGTTCACGAGTGGGGGGAAGGATGGAGTGGGAGATCGACAGGCGGATCGGTGCGGCATCAGCAATAACTAGGACGCTGCATCGGTCCGTCGTGGTAAAGAGAGAGCTGAGCCGAAAAGCAAAGCTCTCGATTTACAAGTTGATCTACGTTCCTACCCTCACCTATGGTCACCAGCTGTGGGTGGTGACCGAAAGTATGAGATCGCGGGTACAAGCAGCCAAAATGAGCTTCCTCCGCAGGGTGGCTGGGCTCTCACTCAGAGATCGGGTGAGGAGCTCTGCCATCTGGGAGGAGCTCGAGCCGCTCCTCCTCCAGGTCGAGAGGAGCCAGATGAGGTGGTTCGGGCATCTGGTAAGGATGCCCCCGAGCGCCTCGCGGGCAAGGTGTTTCGGGCATGTCACACGAGACCAAGGGGCAGTGTTGTGTAGGAGAGGGAATGAGGAGGGTCCAAATGCAGGTTTAACAGTTTATTAAGTGTTGAACAAAGGAATCCACAGCAGAGAGATAACGGCTTCAGGCAGTGCTGGATGGCCAAGAGGAAGGGCTGAAGGTTCCTGTGAGGAGAATAAGAAAATTAGTCTGATATCAAAATTTGACTCAGCTTAGAGGTGGTCAGTTTACCACTAGAATCGTTGAAGACCTGACAGAGACTGTGGGTGACACCAGGTCTTTTATAGCCACCGGTAAGTCTGTGCAGCTGGGAGCAATCAGCCAATCCTCCCGTTAGAAGCCATCCAGCACCTGTGAGTTTTGGGGGAGAAAAAAAAAAACAAACAAGCAGGCCTAAAAGGCCTCACACCACAGTACCCCCCCCCTCTACGGACGCCACCTGGCGGACCACCAGGCCTGTCCGGAAAGCGGCGGTGAAAGTCCCGGACCAAGCCAGGGTCCAGGATCGCTGAACGGGGCACCCAGCACCGTTCCTCCGGGCCATAACCCTCCCAGTCCACGAGGTACTGTAGACCCCGACCTCGGCGACGAACATCCAAAAGACGGTTGACCGTGTACGCATCCGAGCCGTCGACAAGGCGAGGAGGTGGAGGGGGAGCAGAAGGAGGCTGGAGGGGACTGGTAGAAACCGGTTTGATCTGAGAGACGTGGAACACAGGATGTACCTTCATGGAAGAGGGCAGGGCGAGCTTTACCGAGACCGGGTTGACCAGCCGCAGGATCCGGAAAGGGCCAATGAAGCGGGGTGAAAGCTTGCGAGACTCTGCCCTGAGGGGAATGTTCCTGGTAGACAGAAGGACAGACTGACCAACCTGATATGCTGGGGCTGGCTGACGGTGGCGATTAGCTTGGCGCCGAGCCCGGCCGCAGGCCTGTTGGAGGGCCCTCCTAGTTTTCCTCCAGATCCGACAACACCGTCTGATATGGAGCTGCACCGAAGGGACGGCCAGCTCCTGTTCCTGATCCGGGAACAATGGGGGTTGGTAACCCAGAGAAGCCTCGAACGGGGACAATCCTGTGGAGGAACTAACTTGGGAATTATGGGCATACTCAATCCACGAGAGATGAGACGACCACGTGGACTGGGCAGAGGCCAACACGCACCGTAATGTGGATTCCAGGTGTTGGTTAGCCCGCTCCGACTGGCCGTTGGATTGGGGGTGGAAGCCAGATGACAAGCTGACGGAAGCCCCCAGCGCCTTACAGAAGGACTTCCAAACAGCTGATGTGAATTGCGGACCCCGGTCAGAGACTATGTCCAGAGGGATACCATGCAGACGGAACACATGGGTCACCATGAGCTGGGCAGTCTCCAAGGCTGAAGGGAGTTTAGGAAGAGGCACCAGATGTACAGCTTTGGAGAATCGGTCCACAATCGTGACCACAACAGTGTTACCTTCTGAGGGAGGGAGTCCGGTCACAAAGTCCAGTGCGATATGGGACCAGGGACGACTGGGAACCGGTAGGGGATGGAGCAGCCCCGCAGGAGGACGATGAGGGACCTTGCCCCGGGAACAGGCAGAACAGGCAGCGACAAAATTCCTAGTGTCTGCCTCCATCGTTGGCCACCAGAACCGCCGCTGAAGAAGCGCCATTGTACGGCGAATCCCAGGGTGACAGGACCACCGGGATGCATGTGCCCATAGGAGAACCTGGGAGCGGGCAGAGGATGGCACATACGAACGGTTAGCTGGGCCAGTACCTGGGTCCGGATCATGCTGCAGACCATCCCTTATTGCAGTCTCGATCTCCCAAGTGATTGCCCCAATGACGCAGGAGGGGGGTAGAATGGGCTCCGGCTCCGATCTGGACTGATGACCATCATGCAGGCGGGAGAGGGCGTCAGGTTTGGTATTGCGGTTGCCCGGCCTGTAAGTGAGGGTGAAATTAAAGCGTGTAAAGAACAGCTGCCACCGGGCCTGTCGAGAGTTGAGTCTCTTAGCTGCTTGGATGTAAGCGAGGTTTTTGTGGTCTGTCCAGACCACGAATGGGTGTTCTGCGCCCTCGAGCCAGTGCCTCCATTCCTCGAGTGCCAGTTTGACTGCGAGCAGTTCTCTATTCCCCACATCGTAGTTTTGTTCAGCTGCAGAGAGACGCTTAGAGAAAAAGGCACAGGGATGGAGTTTGCCATCCTCCTGATGGTATTGGGACAGCACAGCACCCACCCCTGAATCCGAGGCGTCCACCTCCACAATAAACTGCCTCAAGGGGTCGGGCTGGACCAGAATGGGGGCCGAGGTAAACCTCTTTTTAAGCTCAGTGAATGCACCCTCTGCTTGGGGAGACCAAACGAACGGTCTGGCTGTGGAAGTAAGCTGGGTAAGGGGAAGAGCTACCTGACTGTAATTGCGAATGAAACGCCTGTAAAAATTTGCGAAACCCAGAAATTGTTGTAGTTTGCGACGGGTGTTGGGTCGAGGCCACTCAGCCACCGCGCTAACTTTTTCGGGGTCCGGGCAAACCTGCCCAGCCTGTACAATAAAACCAAGGAAGTTGACGGACTGAGAATGGAACTCGCACTTCTCAGCCTTTACAAACAGACGATTCTCAAGGAGTCGCTGGAGTACCGCACGGACATGGACGATGTGCTCCTCAACAGTGGGCGAAAAAATAAGAATGTCGTCCAGATAAACAAAGACAAAACGATTAAGGAAGTCACGGAGCACATTGTTAATGAATGCCTGGAAGACTGCGGGAGCGTTAGTTAACCCAAAAGGCATGACCAAGTATTCGAATTGGCCCAGGTGGGTGTTGAACGCCGTCTTCCACTCGTCCCCCTCCCGCATTCGGACGAGATGGTAGGCGCAACGCAGATCGAGTTTTGTAAAGACCCGGGCTCCCTGAAGTAGCTCGAACGCCGAATTAATGAGAGGCAACGGGTATTTGTTGCGAACGGTGATGTTATTAAGACCCCGATAATCGACGCACGGACGGAGGGAACCATCCTTCTTACCCACAAAAAAGGACCCCGCTGCTATGGGTGCCGAGGAAGGGCGGATAAGCCCCGACGCTAGGGACTCATTGATGTACTTCTCCATCGCCCCCCTCTCTGGAGCAGACAGATTGTACAGGCGACTGGCGGGTAAGGTTGCCCCAGGGAGGAGGTCGATGGCGCAATCATAAGGCCGATGAGGCGGGAGAGATTGTGCCCTCTCCTTACTGAAGACCTCTTTGAGGTCATGATACTCTGCCGGGATAGACGCAACGTCCACCGGGTCGATTGAGCCTACCGTGTCAGAAGAGACGGTTGTCACGGCAGATTGGAGGCAAGTTGCATGGCACTGATTGCTCCACCCGACGATACGCCGGTTTTGCCAGTCGACCTGTGGATTGTGCAACCTAAGCCAGGGGAAACCTAACACAAGGGGTGAGCCGGGTGAAGAAATAACGTTAAACGAAAGGTGCTCACGGTGATTACCCGATACCACCATCTCCAACGGGGAGGACTGGTGGGTCACCCTGGTGATAACGTGTCCATCGATCGCCGTGGCATTAATGGGTTCTCCGAGTGGTTGGGACTGGAATCCACACTGACGGAGAAAATCTGCGTCGATGAAGTTGCCGTCGGCCCCGGAATCCACCAACGCTTCGACCGGAAAAGAAGAGGAACAACCAGAGGTTAGTGTCACAAGAATCATAAGCCTAGGGGTACCATGACATCTAGTTGTGCCCACCCGTAACCCTAGGTCTACCGGTGGGCCCCGTCTTTTGGGCGACAAGGGCAAGCTGAGAGTAAGTGACTTCTCGACCCGCAATAGAGACACCTCCCTTCTTTTAGTCTAACCTCTCTTTCCTTTTTGGTCAGATGCATCTGTCCCAACTGCATTAGTTCTGTGGAAGGCTGCTCAGCCTCTTGTGGAACAGATGCAAATGCCCTAGGTGGGGGGCAGACCGAGGAAGGCTGTCGATGGCTGTGAACTGGAGTAGGGTGTAGGGCCCGGGTGGTATTTTCATATCGTTTCTCTCTTTGACGATTGTCTAACTGTATTGCCAGCGAAATGAGTTCCTCCAATGTGGATGGGGTCCCCCTGCCAGCTAGCTCATCCTTCAGAGGATCATTCAGGGCATTTAGGAACACCCCTCTTAGTGCCTTCTGTCCCCAGCCAGCCTCTACTGCTAGGGTCCGGAATGAGATGGAGAACTCCGCCACAGATAGAGTTCCCTGGGAAAGGTGGAGTAGACGCTGGGAGGCATCTCCAGCCCGGTCCGGCACCTCGAACATGGTTCTGAATAAACTCAGAAAATCAGATGTTGAGCGATCAGCCAGGGGGGCTGCCGCGTCTTCGGCCTCGGCCCACTCCAGTGCCCTGATTCGAAAGTCCGCGGTCTTAGAGCAAAGACATTTGAACACTGCAAGAGGAACCCACGACATTTCCCCAGGGTTCCATGGAAAGGTTCCGGGTCCGTAATATGGTGGTCCATGAGTGGGCTGGGCATAGCTGAAGGAGGTGCCGAGGCTGTGGACAGAAAAAGAGAACTTAGATTATTTACTTTGTCTGTTAAAGCCTGTAACTGTGTTTTTAATTGAGTATTTTCGTCCATAAGGGCCTTTATGGCCTGTTGTTGTTGTCCCAGGAATATTCCTTGTCGGGTCAGAATCTCTGACACTGAGGGTGATGCAGAACCCGCTGGATCCATTCTGGTCAGGTCTTCTGTTGTGTAGGAGAGGGAATGAGGAGGGTCCAAATGCAGGTTTAACAGTTTATTAAGTGTTGAACAAAGGAATCCACAGCAGAGAGATAACGGCTTCAGGCAGTGCTGGATGGCCAAGAGGAAGGGCTGAAGGTTCCTGTGAGGAGAATAAGAAAATTAGTCTGATATCAAAATTTGACTCAGCTTAGAGGTGGTCAGTTTACCACTAGAATCGTTGAAGACCTGACAGAGACTGTGGGTGACACCAGGTCTTTTATAGCCACCGGTAAGTCTGTGCAGCTGGGAGCAATCAGCCAATCCTCCCGTTAGAAGCCATCCAGCACCTGTGAGTTTTGGGGGAGAAAAAAAAAACAAACAAGCAGGCCTAAAAGGCCTCACACCACAGGCAGACACCGGACCCGCTGGAGAGACTATGTCTCACAGCTGGCCGGGGAACGACTTGGGATCCTTCCGGGTGAGCTGGCGAATGCAGCCGGGGTGAAAAAGGCCTGGGCTGCCCGTTTGAGGCTTTGCCCTCACGACCCGACCCCGGAACAAGCGGAAGATGACAGAACGTAACGGAATTTCTATTTAGTAGAAATTTTATTGTTTTTAAGATCAACATTTGTTCTTTTTAAATGTTTTATCTTCTACTATATTTTAATGGGTACCATCACATCTATATTTGTAGGCAATCCCCTTTTCAACTAAAGTTTTATTTGATCTGAAATAAAAAACTGCAACAGTTTTACTAAAATTGGCCCATTTCTTTACAATATTTACAGCTCTACTGACAGAGCAGGTCAACGCACAAGTTTTTCCATTTTCTATTATTATTTTTAAGTCAATCTCAAACTATCAGCAAAGTAGCCTTGTATTTTATGATCTTTGTAAGCCTTAAAATATAAGAAATTATTTAAGGAAACCTTCTTTTGTGTAGTAAAGCAATCAAATTTGGGACCCTCCCAATTAGGGCTTGAAACCTTTTTTCCATTTGTAAATCAGAGCTTAAGAATCATAATTTGAAATCATATGAAATATTATTAATAAATCATTTCATTATCATTATCATCATGAAATTATCATTAAAAAAAATAATTTGAAATAATAATTTGAAAAAGGAGAAAAAATACAAGACACCTGGACAAGGAACTGTAAAATTATGATAAAGCGAACGCAGTCTGCTCTCCCCTGACAAAAAATAAATAAGAAAATCACGATAAAGCTTATGGGACCACCGGAACAGGCTAAAGTTGTTACCATCAGAAATCCATCTGAGCTGGAGAAATATAAATGAAATGAATGTGTCTCAGTTAGAGTTTTGGAAATAAAGTTTAATTTCCAGCTTGGACTATCTAGTTTATTTACCTTTCCTTCTGTTTTTTTTTTTTTTTTTTTTT
This sequence comes from Neostethus bicornis, assembly GCA_902685375.1. Classification (NCBI taxonomy): domain Eukaryota; kingdom Metazoa; phylum Chordata; class Actinopteri; order Atheriniformes; family Phallostethidae; genus Neostethus; species Neostethus bicornis. The sequence continues at coordinate 17,243,117 of LR738542.1, read as the reverse complement.
TTTATGACTACAGACTGTATAGAAGCTGAACTAAAACACGTGAGGAGGTTTCATGATAATGACAAAAATGATGACATTGGAGATGACATTGACCCAGAGATTCATTGTTTTAGTAACACTCTCTGTGACTGTGAATACTACTCTGAGGATAATTTCAACATGGAAATAAGGGGTTCTCTCTCATACACTTCAACAGACGGAGTCTCTATAGTAATTTTTCCAAGAGTAAAGACTATTTAAACAAATTTGAGGAGAAATTTTCAGTTGTTGCTGTGTCGGAGACTTGGAAGATGAAGGAGAAAGAACTTTTGGACAAATTGTACGGTCATGAAGCTTTTTTTCAGAGGCAAAACTAATCAATGGCTGCACAGTTATTTAGATAATACAGTACAATACACAAGTATAAATAATGTTGACTCTCAAATGTAAAGAGTTGTATGTGGGGTCCTACAAGGCTCAGTTCTTGGACCAAAATTATTCACACTGCATACAAATGATATTTTTACAGTCTCAACAGAGTTAAAATTTGTTATGTTTGCTGATGACACCAACTTCTTTTGTAGCGGTGAAAATATTAATGAGTTATTGAAGGTTGTGGAAAAAGAATTTGTTTTGATAAAAAAGTATTTTGATTGCAACAAATTATCACTGAATCAAGATAAAACTAAATTTATGATATTTTCAGAAAATAGATATGTTGACAAAGCTACTTTATGTTTGAGTGGAACCATTAAAGATGAAAAATTGTCCTGGAAATCACATATTAATTATATTAAACAAAAAATCTCCAAATCAATTGATATATTGTATAAGACAAGAGATGCTTTAAATAAAAAAGGGTAATATTTGATTTACAGTTCCTTGGTTATGCCATATTTTTTACATTGTGCTGAGATTTGGGGGAATGTGAGGAAAACTCAGATTGATTCACTAGTTAAAATACCAAAAACAAAGCAATAAGAATAGTAAACAGAGTTGGATCTTATGAACACACAAATCAACTGTTTATTCAGAATAACTGTGTAAAACTACAAGATATTGTAAACAGAAGAATATTACAGATTATGTATAAAGTTAAAAATAATGTAGTTAGTTAGTATATAGTTTTTTAAAATTTAGAGTTGGTCATTATAATTTACAAGGATGTTATATTTTTGAACGTGTTAAAGTAAGAACTTTGGTCAAATCAAGATGTGTTTCAGTTGTTGGAGTAAAATTATGGAATGAACTTGGTGATGAATTTAAAATATGTTGTTTTCCTAAAATTTAAACAACATCTTAAATATAAAAGTATTAGTGATTATAAGTAAGTTAAAAATAAGAATGAAAAGATGATAATATAAAGTTGATTGTGGTTTTCTGTTTGATTGGAGATGTGTACTTTGTAAATTAAATTTTTGTTTGATTGTAAAAATGCTGTTCAGTTAAATGTATATAGATGTATAAGGATAGGCAGTCATAAGCCATGCTTCAGCCTATTCCTTTTCTTTGTTTCTTTGTTGCAATCTGATTACGATTTTGTTTAATTGGTATGACCAAATGAATACTTCTAAAATATGAAATCTGAAAAAATAAAATCCTACTATAGAAGTAGAAGTTTCTTCATCATCGCACCAAAAAGAAAGAAAATTTGTTTCACAGCACCATCAGATAAAAACAACTCCACATAAAAGAGTGTTTTAAACTAATAATATTTTTAATAATGAGATTAACATAAAATATTTCTTAAACAAATTTATTGCTAGCAAATTTGTAAGAGTTAAACCTCAGTTTATTGCTTCGGATGAACTGGTTAGGAGGCACAGCCTGAGTTAATCCAAAAGACAAGGTCTAAGACAGGCAGTAGATCAAGTTACCAGTGCAGGAGATCAGGCAGAGCCAGAACAGTCCAGGTTAGTAACAGGCAGACTGACATTCAGGATTCTAGGGTTGAGACACCACGTCAATTGACGATCTGACAGTAGCTGCATGAAAGCTGGGGGTTTATGTAGGACAGGGAGATGAAGAGCAGGGGGGAGAGATACAGTGGGAAAACACCGGCTTCAGTACAAACCATGACAGGACCCTGTCTTTCCTTGGAAGATAAAAACATATGTTGCAACCTACGTCAAAATGACACTTTAAATTAACTTGATGAATAACAAATTTTAGCATTTTAATTCTAAGGACAGGAAGTTCAAAAGGTAAAGTACTTGTTTATTCTGAAATTTAAACTTTTTACTTTGAGGAGAAAAAAAAGAAGAGATTTTCACAATATTTTGTTTTCTGGTGCGTGACAGGTTGTTGATGGAGACATTTATAGTTAAGGATTTTGGTTATGAAAACAATCATCCATTTCTAATAGCCATCATTCAACATGTTGTGGGGGTACAGAAGCTTATCTCGACTGGTTACAGGTAAAAGATTGCGTATACTCAGAACAGGTGGATATGACAACAAATTGTGAAAAAAAACATCAGTTGTGTCAGTTAATCAAGCTTTGTGAGCTTCAGCCTTTTCCCTTTTGGATTGTATTGTTTGTTTTGAAGAAACAAACATGAGGTATAAAATCTTCGTAAGCTACTTGAAAGTTGGAAAACAACAGCCGAATTTCTGGACCAGACAGTTCTCCAGACACTACGGGTGAGAGTAATTTGGTCAGTTTTTGCAGTGATTACTCAGTACTTTGCTACATCGTTGTAAGTTCTCAGAATTTGTGCAATAAAGAAAGTCATAGCCAAGTTGTGTTTTATTCATAGAGGTGGTCACATTTTCTAATGAAACCTGCAAGGTAATTAGAAAGGGGTCTGGAAGCACAGGGTTATGAGGGAAGACGCTGAGCTGACTAGCTCAGGTCCAAGGTGTGCTATGTTTAAAACCAGGTCCAAGGTGTGCTGTGTTAAAATGTCAAAGGAATAACCACTCGTCACATTCACAGGTCTGAACAGAAACTTGACTCTTCATATTCACAGGTCTGAACAGAAACTTGGCATTAAGATTAGTTCAGACAGCTTACGCAAGTCGTAATTGAAAAGCCATGATAATTATGAGTTTTAGAGAGCAAGCTATTATTTCAAAGAGGATCTGTCGTGAGAGGCTGATTGTTCTGTATAACTGAACCCAATTATAAACTTGATGAACTTGTGCATCTTGTTGCTCAGTCATTTTCTGTGAATTTGGGATCATGTGTGCTGCTTTCTCTCTAAATATTCTTTTCGGATTATTTAACTATTTAAGTTTTGTCAATCATATTCTGTATGATTTTTTTTTCCCGCAGATTTGTGCTTTTAATGTGTTATCTATTCTTTTATTTTACATGCTTCTTTATCTCATTAAAGAGGTAATGCTCAAAAACAAAAAATATATCTTTTTCATAAAACCACAAAAGAAAATGCATTTAGACACTTACACTTTGTCTAAATTAAAAAGTCAGTGTTTTTTTATGATTTGTATTTGGATCAAAGATGTTATAGTTTCAAATTTACAATGATGGTTTGCAACTACTTGCAACCATTCCATATGTGTTTTGAAATAAATTCTCCTGTTTTCTTGTACACAATGTTTTTAATATCGCACAGATTTGTACCCTCAGCTACAAAAAAGTTGATGAACATGGTTTTATTTTTACAAAGATCTCAATGCACGTTGAAACAGTTTTTAAATGTTTAATCACACTCTCTTCACTTGTGATAAAACAAACCAGGTTAGTTTAACTTGCAAAAAACACGGGCTTTAGTAGATTTGATACATGATTATTTACACTCTGAGGGAATCTTATTTTACATATAAAAACTGTTATGAAGCAGAGTGCACGTGGAAAGAGATGCAGTCAGCAACCCAGTTGCAGACAGTAAAACATGGTTTATTTAGAAGTTGGTAGTCCAGAGTTACTGTGAAACAAAAGACAAAGTGTCAGTGGCATAATAAATGGTTATTGCACTAATGTGTTCATGGTCAGGCAACCAGGAAGACCTGGCTGGGAAGGATTGTAAGACCCGACAAGGAAGTCTTCTTCTTCTTCTTCTTCTTCTTTAGTTTGCGGCATGAAGCACCAACCTGGGTGCATTACCGCCACCTACTGACTGTCAAGAACCTCAAATCCTCCTCAATAACCCTGTACACCTCAAAAAAGTGTACAGGGCACCAAAACCCTTCCCCTGACGTCCATACAAAAACACCTCCTCCAAGCTCACTTGTCTCATCCCAACACTCCTCAGCACCACCATCATAGCCTCTCTTTCTTCCTCATACTTTCTACACGCTAACACCACGTGACTAACCCCTTCCAACTCCCCACAGAAATCACAACACCCATCCAAATGTTTACCCAGAATCTTGAGCGTTTCATTCAATCCCGTGTGCCCAATACGTAACCTGCTAAAAACCACCTGCCCCCGCCTTCCACCACCCACCGGATCCACAGTCACCCCCACCGTCCTCTGTACTTCATACAAGTGTCGTCCCTTCACCTCTGACTCCCACTCCATCTGCCACTGCTGCATTATCCCCTTCCAGACCAACGCCTTCACCTCCCCTCGTGACAGAGCCACGACCCTCTCCACCACCACCCGATCTGCAGCCCTCTTTGCCACCTCATCCACTCGCTCATTCCCCCCAATCCCAGAATGGCCCGGAACCCACATAAACACCAACGACCCTCCTATCACCCCCGACACCATATTCAAAACATCCCAAAACAAACCTTGATGATACCTCACCCTCCCCAGTTCAAGAGCCCGAACCACTGACAACGAGTCCGTGCATATAAGTACTTTCCCACCACCATGTTGCATCGCCCACACCACAGCCATCCACACTGCATATAACTCCACCGTGAAAATACATAAGTGATCTGACGTGCGAACCCCTACCTCCACTCCAGACCCTTCCACCACCATTCCCGCACCCGTCCTCCCCGAAACCGGATCCCTTGAACCATCCGTAAACACCAATGTGTAATCCCCATAATTCTCCTCAATAAGACTCCTAAATGCTCCCGCCACATTCACATCCCCAAACCTCCGTCTCCACCCCACCATCCCCAATTCCACCCTCACCTCTCCCAGCCTCCACTGTGGCACCATCTGAAAATTGTCCTCCCGCTCCAACTCCAAATCCCCCACACCCAATTCCCGTGCCCACAAACCCCCTACCCACCCAAAACTCAAAGTTTCCTTCACACCCCTCTCCCAGGACCAATCCAGAACCCCCCGCCCAGGGTGATTATGGCTCTTTCCTCTCAAGGAAACCCAATAATTCACCGCCAGGTGCTTCCTCCTCAGAGCGAGTGGCATGACACCCGCCTCCACCCTCAGGGCACTCACTGGCGAAGTCCTCAGAGCACCTAAACAAATCCTCAGGGCCTTGGCCTGCACCACATCTAAATCCCGTAACACTGTAGGCGCCGCCGAACCATAAACCACACATCCATAATCCAATCTGGATTTTATCAGGGCATCATACAGGCACCTCAAAGCTGAAAAACTGGCCCCCCAGTCCACCCCAGCCAGACATCTCATGACATTTAATATCTTGTCACACTTACTGGTCAAGTACCTTACATGTTCCCTCCACACCAACTGCCTATCAAAAGTTAGACCCAGAAAACGAAAAGACCCCACCATCTCAATGTGCCTACCATAGAGCTTCAAACCCTTCACAGTGCCAACCCGGCCCCTCGAGAACATCATACCTTTTGTCTTGTCCACCGAAAATCTAAAACCCCACCTGTCACCCCAAGCCTGCACCGTGTCTATACCCTCCTGCACCTTCCCAATCACATACTCCCTGTTCCGTCCCCTCTTCCACAACGCCCCATCATCAGCAAACAGTGATCTACCTAAATCATTCCCCACCCCACTAAACACACCATTAAACATAACATTAAACAAGGTAGGGCTAATTACACTCCCCTGCGGCGTCCCATACTCCACGCCATAAACCGACGACATCGCTCTCCCAACCTTAACCTGATTCCTCCGCCCCTCCAAGAAACTCCGAACCCAATTGAATATTCTCCCTCTAATCCCCATCGTGCGCAGTGTAATCAACAGTCCCTTCCTCCACAACATATCATAGGCTTTTTCAACATCAAAAAATACTGCCACCAAAACCTCTCTATTCACCCGTGCCTTCCTAACATCATCCTCCAACCGAACTAACGAATCCAAAGTGCTCCTACCCCTCCTAAAACCACATTGGTATTGTGACAATAGATTCCCCTTTTCTAACTTATACTCCAACCTCTGAGTTACCAACCTCTCCATCAACTTGCAGACTACAGACGTTAAAGCAATCGGCCTGTAGTTTCCTGGATCACTTGTATCCGCTCCAGGCTTCCTAATCGGGAGAATCACTGCCTCCTTCCACTCTGCCGGCACCACCCCCTCTCTCCACACCCTATTAAATAATCCCAAAAGTTTCCCTTTACCCACACTACCCAGCTGTCTGAGCATGCCATATACAATACCATCTTTACCAGGCGCCGACTGACCTCCTTTTGCCAAAGCTGTTTCCAACTCCCCCATTGTAAATACATCATTTACCACCTCCATGACATCATCATCCCTGCCCAGCTCCCCTGCAAATTCTTCCTCCAACTGCCTCCTCACAGCTCGCCCCTCCACCGACAAAGCCTCAACATTCTGAGTTTCCACAAACCGCTGTGCCAACACCTCTGCCTTTTCCTGGTCCCCAACCACAATCCGGTCCCCATTCCGTAGAGCCGGTAAATCAAAACACCGTGCACCCCCACCCATCCTCCTAATCATACCCCACACTGAACCCACCGGAGTGTCCCTACCAATAGTGCCACAATAGCCCCTCCAATAACCCCTCTTGACTGCCCGAATCGTCCTGCGTACCCTAGCCTGAGCTCTCTTATACTCCATTAAGTGCTGAAAGTTGTGTGAGCACCTCACTAAGCGTAAAGCCCGGTTCCTTTCCCTAACTACCTCAGCACACTCACTGTTCCACCACGGCACCAACCGCCTCCCGCCTCCGCCCCTGCTCCTTGGAATACATTTCCCCGCCGCCTCCAATATGCCCCCCTTAATCCGTCCATCCAACTCCTCTATATCCAAATCTCCATCCACAGCACCCAACAATCTATCACTCTCCTCCGCAAACCCCCTCCAGTTAGCCTTATCTAATACCCACCTACCCCCACCCCGATCCACCCGTGGCCCTACCCCTATCCCCCACCTGCACCAAATCGGATAATGGTCACTGCCCATTGTGCCATCCCTATGCACCCACCACTCACACAAATGGGCCATCCCAGAAGACGCCAACGTCAAGTCCAGCGCCGACTCCCTCCCGGTTGCAACATCTAGTCTCGTTCCATGACCCGAATTCAGACATACCAAGCCTTTCCTCTCAAGCAGCTGCTCCACCACCCTACCATTAGCATCCGTCCTTTCACTTCCCCACAGCACACTATGCCCATTAAAATCCCCACACCAGAGTACAGAACCATCATCCTGTCCCTCAACACCATCCAGCTCGTCCACAGCTAAACCCCTCCCCGGGTTATAATAATTAATAACCGTAACAGAATTACTCCCTGCCCACACACGCACCACCACATACTCCCCCTCCATACCCTTCCCGACCACCTGATAAGGCAACCCCTCCCTTATAAAGGTCGCACAACCACCACCCCCCCTCTCAAGCCTGTCCCTTCGAATCCCAACAAATCCACGCAACACAAAATCAAACCTCGGTTTCAACCACGTCTCCTGAACACAAACAACATCAGGTTTAACCATGCCACCCGCAATAAAAGCCTTAAAATCCTGACCATTAGCCAACAAACTCCTTGCATTCCACTGGAGAACTAACATAATGAACCTGAAGATACTGCCGCGTCTAACCCTGCCTGCCCATTCAAATCATCCCTAACTTCCTCCCACGTCAAACCAACCAGACCAAAGTGATGCACAGCCGCCTTAACCACAACCTGTAACCTCTCCGTCTTAGATTTTAAACCAGCAGTAGCATTTATCACCCCTGCAACAAAAGCCACCAAGGTCCGTGGCGACACCCACCCCACCTGACCACCGTCAGATACTCCCACAACAGCACTAACCGTCCCCAATCCAGACGACCTCACTTCAGAACCCCCAACAGCCTTCACAGCTTCCGCATAAGACAATTTACCCTCCCGACGAACCTGCTGCACCCTCAACTCCTTCTTCATGGCCTCACACCCCATAAATGAAACACTATGTCCTCCTCCACAATTGCAACACTTAAGTCCCACGCCCTCCCCACATGGCCCCTCCTCGTGGTCACCACTACACCGACCACACCTCCTACCATTCCTGCACACCCAGGCCATATGTCCAAACTGCTGGCACTTAAAGCACCTGATAGGCACCCTGACAAACTCCCTCACCCTGTACCTTATTAATCCAAAATACACCATCCCTGGCAAATCTTTGCCCTCAAACAATACCTTTACCGACACAGTGCCGACAAGGAAGTCTGGGGTGATTCAGCTTAAGTAGATGGCACGGTGCACAGCTGTTTGGAATCATCAGTCATCCCCGGCTGACCCTGATCAGATTGATGAGAGATGTCCATGGCTCCCTCTGGCTGCAGAAGAGGGGATCATGACAAAAACATCACAAAGACAGGAATTTATCATCTTATCTGACTCCATTACTTGTGAGGAAGGATTCAGATACACAGCAGTCTTATTTGACCTGCAGAGTTTGATGTGCATACCAATAGGATGACAAATGGGACTATATTAATCAGTTTGTGAAATGAAACAATGTTCAAACCTAAATACAACAAAAAGACTTTAAAATCTCAAAATTGCACAAGGAATTACCAATTATTGCAATGCTTAGTACTGTAAATCGAGGACAGAACAGTTCTACTTTCTTTAAAAAATTATTTGAATGATGTCAACACTTACAATTCCTATAAGAAATGTTGTAGGGACTTTGGTGTGCAAAAACCTCCTGTTTCTGAAGCTGCCAATAACAAATATATTCAAGTTTTAAAAAAGTCACCAACACTTGTGTTTTTAGTGGTTAGCAGGAAATAATATTAGGACATTAAGAGATTAACTTTTATTTAAATCACTGGTCGATCATTGTCATTGTGCAACATTTTTACCTCAAATTTATCACGTTTGGATCTAACCTCTTTCAGTGCAAGAAATTTTGTAAGCTTTTTCTGACCTTTTACTGTTTGAACAACATTCATTATGCAAAGAGTATGGAAAGTGGATTTTTTTTCTATTTAAATTGTCTATTCAAATCCAGTCTGCACATTGACGGATCTGAACAGAAACTCAGCATCATGCAAACTTCTTGAGCTCATGCTCAACAATGGAATCGAAGAGCGCTAAAAACGTTCTTCATGAGCTGCCTGCAGCAAAGCATAACTACAAGTAGGAACTCTTGTGGCAGGTTGTTGGCTCCTTTGTAGCTGAACTCAAATTTTCAATGCAACAAACTCATTCTCCGGAGCTTTTATTTGTGTCTTGTCAGTAGGTGACACACCTATGTTCCAGCATTTGAAATTCCTCAGATTTTCCAGTCATGAGTAATTTATTTTCTAAATGAAGGTAGCAGAGATGAAGATGCTGAGGATCTCTCTGGGAGTGACCAGGGTGGACAGGATTAGGAATGAGTACATCAGGGGAACAGGACATGTTAGAGGTTTTGGAGATAAAGTCTCCAGAGAGGCCAGACTGAGATGATTTGAACATGTGTAGAGGAGAGAAAGAGGACACCAGCAGAAGGATGCCGGGTTTGGAACCACCAGGAAAGAGGCCTAGAGGAAGACGAAAGAGGAAGTTCATGGATACATTGAAGGAAGACATGAAGATAGCTGGCGTGACCAAAGAGGATGCAGTAGATAGGGTTAGATGGAAAAAACTCACTTGCTGTGGCAACCACTGAAGGGAAATGCCGAAAAAAGAAGAAGACCAATATACAATCTCCCTTAAACCTAAAAAAGCACAGTTATAATTAAGATGCTTTACCGCCATCTAGAGGACAATAGTTGTACAGAAGACTTTCAATACGGGCTCAGACCACACTATAGCACAAAAAGTGCACTTTTTTTTAGAGTCACTCATCAATGACTTTGGTTGGGAAAATCTAAAAAGTTCTTCTAACCAGGGTCATCTTGGAGACGAAAGAACTGTGTAAATTGTTTTCTGAGATCTTTGAGACCAGAGAAGAGCTGTAGAAAACTAACATTACATTGGGTGAAGCGGAGGGACAGCAAAGGGAGTTTGTTGCTGTGGAACTTGTTTTTCTGTAGGCCTTGAAGCCAGGTGCATGAACTCAGTTTAGATTGGTGTGTGTGTGTGTGTGTGTGTGTGTGTGTGTGTGTGTGTGTGTGTGTGTGTGTGTGTGTGTGTGTGTGTGTGTGTGTGTGTGTGTGTGTGTGTGTGTGTGTGTGTGTGTGTGTGTGTAAAGTAAACAACAACAGTGGGAAGAATTTTTAGTGACAAGAAAGTATGATTTTACTCTTTGGTCAGATTTTGTGGATTTGTGACTGACAAAGGTACCAAAGGTACCATTTCTGAACCTGTCTAATTACTTCTCACCAAGTTTGGTCAATCTATTTCTTCATCCACACTTATTAGCCTCAGAAAAGAGACTGATGTCAATTCTGGTCCTGATAGACCTCAATGCACCTTTTGACACTATTGACCACAGCAGCTAACTTCAGAGATTAGAATGATACATAGCTCTGGTGGGCAGTCAGAGCCAGCAAGGCCTTCTCTGCTGGCCTAACTTAACCAGACATCATTAATATAATTATAATAAAAGTCAATTTCCTTTTAAATGTATTTTTTCTAAATATATATATATATAGTATATATATATATATACATATACAGTATATTCATACTATAATTATTCTCCCTATTCTGTTTTCTTCATATCATATTACAGTAAACGTCTCTAGATTGAATTTTTTTTAGCTAAAAGTTTCTCTTTTCTACAGTATGTCATGGAGCTGACGTTTTCCGAAGCAGCTAAAGGTGCAAATAAAGATCTAACTATAAACATTGACGATGACTGCCCAAGATGTCTCGGAAAAGGCAATGAGCCTGGCACCAGAGTAAACCAATGTCACTACTGTAATGGGACAGGCATGGTTAGTTTCTCATGGTTAAAACTTTCATTTCACTGTCCTCATATAATCTTTTTAATTACATCAGTTGTTTTTTTGTGGTATAGAAAATAATAATTTTCTCTGCGTTACTTCCCGAAGGAATCAATCAACACAGGTCCTTTCAAAATGCGCTCCACATGTCGGCGATGTGGTGGGAAAGGCTCTATTATAAATACCCCATGTGCTCCATGTCGAGGGTCTGGCCAGTTTAAAAAGAGACAAACTGTTAAAGTACCGGTTCCTGCTGGTGAGTTTAATTTATTCACAGATTTTCACTGTAATTTTTAAAAATGCTAACTTTTGATGCTCCTGATCCAAATAATAGTACATACAGTATATTTAAATAATGAAAACTAGTAGTTTATTTTTATTTGAAATGTTTTCAGGAATTGATAACGGTCAGACTGTAAAAATGTCTGTTGGGAAAAAAGAAATCCTCGTTACATTCAGGGTGAGTCTGGTTACATCCACACTACTGAAAACTAATTACAATTCATTTTATAAGGCACAATTATTAGTAAACAACTACATTCTGCAAATGATTATTATTTTATGCCATACTTTATTTTTTCTGAAAAATCACATTTGTAACTACTCGGTGGGATGTTGGGTTTAGTGTTTTACTAATGCACACAGATTGTTGTGTCCTGTTTTCAAGTATTCAAATGACCTGGTAATCTCTAATGGGAGATTAGCTTGAAATTTGAGTGCTTATACACTAACGAAATGGGCACTGTAAAACAAACAAAAACAACTGTAAGAAAGAAAGCAGCAGTTTGAACGATTGTACTTGAATTTGATCATTTTAGTAGTGAATATTTTTATTTGTAGTGATATAACTTATTTTTGTTAACCACAGGTTCAGGAAAGTCCTGTGTTCCGACGAAAGGGATCAGATATCCATTCGGAAGCGTTTATTTCAGTAGCTCAGGCAATCCTGGGGGACACGGCTACAACTCAGGGTCTCCATGAAACCATCAGTATAATGGTGAGTGACTGTTGCGCTTTAATATTTACTGATTATGAATTGATAAACTATTTATTTAGATGTATTGCACATCAATTATTGAAGCTAGATTATTTTCAAATAAGACTTGAAAGGTTTTTTGTCAAATGCATAAGTTTGCTGTCTTGTTTTACATTGATTTTAATTTTTCTATTAACTCTGTTGAAATTATTATTAAACACTGTTTGTTTCTGAAGCTAATTATGATTGTTTTTATTTAAATCAACTCTGATTTAAAGAAAACGTTCGTCATTTGCCACCAACATATTTCTTAAGTAAGCGTGACGTTAAAAGCTGTGTAAATCTGATTTATTTCCTGCAATGCTGTGTTTTGACAGTCAAACTCCTTAAAAAGATGATTGAGACGTGAGATATTTTGTTATTCATCAAAAATACACAATCTATTATTGAGTGGATCCATGCCATGTGGTTTTTGTCTTAGCTTTGGCCTTAATGACGTTCAGATCATTTTGCTTAGTTTTCTATAATTAAATACAAAGAGAGGTGGATTATTTGTCTTTATGTGACAAAAACTTTGATTGTTCCTGCTTTATTTTTTCAATCAGCAAGTTAAACATCTTTTGATATTGAAAAAGCCGGTACACTCTTCTTCTTTCGGCATTTCTCTTTGGGGTCGCCACAGCAAGTCAGCCTTCTCCATCCAACCCTATCCGCTGCATCCTCTTCAGTCACATCAATTATCCTCATGTCTTCCTTCCCTGTATTCATGAACCTCCTCTTTGGCCTTCCTCTAGTCCTCTTTCCTGGTGGTTCCAAATCCAGCATCCTTCTTCCTATGTACTCTCTCTTTCTCTCCTCTGCACATGTTCAAACCATCTCAGACTCGCCTCTCGAACTTTATCTCCAAAACCTCTAACATGTGCTGTTCCCCTGATAAACTCATTTCTAATCCTGTCCATCTTGGTCACTCCTAGAGAGATCCTCAGCATCTTCATCTCTGCTACCTCCATCTCTGCTTCCTGTCTTTTCTTCAGTGCTACTGTTTCTAGACCAGACAGCATGTCCGGTCTCACCATGGTTTTATACACTTTCCCTTTCATTTTAGCTGAACCTCTTTTGTCACACATCACACCTGATACTTTTGAAAAAGCCAGTACATAAAATTAAAAATATCTTTGCGAGGTAGGAATTACAAAAATGAGATGCTGAAGTTTTTCTATTTATCTGCGGCTTAGTTAATGACAAAAGCATAAAAATACAAGTAAACCACACACAGACTTAAACACAAGTTTTGTTTCATCTTCTAAACCGCTGATCTCTTATGACATTATGGGGAGGCTGGAGCCTATCTCGGCTGATTTCAGGCGACAGGCAGGGTTCACCCTGAACAGGTCACCAGTCTTCTGCAGGGCCATACACACAACCACTCATTAATACACAAGTTTAATTTTAATGTATAAAAGTTTAAGCAAACTTTATTTCCATTGAACTGGATGGAAGGCAAATAGAACAGTGAAAGTAATTTCATCAACATCTCAAATAAGAATCCAACCATTTGAGAATCAGTCATTGGTATCAGATTTTATTCCTTCTGAGCTTCAGTCTTTGCATGAACCTTGGCTGTTACCGTGGTCAAGAAGCAAAAGCTAAAGTGAAACTGCATCACATCACAGACTTTTGTCCAGAAGTGTCCAGTAAATCGCTGGAACAACCAAAACTGTGCCAGCCAGTGATCCAGGAGCTTTAGTAACACAAATCCAGCACACGAAAGCATGGCCAGCAGCAAGTATCTAGCTGTGGTGGTGTCTCCATGGATAATGTGCAGGTGGACCCCTTTATACAGGGCTAAGAGCATATGAAAACCCAGGGTCACCTCGAAGCCTTTTTGGTGAACCAAAGCCAATCCGTAGCTGGTGATGGAGCAAATCTCCACCACGGGATAAGCTCCACTTCTTAGGTGGTGTTCCTGTGAAGTCAGCCCACACAAGAACCCACGCAAAGATGGGTAAAGTAAACCACTGATCCAGCACGGCGGGAGCGCGCTGCAGCGTGGCAAGACGCAGCCACTGCACTGATGCGTAAAGGATCGCCATGAGGGCGAACACCTCTCTCAAGTAGCGACTCTGCTCGAGTTCCTTCACACCTCCATCCCATAATAGTAACCAATACAGTCCTATAAAGATATAACCCAGATTAACCAAACAATTGCAAGGCATCGCCAAGAAAGCGGGCATTCCATCAACAGTTTGCTCTGCGTAATGTTCGTAAACCAGATCCACTTCAACGTCGTTGAAGATGTTCGTGTTTGCTGCAGCGACGCACAGCATCAAGACCACCAGGACATGAACCAGAGCTGATGTCATATTTTATATCAACTTTAAGCTGGTTAATAGTGAGGATAAAATGTTTAACTAGCAAAGATCAAAAGTCCAATTGTATTTGTTTTCCGGGTTTCAGCTCAAAACAGAATCAGCTGGAAGAAAATCTGTAAAAAAAAAAAAAAAAAAAAAAAGGATTTAAAATTATTTAAAAATGAAATACAGGTTTTGTTTCGTATTCTGAACCGTTAATCCTTAATGGCTAATCTCTAATGCCTGATTTCAGGTGAGTGGCAGGGTACACTCTGAACAGGTCGCCAGTCTGCTGCAGGGCTACACACACGCTCATTCCTAGGGTAATTTCACAGCTGCCAATCTGGTTGAGAATTTGTTGATTGGACACAATTCTGTTTTGTGTTATTTTGATTTTTTTTTTTTTTTTTTTGGTTAAAACTTTAAATTTTTTTGTTCATAATGTCATCCATTGAATCACATTTGGTATTATTTTTTTCATGAACATGGACAATCAGGTCAGTGAATGAGTGTAAAAATTGTTCATTCGTCTCTCATTATTTATTATTTTATAAGCAACCCTTAAGAACATTTGTAACAACTCATTTTTGAGGGACTCAAAAACACAAACACAAAAAGGTACCATTAATCAAAATAATATACTATACAAAAACATTTAAAAGACAAACAACAGACAAAACAAACTTGTTCATCAAATGATCAGTATGTTCATGTCGAACATGCAAAAACAGTTATTAATAATGTTTGACATAAATCAACAAGCGGAAAAATATCTCTTAGATGATGGATGGATACACATACTGCAGATTCAACACAAGAAGCTCTCTGGCTTAAAAGATGTAATGAAACTCCTCTAAAGGTGACGCCTATGGTCACCAGCTGTGGGTGGTGACTGAAAGAATGAGATCGCGGATACAAGCGGCCGAAATGAGCTTCCTCCGCAGGGTGGCTGGGCTCTCACTCATAGATCGGGTGAGGAGCTCTGCCATCCGGGAAGAGCTCAGTGTTGAGCCGTTCCTCCTCCAGGTCGAGAGAAGGCAGATAGGGTGGTTCGGGCATCTGGTCAGGATGCCCACCGAGCGCATCGCTGGTGAGATATTTCGGGCACGTCCCACCGGGAGGAGACCAAGAGGCAGACATCGGAACCGCTGGAAAGACTATGTCTCATGGCTGGCCAGGGAACGCTTCGGGATCCTCACGGGTGAGCTGGAGGACGCAGCAAGGTTGAGAGAAGCCTGGGTTTCCCGTCTGAGGCTGTTGCCCCCGCGACCAGACTCCGGATAAGCGGAAGACGACGGAATGGAATTAAAGAAAATACTAATGTGTCATCTGCAGTCTGGTAGTTGTGGTGTGAAGAAGACCCTACTTCATACAAGAATATTAGATCTTTATCATAAAGAAAAATTAAAACCATTTTAGAATGAATGATTTGTTCATAGGCTGAAAATGTCCAAATGTAAATTTAATTTTATATTAGAATGATTAATTTTGTTTCGATGAGTAGCTAGAAAGATCTAACAAAACAAAACTTGAGCAATTTCTCACTTTGAGGGACTTCATCCCAAGTAGCTTCTAGAAATGAAAGAACTGTTTAAATAAAGGGCTCTTTTTTTTTTTTATGAAAGGGACAATCATTAAATGATTGTCAGTATCGAATCAACTTTTTTCAATCTAATATATAGAATTGATTTGTTTCTAGGTTTTTTTTTTTGTGGCTTCTAATTTAGTGTGAAAGTTGTAGTACCTATAACTTAAACCTAGATGGCACCTAGGTGGCATTTTTAACTCCCAATCAGGCACCGATGCAAAGGCATCCTGGAGTTTGCCTAACCACCCATCTGAAAACCTTATTCTGTATCTGACCAGGGGTTTTTGCAAGAGTCATCTGGAACATTGGCCATGGATTTGTTTTTTCCAAACATAGACTTCAAGAAAGAATTTTTCCAAAGAGTAAATACTTGTAGAAAATCCCAGATTTTTTTTTCCTTCATTTGAAGTCAATGATACAAAGAAACTGACTACTGCCTGTGTTTCTGTATGGATCACAACAATAAATTATGATACCTTGTTACTGGTCATTAGAGTCCTAACTTAATCATTCATTTACTTCATCTTGTTTTAAATAAGGAAACTTTAACTGCAAGAGAAATTCAGTAAATAAAATGGAGCTACCTACCTTTTATAAAAAGTCATGCTTGGCCATAATCCTATCATGGCCCATTCATATCAGAAGTAAACTTATCATCAATGTTTTAGTATTGGAAGCTAAATCAGTCAGAGAGCCTATTTGCTACCTTATACTTGGTCTCATGGCAAGAAGGTTGGTGTTCAAGTCCTGGATTGGACAAGGCTTGTAACACTGGCCTTTCTGTGTGGAGTTTGCATGCTCTCCTCATGTTTGCATGTTTTTTTCTCTTTGTACTCTGGTTTTCCCCAACCCCATAACAAAATTGCCCCTAGGAATAAGTGTGTGTGTGGATGGCTGTGTGTGTGTGGCCCCACAACCGACTGCCAACGTGTTTGGGATGTACCCTGCCTCTTGCCGGAAATCAGCTGAAATCAACAACCCCGCAACGCTGTTCAGGATAAGCAGTTCAGAAGATGAAAATTAATCTTTGCAACTTTGTCTAACTTGTCAGGGAACATAAAGATTTTTCCAACAATTGAGCCGTAATCTGTTAAACTCACTGAGACTGTTCAAATTATAAAGTTAACAAAATGCACTGCTTTATTTCATTTAAAGGCAAAGTCAGGATGCCCCCTGAGCGCCTCGCTGGTGAGGTGTTTCGGGCAGGTCCCACCGGGAGGAGACCAAGAGGCAGACATCAGCCTCACTGGAGAGACTATGTCCCACAGCTGGCCGGGGAACGACTCAGGATCCTTCTGGGTGAGCTGGAGGAAGCAGCTGGGTTGAAAGAAGCCTAGGCTTCCCGTCTGAGGCTGTTGCCCAGCGACCCGGCCCCGGATAAGCAGAAGACGACGGAACGAAACGGCAAAGTTGGTCTAAATTAAAAGTCAGATTACCTCAGTATTTCAGTTTGTGGAATTTAATAATGGTGCATTTTTATTGACTAGAAAATTGTGTAGATATTTTTTTTGTGTAGACATTTTTTTAATTGTGCCAAAGCCAAACAGATTGTATGGTGGATCTAAAATATGCATATTTTATGTCTTTACTGATACTACATTGTACTGATATTCAAAAGCTTCTTCCCTGTTTTTTTTTCAGGAATTTAGGATTCTGTTATTTGTTATCATTTATACTTCTACATTTTAGAAGTTGTTAGTAATGACAATGAATGAATTTTTATTTTTCCCCCTTCTTGATTGGAAAAAGCCTATTTTTTGGTAAAACGTTCTCACTGTGTATCTTGGTATCCAAATAATCAGCTTGCTGTTGTTCCAAAGTATGAATTGGGACATACAATCATAAAGACCCATACAAAAAGATTGTGTGCCAGATCTTGTTCCAGATAGCCAGACTTTATAAAAGGCAATTCAATTTTGGCTTGAACTGCTGACTTACACGTTTTTCTTTAACCTTGTCTTACAATAAATGCCAAATGTCTCGCAATAGAGAAGCCCCAATTTTTTTCACCCTGGCCACATCTTCTAGCGCATTCAGGAGGATCTTGGGGTGTTCTTAGTCCAGTGGGAGAACATAGTCTCTTATTGAGTGTTCGATCTACCTCTTGGTGAGATACTGTATGTCTGGTACTCCTCACGAGTGAAGCATCTGAGAGGCATTCTAAACAGGTGCTCAAACCACCTCACCTGGTTCTTTTTGAGGAGCTTTGGCTTTGATGCGAGCTCTTTTTGGCTGAATGAGCTCCTCGCCCTATCTAAGTTAGAGCCCAATCCACCCTGTTTTGCAAGCTCATTTTGGCAACTTGTGAAGCTGCTGACCACCAGCTGCTGACCGCATGCGAAGGTGGGAATGTGGATTGACTGCTAAGATGAGAACTTTGCTTTTTGGTTCAATGCTCTTTTTACCACCATGAACCTCTGCAATTATCTAATTATTGCTGACGCCGCACCAGTCCACCAGTTTTTTTTATCATTCTGTCACTTATTTACAAGACCCGAGACCTTTAAACTCCTCCACTTGAGGCAGGATCTTGTTCGTGATTGTCAGAGACCTTGGTTTTATATTTGAAGGTGCTAATTCCCAAACCTTTTGTTCAGTATGTAATTATTAGCAATATGTTTTTCCCTAAAATATTTTAATGGCTTTTTTTGGATTTAATGAACATGCAATTGAAGTTTGACATTGTTTTTGTTGTCATCCCCTCATATGCTGCCAGAGGGAGCCCTGGATGTTCCTCATCACCCTGAATAGGGACACCTGAGAATGATTCCTGATGCCACACAGCTGTTGACTCTGCCATCTATTTAAGGGTAATTACCCCAGACTTCCATGTCAAGTCATACCATCTCTTCCAGCCAGGTCACATGACTATGATTGAACTCTTACTCTTACTTACTATAACTTGCTTTTGAGTTAATCCTGTGCCCTTTGCACAGACTTACCGGAATTGTGTTCAAAGAGATGGAAAATCCGACGCCTCGCGATTCATCGAGCAACTTCAAGCATCTGCGAAAAGTCGACACGAGGAGTCGGCACATCTGCAGGCTGCGCATGCGTAGGTGAAAAACAAACTCCAAGAAAAGAAAATTTACGCCTTACAAATTTTGTCTTACTAGAAGATGAAATGTGGGTATTGTTGGGCAATAACTCTTGTAGTCTTTTATTTTTATCATGAAATGAGATTATTGCGCTAATCCGTTGCCATAGTAACAGTAACCTAAACAATCAAATTTCACTCTGTTACTGACATGTAATTAAATGTTCAATAAAGCACACACTGACCCACTGTTTTTTGTCACTTGAATAACTAGAGGACCGGCTGATTGAATCTTACGGAAGGGAAAATGAACACACTGATACAATTTAACAGGGATGTTTTTGTTAGAGCGGGCAGTGGAAAATTTCATAAAAATAGTTTGGTTTTGGGAGAGTGTGTGATATTTTCACTTGTGTCCAATTGGATGTTCTCGCAATTAAATAAAGTTTAAATAATAAAATCTGTTTTGATTTGGTTCTTTTAATCTAAAGCACTTTGTAATGCTTTGGTTGGAGAAATAGTGTATAATTAAATACGATTTGAATCAACAATCTGTGACACAAGCAGCAACATTTAGACGTAAGAGAGTCTCTGCGGCTCTAAAACAGCGCAAAAAAAAACTGAAACAGGACTATTGCAAATGTTTTGTCGTAGATTTTATTTAAAAATAAAATCTTTTCCACGGTGCTTGGCTTTAGTCTGCTCCTCTTCAGACTGACTACCTCTCCCGCTTTGGATGAGACCCGCTCACAAGGCACCGGGGTTGCTGGCATGTGGACATAATGCTTCACCAGTTTGTGCAGGTTTGGGTAAACCGTTGTCCTCGATGCCCAGAATGGTAGCGGGTCTTCTCCCATGGAGAGGTAGACCTCTGATAGGCATCTCTGAACCTCGCGCACTGACTTCCCAGGGTTTCACCTTGAAAATAGAAGTTATTATTATAAAACCATGTAACATGAGTACATCGTTGATCAGATGAAAATACGTACCAACCCGGCTGTCCAGCAGGTCCCACATATGGTCCTTCTCCGCTGAAGATGACGCTACCGGTTCTGACTCTATTACAACTTACACACAGAAACACACACTCACCTTTCACTCTCATACAATTCACGCAAAAACTCTTTAACCTCTTAATTCCAAACACTAGATTTGTGTTGGTGAATCCTACAAACTAATCAAATAAATCTGTGTGTGCGTGTGTGACTGTGTTGGTTGAATGTGTGTGTGTTTTTGTGACACCTACAAAAGGTCTAACAAGATTAAAGTGATCTTATTGTGTACAAAACCTACTGTGATAATATCCCTGTAGAATCCAAAGCTGTGATGTTGCAAACTCGCTTGAAAATCTCCTCCTCGCAAAACCCCACATCTCCCTGAATGAATGAAACCCTTTTATATGTTTTGACTGATTGACCGACCCGCCCCTTCAAACTTTCCGAGCTCTTCGACACCTGGCTCCACGTGACAGTAGCTCGGATTTTGGGTCGCGCGATGTTCGGCATTCCGACACATGGAATCGGAGCAATTCTCGCGATAATTTTGTGTCACTCTGTTCGGCTCAGCTCGAGCAGACAGGCTCGAGCTGGCCATCCCTAAGGTGGGGTACCAGCTAACAAACTATTTGTTCCCAGATCTCCACGAACAAAGGTCCTCCAGTGGGCGCTTGCCTCCCGTCTGACCTGTCATCCAAGGGCTTGCAGGACTGAATCTTTCATTCGTCGCCGTTTTTGGTGGCCCAGCCTGGCTCAGGATGTCAGGGAATTTGTGGCGGCTTGCCCTGTCTGCGCCAGAGGCAAGTCCAGCAACAAGCTTCCCTATGGAGAACTGCAGCCACTCCCCGAACCTGGACGTCCCACTTCGCCCTGGACTTTGTGACAGATTTGCCCATGTTGAGTGGGAACAACACTATTCTAATGGTGGTTGACCGTTTTTCTAAGGCCAACTTCATTGCCCTAACCAAACTTCCCACTGCATCTGAGACAGCCCGACTAATGATCAGGCACGTTTTCCGGCTACACGGGTTGCCCAGTGATATAGTCTCAGATTGCGGGCCCCAGTTTGTCTCTCAAGTCTGGCAGGCCGTTCGTAAGGCTTTTGGGGTCACCGCTAGTCTCTCTTCTGGGTTTCATCCTCAGACCAACGGCCAGACAGACAGGACCAATCAGGACCTGGAAGCAGCCCTCCGCTGCATTTGCGCTCGCCGTCAGACGAGCTGGAGCACTGACCTTCCATGGGTTGAGTATGCACACAATTCCCTCATGTCATCCGCCTCTGGTCTCTCTCCTTTTGAGTGCTCTCTTGGCTATCAACCCCCGCTGTTTCCGGAGGAGGAGGTGGAAATTGCAGTTCCTTCTGTACAGCATCAGGTCCAGCGATGTCGGCGCGTTTGGTGGGAGGTCTGTGCGGTGCTGCTTCGTTCATCGGCTGCAAATGAGAGGCTTGTGGATTGATGTCGTTCCGCTGCTCCCCCATATGTGGTGGATCAGTCCGTGTACCTCTCAACAGCCAATATCCGTCTCCGCACGGAATCCAAGAAATTACCCCCCAAGTACATCAGTCCCTTCACCATTGAAAGAATAATATGAAACACCATTGAAAGAACAAATGTAAGGCGCATTACAAATAAAATGTGTTATTATTATTGTTATTATATTAATAAACCCAGTGACTGTGAGACTGCAGTTTCCTCGAACCCTGCGTATCCACTCTGTCTTTTTAATGTTTCTCAGGTGAAGCCCCGTGTTACCAGCCCCCTTCAACCTGCCACGACTCCATCTCCCCCACCGCGGCTCATAGATAATCAGCCCGCATATAGTGTCCACCGCTTTTGGATGTCCAAAGGCGTGGCCGGGGGTTGCAATATCTGGTGGACTGGATGGGGTATGGTACTGAAGAGCGGCCATGGGAGCCGTCCTCTCATATCCTGGATAAGGGTCTCATTCGGGACTTCCATCGACGTCATCCGGACAAGTTTGGCAGTGCGCCTGGAGACGCATATTGAGGGGGGGTACTGTCAGGTTTAGTCAGGAAGTCTGAGTGTTTTTTTGTTCATTTCCTGTTTTATTTTGTAATCACTCACTTTATTTCATTTCCGGTGCTGTGTTCCCCTTGGGTGTGTCTTCTTAGTCTGGTCACCACTTTTCCCTGATGATCTTCACCTGGTTCCTATTTTCTCCTGGCAATATTCAAGCTTGTTTTCAGTTTTGATTTGTTAAATAAAAGACTTTGTTTGGAACCATCTACTGTCCAGCTTTGTAATCCCACACAACAAACCCTGACAAAGGGGAGTTACAGAGTTACAAAGCAGGCTGCACCGTAGACATACTCTTCAGGTTTCAGGTCAAGATAGGACTGTCTGGTTCCAGCAAAACAAAGTCAGAACTCCAATTGATCTATTCTTACTGGGAGGAGCCTTACTGGCATTTTTATTCACTTTGTTTTTGTGATGTCTTTTATTTTGAAGGTCTGTTTCCAAAATCTCCAACAGCTCTGGTTGCTCTGGTCCCATAGCAACCAGAGTGCGTTTGAGGAGAGAAAATGTTTCCACGTTATCACGACACTGCTAATGAATTTTCTCGTGAAGACAACGTGGAAGACAAACTGATTAAAAGGCCAGTTTTTTTCAGACTGGTCTTATTTAGTTTTTGCCGCTACACCTTTTGACCGGTCCGTGAAAATATTATCATACACTAAACCGGTCCGTGGCGCAGGAAAGATTGAGGATCCCTGCCTCAAAGGACTAAAATACTTAGTAGTAGCACATAAAAAATGTGGGGCAACATTTATCAATCAGTGATTACAGAAGCAGCAACTTTAACATTTGGGGTAAATGTGAGCAAGGACTTTTTTTTTTCATTCTGCTCAACATTGCTTGAAATGTGCCACTTGAGCTGGCCATCTCTTGCGGGGAGCCCTCCTTTTGAACTATGGGCTGGTGGCTCGGTGGTGTGTCAGCCTGCACACCACCTGCACCACCTCTCCCTGCAAAAAGACACAGGGTGTGGATCCTCAATGGTGGATGTGTCCCCCGGTCAAGCGAACAGAGCATGGCCGAGCGAGTGGCATCCCGTCAAGGGAGCGGAACTTGGCCGAGCGATTGGCTTGTTGGGAGATGCCGGTGGGATACACCTGAACTTTAATTTTATGGAGGAACATCTTTTAGAGCATTTTAAAGTTGTGTTTATATGTAATATATTTTATTTTAATGTGTTTAATAAATAATGTTGGAACTAGTTTTATGGTCTGTGCCTCTGCGTTATCCTGGTGCGCCCCGCCTGATCCCAAAACGACAGGCTGAATTCGTGCCGCTACATTACATTACAAAGTAAATAATCACTATAGACCAGTTCCTGTTTTTGCATGGTGAACAAAAACAAAAGATTGAGCTTTTCTACAGCAAAATCACTAAATTAAAAGAAGGATAGATGTCAGGGGTTGGCCCAAGACTCCGACAAAACAGAAAAAAACGAGGAAGGCAGATAGACAATTCAACGCCTTTTATTAACCAATATCTTCCTAAAAGCAACAACAGGAAGGAACAGAGCTGGGAGTATGTCTGTGTCAGGCAGCAGCTAGCAGGAAGAGCGCGCCCCAGCTGCTCCCAATTAGTCCAGTTTATAGCGCCGGACTCTCCCAGGACCACCTCCTGCACACAGGGAAGGGAGAAAGAGACAGGAGCCACAGGGAAAAGGGCACAGTGCCCTCACACCCTCCCCCACAAAAAAGGGACCTCAAGGAACCATCGCCTGGTCACTTTACCTCTGTCGAAGGGACATTGTGGGGCTAGTACAATGTCACGAGCGGTTGGCACTACCGCGCAGAGAATCAGACCAGGCAAGGCGAACCGGGCAGAAGACACAGGCGAAAACAGGTCACAGCAGCAGACAGGGACCACCAAGACCACAGACAGGAGCACAGGCACCTGGACAGATGAACAGGAGGATACAGAGAAGCCGTCGGGCCTAACCCCCCGAATCCCCAGCCTCATGGGACAGGTAGAGTTACCTTGATACCGATGGGCAAGCTGGTGAATGACAAGATTCTGGGCAATCCGGAAATCATTTTCAATCAGATTGAAAATGATTCCTAATGATTCCTTCCAGACGTCATCTGGAAGGAAGATAGATAAAGAGACTTGGTGGTGGAATGAGGAGGTGCAGGATTGCATCAAAAGAAAGAGGCTGGCTAAGAAGAAGTGGGACACTGAGAGGACTGAGGAGAGTAGGCAAGACTACAGGGCGATACAGCATAAGGTTAAAGTAGAGGTGGCAAAGGCAAAACAAGCAGCCTTCGACGACTTGTATGCTAAGCTGAACAGCAAGGAGGAAGAGATGGACTTATACAGGTTGGCAAGACAGAGAGACAAAGATGGGAAGGATGTGCAGCAAGTTAGGGTGAATAAAGACCGGAATGGATGTCTCTTGACAGATGCCAGTAATGTGATGGGAAGATGGAAAGAGTACTTTGAAGAGTTGATGAATGAAGAAAATGAAAGAGAACAAACAGTAGAAGACGTTACCATAGTGGACCGGAAAGTGGCTAGGATTAGTAAGTTAGAAATAAAGAGGGCACTGAAGAGGATGAAGAGTGGAAAGGCTCTCGGCCCTGACGGAATCCCTATAGAAGTATGGAAGTGTTTAGGTGAGGTGGCAGTTGAGTTTCTGACTGGGCTGTTTAACAGGATATTAGAAAGTGAGAAGATGCCTGATGAATGGAGAAGAAGTGTGCTAGTTCCTGTTTTTAAGAACAAGGGAGATGTGCAGAGTTGTGGTAACTACAGAGGAATAAAACTGATCAGTCATACGATGAAGTTATGGGAAAAAGTTGTTGAAGCTAAGCTAAGGTCTGAAGTAAGAATTTGTGAGCAGCAGTATGGTTTTATGCCTAAAAAGAGCACTACAGATGCAGTATTTGCCTTGAGGATGCTGATAGAGAAGTACAGGGAAGGTCAGAGGGAGCTGCACTGTGTCTTTGTAGATCTTGAGAAAGCGTATGACAGGGTACCTAGAGAAGAACTATGGTATTGTATGAGGAAGTCTGGTGTGATGGAGAAGTATGTTAGAACGGTGCAGGACATGTATGAGGGCTGTAAGACAGTGGTGAGGTGTGCTGTAGGTGAGACAGAGGAGTTCAGTGTGGGGGTGGGACTGTACCATGGATCTGCTCTGAGTCCTTTGCTGTTTGCTATGGTGATGGACAGGCTGACAGACGAGGTCAGATAGGAATCTCCATGGACAGTGATGTTTGCAGATGACATTGTGATCTGTAGTGAGAGGAGGGAAGAGGTGGAGGAAAAGCTGGAGAGATGGAGGTTTGCACTAGAAACAAGAGGAATGAAGATTAGTCAGAGTATGACAGAGTACATGTGTGTGAATGAGAGGGATCCAAATGGAAAAGTGAGGTTACAGGGAAAAGAGATAAAGAAGGTGGAAGATTTTAAGTACTTGGGATCAACAGTCCAAAGCAATGGAGAGTGTGGAAAAGAGGTGAAGAAGCGTGTTCAAGCAGGCTGGAACGGGTGGAGAAAAGTATCAGGTGTGATGTGTGACAGAAGAGTTTCAGCTAAAATGAAAGGAAAAGTGTACAAAACCGTGGTGAAACCCGCCATGCTGTTTGGTCTAGAGACAGTGCCACTGAGGAAAAGACAGGAAGCAGAGATGGAGGTAGCAGAGATGAAGATGCTGAGGATCTCTCTGGGAGTGACCAGGATGGACAGGATCAGAAATGAGTATATCAGAGGAACAGCACATGTTAGAGGTTTTGGAGATAAAGTCCGAGAGGTCAGGCTGAGATGGTTTGGACATGTACAGAGGAGAGAGACCGAGTACATCGGCAGAAGGATGCTGGATTTGGAACCACCAGGAAAGAGGGCTGGAGGAAGACCAAAGAGGAGGTTCATGGATACAGTGAAGGAAGACATGAAGATAGTTGGTGTGACCGAAGACGATGCAGCAGAAAGGGTTAGATGGAAGAAACTGACTTGCTGTGGCGACCCCTGAAGGGAAATGCCGAAAGGAGAAGAAGAAGATTTGAAATTTAACGCGCTTAGAATAAATGAAAATTCTAAATTGAATTAAAATAACTTCAATGTTCTCATTATTCATTCCAAATTGTGACAAATATACTGTATAAAGAATCAAGAAAACCTTTATTATTCCCATAATGGTAAAATTGCAATATGCAACAGTATAGGTACAAAATTACAAGAAAATAGATTATAAAAAAAAAAGAGTTAAAATTGATGTTTAAAAAAAATACAGGCTATAGTAAAAATAGCTCAAATAGATTCTTTTAAATATATATCTATTGACTTCTTTAGATATTTAGCTGTAGATTAGAATAAGCTAATGTTTAAACAATAATCTTTGACACATTGATTCCTCGTCCTGGGGTAGGGATCTCTCTTTCATGTGGATCCCCACGAGGTTTCTTATTTTTTTTCCCCACTGATGGGTTTTTAGGAGTTTTTCCTCACCGAGAAGGAGAGTCTAAGGGCATAAATGTGCTAGTCTTGTTTAGTTAGCACTTGTTAGTTATTTTTCTTGCTGTATATTTGTGTTAATACATTCCTCTTTTTCTTGTGAAGCCCATTGAGACGGAAATTCTGTGATTTTGGGCTATACAAATAAAATTGAATGGAATTGAATATATGTATATACTGTATATAAATATACATATATGTATATAAATACGCATTTTAAAAGGAGCTATTGCAGTTTTTAAGTGGGTGATAATCAAAGGAAATAAATAGGCATTTTACGGAGAGTTACAGATATTGCACTATATTAGAAATGTTCATCGTTGAGTCTCACAGCAGCAGGAAGAAAGACCTCCTGAATCTCTCCTTCGCATGAGGGTGGAGCAGTCTGCCACTGAAGCTGCCCTCCAGTGCAGGTAGTGTCTTGCAGGGCGTGGGACTCATTGTTCAACATGAATGTCAGTCTCTGCAGGACCCACCTGTCACAGTGAGTCCAGGGAGCAGCCCAGGACAGAGCTGGGCTTCCTGTTGATTTGGTCTAGCTTTTTCCTCTCCCTCTCAGTGATGGTGCTGTTCAAGCAGACCACCCCTTACAGGATGACTGATGTCACCAGAGAGTCAGAGAAGGTCTTCTGAAGTGCCCCTTTCACTCCAAAAGACTGTAGTCTCCTCAGGAGATAGAGCTTGTTCTGACCTTTTCTATACAGTGCATCAGAGATATGAGTTCAGCCCAGTTAGTTGTTGAAGTGAACACCCAGGTATTTGAAAGAGACCGCCTGCTCAATGTTGATTCCATGAATGTTCACCAGTGAGGGGGTGGCAGAATGATGTCTGCAAAATTTCACCACCATCTCCTTGATTTTCCCTGCGTTGATCAGAAGGTGGTTATGTGGACACCAGTCTACAATGTTCTGCGTCAGTCCTCTGTGCTCCACGTCATTGTCATCACTAATGAGACAAACTTCAGTGTCATCAAAGAACCTCTGCAGCACACAGCCGTCAGTGTTGTGTCTGAAGTCCGCAGTGTAGAGGGTGAAGAGGAAGGGGGAAAGGACAGTTCACTGAGGGTCACCTGTGATGCTGCGTATGTGTATATGTACTATATCAAAACAGATTAAGATGTACAATGACTATGGTAAAAAAGATAAGGGACAACGCCATAATGGCAGAAAGATTATTTAGAAACATTTTTTCTTCCATGTTGAATCCGACGTATTCTTCTCTTACACTCAACACAAAAGAATATGTTGCCCGCTAGGTTGAGGTTTTCCTCTTCTTCTATTTCATCTGCCACATCCTTCATTATGGGCGTGGCTAGCGGAGTTCTTGACAATTCATTGGGTGGACAGAAAGAGTGAGTCTAGGAAAAACTAGATATGAATGCCTGATGAAGAACAAAACACTCTTAGTGTGACATGCCGGTTTAATCACAAAAGTGTGGTCAACTTAGCTACAAGAGTTTATGTCCAGCTCCCATAGCAAGCAGGAGGAGAACTCAATTTCTAAAAGAATAGAACAGATTGAAAGTAAATAGAAATAATAAAATAATGTATTTTTATTGTCTGTTTCAAAACATTTCAATAGTGTTTTTTGTGGTCAGAAAGATCTCCAGGTAAAAGAAAAACATGTCACAAAGATTAAGTGAAAAAACATTTTTCTAAATAATAAAAACTTAAAACAGTATATCAATAACCTGAACAGCCATTTCAGTGGCCCAAAACATTTATTATTTTATTTTTTGCATCTTTATTTAACCAGAATGAAAAAAACTCATTGAGATTAAAAATCTCTTTTCCAAGAGTATCCTGGCAAGGTGGCAAAACATGCACAGTACATTAACACTCATACAACACATACTCAACCCTTGTAGTTACAAAATAAAATAGCTACCTGATTAAAACATTTATAAATTAAAAGTGTGATTTCATAAGGAGTTAAAAGACTCAAAAATGAGTTCAATTAAATAATTTTCTTAAAATTCAAATCTCTCTGCAGATTGTTCCAGGATTGTGCAGCAGAATGTGTAAAAGCGCTTTCTGCTATTTCGTTAATAGGATTACCCACCATATCAAATCACATCCCCTCCTCAACTGTCAATGCAAAGGTAAACAAATAAAGCAAATGTTAGCTTTAAAGTAATCATTTATAAATGACACTTATCATAAGTGTAAATAAATAAATGTGGAGAATGCGTTCAGACACAGACAAATTGTTAAAAAATCTCTATCAGCAGCATTTTTTCAGTCATCTATTTTGATACCAGTAGATGTCAGGATATGCTCAAGGTTGCCAGAAAACTAATTTTCATCAGTAAAGGGATTTCTAAGAGGGCTGTTGACACAAAATTTACACCAGATGTAGCCATCAGACCAAATATTGAATTCATAGAAAGAAATCAGAACACTTACAGTACGTACAGTATACAGGTGTAGTTATAATAAATAAAGTCAAATGACACAGGGTAAAAGTATTGAACACATGAAGATAAAAAGATGCAAAATATCTTAGAAAGCCAGGGGATCACATGTAACTTGCCAGTATTGAGAGAAAACCCATATATTAGTACCAAATTATACTAGCTGCTTTAGTCCTTAGTGGTGGTGTATAAAGGCTTCTCACAAACCAGGATGCACACAGGAAAGATGGGTAAGAACAAAGACCTCTCTCAAGATCTTTGTAATTTTATTGTTGAAAAGCATTTTAATAGGAATGGTTTTAGGTGCATTTCCAGAATGCTGAATGTTCTTGTGAGCACTTTAGGGGCCATTACACAGAAATGGAAAAGCATCAGTTCACAGGGGCAGATCCAGTGTGTGTGTGTGTGTGTGTGTGTGTGTGTGTGTGTGTGTGTGTGTTTGGAAGCTATTCCCCTGCAGGGTCAGCAAATGGGCCACCAAAATGCAGAAAAATGACTCTTGGTTTCTCAAAATGTTCTGGATGGTATGCCCCCAGCCTCTCATATACTGGCTTTGTCAATAACCTCAAGCCCTCCCCTTTAGAAAATCCTGGATCCACCTCTGGCTCACCGTAAACCGGCACAGTTTAGGTGCTACCTGTAAGATCCCTGTCCGAGGAGTTCAAAGAATAGGCAGGAGAGTTCTCCAAGAGTCAAGAACCACTCGAGCAGAACTTCAGGGAGACCTTACATCGGCAGCCACTGTTGTTTCAAAGAAAACTACATGCAATGCACTGAACCGTCATGGCATCCATGCACGCACGCCAAGCAAGACTACATTGTTGAACAAAAGGCATCTTGAAGCCTTTTGTTCAACATGCCAAAAGTTTGCAAAACAACATTTGGAGAAGCTGTGGATTATTGGGAGACTTTATAATGGTCAGATAGAAGCAAAAAATTAACTTTTTGACGGTCACACCATGTTTGGAGAAGAAATGGCAGTGCTCAGCATTCTAAGAACATCATACCAACAGTTAAGTTTGGGGTGGAAATATTTTGGTCTAGGGATGCTTTTCGTAAGGGGACTTGCAGACTTCACATTGTTGAATGGAGAAATGTACCTGGACATTTTGGATAAAACATGCCATCCATCAGAAAGCTGCCTATGAAAAGAGGTTGGACATTTCAGCAAGACAATGATCCCAATCACAAGGCCAAAAAAACAATAAAGTGATCTCAAAGAAAGAAAATAAAGTTGCTTGAGTGGCCCAGTCAATCTTTTGATCTTCAATCCCATAGAAAATCTATCGAGAGAACTGGAGATCAAAAAATTCCAAGGAACCTTCAAGATTTAATTAAAAAACGCAAGTTCAAAATCACTCGTTGAACGTACCGAAGTAAATGTACTTTGTTACTGTACTTAAGTAAAAACATTGTGTATCTGTACTTTACTTAAGTAAAATTTTAGACTTTTACTTCACTACATTTTAGAGCAAATATCTGTTCTTTTACTCCGCTATTTTTGAAAGTGTGTTTTGCATTTTTTGTTAGATTTTCGGTCAGGAATTTGAAAAATATAGGTGTTTTTTAGCGCATCTTGAAGCTGCATCACCAAAATCAACTTGTCCAGGGAGAAGTTGATCAGTGTCTCCAAGAGGGAGAAGCAGTGATGAATCGAGGACCAATCAGAATCGAGAGCGAGAGTAAACGTTTTCCGTAGTCATTCACCGCCAAAAAAACTAACATCAAATATAGCACAAATTGAAAAAGAGTCAGAAGATTGTTGTTTGTTGTGTTTACTTTTAAATAAAAAGTTGAGCCATCATTACACAAAGCAGGGGCGGATCCAGGATTTTTTTTTTTTGTGGACCAAATCCAGGGGATACTTTGGATCCGGCCCTGCAAAGTATTTATAAGGTCTAGGGTTACATCCAGTATGGAGGTGTGCGAGAGATTTGCAGGGTGCAAGGCAATATCAATAGCCTAAAATATCAAGAAGTATTAGCTACCTCTTACATTCCCAACCATAAAAGGGCTCAAGTTTTGCAGCAAGATGATGCTCCATCCCATAGAAGATCAAGGTGCTCCAGGACTGGCCAGCCCAGTCACCAGACATGAACATCATTGAGCATGTCTGAGGTAGAATGAAAGAGGAAGCATGGAAGATTAAACCAAAGAACCTTGATGAACTCTGGGAGGTATGTAAGACTGCGTTTTTTGCTATTCCTGATGACTTCATCAATAAATTGTATGAATCGTTGCCTAACCGCATGGATGCAGTTCTTCAGGCTCATGGAAGTCATACAAGATATTAAATATGGATCTCACAGTACCACTGCTTAATTCACTGATGTTGTGCAATATTTTTTTGTATTTGAAGTAAATCATTTGTTCAATTTTCACATTATTCTATGTAGGCGACAAAACTTTTGGCTTGCCAAAATGTGACCATTCTGTGTTCATTAAAGGATAACTCTTTCTTCATTTAATGGAATTTATTGTAGATTTTCAACATAATTTTGGAGGGTTTTAGCTTTCATATGAGCCATTTCTAAAAACATAGGATGAGTTAAAAGTCAGGTTATAAGCTGTTGTTTCTACAAAATGGATAAGCGACAAGACTTTTGCCAGGCACTGTATATAAATGTTTTGAATGAAGTGTGTATGTTCCGACAAAAGTGTATCATTTTGCAATGAATCTAGGTTCAGGTTCTTCTTATTTCATAGAAATATTTTTTATTGTGGAAGCAATAAAAAACCATTGGAAATCTGAGAGTAAATCCCAACATAGCATCACGTAAATTATTAGCATAAAGAGAGAAGGTCGGGGATAAAATTTCAGTTTTTTAAAATGCATAACAACTTTTTTCTCTCGTTCTAAAGACTGGACACAAAAATTTTTACATGTACATTTGATGCAATGCATTAATGTACATGTACGGCTGAGAGGCCTTATAATGTATGCAAATTATGTGGTGTGTGTGTTTTTGCATTTTATTTGCAATTGCAGTCTAAGTCAAAAAGTCTTTTGTTGACATTACAAATTTTCTTCCCCTTTGGCCAGTTTGGTGTTCTTCACTGCGACGTGGCTTTGTGGACTCATTCCTCTCAGCCTTACAATGTATGCAAATTATGGGGTGTGTATGTTTTTGCATTTTATTTGCAATTGCAGTCTAAGTCAAAAAGTCTTTTGTTGACATTACAAATTTTCTTCCCCTTAGGCCAGTTTGGTGTTCTTCACTGCGACGTGGCTTTGTGGACTCATTCCACTCTCCAGCTTTTGGGTTCCCAGGTTAGACACAGTGCGACCGGACTGGGACACCGGTGGATGGGGAACGGGGACGGCATCGAGGTGTTAAACACCTGGAGTTTGCACTGCAGCACTCAAATTTTCATAAATTATATTCAATTTATTCAATTATCAGGTGAAAATAATAATAACAAAACTGTATTTAGATTTTAGGTAATATTGGAAAGTACTTATTGTATTCATATGGTATTTGGTCAGGCATACTATCAGTGGTATACTTTGGGAAGTGTACCAACACTTATGCAACAGCACAGGTATAGAAAAAAATGACAGGATCATACTTTCTTTTTTAAAGAGCTAAAATAGATAAAACAATAAATAAATGCAGTATAAAAAGAGCTAAAATAAATTTAAAAAGATACAAAAATATGCATTATGAAAAGACCCCATCAGAAAACATGGGAAATACTTTTAAACTGTGTGTATTAACAAAGTGTGAACCCAAGGAAAAGAAAAACACTTCAATGGAAAGTGCATTTTAATTTTTCAATGTGAAATTTACATTGATGGTTTTGACTTAAATGCCGGGCTTCCGGCTGGGCTCCGGCTGGGTGGAGGGGAGCCCCTGGAGCCTTGGGGGTGAGTGCTCCCCTCTTGGTCCGGACCTTGGCTTCCGACACCCTGACTCCTGCAGGGCGGTCTCTGCCGCACCTAGCTGGGTGGGTGGGAGCCCCAACCCCCGCCCCTCCTGCTCGGCCTCAGGGTCCCAGCATCTGGTTTATCTATTTGTTCATTTAAAATAAAATAAAAAATCAAGCATTAAGTTTTACTGAATGAATTCACTGGTGTTTTCAGGGTTGTTTTTGTTAATAGACCTTCATCAGACTAAACAATACTCGCTTGATTGGATTGTGCAAAGTTTAAACTTTGATGTTGCTGGGATTAAGCTGGAGTTTGACTTTTAGGGGATGGTCTTGGCCTTTAGCTCCAGGACAATGAACTTTGAACTACCCTATACCAAGATGTGTTTGACAATATTGTCCTGCCAAACTCATGGAACTACTTTGAAGATATTTGTTCTTTTTCCAACATCACAATGCACATGCACATAATACTCCACTCTTCATCCTCTTCAGTGGCCTCTTTATTTCTACCTTACTAATCCTAGCCACTTTCCGTTCCACTATGGTAACACCTTCTACTCTTTATTCTCTTTCATTTTCTTCATTCATCATCAACTCTTTGAAGTACTCTTTCCATCTTCTCATCACATTACTAGTATCTGTCAGAAGACATCCATTCCTGTCTTTAATCACACTAACTCGCTGCACCTCCTTCCCATCTCTGTCTCTCTGTCTTGCCAACCTGTACAGGTTCATCTCTCCCTCCTTGCTGATCAACCTAGCGTACAAGTCATCACAGGCTGCTTGTTTTGCGTTGGCCAGCTCTACTTTAATCTTACGCTGTATCTCACTGTACTCTTGCCTACTCTCCTCAGTCCTCACTGTGTCCAACTTCTTCTTAGCCAGCCTCTTTCTTTTAATACAATCCTGCACCTCCACATTCCACCACCAAGTCTATCTTCCTTCCAGATGACACACCAACTCTCTTACCTGTCTCTCTGATCACATTAGCTGTAGTTTTCCAGTCATCTGGAAGCATCTCCTGCCCATCAAGTGCCTGTTTCAACTCCTTTACAAAATTCGAGCACCACTCTTCCTTTTTTCCTTTTTCAAAATTTGAGCAGCACTTTTCCTTTTCCCTCTACATTTTTTTTGTTTTTTTTTGTTCTCTTTTTTTTTCCCCAATCTGCAATCTGAAGCCTGTTGAGACTATTGTTTTGTGATTTCGGGCTATACAAATATAATTGTATTGAATTTTAAAAATGACAAATAACTAATCAAGAGTATTACGTCTTTGGTAAATGTTTAAGCTTTTTTTGATAGGTCGTGTAACATGAGTGGAAAAAAAACTTCTTTTCCTGTGCAAATATATGTTTGAAAGAAATTAGTTTAATTAAATAAATAAAATTAATTAAAAATAATTGCGATTTTACATTCATACCAGACATAAACCACACATTGGGTGATCAGTTTTAAATAACAAGAAGTTTAGGAGCGAATGAAAAAGACTGAAACAAAACAAAGGACTAAAACAATCCTTAGTTTGAGGACGTTACAACAGGAAGGAGATCAACAAACAAGTTCCAGTAGTTCACTTCTGGAAAACCAAAGCACCGAAAGACAGCTTTATTTTAGTTTACCCAGGAATATTAATCCAATCACTAGTCCCTGCCCACCCCCCTCAGTTTTCTTTAGTTAAAATCTAGTTACATTTCCAAATTAATATTATATTATCGAAGACTGTTGTATGAGAACCAAAATAACATGAAAAAAATGTGGAATGTGTTGAATGCTTTGCTTAAACAAAAAACTAAGAAGTCAGAATATCCAGAGTACTTCAGTACAGAAAATCACAAAGTCAGAAGCAGAATAGATGTGGCAAACTATTTTAATAAATATTTTGTAAATATTGGTCCTGAGTTGGCTTCAAAAATTAACAAAATTGACACCGTGCACTGTAAAAATGATATTGAAAGAAATCCATCTACCATGTTTCTCTCTCCAACAACTGAAAAAGAAGTAATAGATACTGTTAACAGGTGTAAAAGTAAATCATCAAGAGACTGTCATGACATCAGTATGAGATTAATCAAACAGGTCATCGATAACATTGTCAAACCTCTCACACACATTTGTAACTTATCATTTCAATCTGGACAGTTTCCAAAAAAAATGAAAATGGCAAAAATAATTCCTATCTTCAAAAGTGAAGATAAACGTGATTTTACCAACTACAGACCGATTTCTCTGTTACCTCAATTCTCAAAAATACTGGAAAAACTGTTCAATACACGCCTGGAAAACTTTATACATAAACATCACATTATCAACGAAGGTCAATATGGATTTACGACAAAAAGAACTACCTCAATGGCTATACTCGACGCAACTGAGGAAATAACAAGTGCGATAGATTGTAAAAAATATGCAATTGGAATTTTTATAGATTTAAAGAAAGCTTTTGATACAATTAATCATGCAATATTACTTAAAAAATTACAAGAACACGGGATAAGGGGAATCGCTGGGGAATGGATACAAAGCTATTTAACGGAAAGAACGCAATATGTGCAAATAGGGTCTACTTCATCCGAGACTCTTAGTATTTCTTGTGGTGTTCCCCAAGGCTCCGTATTGGGACCAAAACTTTTTAATATTTACATAAACGATATTCTTATGGTATCACAGTCGCTAAAACTCATACTGTTTGCAGATGATACATCTATATTCTATAGCAGTCATAATTACAATGAACTTATCAGTACAGTCAATAAGGAGCTCAGCAAAATAAAAAAATGGATGGATATCAATAAATTATCTCTTAATCTGAACAAAACTAAAGTCATGTTCTTTGGAAATACAAAAACAAGCTCCAAACAACCAATTGTAATTGAAAATGTACAAATTGAGACTGTAGATGAAGCAAAACTTTTGGGAATCATCATAGACAATAAACTGTCTTGGAAACCCCACGTCAGACATGTAAAAGCAAAAATATCCAAAAGTCTCTCTATAATAAATAAAATTAAACATCACCTTGATTTCAACTCCTTGCGCACATTGTATTGCTCGATGGTTCTTCCATATCTCACTTATGGTGTTGAAATATGGGGGAATACCTATCAAACGACACTATCACCCTTAACTGTCTTACAGAAAAGAGCACTACGAATTATACATAAAGTTGGTTTTTTGGATCATACTCACAACCTCTTTGCACATTCTAAACTCTTAAAATTTAAAGACCTTTCCCAGTACTACTCAGCAATTACAATGTTTAAAGCATACCACAAACTACTGCCAAAAAGTTTACAAAGTCTATTTAATCTGAATGAAAAATCACATAACCTGAGAGTAATAGGAGACTTTAAACTGCCCAAAGTGAGAACCACTAAAAAAAGCTTTTGCATGTCTGTACGTGGTGTAAAACTCTGGAATAGTCTCGAAAAATCCTCCAAGCAATATCAAAATGTAAATACGTTCAAACTAAACTACAAACATATGATTTGGTCACAGTATATGGAATGTCTAATGTAATTATATCACTGTCTTCTGTTGGAGTGTTTTTTTTTTTTGTTTGTTTGTTTGTTTGTTTGTTTTTTTGTGTGTGTTTTTCTTTTGTTTTTTTTGTTTTTTTTTTTTTGTTTTTTTTTTTTTTATTTTTTATTGTGGTGGTGTGGGTAACCAGGTCCGTATCCTTCCATTTTCAGTAATCGTCTTAAGGTTGAAACAATATAAAATTAATTATTTATTGTAAATATGTATCATATGAGCACTGGGGGTGGGGTTAAATAAGTTTTCTTCCCCCCACTCCTTCTTGGACACTAGAAACTTTGATTTGTGCACTTGTTATACCTTCTTATTATTTCTATTGAGTTGCTGTACAAAAAATGTTTATGTTGATTTGAGAACATGCTACCTTGTCCAAGATAAATAATAAAAAAAAAAAAAAAAAAAAAAAAAAAAAAATATTAAAATGATTCGGTCATCTTCCAAAAACATTGCTCTGATCGTTGATTCTTCTCATCCTATTACTGTAAGTATTTCACTTCATATAATGCAGATCAAACTAAGTATTTTCAAACGATTTTATTATAAATTTGAGGGGTTTTTTTTTTTTTTTTGGTTTGGTTTTTTTTTTGCAATTGTAATAAGACGCCGGTATGTATTTGCTAAAACGGGTTTTTCGAGTTAAAATATTGCAAAACCACATCACTTAGCGGGTATGTATGTATTCATAGGAAGAAATTAAATGACGTTATTTGAACACTTTAAAATATAAAAGGTTAAAAAAAAAGTTGTATTTTATTTTTAAAACTACTGGGGCTTCACAAGGCTAATTTGACTTTACTTATGAATATTTTTTGGAATATTCAGTAAAAGTATTATTCGATAATAAATGTAATGTCGGAAAAACAGACCCAAATGGATGTACTACTTTTCATTTTATGTATTATGATGAGTTTCTGAATATATACTTTTATGTTTTTGCTTTCATGGTGATTTGAAAAAGGGTCGGCGTAATAAGCATTTGCTTCAGCCAATACCTTTTTGGTTCCTTGGTAAAATACAATTTAAAAAAAAAAATGTAACTTTCAATAATATGAATTTACAATGTGACCAAAATAAAAAATATCTATGTATATATATATATATACATATATAAATTTGAAAACTAATTACTGTCATTTGGTTCGCCACAGATCCGTAAATATTTAGTAGTGTGTTTAGGGAAAATCTCTACCATTTTCTTCTCAGAATGACATTTTTAAGGCTATATGCTATACACTACTGTTGAATAAGAAAGTTTGACTCTTTGTTTGCACCTCAAATTCTCCACATAAATTTGTATTGGGTTGGGGTACTTTGTACATGCCAGTAGAAGTACGCCGAACCAGGCTCTTCTCTTTAATGACTTTGTTGACCAATGTACTCTTCTGGTGCAATGTGATGTTGGGAAAGGAAGAAATAGCTTCAAACTGGTCCCAAAATGTTGATAGGATGGAAATTTGCTTCTGTTAGGGCCATTCGCTATATTTTAAAAGTAAATTAAACTAAAGGTCATAAAAAAATGACCCTCTGAATTTATCATTTTAAATAACATTGTTATAATACTCACCATTTATGCGACTTCTGGTGCTGCATAGATTTGCTGATGTCTTTGTAGTCTGGTTTATACATGGTGAGTTTAAGCTTCATGCAAGCTTTGAGACTGGCAGGATGGAATGGTAAAATATGTCTAGGTGAACTTCAAAATTTATTCACCTGAAAACCAGACAAGATCCCCAAATCCCGCTCGACATGAAAGTTTACACTTTCCACAATCCAGTCAAACATGTACAGTTTAGTGTGATAAAGGTCCATTATCATCATCATCAATCTATTTAAAAATATTTATTGCTCAACTTTATTTAAAATGTACATAAAGGAAAAAGAAAATACACCCAACACAAATGTTGAAAATATGAACTGGTGTCTGCTTCTTACAGGATTGTATACATTTGCAGACATCAAAACAACTTAATAATGGGGTAAGTGATGCGCCGTCCCTTTTCCTCATTCAACTTTTGGTCAATCAGCTTTTTCAGTGATTTAGCAACATGCTCCACGGTGATATGCTACAGTGTCTGCGATATGCAAGCGTGAAACATGCTGATTCTTTAAAAACATGTGCGGAGCTCCTCAAAAGCTCTCTTGGAGCCTCTTGGAGCTCCTTCTCCAAGAGGCTCAGACAGCTCCCCTCGAGAACATCTCGTTACCGGAGGTCTTTCTTTCCGTATGTGATCGGGCTCTACAACGACTCACTTAGAGATAGGAATTTGTTGCTGTGACACACAAATTTTCCATGTGTGGGATCATTAAAGTATATTCTGATTCTGATTCTGACTCCAAGACAGTTTAAAACTGAGCTCAAAAAGCATTTAAAGAGGACACAGCACCATAATCATTAATGAACTTATTCGCTCTGCATGTGTTATGTCATGTGCAACTGTACCTGATTGTTGCTGTTAATGTCGTATATATGTAACTATGTTCTGTGTGAATGTCTTTGGCAAACTTAGCATGTTTAACTTATGCACATGAGGCTGTGTTTTAGGTCAGTGGTCCCCAACCATCGGGCCGCGGACTGGTACCGGGCCGCACAGAAGTGTTCTTTTTATTTTCTTTGTTTTTGTGATGTCTTTTAATTTGAAGGTACATGTTTACCGTTACCACGGCAACAAGAGTGCATTCGAGCATATAGAATCTTTCCACGTTATAAAGACGCTGCTAATAAATTTTCTCGTGAAGACATAGTGGATTTAGTTTATTATTTTTTATTTTAAAAAGCCATTTTTTTCAGGCTGGTCTCATCACCTTAAGACCGGTCCGTGAAAATATTGTCAGACACTAAACTGGTTCGTGGCGCAGAAAAGGTTGGGGACCCCTGTTTTTGGTTGTTTTCCCTGTTAGGGAAGTGCATATGCAAATTAGCCTGTGGCGGTACAATTGCATCAAATGGCAACATTTATTTTATAATTGTACATAATCCTCTTTTAAAAACAAACTAATAAATAAATGTGGGATTTATACGTATGTATATTTTTATTTACATTATTTTAAGCATTGAAATGCCAGCCTATGTGTCACAACAAGATGGAAAGAGCATGGAGATCGTGAAGACTGGCGAATGTTCAAAGACAGATACCTGGAGCATTGGAGATCTGACCATCCCAGCCAGGTAGGAAATTACTTTTCATTGTTGGGGTTCACAGTTTCGATGAAAAGCATGGCAAAAGTGGGGTTTTTTTTTATTTTAAAGAATATTTAGCAACTTTAATTACACTTAATAAATGACACTAATTATTTATTTATTTATGTCACATTGTAAATTCACATTAAAGAAAGTTGCTTTTTTTTCTGAAATTGTGTTTTGCCAAGGGGCCGAAAAGGTATCGGCTTAAGCAAACGCTTATTACGCCGACCCTTTTTTCAAATCACCATGAAAGCAAAAACTTATAAGTAAATATTCAGAAATCCATCATAATACATAAAATGAAAATTAGAACATCAAATGAAAAAGTAATACAATTGTTACTTTAAATTCATTATATACAAGCTTGAATTTAACCATCAAGACTTGCATATTTTTTAAGCAATAATACCTTAAATTTCTTATTAAACAGAAAAGATTATAAATGGTTTTTCAAACGACATTATTGTTCATAAAATTCAAAATGTTGTCAGTCTGATTTAATTTGAAAATATAGTATTAAAAACAAAACATTTTAAAAAAGTAAGAGATTGAAAAGAAACAAGACTTCACAAGATCTTGTATCTTACAGTTAGTGTTGGTGTTCACCTTGAATCTTGTGATTTTAAATTGAACGTTCGTTCTTTTTTCAGATTAGAGTTTGCCCAGCCAAGTACACATCAGGGGTAAGTTGTGAACTGAAACACAATTTTGTTTGCAATGTTGTTATTCAACTGGGAGGAACATGGATAGATGAATGTCATTCAATGCAACAAAATGGCAGTCGAGCAAGTGCGGTAAGTTTTATTGAGGATATGGCAGGTTGTCAGCGGTCCTTGTTTGTCTTGCTCAGCCAAAGCGTTAGGTTAGCAAGAAGGACAATTTAGCCAAGCAACGTTTTTTTTTATATATATTTTGTCCTTTTTGTATTGATAAATTGACATTACAAATTACATTACATTAGTCATTGTACTTCATTATAAGGTAAGTCAAGGAGGAGACGGCAGCTCAGTGGTTTGAGCGTTCGCACGGACCGGAAGGTCGCGGGTTCGTGTCCCACAGAGAGCACGTCTAGAGTCCTTGGAGAAGACATCAAACCCCCACTTCTCCCACCATTGGCACCGTCAAAGGACAGTCTGCTGCGGTTTAAGGAGTGCAGCACACAAATTTCCCCGGTGAGGGATGAATTGAGTAATTCATTACTATATTTATTTGCATAGCACAATTCATACAAAAAGTCATTGAAATACATAAAAATTAAAACAGATAAACAGAGTAATTAATCTGCAGTCAAATGCATAGTTAAGAAAAACTGTCACCAAACCTGGACTTAAATATTGTCCCAGTATAGGTCTGTCACACAGCCTCAGGGAGTTTGTTCCGGACTTTTGCGGCATAAAATTGAAAAGCAGCCTCTCCATGTTTAGTGGAGAACTCTTGGCACCAGCAAGAAGCCGGTCCCAGAGTTCTAGATGGTTCATAAGAAACAAACATTTCACAGATGGTGTTTGGTGCAGGACCATGGACAGAGTTTAAACACAAACAGAGCAGGTTTAAAGTCTATTTTCTGAGCCAAAGGAAGTCCGTGCAGAGACTTGAGCACAGGACTAATGTCATTATATTTTCTTGTTCCTGT
Source organism: Neostethus bicornis (assembly GCA_902685375.1). Classification (NCBI taxonomy): domain Eukaryota; kingdom Metazoa; phylum Chordata; class Actinopteri; order Atheriniformes; family Phallostethidae; genus Neostethus; species Neostethus bicornis. The sequence goes on along the minus strand of LR738542.1, from coordinate 17,201,927 downwards.
AAAGAATCAAGCAGCAGCATTTTGAATAAGCTGCAGCTGTTTTAAGGCCTTTTTGTTAAGACCACGGAGTAGACCGTTGCAATAGTTTAACCTACTGGAAACAAATCCATGAATAAGTACAGACTGAACAAGACTGAAAATGAAGTCTTGGTGTCACTAACTAACAAGTTACACAGTACTGTATGCTTTCGTCCAACATGTGGAGACATTGGTACAACTGTCTCTTAGTACAATGTTGTTGATTTTATGTTACTGTTGTTGTCTGTCTTCTTTTATGTGGACTACGAGCCTGAAATAAACTTGAATTAAGATTCAATTTGATTACATATGTGAAAAAAGAAAAAAACTATTGACAAATTTGGTACAACTTGCACAACTACAAATTTGGTCCAAGCAGTAATCATGATTAGATGTGAGGATAAAAACTGTTATAAGTTGTGAATTTCAATCTTTTTTCCACAGGCGCACTGATGTGAACTCGGTGACAAACTGGAACACTCCTTTGGTTTGGGAAGGAACCTTTGATCCAGTGGTTATTGATGCAATCTATAAAAAAATGGATCCAAGAATTGCTGTGGTGGTTTTTGCTATTGGCAAGTATGTACCAGTACAAATGACATTCTCATTGGTTATGTTCAGACAGAAACTACATTTTACTACACAGTATGAAGGGTAGAGAAACACTTGTACCCCACTGTCCCCTCATTACATTAAAGCAGCTTTGTGTAACATACTGGTTCTGTTAAAAATCAATCATATACATGGTTTGACAATATCTCATTTGAACAGATACACACGTTTTCTGAAGGCCTTCATTGAAACAGGTGAAAAGTACTTTCTGGTTGGCTTTAGGGTCACTTATTATATCTTTACAGACAACAAAAATGAAGTTCCCCAGGTCAACAGATTTTATCCAAAATATCTTAATCTGGATGTGTTTTTGTGTAGATTCTACTTCTTAGAATTGTTTTGAAGGTTAAATGACCATTATATTATTTTCTAAGATTATTTAGGTTCCACTGGAGAAAGGCCGCAACATATCCATCATTAGCGTCTCCAGTGCCAAACGCTGGCAAGATGTTGTACTTGGCAGGATGAAATGGGCCACCACCATCATTGATAAGAAGGTAAAAAGCAAATTTGACACAAGAGATTAAAGGGTTTTTTTGAGATACAAAAATTTCAGCAATCAATGAAAATAAAGAAATGAAACCTAAAACCATTTAATTTAAGAGTCGATTGGCTCAGTGGGTTGAGTTGCCATCCGGTAACCAGAAGGTTGCTGGTTCAACCACCACCTCCAAAGCTCATGCCAAGGTGTCCCTGGGCAAGATCTCCTGGCTGTTCTTTATTGATGATGGTGAGCACCTTGCAAGGCTACTTTTGCCATCAATAGATTCCCGAAATCAGTCTTTATTCAGACCTGCCGCATAAAGTTTTTATTACTGCTCGTATTTGACATTGAGCAATGATTCTTATTCTTATTCAAGAATCATTGCCCAGCCGGGCTCCACCCTCGGGCCTGGCTCCAAGGAGGGGGCCCCGGTGACCCGCGTCCGGGCAAGGGCAACTTGGCCATGTTTGATTTCTTCATAGGGGGTATTTTTGAGCCACGCTTTGTCTGGCCCCTCACCTAGGACCTGTTTGCCTTGGGTGACCCTACCAGGGGCATTAAGCCCCGGACAACATAGCTCCTAGGATCATTGGGGCACGCACGTTAAGCTCACGTTAAGGTGGCGGCTCAAGGAGGAGCAAACAAAAGCTCCGCGGCGGCCGGGCTCCGGGGGTGGATGAGATCCGCCCGGAGCTCCTAAAGGCTCTGGATGGTGTTGGGCTGTCCTGGCTGACACGCCTTTGCACCATTTTATGGACATCGGGGACAGGGCCTCTGGATTGGCAGACTGGGGTGGTGGTCCCTCTTTATAAGAAGGGGGATCTCCAACTACCGAGGGATCACACTCCTCAGCCTCCCTGGGAAGGTCTATTCGGGAGTACTGGAGAGGAGGGTCCGTCGGATTGTCGAGCCTCGGATTGATAAGGAGCACTGTGGTTTCTGTCCTGGACGTGGAACTACGGACCAGCTCTATACCCTCTTCAGAATCCTGGAGGGGTCATGGGAGTGTGCCCAACCAGTCTACATGTGTTTTGTGGATCTGGAGAAGGCATTCGATCGTGTCCCTAGGGGACTCCTGTGGGGGGTGCTCCGGGAGTACGGAGTCTCGGAGCCCTTAGTACGGGCTGTCCGATCTTTGTACGACCGGAGCCAGAGCTTGGTCCGTATAGCTGGCAGTATGTTGATTCCATTTCCAGTGAGTTGGACTCCACCAAGGCTGCCCTTTGTCACTGATTCTGTTCATCACTTTTATGGACAGAATATCTAGGCGCAGCCGAGGCGTTGGAGGGATCCAGTTTGGTGACCTCAGGATCGGATCTCTGCTTTTTGCGGATGATGTGGTTCTGTTGGCTTCATCGGACCGTGATCTCCAGCTCTCGCTGGATCGATTTGCTACCGAGTGTGAAGCGGCCGGGATGGGAATTAGCCCCTCCAAATCCGAGACCATGGTCCTCGCCTGGAAAAGGGTGGAATGCCCCCTGCGGGTCAGGGACAGGGTCCTGCCCCAAGTGGAGGAGTTTAAGTATCTTGGGGTCTTGTTCACGAGTGGGGGAAGGATGGAGCGGATCGGTGCGGCATCAGCAATAACTAGGACGCTGCATCGGTCCGTCGTGGTAAAGAGAGAGCTGAGCCGAAAAGCAAAGCTCTCGATTTACAAGTCGATCTACGTTCCAACCCTCACCTATGGTCACCAGCTGTGGGTGGTGACCGAAAGAATGAGATCGCGGGTACAAGCGGCCGAAATGAGCTTCTTCCGCAGGGTGGCTGGGCTCTCACTCAGAGATCAGGTGAGGAGCTCTGCCATCCGGGAGGAGCTCGGTGTCGAGCCGCTCCTCCTCCAGGTCGAGAGGAGCAAGATGGGGTGGTTCGGGCATCTGCTCAGGATGCCCCCCGAGCGCCTCGCGGGCGAGGTGTTTCGGGCACGTCCCACCGGGAGGAGACCAAGGGACAGACCCCGGACCCGCTGGAGAGACTATGTCTCACAGCTGGCCGGGGAACGACTTGGGATCCTTCCAGGTGAGCTAGAAGATGCAGCCGGGGAGAGAGAGGCCTGGGCTACCCGCTTAAGGCTGTTGCCCCCGCGACCCGACCCCGGAACAAGCGGAAGATGACGGAACGGAAGTTGGATAGAGTTTAATTGTACTCCGCCTTCCTTTTATCTAACAATGTATTAAACATTACAATATCAGCTCTTGTTCTTGTGTTGAGATAAAATCCCTTCAATTCAAAGGTCTTGTATGACTGTTACTACTTTGTGACTAAATGCCATTCTCTCACTCAAAGAGAGTTCTGTTCAGCCTTTGTGTAACATTATCTTTGAAAAGTGCTATGCAAATAAAGTTTGATTTGATTTGAATTGAGGTGTCATTCTTTGAATCGACAAGCGGACGAATCTTAAAGATTGGCTGGTTGTTAAGAGAGAGAACTTGTCACAGTGTTTTTTACTGTGAATAGTCTTGTATGGTCCATTCAGCAGTTCTTCAGTCTACATGTGAGTCCCCTTCTGAGGAGATAAATTTCATCTTTGCTGTTCAGCTTTTTTAAATTTTTTTTAAGTCTGTCTCTACTTCTGATGCCACCTTCTCTGCTTGCTCCACCACATTCATCTCTTTTTGAGCTTTCCTTTTTTATTCCTATTTGTTCAGGTCCTTCCATTTCTGTTGAAAACATGTAAAGCCAGGAGGATGTGTTGATCCTATTTGTTCATTTGTGCTGTCATTGACAATGTAGTGCTTTGTAATGACAAAAAGTAATATGACAAATGTTTTCTGTGTCAACAGTAAGAAAATGTGGGTGGAATTTTACAGATCACTGTGTCATGTTTTGGAAAAAGGGTAAAGCAGACATGTAAATTATTGTGCCAACATGTGAAGGTATTTTGCTGACTGGAGTATCATTGTGCAAATTCTGTGAAAATTTCTAGTGTGTAGTACAATCACAAAAAAATTCTGTAATATAAAGCGCAGTGTCTCTGGCTCTATACATTTATTTGTTAACTTTTTTAAATTTGTAGCATCTTGAGAGACCTACATTGTTAATCAAAAGCGGGAAAAGTTTTAAACGGTTCAAAAAATAGATGAACCTCCATTATTTATCACAAGTCCCTTCTGCCGTTGGACTTGTGAACACTTTATAACCTGGATCCTCTCATGACTTGGTCACATTACTCTTGTCTCTTGACTCTATCTATCTTTTATCTTCTCTGCCATTGCACTGCAGTTTACATTTTTGTTCTGAGCGCTGTTAGTTTTGTTAAAATGACTTTTGTTGATATTTTGTTCATTTTTATCTTAGTTTACGTTTCCTATTTTTATTACTATGGCTTTTATTCTTTGCACATTAGTACCTCAGCAAGTTCCTGATCTCTGAATCTTGTTCACTAACCATGACAATAAAAGTCTTTCTGATATGAGGAAAGACTTGAAACTTGAAACTTTTAAACTTTTTTATTTCGGACTCAGTCTCCTATAACTATCTAATATATACTTGGGCTAGTGTGTGATGATTTGAAAATACGTTTGTTATTACTAATGTGTTATATCCAGATGCAACCACAGACTGGTCAAACATGAATAAAAGGAAGAGTGGGATTGGTGGAGATGTTTCATAAAAAAGATGAAAAGCAGAAAAACCTCATATGACACATGTGGTTAAAGAGATCATTGGGGATAAAGATCATAACATACAAGAATTGTATAAAACAACAATTATATTTGGAGAGCCCAAAATTCCAAAACAATTGTCTCAACGGGCAACACATTGGACATTGAAAAAAAGTACAAAACAAAGAACAAAAAGAAAAAATGGTGAATACACAAATACAAGGTGAAAAGCTATCCGACACAATTTTAGCACATTCTTGCCTTTAGATGAAACCTCACTGGAATCCACATAAAATAGAGATTCCTCCCCTGGGACGAGCAGCTGATGTGTCTAAGACTGTTACCTAAATATTAGCTTATTCGACTTTACTGGTTTATTTCAGAAGAAATCAGTAGATGGGCTTCATCCTGATGGAAACAAGATGGTAGGTCAACCACGGAGACCTCTTCAGTCTAGTGACGCTCAGGGCAGAGACAAGTAGATGGAGACAGGATTGTAGATCAAGCGCATGTGTTTTTCCTTTCATCCAGTTCCCACCTTGTTAATCTACACAACTAAAAAGTATCTTAAGTTTTCTGAAGGAATTGTATTTGCTGAAGTTTACGTTTCATTTTCTTAGCTAAACTTGTTAAGTTTTTTCTTTGATTGTAACATTTGAGTGTTTTTCTTCTCCAACAAAAATCCTATGCTGACACTTCCCAAAGTATTTCATTGTTTTTATGCCTGACCAAATTTCTAACACTACCTAAAAACTAAATGTAGATTTACTATATATATTCTTTTTTTTTTTTTTTTTTTTTTTTTTACCAAACTGACTCTGCCCTGGCCTCTACAATAAATTCAGGGGAAGTTTTAAATGTTATTAAAAAATTGCTCTTTATTTACAAATGTAGAAAATATTTCCTTGAAAATGTTCTACCTAAAAGTTTTTATTATCACAAAAACCTAATCAATCAATAATAAGTTGACTGCAGGCATTTTGTTATTCCAACAAAATGTGTGAATTAAATGAATCTGTATTCTACATTCAAGAAAATGAAGAAAGGCGAGCAGAGCAAACAACTCAAAGACTGATGTTATCTAATTTTCTCATTCCAATGTACATATGTCTTTACTTGAATTAAATAAAGAATAAGACTTTCTAAAGAAAATGTATTGCAGAGTTAGTATTTATGGCAAATTCTTTGTGTAAAAAAAACAGACGGACAACAATGTGTAGTTAACAAAATTAGCATAAAACATATCATTAATTACCCCTCAGATTCTTAAAGACTTGTAGCCTCCAGTTCTCAAGGTCTAAATGGCAGAGAGAATTTTTTCTGGCAATCTAAAATCCGGAAAATAAAGAGCTATTTGCACATTTGTGAAACAGATCACAATGACCTTTTTTTTTTTTTTTGCAGGATCATGTGTGACATAATTTTGTTTACTGTACACAGAACATACATTTCTTGGAGACCAGCCGAGGTAAAGACTACAATGTCTTCGGCATACAGTACATAAGGTGGTTGTTTCCTTGTCTCAAAAAAAGCAAAAAGTCTAGGTTACATCTCAAGTTTATTTCTTTCATTACACGTTATCATACACAAATAATACATTTATTAATTCTTCCGATAACACAACAAGGCATAAAAACACTCAGGGGTGTAGGGTTTGATTTCTCTACGAATAGGACAGCAACCATGATGTTTCACCATATTACTTTGACTCAGTTCGTGAAATAGCTATACAAAAACCTTTTGAAAGGTATTAGAAAGCTTTTGAAAGTTTTTTTCAAAATTGAGAGACTATCTATAATCTCAGGGGATACGATGTTTTCAAAAAGCCCAAAGTTAGAACAAATGTAAAACAATACTGTATCTCTGCTGTTTGAGTAAATTTATGTAACAGGTTAAATCGAGACATCAAAGGCTCTAGAAGACTGATTTGCTTTAAAAGTTTATATAAAAAGAAAATTGTAAAATTATACAGAGAAATAAGCTGTTAACTTATATTGTAAATGTAGCAGCACTTTATGTTTTTGTGTAGGATAATGGGGGTTGGCGCTTATGAGCTCTTGGCTTCTGCCTATTCCTTTTCAGACTGTGTATTTCTATTTGTACCGGTAGTTATTTTTTGTTGTTTTGTGTTCAGAAATGTCTGAATAAAGTGAATAGAAAAAAATATTGCATAAAATACTACCCCCAAAAAAACTTTAAAAAGCTCAAAATTACACAATAAACAACAAATTATTGTTATTCTAAGTAAATGGTAGACAGAACATTTTTACTTTAAAAAAAAATACAATTTAATGGTATGATACTGTACATCATGCTAACAATACTTAGAATACCTTTAGAAAATGTTGGCAATAGGTTTAGTTGAAACTCAGCTTTGGGAAAATCACAAGTTATTTGAATACGTGCACAATGGTGGAATCCGAGATGGTTTTAAATGTCATTTTGCTAGCTGTCAAAACCAGAAAAAAATTCATTTGAAGAAGGTATTTGTGACTGATTGATGGATGTCCTTTGAAATAATTTGATGTTTAAACTTGACAAACTTGTTCTCCAACGAACTCATGCGTGTGTTGTATAAGAGACCAGCTTCTGTCATTCCTCGCATTTTTCTTTCGTCTTTCAATCATTTCCTAAACTTTGGCTGGTTTAGGCACGAGTGTGCTACTTTCCATCTATAAATATCGCTGCTGTATTAATTATCTTAAATAAAATTATACTTGATTCATAAAACTTTTTTAAACAAAGTTACCTAAAGTGCTGAAAAAAACTATAAAACTCTAACAGAATTAAAACCCTGAGCTTAAAAAAATAATAAATTAAAAGCATACATACATTAAAGTAATCACACATTTACACTACTTAATTTGAAAATAAGAAATGCTGATGAAAAATTCATGAAGACCTCTACAAAAAGCTGGTAAATTTGCTCTATATTCACAAATGTAGAAATTTTTTCCATTAAAATGTTTTACCTAAAAGTTTTTTTTAATCACAAAAACCTAAGTTGACTGTAGTTGTATCTAATAAAATGAATAATAATGCAATAATATGAATCTGTATTCTACATTCAAGAAAATGAAGAAAGGTGAGCAGAGCAAACAACTCGAAGACTGATGTTACAGTATCTAGTTTTCTCATTCACTTGTAAATATCTCTTCACTTAAATTAAACAAAGAATAATACTGTCTAAAGAAAATGTCTTTTGGAGGTAGTTTTGATGGCAAATTCTTTGTGTAAAAAATCAGACGGGCAATAATGAGTAGTTAACAAAATTAGCATGAAAAACATAATTAATTAACCCTCAGATTCTTAAAGGCTACTATCCTCCAGTTCTCAAGGTCTCAATGGTCACGCACTTATACATAACATTTCACACATGCATCAACATTCACACAGCCCCATTTATCTTGAACTGCTAGGTAGTGTCTCTTTAACTGAGTCAATGAAACAAATATCTGGCCTGATGCTGCTGTGAGGAAATAATAACTTGGGATCGATCCAGACCATGCGTAGAGTTAACTCACACCAGACTCTTCTCCTCAATGCTTTTGTTGATTTTGCTTTGTCTACAGGTGCATTGTGATGTTAGAAACGGAAGACTTAGATTCAAACGGGTCCCACAAAGTTCACTGGATGGAATTTTGGAAATTTGCTTCCACGAGAGCCAGATAATGTACAGTATTTCAAAAGTAAATTAAACTAAATTTCATAAAAAAATTACCCTCTGAATCTATTGTTTTAAATAACATTGTTATAATATTCACTTTTGGTGCTGCAGAGATTTGCTGATGTCTTTGTAGTCTGGTTTATACTTGGTGAGTTTAAGCTTCATACAAGCGTTGAGACTTGCAGGAGGGAATGGTAAAATATGTCTAGGTAATCATCAAAGTTTATTCACCTGAAAACCAGACAAGATCCCCAAATCCCACTCGACCCGAAAGTTTACACTTTCCTCAATCTAGTCAACAAGTACAGTTTTGTGTGATAATGTGACAGCCACATCATATCATACCACACTCATCCTAGTTCAACATTCGAAAACTAACAAACTACAAACTACTAACAGTTAGCAACAGCTAGCTTTAGTTGTTCTTCAAAATAAACAACAACCGCTGTCAACTGTCAGCATCCATAACACAACAATCGTTGCTTTCATAGTAACGCTATTGATTTGTTTTCCTTTTAGGAATTTTGTGTAAGTAAATACAAAAAGGTAAAAAAAGAAACAAGAAGGTACAAGATCTGATATCCCCCAGTTAGTGTTCACCTTTAATCTTGTGATTTTAAATTAAAATTTTGTTCTCTTTTCAGATTAGAGTATGGCTAGCCAAGTACAGATAAGGGGTAAGACATGAACTGAAACATTATACTATTTGCAAAGTAGTTATTCAACGCGGAGTAACAAAGACACACTGTTCTAAGGCGACATTCAATGCATTAAAATGGCAGTTGAGCAAGTATGGTGAGTTTTATTGAAAATATGGCGGTTTGTTAACAGTCCCTGTTTGTCTTGCCCGGCTAAAGCGTTAGTTTACCAAAGAGGAATTAGCTAAGCAACATTTGATACATTTCATATTTTTTGCAATGATAAATTGACATTTGATATGTGAAAAACCAAACTATTCACAAATTTGGTACAACTTGAGCAACGACAAAAATGAGGCCCTGTCCACACGTAGCTGGGTATTTTTGTGAATGCATATATTTTTATCCATTTTGGCCTGCCGTCCACACGAAAACGAAGGGTTTTTTCACTCAAAACCGGCGTCTTTGAAAACTCCGGCCAAAGTGGAGATTATGGGAAAACTCAGTTTTTGCGTATGCGTGTGGACGTGCGAAAACAGAGTTTTTATGCATGTCACTACATGCGACAAGTAATACACATACGTCACTCGTGTGCATCCTTCTTTACAAAAGCAGACAGTGGTTAGGATGGATCCACTAAAACAGGCATTACTTTTTACCCTGGTGCAGACCCTCTTTTCTTGCCTTTTTGTCCACTCTCAATTGCTCTTTATTCTTGTTGAGGAGCAAAAAAATGCATTGCAATCGGCCATTATTAATCACATAAGCCTTCCTCCTCCACTCAATATTGCCGACTACTGGTCTGGCATGCTCATAATCGCACTCAGAAGCGTATTTACATGGCTCTGTGTGGACGCGAGCGTTTTCCTAAAACGGAGGACAAGCAGATATGCGTTTTCAAAAATACCTGGCTACGTGTAGACAGGACCTGATTCTGTCTCTTCTAGTTCTCATGTGGGCAATTTTTAAAGTTAACAGAGTGTTAAAGAGGAGGGAATGATAAACCATGAATAGCTTCATACATACAACAGAAATTTGAATATTTGACCAAATTTCCCCAGCTCAATTATCTATGGTTTTCTAGTATTGGACAATGGAAAGCAGTGATGTTACAGGGAGAAGAGATAAAGAAGGTGGAAGATTTTTAGTACTTAGGATCAACAGTCCAGAGCAATAGAGTGTGGAAAAGAGGTGCAGAAGCATGTACATCCAGGCTGGAATGGGTGTAGAAAAGTATCAGATGTGATGTGTGATAGAAGAGTTTCAGCTAAAATGAAAAGGAAAGTGTACACAACTACACCGCTGTTTGGTCTAGAGACAGTGGCACTGAGGAGAAGACAGGAAACAGAGATGGAGGTAGCAGAGATGAAGATGCTGAGGATCTCTCTGGGAGTGACCAGGATGGATAGGATTAGAAATGAATATATCAGAGAAACAGCACATGTTAGAGGTTTTACAGATAAAATCAAAGAGGCCAGACTGAGATGGTTTGGACATTTGCAGAGAAGAGAGTACATAAGCAGAAGGATGCTGGGTTTGGAACCAATAGGAAAGAGGCCTAGAGTAAGACCAAAGAGAAGGTTCGTTGATACAGTGACGGAAAACATGATGATAGTTGACATTACCGAAGAAGATGCAGCAGATAGGGTTAGAAGGAAGAAACTGACTTGCCGTGGCGACCCCTGAAGGAAAATTTTGAAAGAAGAGGAAGAAGGATAATGGTAAGCAGTGTTAGGGTCCTTGTCCTTGTCCTTCTTTTTTTTTTTTTTTTTACTTTGTTTGTAAAATAATTGCAAAAGTTTTAAAAATGTAGGACCAGCCTTCCTGTGTAAAACAATCACAAAAACTGTAATATGAAGCACAGCAGAGAAGCAGAAAATGATGGATGGTCGGATCTATTCCAGAAGGCTACATCATTTTAACAATGTGGTCCAGGCCTCTTGAAGTCTGTCCAGTAGTTCACCAACTCTTGTGAAGTTTTAAGAATGTATGTGATGATCTTTGAGTACTCACACCGGTTATATCTTGTGTTACAAGTCTTGAACTGTGAAGGATCCGGTGCTGATGTGGGTGCAAGTCCAAGCTTTTTC